>ML677334.1:34003097-34025484 GCA_007922305.1 Dermatemys mawii
TATATATATATATATATATATATATATATATATATATATATATATATCATGGAGTATTTTCCACTCCATGCATCTGATCAAGTGGGTTTTAGCGCATGAAAGCTTATGCCCAAATAAATTTGTTAGTCTCTAAGGTGTCACAAATACTCCTCATTCTTTTGATTTTATTAGTTTATTATTATTCAAATTATCACATGACTGGAGCGCAATTATACAGAATAGCCACTAGGTGGCACCATAAATGTGACAGGAGTATAGGAACATGTTCACTTGTCATTATTAATTTTATTAACATTATTAACTTTGCACTGCAGTTACTGTATGATTCAACAGAATAAAGTCCTTTCACTGATGCCACCGTGTATTTATGTTTTCTGACATGTCACTGAGGGATCACTTCACTTGGAATGGGGAGACCATTGAGAACAGCCTGTATATTTGCTACTGCTTCTTCTGTCATCATACGGGTGGCTTGAACTGTAGCAGTTCCAATGTGAGGAGTTATAATAATGTTCTTTAATTTTAATAATGGATGCTCTCTGCATGAAAAATAAAAGGACAGAATAATTAGAGTTAAATCTTACATTGCTACTGCCATGTTCCCTCTAACAGAAAAGAGGGCCAAGCCCTAGCGCAACAGTAACTCTGGCAAAGTCTTGCATGTGATGCACAGAGGGTTGCATAGAGAAACAGGGAGCAAATTTTTCCCACTTCTCCTCCTGCATGGGCCTTCATGTCAGGCAGGCTGCTACACAGCTGCAATAGATGAGAATAAGAGACTAATTTGTCAGTTGTTTGCACATAACAGCCTGAAGATTTGACCTCAAGCATCTTACAGGAATTTGTAGGTGACAGATACTGACATTGCAAGCATATTTTTGCTCTTTCTAAATGTGCACACACACAGAGACTTTAAAAATTTGGACATAAGCAAGTGGCCCGTGGCCCCTGAGAGAGTCACGAACAGAACCAGGATTGGAACTCAGGAGTTCCAATCCTAGTCTCTCCCACCAAAATATGCCAACACCTATGTAAAATGTGATTTGGATTTGAAGATTGTGTCTAACATATTCCCAGAATCTTGAAGGGATGCTGAAGAATTTAAGAATATTTTCCAGTATTAATTTGTAATACAAATAATTTCTGACAAATAGAAAGAAAACAGTTTTCTACCTTGGCAGAGGTTCAGGGTATGTCACATCCAAAGCTGCAGCCTTAATAATCCCATTTTGGAGAGCTTCCGCCAATGCATCTTGATCAACTATTGCACCTGCATTAAAATGATAGTGTTTTATTGGCATATCCAGATAAGGTACAGAAGAAAACTAATCTCCAGATAAGTTCCATATCTTTAACTGAGAGGAAAGGTCTTATAATGCAATTTAAAATACTACTGGATTTATATCTCATTATAAAAACAAGGCCACCTTCTAGTAATGGTTAACCAAACAAAGCAAAGAATGATTTTTTTAAAAAAAAATTTATTAGCAAGACAGAGCACTGGACTGGAGACTTGGTTTTATTCCTGGTTATGCTATTGACCTGCTCTGTGATCTTGGGTGAGTCACTTTACCTCTCTGTGCCTCTATATCTTCTTCATTCCTTTACCTAGTTGTGTATTGAGACTGATATCAATTTTAGATAGGAACTGTCTTTTACAGATTTATAAAGCTTCGAAGGTCAGAAGGGACCACTGGGATCACCTCGTTTGACCTCCCACATTACACAGCCATAGCACTTCCTTGAACTAATTCCTGTTTGAAACAGAGTGGATCTTTTAGAACATCCAATCTTGATTTAAAAATTGCTACCACAACCCTTGGTAAGTTGTTCCATTGGTTAATTACCCTCATTGTTAAAATTTTTCACCTTATTTCCAAGTCTGAATTTGTCTAGCTTCACTTCCAGCCATTCCTTTCTCTGCTAGTTTGAAGAGCCCATTATCAAATATTTATTCCCCATGTAGGTATTTATAGGCTGTAATCAAGCCACCCGTTAACCTTCTCTTTGTTAAGGTAAACAGTTTAGCTACTTGAGTCTATCCCTATAAGGCATGTTTTTTAATCCTTTAATCATTCTCATGGCTCTTCTTTGAAACCTCTCCAAGTTATCAACATCCTTCTTGAATTGCGGATACTAGAACTGGACACTATTCCAGCAGCAGTTGCATCAATACAGAGAGAGATTAAGTAACCTCTCTACTCCTCCTGGAGGTTCCCGTTTATGTCTCTAGGATCATATTAGCCCCTTTGCCACAGAGTTGCACAAGGAGCTCATGTTCATGGGGCTAAGCTTTTGTATATGAGAATCAGAGTTCTCCACACACGGGACCTGCCGCACTCTACAACACCCCAATTATAGGTGATGAAGGCATCTTTCCCCGACCCAGTCTAAACTCTCGGGGTTTTCTTCTCTGCATCCCACAGTTCCCCTTCCCTGTGGCTCTTGCACAAAAGCCATGAGAGCGAAGGGGGCCACTGTCGTATGTATTTGTATGGTGCCAAAGGGGCCCCAGCCTCAGTTAGGGCTCTACACCTTACTGTAATACAAATTATAATGACACAGTTTAGTACAGAAATTCTGCTCTACTAGATAACACTCTCATTGGGCAGTGGGCTGTCCTGGCGTTCAGTTCATCTCATTGGGCAGTGAGCTGTCCTGGAGTTCAGTTCATCATAAAGATATTTGTACATTTTCCTTAGATGAAATAACCCTGAGCTAAAATCAGAGGTGCTGGAGACTCACTGAGCCCCCACAACTCCTGCTGAGAATAGGGTTGGCAACCCTCCAGGATTGTCCTGGAGTCTCCAGGAATTAAAATTAACCTTTAATAAAAGATGATGTCCCTGTGCTGAAACCTCCAGGAATACGTCCAACCAAAATTGGCAACCCTAGTTGAGATGCATAACTGCACGGCTTGCCCCTTAAGGGCTGGAGGCCTGAAGCCAGCTAATCCTGATTACTGAAAGACATTCTGTAGCCCATCTGTGCTGCACTGACAGCCTTGATGGGGCTTGATGGAGGACAGCAGAGTCACTGGAACTGGGGGAGCTAAGCGACCATGGCCTCCCACTTTTAAAATTAGGATGGTCATGCCCCCTACTTTTTAACAAAAGAAACATAAGCACAGAATGTATGTCCCCCGCAGATTTTTTCCCTCCACAAAATAATACATTCTGCTGGGGAGGCGCTGCAATTACACTGTTTGCCCACCAGAGCAGTCAGCCAGGGAAGGAGAGGGGGCACTTCACAATGGTTCCGATAGCCTTGATCTCAGTCTCTTCTAAAGGGCCGTAGGAAGCTGCAAAGAGGGGAAGTTCAGGAAAGTGGAGAAAGTGAGAAAGGTTGCTGCAGAGGAAAACTCTAACGCTATGGAGGTTTGGGGGCTAGAAGCCAGGGAGCTCCAGGCTCTTGCGAGGAAACCTGGATGGGTTGGACCTAAAAGTCTGGGCCCAGAGGTCAGTGTCAGAGTGATGAGCTCTCGGTAGGAAGAGCTGGAGGATGGGTTGTGAGAGCAGACTGGGACAGAAGAAGAGCTCTAGCTATTAGAAAAGACACCAAAGCTAACTATGGACTCTTGTGTGGTGATGGACTTGAAATGGGACCCTGAGGTCCCATACACACTATTTGTGTGATTAAACTAATCAAAGGCAGGGGTGATGGTAACTCAGAGAAGCCTATGTGCAGTTCTTCAGGGGGCCTGAAGAGCAGGAAACAGAAGCAGAGTATTGTGGGTGACCTCTGAAGAAGGCAGCCAACCCAGTGATAAGAGGTCAATGGAAGCTGTGGATGTTCAGCACTAATCAGCATTTGGTCTATAATTCATTATTAGTTAAGTGCCAGCTATCCTGTGTACTGAACAAAACATGGAGGAAGTCACAGCCCCTGGCCGAGAGAGCTTCTTGATGCAAATAGACAACATTCAATTCTACCTTAACAATAAAACCGCAACCAGTGCTTCCATAGCACCCTACCTCTGCTGATGTTAATGAGAGTAGCAGTGGGTTTCATCAGCTCTAACTCCCTTTTCCCAATCAATTTGTGTGTCTGAGGTGTCAGATTCACGACCAGCATCACAAAGTCAGATTGCTGGAGCAAGTCTTCCATCTTTTCACAGTAGCGGGCACCAACAGCCTGTTCCTCCTCTTCTTTTCTGAGGCAAAAAGACCAGAATTATCTTTTATTGGTAAAACAGAAAACCATTTGCTGCTGCTGCTACTACTCCACATCCATTGAGGATGGAAAGGGTGCATAGTTGCTATGAACCAATGTCTCTGCTGTTACAGAAATATAAAATGGGGAAAGGTGGCATAGAAAGAACTGGGTGACTCCTACAATCCTATTTGGATTGGCCGTCAATGAGGACTCTGGTGGGGAGGGGGAGTGAGAGAGGTGAATACATTAATCCAAGGGGCATTGAGGGAGGAACAAAAATAAATGACACTTCATTGAGATCAATACTAAGCGTGTTACTATATTTCCTAGTAGAATTTCAGTGAAAAAACAGGCATAGAAGCACCTCAGTGACCCATTCTGTGTTTGTTAGTTGAAAATATGCTTTGTTCATGAACGTGTCCTCATGAGTACTTATGAGCCCTCTTAAGGGAGAGTGTATAATGCAATGTGACAGGATAGCAGATAAATCATTTCTTGAAACAATTAGAACTGTTCAATGGTGCTATAAGAATTTACCACATTAAAGTGTGCTCAAAACTCAATTAAGTGATACACAAATAAACATGTTTTTAATTTATATATATTAACATCAAGAATTATTTCAACTATGCTATGACTATCAATCATTTTCTCTCGTTACCCTGCTATAAGGCAAAAAATGGAGCTCCTTACTCAGTTTGTACTTGGCCCTTGTTAATAGGAATTTTGCCTGCGTAAATACATGCTGAATAAGGAGCTCAGGATATGGCCCACAGATTGGAAATAGCTGCAGGGTATAAAATATAAAAGTGATACACAATATATACTGGCTAACTTGTGTATGTGCCATGGCCGTCTCTGAATGGAAAGTCAGAACTTCTCAAATAGACAAGATTATCACCCTCTAGGTATACTTGATCCAGCTTCAGCGAAGATGACCCTTTGAGGTCCCTTCAAGTCCAACGTTTCTATGATTCTAGTGGCTCGTTACATGATTTAAACTCTACAGCTGCTTGTGAAAATTCTCCTTTAGCTGAAATGGGAGTGCTGTGTTCATGGAGCTGAAACTCTTCAGTTTTTTCTGATGCTGCCTGTGTACAGTTCAACCATGAGACCTTTTTATGGTCTAGGATTCATTACAGTTGGTGAAACAGACACTGACTGAAGACAATTTGAGAGGTTACTGCAGACAAGAACATTACCTTCTGAAGTTGAAGATTGCTGTGGCTCAAAGAAGGCCCTGTAATTTCAATATCACCTTATATATCACATTCTCTGGTTCTAATATGCATTTTACTCATTAAATCCACTTTCTACTGCTGCAACATGGGAGTAACAATGAAAGGAGTTTATCTATCCACAAAAACAGGAAGGAAGTTTGCAAGTTTGTATGTCTTTTAACAAAATTGGGGCAAATCCCACCAGAATGAGTGGGGGTAAAGGTGAAGGGAACCCACTTTGTAAAGGACCTGTGTATTGCTGACCCTTCTTCTCCTGATATAAATATTTAAAATAGTACTTAAAAATCATGCTAAATATATGATACTAACTTGTTCCATTGTTCTTGGCCAACATATTCAAACTTGGCTGCCAAAAGTTAGACACCTAAATTAATATTTAAGCATGTAAGTAAGTGACCTGGTTTTCAAAAGTGCTGACTACTCACAGCTCCCTCTGAAATCAATGAGAACTGTGGTTGCTTAGGAGATTTGAAAATCAGACTGCTCATTTAAGTATTTAAATATACACTTAGGCACCTATCTTGTGGCAGCCAAATTTGAAAATTCTGGCCCCTAACAATGAAGGGAATTCTCATGGAATGAGGCAAGGAGGATTTGGGATAAACGGGGAAAGAGTCTTGCAGCAGGCTTTGTAACAAAAAAAATCTATGTATAATTTTTAAAAGAATCAAAAATATAATCTGCTCTAGTTCACATCAGATGCACTTTCACCTCCGATTCCTGTTGTGGTACAGAATTTTCATTTCAAAAGCTTTGGCCCTCATGGCAACCTTATACCCAATGCTGCCCATGCCGATGATACCGAGAGTAGCCCCGGTGACTTCATCTCCCAGCCAGTTGGCAGCAAAATACTCAGTCTGTGGAGAAACTGCAATTTGACAACCTAAAAATAAAAAATACTGAGTGAGAAATGGATTCTTGATGGATGAACTCTTCCCTGTTTGTAATATCCTTTTTGAAGGTTGAAAATAACTTCTCTTTCCCTTCCAGTTCCGACATTTTCCATTAGACAAACCTTGATTTTCTATTAAGGTATATCTCACTGTTCTCAGGGAGGTAGCAATACATAGCTGAAGTAGTGTAGTTTTTTAACAGGATGGGTGCTGTGAGATTTGGAAACAGATTTGGGGATTAGGTAACAGGACAGAATCTCGGTGCATTGCAGAGGCCGGCTCAACAGGGGCTCTCTGCGAACTGTTGTGATGGGGACTTGGGGCAAGGTGGGATGAGGGAAGAGTGGGACAGTGCCCACAGTGTGGGAGAACTGCTGTGTTTCCTTGGGATTCCTTCCTCTCAGCCTTCACAGACAATCACCCCTCCACTAGGGCACAGCTTGCTGCTTCAGCTATGCACTGTGTCAAAAGAAGTTGCCCCCTAGAGCACAAGCTAACACAGTTAGCATCATCAGGGATTCTAACATTATTCTGGGAACAGGGTTTATTAATTTGAGTTCTTTGCTGTAGGAGGAGTGCAAAGCAAAGTTATTCAATGGATTTCATAGCAAATCAAATTCTCTGGTGATGAAGACCTAAGACCTGATATCCATCGCCTTGCACCCTTGTGTAGTCGTGTAGATTAATGCAAGGGGGGGATGGTGCATAAATTAGTGAAGAATTTTAATTTGCTTGCATTTTGCATTCACTTTGGATAGTTGTAAATAACTACAGAAGGTGCAGGCAGTGGAGAATTAGAATGCAAATTGTAGTCCAAACAGTTAGCCTTGTAATGTACATGAATCAAATCATAGGCAGTTTTAAGCACCTAATTTAGACAGATGCCTTAGTTCTGTTGCCATTGTCTTCAGTAGAAGCTGAATTGGACTCAGAATATCAAACACAATATAGAAAAAGCAGGACCACTTGAAAAACTGAATCTTTGCAGCTTTTCTTCCTGTAAACATTCTTAGACATTATTTCAGACAGACAATCTGTGACAAAAGCAAAATACAATATTCCAGAAATGTAGCTGACAGCAGAGGAATTCAAAAAATTACCTTCCACTAGCCGTCTGGCAGATGCTAGCATCAAGGCCATCCCAATGTCTGCTGTGGAGTCAGAAACAGCATGTGGAGTATTGGTCACTTTAACTCCAAAGCTAGAAATTAATTTAAAGTCCAGGTGATCCACTCCTACCCCAGAGTTTGCAATCACCTTTAAGTGAGGTAGGCTCTGGAGGAGTTCTTGGTCAACGACTGGTCTACGCTCATATATGAAAACAGATTTGATCTTTTCACTCAGTCTCTCTTTGTTTTTAAGAAATTCCTTCATGGTGATAAGGTGAAAGTGTTTCTTCAAGAGCTCCACATGGCCTTCCAGCACACCACATACTCCTCCTATTTCAAGGATCAAAAGACCAGGCCGCTCTTGCTTTGCCATGACCTGCAAAAAGAATTGAGAGAAATATGCCCTGGAATATGAGAAAAGAACATTTCTGTAAAAATCCCATTCAGTAAGTATGATGGGGTGTACCTATCCCTCACCGGTCCAGCAGGGGTTACCCACCCGCTGTGGGCTGAGAAATCCATGTCACCTCACCTCTGCTGGGCATGCTCTAACTAGATCCAGAGCATAAAAGGGAGTTGTTCAGCTGAGTCTGGGCTGGCCACTGACATGAGCAGATGTGTGTTGCAGGCTCCAGAGGAGAGGCTGCCAGAACTCCAGGACACAGAAGCCAGTCCAGCTGAGACTCCAGCAAATCCCCTGCTAATGCTGCAGAGAGACAGCAGAGGCCGTGAGGCTACCAGAATTGGTAGGAAGTGTCCCACGGAACAGGACTACATTAATGGGTGACCATGACTGATTATAGAAGTGCCGGTTCCCTAGAGCCGTGGGTCGGGACCCAGTGGAGAAGGGTGGGCTTGGGTCCCCCTACGCTGGATGTCCTGCCATCGGGGGCAGCTGATGCCCAAGGGGGTGAACTTTGCCACAGAAAGACAGCCTTATGGATTCTGGCCATTGGGTAATAATGCTCTGAGCCGCAGGCCTGCAACATAGACCCAGGCCACTTGGGCTGTCAAATATCCACTTGGATAACCACCCCGCAATCCGGCACCCTGTGATGAGGTGTACCTACCTCACGACAGTAGGGATAATTTAAATCCACCTTTGTAAATCTGTACTTAGTGGAGCTACATACTTCCCTCAATTACACAATGTAAATCCAGAGTTACTAACTTGAAGTCAGTGGACTTACTCTGGGTTTACATTGGTGTGAAGGCCTGATCCAGCCACCAGTGAAGTCAATGGGAATCATTCCAGTGACTTCAATGAGAACAAGATCAGGTCATAACAGAGCAGACCCCCATCAGGCCTAGTGTCTGTCGGGGTGCTAAGAGGTATAACTCTGAATTGTCCCTCATTTCCAGAGACATCACTCATTTTAGTCCCAAAGTTACTTCCATTCCACACAATTTGGCAGCCCCTCACTTTTATTCTTGAAAATTATTTCTCTCAGTAATAAAAGGATCAGGAAGAGAGATTATTTTAAAAAGTCACTTAAAGTTGTTTGTGTGACAATCTGTTGTCTGTTCCTCATTTCGGGTCTCTATCACACATTACATCTAGATTTGGATCCTGGCAGATTGAGAAATATGCTAAAAAGAATCAGAACCTATAATCCACAACAGGATTCTGACCAGTCCATGCCACAAGCACAAGGGGTAAAGAGACATTCCTTGTGGATTTCTCCTTTTGCACATCCATGCAGGGATTATCCAGAATCTAGGCATGTAACAAGTTGGTTGCCCAAGTACATTCTTATGGTCTCAGGAGTACATACCTATGGTCCTGTTCTGCTGCCTGTGCTACTGCAGCTACACTACTATTTTTAGCGAGCGAGCTTGATCAAAGCTAGCTCAGGTATGCCTACATGTGCTGCAGTCGCATCTCCTGATTGCAGTGTAGACATATACCCACAATGATCCAGTTCACTGTTCCTCTGCACTTCGGGGAGTCATTTACACAAGAGCAAAGTGAGTGCAAAATGCTTCCCCTTTCTGATTAGACAGTACTTTACACCTACTTCATACTGGTGTATAAAGAGCTATACAAGAATTGGATAAATACTGAATGGAACAGCTCAAAGTACATACATTTAAGCATGTGCATAAATTATTTGCTGGATCAAAGTCCCTTATCATGGGGCTACTTGAGAATATTTTGAGGTAAACTAGTAGCAGAATGGAGAGAGATTTACTCAGATACTGAACAACTTCTTTGCTTTCTGTGTGTTCTAGACAGATGGATGAGACACTGAGATATATGCTAACGGAAAAGATTTTAAAACATCAAATAAATACTATGAGCAATAGTATACAATATCAACCATCATCTGAGGTATTATATGTAACTGTTGCCTGGCTATAACCCTGAAGCAAGGACTGTCTCTCTCTGTTTTGTTAGCACATTGAGCACTTAAATAATATTAATGTCAATAAATTAAAAATATTCAGGGGCAGTTTGTGAAGGGTAGAAGGCTCCCCCGATACTAACCTTGGTTTGGGGAGCACTTATTCCAGCCCTGCCACTGCTGTTTGGGCCAGTCCTGTACCTCCACCTGGGATCTGTATTCCTCTTTGTCCAGTGATGCAAATGACAAACAACAGCCGGATGAATAAGTCTACCAGCCAACCTTGGGCAGCCAGTGGCCAAGTGAATAGCCTCTACATAACAGAATGCTTTAACACGAAACATAACCTTTCAGATGTGCACTCCAGTGTGTTAATGCTAAACTTGTCAAGTAAGTTTATTGCCCTCGTAGCTACAGAGAAAAGGTTGAAAACATAACCCCTACAAGCTAAAGCATCACAATGCAAATCAAAACAATCAAAAAATTATTTTTTAAAATTTCATTGGTTTTAAGACAATCATAAGTTTTTGTGGGGGTCTGATTCACAACTTTTGAATGATTCAGGTTAGCAGTATTGCATCTGGAGTTTTAACAAGCTCACAGTATAACCGAAGTTTTTGTATTCAGTGAAGTAAACCTGCAGAATTTCTACAGGCCCTGCTTTCTGCTGCAGCGAGTAAAGTTATTCACAACAAATCTCTTTCACTGACATTCTTTAAATGAAAACTGATTATATTAATAATAAATAACCTGGTAATTTCCACTGCTTTCCTCCTGACACTGATCCTGGTGTAACTGTTTTACCGCTTCTGGCAGTGGCAATAGCTGAAACACATCTCGTTATACAACTTCCTCCAGATCTCTACTGCACACACAGGGACACACAATCATATGATGTAATCCTTAATACAAGGTCCCATAGCTGTCCTTACTCTGCCTGAATCCAACCCCACATAGCTAATGCATTAGTATATATTCTTCCTGTGTAAATTTTGGTTGGCAGCAGCTCAGTACACTCACATGACTGTGAGCACTGCCTGCCATCTCTGGCAGGTCCACCCTCTATCAGGGAGTCTCTGGACACTTCAGCAGGAACTGCCACATACAGTAACAGTATCTGCCAGTCTCTACCTCATTCTCTTTGGCTTTCTGTGCAGCCTTCCTAACTAATGTCACCTTCCCTCCTTCCTTCTTCCGAAACTGAATTCTGTGGGGAGGGGAATAGCAGAAGACGTTGTTAGAATGTTTTTAGTTCTCTGTGAGCTGCTACACACATTCTTGTGGCAACTGAATCTGGTTCAGTATCCATCCACTATTGCAGAACTGTGCTCCAAAATCAAAGGTTTTTTTAAAATATGCTTCTAGTCCTAATAGTTGCAAAGATAACCTTCTGACTATGAACATAATGTAAACTAATGTAGTGATATACCTGTGTGAGTGTGCAGAGAGGCAAAATGAAATAATAGCTCTAAGACAGAGGTGGACTGTCCTAAGTATATCAATGACTGTGTTGATTCTGAAACCTAGTGATGTCAATTAATATGTCAATATTGCTAATAATTTAATTGCTGATTATTTTACTAAAAATATCTATCAAGGGTGTTTATCTGTCCTTTGTGCAATCACAGATATTGGGGCATCAGGCAGTGAGGTAGTTTGCTACAGTTAATATGAAAAACTAGGAGTTTAAATCCCCTGAACTCCTAAAGTTTAAGTCTGCCCCTAAAACTGAAACTGTTTTGGAGTAGCATAAAATAATTTGAATTTACTATTAAAATATATAATGCACACAATAGTAGACTGGTTGTATTATTCATTGCCATTCATTAACATTTTCACATTTCATTCAGTAAAATCCTCACTGTTTTAATTTACTTAGGGCTCAAGCAGAATTCAGGACTAGAATGAAGCAGAAACCAGTGGGTTTTGCAGCAGAATTTATGTTGTTTGCTGACAAGTATTCTAAGCTTTGATGATGTCCAAGAAAGTGGAGCAACTCTGTCAGGAGCTGGGCATGAGGGAATCATAGAATCATAGAATATCAGGGTTGGAAGGGACCTCAGAAGGTCATCTAGTCCAACCCCCTGCTCAAAGCAGGACAATCCCGAACGAAATCATCCCAGTCACAGCTTTGTCAAACCTGACTTTAAAAACCTCTAAGGAAGGAGATTCCACCACTTCCCTGGGTAACCCATTCCAGTGCTTCATCACCCTCCTAGTGAAAAAGTTTTTCCTAATATCCAGCATAAACCTCTGCCACTGCAACTTGAGACCATTACTCCTTGTTCTGTCATCTGATACCACTGAGAAGGGTCTAGATCCATCCTCTTTGGAACCTTCTTTCAGATAGTTGAAAGCAGCTATCAAATCCCCTCTCATTCTTCTCTTCTGCAGTAGAGAACCAATCCCAGTTCCCTCAGCCTCTCCTTATAAGTCATGTGCTCCAGGCCCCTAATCATTTTTGTTGCCCTCTACTATACTCTTTCCAATTTTTTCACATCCTTCTTGTAGTGTGGGGCCCAAAACTGGACACAGTACTCCAGATGTGGCCTCATCAATGCCGAACAGAGGGAAATGATCACATCCCTTTATCTCCTGGCAGTGCCCCTACTTATACAGCCCAAAATGCCGTTAGCCTTCCTGGCAACAAGGGCACACTGTTGACTCATATCCAGCTTCTCGTCCACTGTAACCCCTAGGTCCTTTTCTCAGAACTGCTGCTTAGCCATTCGGTCCCTTGTCTGTAGAGTGCATGGGATTCTTCAGTCCTGAGTGCAGGACTCTGCACTTGTCCTTGTTGAACCTCGTCAGATTTCTTTTGGCTCAATCCTCTAAATTGTCTAGATCCCTCTGTATCCTATCCTTACCCTCCAGTGTATCTACCACTCCTCCCAGTTTAGTGTCATCTTCAAACTTGCTGAGGCTGCAATCCACGCCATTCTCCAGATCATTAAGATATTGAACAAAAACAGCCCCAGGACCGACCCTTGGGGTACTCCACTTCATACTAGCTGCAAACTAGGCATGGAGCCATTGATCACTACCTGTCGAGCCTGACGATCTAGCCAGCTTTCTATCCACCTTATAATCTATTCATCCAGCCCATACTTCTTTAACTTCCTGGCAAGAATACTGTGGGAGACTGTTATCAAAAGCTTTGCTAACGTCAAGGAATAACACATCAACTGCTTTTCCCTCATCCACAGAACCAGTTATCTCATCATAGAAGGTAATTAAGTTAGTCAGACATGACTTGCTCTTGGTGAATCCATGCTGACTGTTCCTGATCACTCTCCTCTCCTTTAAGTGCTTCAGAATTGATTCCTTGAGGACCTGCTCCATGATTTTTCCAGGGACTTAGGTGAGGCTGATGGGCCTGTAGTTCCCCGGATCCTCCTTCTTCCCTTTTTTAAAGATAGGCACTATATTAGCCTTTTTCCAGTCATCCAGGACCTGCCCCGATTGCCATGAGTTTTCAAAGATAATGGCCAATGGCTCTGCAATCAAATCCCTCAACTCCTTTACCACCCTTGGATACAGTGCATCCGGCCCCATGGACTTGTGCTTGTCCATCTTTATCCACCACAATGAGACCCACAATAGACTCTTAGAAAAGTATCTCTAATTTTTTTAAATCTCCAAGGATGATTTACTAATGGCTACTTGAGACCTCACTCATCTGTCTCCAAATAGAAAGTCCCCCGTGCTAACACAGTTGTCTTCCCACAAGTCACAAACAGGTACTAAAGGAGAAACTGAACCTTCTCTGGTTGATTCAGTGAACTGTACCAGCCCCCCACTAATTCCCCTGCTAGAGTGTGTTAGTTAGCAGGCTGAGTCCTGTTCCTTTGAGATCCTGGGGTTCTCAATAACCAAGAACTTTAAACAATGATGATGTGTCTAATGTCAAGTGCCACTGAACCTACCATTGTTATCATCTCTCTCCTTCCTATACAGATTGTAACCAGCAACTCTAACATTCCAGTAATACACATTGTCCCACCAGGTTTCCCTGTTCTATCCACTTTCCCCTTCCCATCACACTACCAGGGCATGTACACTGGAGCACAGCATTCCCCCGAGCACACACTTGTGTTACTGCAGGAGGGTTATCTGTGGTATGTAATGACTACTAATTGAATGTATTTCCCTAGCTAAGTTTCTTTTCACGGGTTCTTATCAACTCTCAGACACAGATCCACTTGATTTTCACTGCAAAAGTTTTTTTTCCCCTGCTGATAATGGCCCATCTAAATTATACAGCCTCTTAGAATTGCTTTGGTAATTTACAACTTTTTCTGCTTTCTGTGTATACAAATGCATCTTACGTCTGTGTGGTCCATTCTATGCATCCAATGAAGTGGGCTATTGCCCACGAAAGCTTATGCTGAAATAAACTGGTTAGTCTCTACGGTGCCACAAGTATTCCTCGTTTTCTTTAATATATCAATGTTTCCCACGCCCCCCTTTTGGGGTGAATTGGTACAGCCTATTGCCCCCTGCCGTTTTAGGGAGTTGGTGTGCTCCAACTCTCCTTTTCCCCTGCCAGAGGTCGGAGGGGAACAATTCACCTATTGAAGGGAAGCCCACAAGCAAGATGGCGAGACTACTGCTTCCTGTCGTGGCGGTGTTCTGGCTGGATTACGCACCGCGTCATTTCCGCCCCCCCTCGCCAGCGAGCCCAGAAAGCGTTGCGCGTGGGAGCGCGCCCCCGTCTGGTCTTTTCAGGGCTCGCGGCGCGGTCTGGGGGCCGTTGTGGAGCGTGGTGTGAGCGGCGGCGGTTTCTGTGCGTGCGCGCCCGTGGGAGGTCGGTGTCTCGGGGGCCGCTGGGCGGGCTCCGCGTGGAATGTTCTGGAAGGGGCCTCTGGCGAGGGAGGGCAGCTCGAGTGGGGTGTCGGGAGGGGCCGTGTGGAAGGGCCCTGGGGGATGGGGGTGGGGCTGTTTTTGGCGGTTTGGGTGATGGAGGGGGGAGGGGCTGAGGGCAGGGGGGGAGGGGGTTGGGGGGCCCCGTGTGGGTGTGCGGGGCGGGGGGGGTGATGTCAGAGCTGTTGTTGGATTTTAATGGCCCCATGACATTGCCCCTATTTACACACCTGGTTCGCCCTCAGTGGGGGCAACCCGCACATTGTGCCACCCCCACCGTGGAAGGGTTTGTAGCTGCTCAAAGCCACTGGAGCGAGGGTGCCAGCGCACCCCCTGGCTTGCAGTGGTTTCCGTTATATACGGGGTTCACAGTTTGATTTCGTGGCTCTCAACACCCTGACTCATAATAATTGTTCCAGTGCCCGGTAGTAATAACTCATGTAAAAATGGTAAGTTGGGGAGCAAATCCGTCAAGCCCTGATCATGGCACATCTGACCTGGCAGCTGTGATGTTGCTGGGCCTGTTGGTAAAAGGAAATAAAAAATAAAGGATTGGGGATTGTGATGGCTGAAGGGGTTTCTCTCCATTCTTCCCATTCCTGGGTGGGAATATTACTGGAGACCATCTTGCTGGACGATGGTTGCCATGTGAAGCCTACTCCATGCTCCTAAAAATTTCCCACCACTAGTTTAGCACCAGTGAGAGCACTGTTGTAGAGAGGTCTCAGTGTAACCACCCTGTCATTTAGGGCTGTTCTGATGCAGGCTAGGACTGGGTGAGACAGTAGTCAAAATGCTCACTCTCCATCTGTGCTAGAACAGCTGTTGGTGAAGCTGTAACAGTGGGAAACCCTAAGAAAAAGCACAATGTATACACAGCATTAGGAAAAACAGATAGTCTTTATCAGAATTATTTCATTACCAACAATACTTTTGGGTTTGTGTGTGTGTATTAAAGGAAACCAATTAGGTCTGGGCACATAACTTTCATTTAAGATGATGCGTAACAGATCGGTGTTAGTTTAGCTTTATTGGGTTGGCTTTCATGATTAATGTTAAGTAGATTTCAAGAATTGCCAATTCTTAGGTGGTTTCTGTCCTTTTTCAGGCCTTACATAAAATTTAAAAAATGTCGTATATGCTTCCTCACTTACACAATGGCTGGCAAGTAGACCAGGCCATTCTTTCAGAAGAAGACCGTGTGGTGGTTATCCGGTTTGGACATGACTGGGATCCAACTTGTATGAAAATGGATGAAGTGTTGTATAGTATTGCTGAGAAGGTAAATTTGGATTGTCATTTGAGATAATTGTATGTTTCTGTTTAGCATCTGAAACTGCTTGTTCTTTTTAGTCTAAGGCAGTTTCTAGGCAGTAAATCCAACTTGTTCAGTTTTCTTAATAAGCTATGCCTACACTGAATGAATGTGAAACAGCCATCTACTTTCATGGCCATCTGAAATAATTACCCACCATGCTGTTTAATGTTAAATTGAATGGAAACAGTACTACTACATTCTAAAACTGAACATCTGTTCTTGAAAATATTTTTGTTTTCTGACTGCTGATAGTTTAACATCTAATAATCTAGACTATTCAGAGGGAAACAAGTTTCATTAATAGCACTGGTATGAACACTATGGGCAAGATTGAGCCAGCATTGTCACTTGATACTCAGAGTGTGTAATATTAATATACTAGCAACTAGAAAATTCATTGGAATAGCTTTAAAAGTTTAGATGTTTTTAGTTTGGCATACATTTTTATTTAAAAAATGTAAAATCTTAAAATGCGTTGGAAGAAATCCACTTATAGACCATGCTCAGGTTTTGTTGAAATGGGTGCCATGCCATTGACTTAATTAGAGTTTGCACTTGATTATACCAGGGCTCAAATGAATTTTGGCTCAGTATGTACAGATTAATTTCTTGAAGCTTTCTCAGATGGCAGTGATACCCTGTGACAAACAGATCACCCATTTAAGCATCTTAGATATTGAGGAAAAATTAAGAATTGTTTACATAAATATGACAAGGAAGACTTCATAGCCCCTTAGAGACTAACCAGTTTACTTCGCCATAAGCTTTTGTGGGCTATAGCCCGCTTCATCAGATGCCTACGAAAGCTTATGCTGAAATAAACTGGTTAGTCTCTAAGGTGCTACGAAGTCTTCCTTGTCTTATTTACGGATACAGACTAACATGGTTGCTAATCTTAAACCTTACATAAATATGTGATTGGATATATCTTATCCTTTCATGTCCTCTCAGATAACATTATTGCATAGTAGTACAACTATACTTAGCAAATTGTTTGTTGGTTAAACCTCATAAGAAAAGATGGGAAACTCAAATATAACAAGAACCTAGCCAGAAAGACTACTGTGAATGAATGTTTAAATGGCATTCGACAGTTGTTTCCAAAATCGTTTGTACAGTTCTCTCTATGCTGTAATCTGATGTGAAGCTGTTTCTGTGGCAGTCATTTCTTCTCAATGGCATTCTTAAAAAATTGCACTTCTCTTGTTCATCTAGGTGTTGTTGAAGTCATCTGGTAAGACTACTGTGTACATATTGAATATTGAGCCATAACAGGATTTAAGCTAGGAGGATGCTTTGACATTTCTTCAGCACAGCTTCTTTACATTTGTCTTACATTTCTTTTAATGTTTTGGGAATTTATAGATTATATACAGGAATATTATTAGTATTTGTCTTTGGCAGGACTCTTGGCAATTTGGCAGACATATTGGCATTTAAGTTTTTATGAGGGAAAAAGAACAATGTAACTTTTTATTTAAAAATCTCCCTCTGCAGAAATGGCAGGTTAAAGGGGGAGATCCTTCCTCATCCTCTTGCTTACGAGCCATGTTTGGATCTCGCAGCTGTTTTAAAGAGTGAGTAAAAGTTCAATTGTACAGGTATTTATAATCTAAAGCAGGGGTTCTCAAACTTAATTGCACTTCAACCCCTTTCTAACAGCAAAAATGTCTACAGGACCCTAGGAGGGGGGCTGAAGCCTGAGCCCGCCCAAGCCCTGCCATCTCGGGTGTGTGTGTACAAAGCCCAAGCCCCACTGCCCTAGCCTGGAGGGTCAAAGCCGAAGCTGAAGGGCTTCAGCCCCAGGCAGCGGGCCTGTAACCTTAGCCCTGCCAACCAGGGCTGAAGCCCTCCGGCTTGGGCTTTGGCCCTGGGCCCCAGCAAGTCTAAGCCAGCACTGGTGACCCCGTTAAAATGGGGTCATGACCCACTTTGGGGTCCTGACCCAGAGTTTGAGAACCGCTGATATAGAGCATAGTACAAATCGTTGCCATGCTGTAGCTGCGTGCCAGATTTGAAGAAAACGTAGCTCTATTTCACACTTAGTACTGAAGTGGAACATTTTTTTTATTTGCAGCATGATTTTAGTAAGTAGTAATGTATCTGTACTTCATAATCAATGTGGAGTTAAACTTTAATGACCTGACTTGTATTCTGGCCAAAAAAAAAAAAAATCCAAAACACTAGAGCAAACTGCCAAATATAATGTAGATTGTTCCCACTAAAATGTATCCTTGTTTACAATTGAAATAAGCATTCATTTCAGTGCAATACATACCAAAAGCCTGCATGCTTTAGAAAGTTTAACTAGAAATATGCTGTGTGAAGGGTTTCCAGTTTTTCCAGAGCAAAAATGTAAGAATACTGTACTTATAAATAGCTTGGAAATATCTCAAATTATTTTTTGCAGTACATAATACTGTTTTAGAGGGGGCCTGTGATTCCTGGAAGCTCATCCCCAGGGATACAGAGCTTTGGATGCTAAATTTCTATGTAATTAAATTCAAATATTTAAATAATATTTACAGTAAAAAGCTAAAACTTGTATAAAAGTAAATACCAAAAATCAGACAAACCTCTAATTGGAAACATTTATTGTATGCATGACATTTGGTAGAGAAACACTTGGCCTCTGGCAAGTGATGACTTGAGATGACTGGGTCCGTTGCTTTGCATGTACCCAACCATGGTTGAAAGGCACACTAGCAATGGCATCTACTCAAGAAATGCCCACTTGTCCCTGTATTTCTACTCAGAGGCAAAAGCTACAGAAAGAGTTAATGGGCAGAGAGTAGGGAGGTTAGAAAAGTGTAGGTGCTATTAAAGCTGTTTGTATTTGCCAATCATTATGATAAATATACTCTTTTTAAATCACTTTAATTTTAAGCCAGGAAAATATCAATAAATTTAAAGCTTGTATGTCTATTAAGTAGGGCTGGTGAGTAATCAGTTAACTCATGTATTCAAGTAAAAAAAAAATCATGATTAAAAATATTAATTGCAATTAATCACACTTTTAATCGCACTGTTAAACAATAGAATACCTTTTGAAAATAATTAAATTTTGGATGTTTTCCTTTATTTTCAAATATTTTGATTTCAATTACAACACAGATTACAAAGTATACAGGTCTCACTTTATTTTTATCACAAATATTTGCACTTTAAAAATGATAAACAAAAGAGTATTTTTCAGTTCACTTCATACAAATACTGTAGTGCAACCTCTTTATTATGAAAGTGAAATTTACAAAGGTAGATTTGTTTTAGAGTGCAATTATGTAACAAAAATAAACAATGTAAATCTTTAGAGTCTATTAGTTCACTCAGTCCTCCTCCTTGTTCAGCCAGTCACTCAGACAAACAAGTTTGTTTACATTTACGGGAGAGAATGCTGCTGCTGCTTATTTATAACGTTTCCTGAAAGTGAGAACAAGTGTTTGCTTGGCACTTTTGTAGCCAGCATTTCAAGGCATTTAAATGCTAGATATGCTAAACATTCATGTGCCCCTTCATGCTTTAGCCTGAAGGGACATATGAATCTTTAATGCAGCTGGCACTTAAATATCTTGCAACAGTGGGTACAGCAGCACCATGTTAATGCCTGTTCTTGCTTTCAGGTGACATTGTAAACAAGAAGCAGGCAGCATTATCTCCTTCAAATGTAAACAAGCTTGTCTGAGTGATTGGCTGAACAAGAAGTGGGACTGAGCGGACTCGTAGGCTCTAAAATTTTACTTCGTTTTGTTTTATTGTACGTAATTCTACATTTGTAACTTCAACTTTCATGATAGATATTGCACTAAAGTACTTGTATTAGGTGAATTGAAAAATACTATTGTTTTACAGTACAAATATTTTTAATAATATAAAGTGAGCACTGTACATGTTGTATTCTTGTTGTAATTAAAATCAATATATTTGAAAATGTAGGAAAACATCCAAAAATATTTGTTGTATTGTTTAACAGTGTGATTAATCATGATTAATTTTAAATAGCGTGATTAATCACAATTAGTATATTAATGCTTGTGAGTTTAAATCAAAAGGACATTCCTCACACTAAAAACTCTCCATGGGACTTTTATCTCTCTTAAACCTTTATACTCATATTTTGTCCTCCTGTGTTCTCTACCACTTTCTTTTAGGATTGCGCAAAATTTCCCATTAAGTCCCCGCCCCCCCAAATTATCCTGTGTACCTCTTAACTGTCACTCAAGCTTTGACAGAAACTTCCACCTCGCTTTGGCTTGTTAGTGCAGCTCCTTAGGTCTCCATTATACTTGTATAACAACCCCGTAACTTAAACCTATTTTAGAAACAGTTTCCAGCTAAAACAGTTTAACTGGTCACAGTGGACAATGTCAAACTTATTTTAAAACTGTCTTCAAGAGTAGATCCCAACTGTAAGCTGTTTTTGTCAGGTTGTTTAACATTTGCTATCTAAACTGTGTTAAAACCACTTCAGGCTAAAAGTTTTAGGTCAGTGTAGACTGGGTGTTAACCTTTGTAATGCTTGCAGCCATATGGGTTTTCTTTTCTGTGAAAGTATTGTAAAGGCCATTAGGAAGAAAGATATCGGAGGAAAAGTGGGATTCACTTTTTGTTGTGTCTAATGTAATGCTTTCAGCCAGTGAATGGAAATAATATTATATAGCTGAAAGTTGATCTTACTGAGTTATATAAGGGAAAATAAGTGGAGAAATACACACACACACACACACACACACACGCACTAACGTTAGATATTGTAGAATGTAAGGGACCTACAATTTTTTTTATCTCTGGTCAAGCCATTTCTTAGAACTGGTCCATAATACTGGTTCCCCCAAGTATTTCTAGCCCTGAGAAAGATGTTAGCCATATTTAAGGTTCATCATCTAACATAAACTTTTGGATATGTTCATTGAATAATGTAAAGCTATATTAACTTCACAAAATAAAAGTTATGTTTATTATGTATACTTCTGCCTGGGTTCTCTCACAACAGATACATATGGACTGAGGGGGAAAAATGGGTATTTTCTTCATTTAACTACAATGGGCCATTGTAGTTCCTGTTGAATACAACAGCAGTGTAGATTCTAAAAGCCTTCAACAGGAACTTCAATGGGCCATTGTAGTTAAGTGGAGAAAATATCCAATTTTTTTCCCTCAGTCCATATATGCTCCACTCAACTTCATTAGGTGTCATAGCTTTTCTTTAATGTGGAAGAAGATGCTATTAATTAGCATTGTTGGACATGGATGGCCTGTCAGATTTTGCTTGGAGAGGGAAACAGCAGATGTGTAGATATTCTCTCTTACGGGGATTATTGAAGTCCTATATAGTTAGTTAAGAACAAAAATATCAAAAACATTGATCTGAGAAACACCAAGATAATGGTGGTGCTTCTCTGCATATATTCCACATCTTCTATTTCAGCATGGTGTTAGTGCGCAGTATTCTTAACGCCTAAAGCTTAGAATGAATGCTTATGCTTTTTGAAATCAGTATTCAGATGGTATACAGTATTAGTTCTAGTGTTAACAGTTCTAATAAGGAGCCATTAAAATCAGACTGAAATTAAAAGGTGAGTGGAGGAGGACAAGTTGGCAGCAAAAAATGGCACTTGAGATCTGACATCTTGCAAATAATCAGGCTGATAGTAATCTTCTTTCCAAACTTTGAAGTTGTGTAATATTTAATCCCCAAGTGCTAAATGGAAACATTTTTTTGAAAAGTCCCATTGATATAACTGATTTACTGCAAGGCTTTTTATGTATTCAGACTTTTTTTTACCATACCTGAATGTGTACAAAGATTTCCATTCACATTTTTGTAGGTGTCATCACTGAACACTTTTAAACTGTAAAGAGTCTTGGACTTATCCTTTTTTTACTTTCCTTGAAAAAGTAAATGTTTAAAAAATTCTGCAAATGTTATTTGTCAAATAAATGTGGAGGCTCCAGCATGGCAGTGAGGAGCGCAGACCACTGGCTGCACAGAGGTAGGAGGTCACAGTGCAGCTCCCCTCCCGGGACACAGATTCAACAGTGAGGCTGCACCCAAGCCTGACAGCGCAAGGACTGGGCCTGCCCCAGAAACACCCCAGGGACTTGCCCTCCGCATCAGGTATTGGCAGGCATGCTCACAAGGGAGGATCCAAGTGTGGGGGGATCCAGGTGTTGGTTAAGAGAGTTCTGTGTGGGGCAGTCTGGGTGCAGGTGACTCAGGAGTAGGGGGGGATTCAGGTGCAGGGGGGATCTGCATCTAGATGCACAGGGGCTTGTTCTGGAGTTCTGGGTGCAACAGTAATGGGACTCTGCAGGAGGGTCCAAATGAAGGTGGTTGGGGCTCAGCAGAGGGGGTGCCCAGATGCTCGGGAAGTGGTGCTCAGTGGCGTAGGGATCCAGGTGCAGCTGGTTGGGGCTTGGTAGGGTGGGGATCTAGGTGTGGGTGGCTTGTCATGATGGTCCAGCT
>ML677334.1:34025494-34110356 GCA_007922305.1 Dermatemys mawii
GGATAGGGGAGCAGCTCCCTGCACAGTTATCCCTCCCCCTGTAGCTGAGAAGCGATGGGTGCAGGAAGCGTGAAGAAGGGAGAGTTTGCAGAGCTTCTTACAGTGTGGGGGAGAAATCTGGGAGTAAGTCTGAGGCAAGGGAGGGCCCTGGATGCGGCACAGGAGGAGGCCTAGTCAGGACTAGCAGCTGAGATCAGTGCAGGGTAGGAGCCACCAGCTGGGTCTTCCCCAGTCCTGCACCCTGCCCCATGGTGTAGGGAACCCAAGCTGGCAGCAGGCTGAGCCTCGGTTGGCAGGAGCCTGCGGGGGAAACCCTGGAGCAGTAGTGGGCTAAGCGCTCAGCCCACCGCTGCTTTGGGGTTTCCCCCGCAGGCACCTGCCAACCCACTGCCAGCCTGGGTTCCCTATACCCAGGCTAGCAGTGGGAGCTGAGTGGGGCAGGCAGCGGGACCCCAGCTGGCAGAAGCCTGCTCTGGGGTTCCCCCTGCTGGCCCCTTGACAGTCAAGGTCCCTGCCTGCCCCACTCAGCACCTTCGCCCAGGCTGGCAGCAGGCTGAGACCCTGGCTGGCAGGAGACTGCGGGGGAAACCCCAAAGTGGGGGCAGACTGACCCTCTCAGCCCCTCCTCTTCTGCCCAAAGCCTCACCCCTTCTGGACTGCCACGCGAACCCTTAAATTTTACTGAATAAATGAAGACTTAGCACACAACCTCTGAAAGGTTGCCGACCCCTGCATTAGTGCCTAAGAGCCCCAGTTGTTGACCATGTCCCATTGTGCTGGGTGCTGTAGAAACATGGAACAAAAAGGTGTCCCAAAGAGCCTTCAATCTAAGTAACAGGACTAGTGATTCCAGTGTTCAAATGCTGTAAAGTATTGAATTCTCATTAAAAATCTTTTCAGAATTGTAACAAAGGGCATGGAGAAAGCAAGAGGAAAGGAAGGAGTTCTGGATTTAGTTCCTGACTACTTCAGATTTCATGTGTGATTTTTGGACAAGTTGCTAAATGCATGTGTCTCGGTCTGCCATTTATAAAATTAGTATAACAGTTTTTTTCCAAACTAGGTAAATTGAGAAGGTAAATTCATTAACGTGCTTAGATTGGTAGAGATCTTATCACTATAAAGTATGTATAGTGGTCAGAACAATCTCATTTTCAAAGTGAGAGTCAGCTAATGTTGTTGTTTATTGAATATTAACTATGTAAAATTTCTCTCCTTTGTAAAACAAAGAAAAGTTAATATTTGTACCCTCACTGTGGCTTCCTTTCCTAAAGTGTGATGCCATTTGGGTCCCTTGCTAACGACATACAAAATTCTGTAGTTAAATTCTATAGGAGCTGTAATTGCTCAGTTCATATAGAGAAAATATCAAACAAACTTAAGTTTAAGCCACTCATATAGTAGGTGCTATGTTAGTATTTCTTGCATTGAGTAAAAACAATTTTTGTATGTAAAAATATTGTACTTATATTTCTCAATATTTTAATGGTATTCTTTTGTACTTGAAAAATAGAAATGTTTGTGCTAGTGCTTTGATTCATAATAAATTTTTCCTTTTATAGTAGTGCTCTTTCATGAAACAAAGTATATTTTAAAAATTGTGGACAATGTGATCTCAAGGTTAGCCAGACGCTGATATTTTATTCAAGGACTAAATTTAGTGTGACATAAGAGTTTTAGGTTTTTGCTGACAAATGTGCATTGTAGATTTCCCAACAGGAGAATAGCACCTGAGCTATTGATATTGTACATGTCAGTCACCTGGTAGTTCTTACAGAAGCAGCAGCAGAGTGAAAATAATGTTGTCTTAGTTTCACTGTGCTGGAGAAGTCTTTTCCTGCAAAATCAACCTGGAAGCAATCAGTTACTTCAAAAGATTATCTAATTTGCCTATAATACAGTTAACTTCATAGGTAATGTGAACTGAGTTCTTGGGACTGACTGTGTACACAAACTTTGAGGATTGATATGTCTAAATATAAATTTACATTTTTGATGGACATTTGGATTATGATGTATACCAAATAGCGTTGTTGCTTTGTAAATAAATGAAAAATCAAGGTACTTTAAGAAAGTACCTACTGTTGTGTATGCATTTGCAGACTTTTAAAATGACTAATTGCTGTTTTTACTAGACAAAAAATGTGCTTGCTTGATACTGCATAACTTTGAATTGATTTATTTGTTAACATGTTATATAATTTCTATTTAATAATATTTTGTTTTCAGTTGTACCTGACAGAAAATTAAATAGTTAAAAGTACTTGAAAAATATTAAGTTTGTTACAATCCAAGATTTTATAAGTATTCCCTTTAGACTAGAGAGTGCTAAATTTGCCTAGTTATGCATTGAAAAGTCAGGAAACAAAAACGTAAGGGTGTTTGCACTACATTAACTCTTCCTTGTTATATGTGTGTTACAAAAGTGAGCAAGTATAATCACATAAACATTTCTCAAAACTGTTTCTCCAACTTAAACATATTATAGATGCTATATAGGTATCTAATCCTTGTGTACGTGCATATTTTCATTATCATTGTCCAGTATGTTTAGTGACTTAACTGTTCTTATCAGTTCTCTTTTTATTAATTTGCTCAGAGACTGTTGACTGGGCATTTTTTCAATTGGCAGCATAGCTTTCTTCAGCAATTTAAGAAATTAACCATGAATTTAGTAGGAAACCCCCTTTCAAAATGTACTGTGCATGTATAAAGTACAATCTTCAGTTCATAATTACTCTGCAAAATCAAATCCTAATTTTGTCAGAGTTCTCAACAGCATTTCTCAATGAGGAATATTTACATGCCAAATTTAAATTTTCTACTCCTGCCATTTGGACTTCATAGCTGTCCAAAAATCCTGAAGGTTTTTTTTTTAATTCTGAGGTTACTGTTTTTTTCCCCTACTGTTCTATTAAATAATAGCTAACCCATCATTGCTTAAACTTTTTTAAAAAAACAACAAAACTTTCTGCTTTGGACACAGACAAATTATAGAAAATTTCAGCTTTGTGTGAAAGTTTCTGGAAGTCATAAGCAACTGAAAATTAAGCATTTAAATTCTAACCTTTCAACAACCTTAATGATAGCATTTACTAGCGCTCTCGCTTTAAATATTTTTAGTGTCTGACATAATGAGAGGAAGGTAAAACAGAGTATGACTTACTCACTATTTTAATACATACCATTTTTCTGTTTCTGGATATGAATTCCCTTTCTCTATAAAATTAATGTCTTGTATTATTTTAAAATATTTTTATTTTCCAAACTTTTAAGAGCCAATTAGAAATGGCAAAAGGGAATAAATATTTGCTTGACTTTAACTTAGTAATGAACATCTTGCAGCATTATTATTGCAGTAACTTAAGTATATTATTTTTTCTAAAATCTGTCAACATTCCGTAAAAAGATTAGTTTTATTATATAGTTAAAGGCTTGCTAGTGTATCTTGCTCTGTTTACAGTTATTTTAATTTTGTTCTCCTGCAGGTAAAAAATTTTGCTGTTATTTATCTTGTGGATATCACAGAAGTACCGGACTTCAACAAGATGTATGAGTTATATGATCCCTGTACAGTCATGTTTTTCTTTAGGTATGCCTTATTTCTACTATTTAATTTAATTTGGCTTATTGTAGATTACATGCTATAATTAAGGGCAATGTATTGTATGCATTTTATATATGCTTGTGTATTTTTAAAAAAATATTTGAGGGTATTTGTGCTTATGTACAAGTAATTGTATTCAAGTTCAGTGTGGCTCTTCCCCAATTAATGTAATAAATCTTAATACCTTGTACCAATTCTTCAGTAATGCTGATGCCTTGACTCATTGCCACTTAGCACTTCCAGGCCTGAGAATTAAAAACAGCACTGTTATGAATCAAGATAATACTGCAGATAAAGCCTGGTCTACACTAGAAAGTTAGCTCAGTAAAACTACTTTGCTCAGGGGTGTGAAAAATACTCACCTCTGAACAGCGCAGTTAAACCCACCTAACCCCCCAGTGTAGATGGCACTAAATCAACGGGAGAATTATTCTGTTGATCTAGCTACCATCCATTGGGGGGGTGGATTACCTACCCTGACTGAAGAACCCCTCCCATCGACATAGGTAGTGTCTTCACTGAAGTGCAGCAGCAGTGTTGCTGCAGCATGTTAAGTGTAGATGAACCCTAAGATCCTGACTCAAGGCTGAATTTTCACTCTAGTGCCATCTTCATCTCAAAGTACAGTGGGAAGTTAAATGACATTGTTTTGTACCTTATTGTGTATTAATTTATGCCATCTAGCTTAATCAGTCTGGATAATTTTCCTCATATTAGACCCATTGAAGTCAACAGAGTATTTCCATTGAAGTCAATGGAGGAGGTCCATTGCACACAGGAAGAATTATTGTGTTCACCTCTTAAGCAGTTTTAAAAAAAGCATTCTGAGGTTTTTTCCTTCCTGCTACACAGCTGCACACAACACTGTACCTATGAAATCAGATATTTTGCATGTTTTCATATGCACAGTAGCTAATTTTAGAAGTTAGATTTACAGAAACAAGCCCTAACTAATTAAAATATTTACATTTAAATATCAAATGTGTAAGTTTATAATAATATCCATATCTCATAGCTGAAATGTCTTATTTCCTAGAGTGGTAGAACTGCTGAATTTCTTGCATTCATTCTTCTGTATTTGCTTGACATTTTGAAATGTGGCTACATTTAAAGGGACACTGCCAACATAAAATTAAATCTTTACTGTCATTACTAATAACACCTCAAATTACTTATGCTTGTATTTTATGGTTTCTCAGAGAAATAAAAGTACACTGATCCACTTGACTTCTTGTTCTCATATACTAGCATAATATTGGAGTTCATGGCATCATAGCGAATTTCAATTTTGATTTTCTAAGAAATAAAAATACATTTCATTCACATGCTAATTAAATAACCAATACGGAGATAAAATATTCATAAGATAACTGTCACATTATTCAGTTCTTGAACCACTAGGTCTACTTCTAATTGATAAAATCTGAGATTTTTAGCAAGGGACTTTTGTTCTTTTTTTTGTGAGGGGAGGCAGTGGAAGGAAAACATGAAGACTACTATTCCTAAGGATAAACATAAATCTTTGAATGTTATAATCTTGGTGTAAGTCATCTTTGGGTCTTTTTATTGTCACTGTAGGAACAGAAAAATACTGTTTTAAAACAGGTAGGCTATCAACTTTCAACTGAAGTATGACAATAACAAATATAGTATACTGCCATTTAATATAATACTTATTTGCTGACCTACAAGGATATGGTAGAAGAGCAACATATTGCAGGGCGCTTGAGTCCTGTGAAATATTACAAGAGAGGGAATAGTTTAGCATATTGACCTGTTTTTTTGTTTGTTTGTTTTTTTTTTCCTTTCTTAAAGGAATAAACACATCATGATTGATTTAGGTACTGGTAACAACAACAAGATTAACTGGGCGATGGAAGACAAGCAAGAGATGATAGACATTATAGAAACAGTTTACAGAGGAGCTCGTAAAGGTAGAGGTCTCGTGGTGTCGCCTAAAGACTATTCTACCAAATACAGATATTGATATTCTGTGACACTTTCCCTTTCAGCCCGCCTCCACGTAAACATAATTATCCTTTGTATATAAAAGTTGATGATTTACATTTTTTTATTATGAACGTGTTTTGAACTCTTATTTAAAAACTTTGTAACATTTCATTTGAAAAAATAGAAGACATGAAGTCTGGAACCATTTGATTTCAGAAATGCAATAGCTGGATCATTCCTTTTGAATAAAAGGACTTAACTCTGCAAATGTCAACCTCTTGGTATAATATATTTTTTTAACACAGTTCTATTCTTAGAAAAATATGTACAAAATATGACAAGTTGATACACTATACATAAAAAACTGTGTGTAGCCTTTTAATGGATAAAAAGTAATGGTGTTATGTTCTTGCCTTTAGTTTATTATCTTTAATAATAATTAATAAAAGTATTTGCCTTTTAAGGTTCACCTCTGGAAGTTAATGGCTTGTCACTTTTTTGTCAGAGTTCTCATATTCATGGTATTTTGTTCATGTCTGGCAATGGATACCAGAAACCATTGGTACTAAAAAGAGAGGGTGAAATAGTAAGCAAGCAAAATTCTTTGGAAATACAGTTGTTGCATATCTTTAAAAAGAAATTAACTGTATTTGAAAAAAGTTGCTTTAAGTGTGATTTTCCTACTAGAAAGTTATGATTACGGAATTGCTATTCTACAGCTAAAGTTTAGGCACTTATCATTATATACACTTTTTATTATAAATCTGACTTTGGAAACCACACTAACTAAACCAGAAAAGGTCTTTTATTTGTTTAGTTTGTGCTAGGCAACTGCACCAGCAATTTTGAGAAATGCAGGCTGAACTAGTATTCCACAGCTTATTCTAGTAACTCTGAATTTGTTACATTCCCTCATCCTCAAGAACTAGTGCATATGGCTATACTTAACTATGGTGAATGATACATTTTTACAGAGGAAACAATGAATTTCTAGGCGTTAAACAAAATATTAAAAATTATATGAAAAGTCCTGCTAATTTTATAAGCACTGTATGAACAGGGACCCAGGGCCAAGAGTATTGGGCATTTTAGAAGCAGCACCACAGGAGTCCCCGCCCCACTTTCTGTGCTTGAGATTGTAGTGGTTCAGCTACATGAAGATTATTTTAAAAAACAAACCACCTTTTATAGTAAGAAAATGCCAAAGACCTAGAAATAACATTAGTTATCTCAATAATTTAAAATATAAAATTTGTTTATTAAAATTTGAACAAAAGAAATTCATAGTTCAGATTCCATGAACATCCTTAACTTTTCCCTGATATCCCTGTCTAATTTCACGCTTATCAGAAACTGTTTTTTCTTGTTCACCTGGTGAACCTCAGATACATTTTCAGATTGGACTGAAACTGTCAGACCATTGCATATGGCCCACAGGCACATTTCTGGTTCATCATCCTTTTGCCTCTTATCTTGTTTGTACTAACTAGAGATTCCATGCCTTATCATTGGGCTCCTAAGCACAACATACTGCATCTTCACCCAAGTATAGATTAGGAGCATCTTTCCCATGTAATACCATTCCACTATGAGTCAGAGAGCTCTGTCTAAACCAGTAGTTTTCAAACTTTTTTTCTGGTGATCCAGTTGAAGAAAATTGTTGATGCCTGCGACCCAATGGATCTGGGGATGAGGGGTTTGGAGTGCAGGAAGGGGTTTCATGATGTGGGGTGTTCAGGGCTGGGGCAGGGGATTGGGGCGTGGAGTTACTTTGGGTGGCTTGGGTCAGCAGCGGTGCTAAGGCCGGCTTCCTGCCTGTCCTGGCACCACGGAGCGTGGTGCACCCTGGAAGTTGGCAGCAGTAGGTCCAGCTCCGAGGCAGAGGCGCACAAGTGGCTCCGTGAGTGAGCATGCGTATGCAAGCAAAGGAATCACAGCCCTAGCTTGTAGTGTAAATATAGTTTGTGTACCAAAGTAGACTATATCACTTCGATAACCTTTTATTTCAGCATAATAGTATAAGTACGTATTCTGATAGAGAGCTCGTGCACACACTGAATCTGAAGGCGTGACAAAATAATGTGGGTTAATACACATACAGTATTGCAAGTGTGGAAATACATTGCTACAACAGGATTCAGGTACTCTGGGATTATTAAACTCAAGGAAATTCTGAAAGAAATTTAAACTTTTTTTTACAAGAGCATGTTTCAGGTATTTTGAAAATGAATAGCTTTATTTAAAAAAATACATGGCTGGGCAAATTCATTTCAGAATATATTTTTGGATTTTTGCAATGAATATTGTACACTAATTTAGTCTGAACTCTTGATAAGATAATGTTACTTCTGTGGCAATCTTAAATAAAATGAGTCATTAGTCTGGTGGCTGTAACTCACTTTCCTCCTTTACTGGATCAGTAATAAAAATGGAGACTTCATATTTTGCAGGACATAATTTGATTATACAGGAACTCCTCACTTAAAGTCATCCTGGTTAATGTTGTTTTGTTGTTACGTTGCTGATCAATTAGGGAACATGGTTTTTTAAAGTTGTGCAGTGCTCCCTTCTGATGTTGTTTGGCTGCTGCTCCTAGGAGCCTACTGCTTACTGTGCCGGGGGCGGGAAACTAATGTCAGGGTATCCCCCTGCACCCTACTTACCCCTTCTCCATATAGAGCAGGCTGGGGACATAGAGGGAGAGAGACAGAGAGAGCTTGGAGCAGCAGCTGCTGTCTCAACTTCCTGATCCATAAAAAGACAATGCGCTTAAGAATGCGGTCCACTTACTTAAAGTGGCAGTGTGCATCTCTCTCTTTCCCACACACAAGGTGTGTGTCTGTATCTATCTGTCTGCTATACTGTCTCCCTGCTGTAGAATGTGAGAGGCTACATTAACAACACTGTTAACCTTTGAAGCCTCAGCCAAAAGCTGGCTCATCATTTAGCCCTTGTAAGGCATTCCCTGGGAAATACCCTACCCTCTGACTCCTCTACCTCAACCAAGCTTCACCATCTTCACGTGTACCAGTATTAAATTGTTTGTTTATTCTGTATAAATAATTTAATAAATAATTGTTTATTAAAAGTTACACACACAGTATAAGTTTTGTCTGGTGAAAAAATTTTCCCTGGAATCTAACCCCCTCATTTACATTAAGTGAATCAAATTTCCCCACAAGAATTAATGTCGTTTTGCTTAAAGTCGCATTTTTCAGGAACATAACTACAACATTAAGTGAAGAGTTCCTCTATACTTTTCTTTCACTGGAGCTATTCTTTGTGATTGCTGAAATATTAATAGATGTTCTAGTTGACAGTCCTGGTGCAAGACTAAAAATTTTACCGTTTGAAGTCCTTCAGAGTGTACGGTATTTTCACTTGAATTCTGTAGAAATACACATCCTGTTCGTAAATGAATTCTTCCTCTTTCTCGATAGAATGTAATACAGATTGTATTTCTTGATCAGTATGTTCTCATTTTCAGTGCTGTGCCAAAAAAAAAAAATTTGCTTATTCAATTAATGAATATGGCTCAATATAATAGAGGCATCCTTGTACAATTAATGTCTCAATTTAAGATTTGAGATGGTGGTTTCAGTGTTTGAAAATCAAGTGCTAATCTTTTCTGTCAGGATGCCAGATATAGTATTTGACTCCATCCCTACCCTCCAACCATTACAATTCAGGGTATAATGGGAGCCTAAACTAAGGTAATTTTAGGCACTAACTGCTCTGTGTTCTTCAGATGTCACCTAAAAATCTGCTAAAATGAGCTCAGGATTTGAAAACATATATTGTAAACTTACGTAAGTTCTGTTTCTGAGTTGGTCTCAAAGTGTTACTTACAAGAGATTGTTTAATATTAAACCATTTAAATAGAATGTACAAGGTGATAGACTATCAGAATACATCGTAGATCTGTGTGTCCAGTTCCCATTAAGGGAATATATGCACTCCAAAGCATTTATTTTTAGCATAAATTTTAGTGGTGCTTCTGGTATCAAGACCAAATGGAAAGATGTATTGCATAGGAAGTCTTCAGTGTTAAAGCACCAAAAACTTAATTTCTCCAAATAATGCTTTCTGTGATTTAGAGACAAGTTTTCATCTGTGTTAAGCCTTGTCGACACGAGGACTTTGTCTACTAGTGATGTTAGACAACTGGCTCATACAGTGTAGACAATTCTTAATGAGCTTGACATAAGAGAGATGTGGGAGGATAGACTCCTTCCCCTCTTCTATTCCAACTTTCATAGTCACAAACTGTAAATCAGATGCCCACCTGAAAAGGGATGGAGAGCCTGGGCACCAACCCTTCCTCCCAGGTAGTGTGGAAGCAGTTTACAGCATCACTACACACAAATTTGTTTTACAGAGTAACTCTCACCATCAGATCCTCATTGGTATTTTCTATACCAGCCTGTGCCATTAGGTCAGTGACATGCTTTTCAAGGTCATCAATACGTTCACCCATTTCTTCCAGTAAAAAGTTAAAGAGAACATTGTTATGAATAACAAGAGCATGGTTTTGCTGACTTTCACTTCTGTGAAATGTTTACCAGTTCCTCTTCCAGATGACTCCATCTCATGGAAAACTGAAGCTGGAAGGAATGTTACAAAATTGCATTGCAATAATAGTCGTATAGTATCTGAAAAGGGCCATGCTCTCTGAGTGATTTGAATTCTTACTTGAAAACCTACCTACTGGGAGTTAGATCAGCTTTCTTCCTAACAGACTGGCTTTTTCTTTTGGTGAGGAATGTGCCTCAAGAAGTTGCTCCGAAAGACAGAAATAATGCAGTATAACACCCTATTACCTTGGAGGCCATAATGAATTACAGCTGCATCTACTAAATACTACCTGTAAAGTTAACCATGAACAACATAAATATGCAATCAAAATACATAGAGAAGCTGAATTACAAAAATGTTTAGTTTTGGGAGGGGAGGGATAAGAGAGGAGGTTGGTTGTTACAGCTTATGTGGTGTAGCTAGTTTCCAGATATGTGACCCAGTTTCTGTACTGTTAATTAGTGAGAGATACATCGGAGCTCTTTTTGTTCTCAGCTTCTCTCTTTGGGTCTAATTCTCCTTTCCCTATACATGGAAGGCTAAAAGAAAGTTTGTCTGTACTTTCTATTTGTTATGCATAATACACTACTTCAAAAAACAGTTCTTATAGAGTTCTCTTTTTCCTCTTTCATGGTTGCCGAGGTGATTGCAATATCCTCAAGGCCAGGTACAGACAACTTGCCACCTTTTCTTACAGACTTCCATCAGCAAGAACTGCTGTATGTTGGCTAGTCTTTACTATACAAATATCAACATTCTTCTTAAAGGTGAAGGATTTAACTATGGTACAATTTGGATCTCTGTATAAACGGATGGTTAATTGTATTCAGGATCTTTCTTAATACCAAACTGAAGTGTAAATCTATCCAGATTGTGATTTCTCAAAATAAAATATCAGACCAGCCAGGTGAAAATTAGTGTTTTTTATATAAGCTTATTTAAAAACCTACTGAATTTGCTCTATTCATCTAGTAACATACAGAATAATAAAAAAGGATATTTCTCAGAGTTAATGTTTCCGTTAAATCTTGAAAGTTCTCCTGCATTTGCTGTAGTAGGTTTTCTGCCTGTAAAAAAATAACTCTTTAATTAAAACATCCACCCAAATCAGCAAAGAATATACTGTCTTGACACTTCAGAAGCGCTTTCTATTCTGTGAAAAATAAAAACATGGTGTGATAATTTCATTCACAGTATTGGGCTGAAATAGAAAGAAAATCAAATTTAAAAAGCCGTGTGTGAAAGAGATGCATAGCTAAGAAGTTCATGTATCTTGTTGATGTCTGCCCTATGTGTTAAGACATGAAAGGACAAATACAACTATTCTTTTCCAAATTGCTAGTTACAGCTCTTCTAAAACAATCTAGTAAAAAGATAATCCTGAGAGACAATCATACAGATGAAGGTATCACTTAGGTACTCAATCCCAATTGATGATGAATCAAGTAATTAAAAGTTAAATATATTTTCTTGGGCTTCTGCACAGTTATATCTCATTGTGTTTGTTTCCTATATGTACAATGGGGCAACCTCTGTCATGTGGGTGTTGTGAGGCTAACTATGTTTGTAAAAACAATGAGGAGTCTGGTGACCCCTTAAAGACTAATAGATTTATTTGGACATAAGCTTTCATAGGTAAAAAACCCCACTTTTTCAGATTCATGGAGTGAAAATTACAGATGCAGGCACCTGGGGAAGTGAGGAAACAGACTGCCAGAGAGAGATGGGTACCTGGAAGTCACCTACTACAGGACAGGCCTAAGGAGGAAAAGAACAGAACACCACTGGCCATCTTGTACAGCCCCCAGCTAAAGCCTCTCCAGCACATCATCAAAGATCTGCAACCAGTCCTGGAAAATGATCCCTCACTCTCACAGACCTTGGGAGGCAGGACAGTTCTTGCTTACAGACAGTCCCCCAACCTGAAGCAAATACTCACCAGCAACTACACACCACACCACAGAAACACTAACCCAGGAACCAATTCCTGTAATAAACCCTGTTGCTTACTCTGTCTCCATATCTACTCCAGCCATACCATCAGGGGTCATTTACCTGCACATCTACTACTGTGACATATGCCAGCAAAACCCCTCTGCCATGTATATTAGCCAAACTGGACAGTCTACGTAAAAGAATGGACACAAATCAGGGAACAGTAACATACAAAAGGCCATAGGAGAGCACTTCAATGTCCCTGGACATTCAACAGCAGATTTAAAAGTAGTCATACTTCAACAAAAAAATGTCAAAAACAGACTTCAAAGAGAAACTGCAGAGCTACAATTCGTTTGCAAATTTAATACCATTAATTTGAGCTAGACTAGGGTCTGGGAGTGGCTGGCTCACTGTAAAAGCAACGTTCCCTCTCTTGGTATTGAGAGCCCCTCATCAGTTATTGGGAGTGGACCACATCCACCCTGATTGAATTTGCCTCCTCAGCACTAGTTCTCCACTTGTAAGATAACTCCCTTCTCTTCCTGTGTCAGTATACTTATGCCTGCATCTGTAATTTTCACTCTGTGTATCCCAAGCGGGATTTTTTTTACCCATGAACGCTTCTGCCCAAACAAATCTGTCAGTCTTTAAGGTGCCCTGGACTCCTCTCGTTTTGTGGATACAGAGGAACAGCGCCACCCCTCTGTGATGTTTGTAACGCACATTGAACTCCCGGGATGGAAGGCGCTCTAAGCGGGAAGTGCTATTCCCACCACTAAGGGCTCGTCTACCCTGGCTATGGACAGCACTGCAACTTCCCCGCTCCCGGGGCTGGAACAAACTTCCCAGGGCTCTGCGTTTGACGGCGGGGTCTGCCTCAGAGCTGCTGACTGGGACCGAGCGGCACCTGTTCCCTGGGTTAAAGGCTACACTAGCCGGCCCCCAGCTGTTGAGGTTTCCAAAGCCTATTTCTACCACCCTCCGCCGGCGGGCGAATCTCCGGCTTCTGCCGACGACTCCACCGGGCGGGAATTCAGCTACTGCCCCCTGGCCGCGGGGCTTTAGCAAGGAGCTCGCTGGAGCTCGGCTCGCTGGAGAGCCGCAGCCCGCCCGTGGCCCCCTGAGCCCGGCCCGCCCTGCTGGGACCCGCACTCACAAACTGCGAGAGGTCCCGCGCGCTCTGCGGCTCGTTGGCCGCCATCCTCCGCCAGCTGCCGCCTCGCCGCCGCCCGCCGGGCCGCCCGGCCCCGCGACCCGCTCCCGCCTCTCTAGCGCGCCAAGAAGCGCTGAGCCGGAGCCCGCCCGGGCAGCGAGAGACGCGCGCTCCAACCCGGGCCACCGCTTCCTCCCCGGACCCGGGCGCTCGTCAGCGCGGCGGGCCAGCCCCGCAGAGCCCTTCCTCCCTTCTCCCCGCACCTCTCCCTCCACCTGCTGACACACCCCGCCACCGCACCACCCTCCACCGCCGGGCACGCCGCCTGCCCCCGCAGGGACACCGCCAAACACTCCCCAAAGACACACGAGCTCACTGACATACAGAAGAGAGGGCAGACTGGATGATCTGATGGGCCCCCCTGGCTCTGAGCTCTGGGAAATGTATGAACCAGGCACTAGCCACACATGTACATACCCTCACATACACACAGTGACACACACACACAATGTTAGACACCCTGGACAAACATGCGGACGTTAACAAACACATGGAAACACGCCCTAATTCTTTGCCCCTTACACACATGCATAAACAATGAATAAACACAATGCATGAGATTAGATGTTGGCTGGTCACCGACCCTGGCAGTGAAACGCCAACAGACACACTCACACACTCACAAAGAGAAAAAAGTATCTCGCTGAACTTTTTAATGTCAAATGACTATTTAAAAACGAATGTTAAAGAGACTCTGCGTTCCATTACTGGTGCTAGCTGGGGTATTTCCTAAGGAAGTACATTTATGTCTTTATCAGTGTTAAATTCAAATATTTAAAAAGATAGGCCAAAATATTTTGCAAAGAGCCCGCTCTTATTTAATCGAGACTCTAAATATGAAGGTGGATATTTAGGACATTATTACAATATTTAAAAAATTAAGATGGTAAAATTACAAAATTAAATAAAATAGCATTGGATATAGACGAGTCATTTTAAATCTGTGAATTACATCCAAGTAAACCAGCCATCTGAATTATTAAATCCATTTCCTGCTAATACAAAGCAGCATAAAAAAGTGAAGTACAATGAAACACTTTTAAAAAGCTGTTTAAAAACAAATTGTGCGATGGGCAGATCATGCGTTTGAAAGGATAGATTTTATTTTACTTGAGACCACAAGGAAGAAAGAACATAATCTCTGTAGGAAATGGCTTGAAAATTGCAAAAGGGTGTGAACCTAATTAGATGGTAACTGAACTGTTGAATTTACCTGTGCTATTTGCTCAGCATAATGAATTAATGAGATTGTCCTCCACAGTGGAATTTCAGGCACTCCTCCCATTTATCATCTGAAACCTCTGGTTTATCAGGTTTTTCAGCCTTCAGAGATTCTGTCAGGTAAATAGTGGAAAGTTTGGTAGGAACTGCATTTTCCTGTGAATGCACAAAGGATTCAAATGAATTTGTAAAATCTTGACCATGGCTCTGTATAATAAGATGTGGTGTCGTTTTGATACTCAATGTAAAAAAAAAACAACTATTCTGGTTTCAAACATTTGGTTGATAGATTTTTGTGCTAAATGGCTTTGATTTTCTGTCTTGTAATCAAGAGGTTATCGACTATCCCACAGTTGTGGTATGTCTTTCTTTACTGCATAGTACAGTAACTAGTGGTTCTCAACCAGGAGTCCAGGGCACTCTGGGGAGCTGCCAGGAAGCTTCAAGGTCACAAAGCATGGTGGGCATTAGACTCTCTAGGGCCCAGGGCAGAAAGCCAAAGCTCCCCCGCAAGGGTCTGCAGCCCAGGACCTTAAGCCCCATGCCCCGAAGCTGACACCTGAGCAACTTAGTTTTGTGGTGCCCCCTGTGATGTGGAGCCCTAGCAACTGCGCTGCTTCCTACCCCTTAATGTCAACCCTGGCTTTTGTATGCAAAAAAAAAGTTGCTGTGACACAGGTCGTTGGTGGAGTTTTTATTGCGTGTTGCCTCAGAAAGAAAAAGTAATCCACACGGCAGTAATCCACACTGAGGCTAAAACATTCAGCAGAGTAACAACCAAGTAATGAAGTAGGGGCTTGATTTTCCAAGGTCCTGAGTAACTACAATTCCAGATGAAATCAACGACTATGTCTACATGATGGGCTGGGGCAATAAAATGAAATGCCTTCCATTGCCTTCTCTGTGAGTATGCTGCACTGTACAAACCAGCCATGCCAGAGTGTCCTGAGTCATCTGTATTCCAAACTCTGCCAGGCAGAAGGGTGTGTGTATAGTCCATATGTTCAGTCCTAATTGTCCCATGTATGTGTAATACATGTGTTCTGTATTTTGAGTCCAAACTCTTTTGAGCAGGTTATATAGAGTAAATGGGGGTGTGAATGAATGTAGGGTGCTTTCAAGAAGGTTGTAATACATCACCAACCTAAAGCAGCATCTTGTGGGTTTTCCTGTGTATTTTAAGCCACTCCTGGCTGGTTTGTCTCACGTAGTATGAACTGCAGGAAGCCGTTGAGATTTTGGTGCAGAGCATATTTATTAGGTCTGCCTCTGTAGTTCATGAGTCCCTCCATTTGGAGATGTGCTGGTCAGTCAGTCCCAAATGCCTAAAAAGGTCTTTAAAGAGACAAGGTGGGTGAAGGGTGACCAGATGTCCCAATTTTATAGGGACAGTCCTGATTTTTGGGTCTTTTTCTTATATTGGCTCTTATTACCCCCACCCCCACCCCCTGTCCCGTTTTTCATACTTGCTGTCTGGGCACCCTAGGTGGGTGAGGTAATATCTTTTATTGTACCAGCTTTAACAGAAGCTAAGATAATACCTCATTCACCTTGTCTTTCTAATATCCTAGGACTACTGCATATAAAAGATCTTTAGCATAGACCAGGGATCTCAAACACGTGGCCCGTGGGGTTATCTCATGTGGCCCACCAAACTCCCTGCACTCCCTTCCCCTGGAGTTATTTCCTGCAGCAGCTAAGCTTCCCTTCCCTGCCTCCCCTCTCTCCTCCAGCACACTGTGTCCCCCCTCCTCTGACTACCTCCAGGCACTTCCCTCTATCAAACAGCTGTTTGGTGGTTCTTAGCCCTTTCCAGGATGTGGGACGGGGGGCGGAGGGGAGCGGGGAGCTGCGTGCTCAGGGGAGGAGATGGAGAAGAAGCGGGACCAGGGCAGGGATTTGGGGTAGGGGTTGGAATAGGGGCAGGGAGGGGGTGGAGTTGGGGTGGAAACTTTTGGGATGGGGTTGGAAGAGGCGGGGCAGGGGCCGGGCCTTATGGAAGGGGTGGAGTGGGGGCAATGGAGGGGGGCTTTTGTATCTTTATACAGTGATGCGGCCCTCGGGCCAATGTACCAGTCCTCATTTGGCCCTCTAGGTGATATGAGTTTGAGATCCCTGGCATAGACTGGATGGCTTCCAGTGGCTTGGAACAGAAGATCATTCTGCCAGTTAGGAATCTACAGAACTATAATGTTCTCATGCCTGAAAGATAGTAAAACCATCGGTAGTGAAGTATAGCGAGGATTTATAAATAATTTAAATGGAATTTGTAAAGTGCATTTTACCATGATGTTTGAGTCCTGCTGAGTAAAGCTCACAGGACTCTGAGCCAAGAAATGGTGCGTGTGAAAAAACGTAAAAACCCAGTGATAAAAAGTAGCATCTTTCGACCTTGAGTTTCTCACTCACTGTGTAGCAGTTGCAATGTCATTTTTTTTTCATGGTCAAACAATAATGTGTTCTTTCATTTGCCTTACCAGGCCCTTCCACTTCTACAAAGCACACACACACACACACACACAAACAGGAGCCTTAGGGTGTGATCTGTGATGCAGCGGGCAAGGAGGAAGCAGATCCAAGATTAAATAATGGGTGAGATTCAACAGAAGGCAAACCAGGAGCTGGAATACCAGCAAGAGAAAGATGCAGGACAGGGGGAAAGAGAGAGAGAGGAAGAGGCTGGACAGTGTGAAGAGAGGCTTTGGGAGCAGAGGCATAAGTTGAGGGAGGATGCTAGAGTTCTTCAAAAAGAACTGATTGAGAGGATAATGGTGTTCATGGCAACAAGACTGCAGGTTCCAAGTCCAGTTGTTTCAGCTGCACCATCTCCAGCCCCATGCTCTGAGTCACCTCAATGCCACCATGTCCTGCAGATCATGCTCTCTTTGGCCAATACTGTGGTTGGGAATTAATTGTATAGTTGGAGTTGCCAGATGTATCTCTTGCAGTCCTCCATTCTAGTCTAGCAGAGATCTAGAAGGGGGAAAGAGAAGAGACAGTGGACACACTGAAATAGTTACAATTATTGAGTGGCATTGAAGAGAACCTGAGTGTTTTGCACTAGTGTGCATTGCATTTTCTCACATTCACTGTTCCCTGGATTTTGCACTATTTTTGTTTGTTGTATTGTAAGTTTTGCTGGCAGCTGGTGTGCCTATCAGGTGTTTAACACTAAGAGTTTCTATTACATGATTGTTTACAAATAAAGCATTCCATGTGCACACAAAGTATCATTGCAGTTTATTACATTTACTTCAGAGGAACTTCATCACAGTAAGACTTAAGCTGTGCTTTGAAGTACATGACAAGTTTAAATAACATGCATAACCTCCCCCACATTAATTTCAAAACATGTCACACAATTAAGTTGTGTGTTTGTGCATGGCCAGTTTTTATAAACTGCATAACATTTTTCATATATATATCACAATGTAGCATAAACTGCATGATGAGGTATATAGCCTGAGTATACAAAATGCATAATACAAAATCATAAAAATCACCTTCCGGATTTGGCCAACATCCACAGGATAACTGTGGCATAATTACAAATACTGTTTCATTCCCTATTCATTCATATTTCTGTGTATATATACACACATATATCGTTTCATTCCCCCTCACCCATTGGAGCATGCAAACCCATTACGGGAGCGCACAAAGCATCCCTGATTTTGGTTGTGTGTGTGGATTCTGCAGCAGTAATGACAAGGGCACTTTCTGACTGTGTGTGCTGGTCTAGAAGTCCAGCGGTGTCTTGAATCCATTCTAGCCATAATACTCACCTTTGTCCTTGTGGACACTACACAGACTACAACATGCAAGAATAATATGGATGACATTGATGACACTGGCATCCAAATGGTTCTGAAAGCTTCTCCACTGGGATTTGAATCTGTTAAATGCACATTCCATCCCCACTCTACAACTACTGAGTGTGGAGCTGAACCTTCTCTTGCCAGGTCCTCTGAAATCAGGGTTAAGTTTCATAAGCCCTGGCAGAAAAGGGTAAGTTGGGTCCCCTAGAATAACAGTGGGGACAGTGACTCTATTTATAACAATAGCCTTCAGTGGAAATAATGTTTCAGCTTGTCCATGAAGGTGAAGTCTGGAACTTTGGAAAATCCTGCCATGATGCACCTTCCTAGTACATCCCACATTAGTGTCCATGAACCTGCCTCTCTGGTTGATCAGGGCTTGCATAATGATGGAGTATGTAGTTTTTTTGGTTTATGTACTCAGGTTCCTTGCAGAAGGCCGACCATGGGCACGAGTCCCATCAATGGCTCTGAAGCAGTTTGGAAAGCCCATTCTCTCAAACACCAGCAGTTATTTGGGGGGGCATTGTTTATTCCCACCACCTTTGAGTAAATCACAATCCTGACACCTCACAGGCCTCCACCACCATAATCCCAGCAGTGGACTTGCCAACACCAAACTGGTTAGCCATGGACCTGTAAGAGTGGTGGATAGCTGGCTTCAAGATGGCTACAGCAATCTGCTTCTGGGCTGGTGTGACCTCCCTTATGCATGTATCCTGATGCTACAGGGTTGAGGCAAGATGCTCACAAAGCTACAGGAATGTTTGCTTCTTCATGTGAAAGTCTGGAACCATTGCTGCTCATCCCAGGTCTACTTGACAATGCAATCCCACCAGGATGAGCTCATGACTGTGCTCCAAAACCATGCACCAGTCTATATGTGGGGAATGTGGTTATGGAAACAGGCTTAAGCAGCATCAACTAGCTAGCTTTGGAGAAATCTGTACCATCCTCCAAGAGGTGCCTTTGATAGGCTAAAATCCACTGCCTATATGTCCACAAGCATCTAAGGGATGCTCACCTTGACTCCTGAAATAGGACTGAAAGCACAAACTGCACAAGTTCTTCCAGTGCTGCTGGATCCATGTTGCTGGCTCCTGTTGCTGGAAACATGCAGACCCAGAAATGGCTGGCTGGATGTCTTCATGGGCTAAGATAACTTCCATTCAAGTGCTGTGGGATGGACAGACAAGTTTTCCCATGACACACCCTGAACTAAGGCATTGGGGAGGTTACAGCAGGTGAAGGTGCTAGGAAACCTATGATATGCTTCCAGAAGCAGAAAGTCTGACTTGGGTCTGCATAGTGCATTCTGGTCATGTTGTGAGACCTAGGTTATGCCCAAATACATTTGTTAGTCTCTAAGGTGCCAGTAGCAATCCTCGTTCTTTTTGTGGATACTGACTAACACAGCTACCACACTGAAACTTGTAAACCCAGGTTTGCAATGCAGTGTGGACACAGAAGTCCGGGCTTGGAAATACTGAGTCTATAAGTGCGGGTCCTACAAACCTGGATTTACAATGCACTGATGAGATAACCTTAGTGTCCAGCAGCAGCCTCCCATTCATGCTACTACAAAGAATTTATCTGCTGCATAGTCCCACAAGAAGTATATCAAAATTCAGAGTCATGAGTTAACTAAAACCCTCATCTTACCTTTTGGATCCCTGTGGGCTGACTCCTGTACTCCACTGGCTTTAATGGGCTTCTGCCAGGAGTATGTTTAGATTCCATTGCAGGATTGGGGCCTAATTTATGTCTTCTAACAGCGATTTATAGAACAAAGATCTATGTAAATCAGAGGTATAGACATGCGGCCTGTCAGGGTAAACCACTGGTGGGCCTGTCGGACAGTTTGTTTATATTTGCACAGCTGCCTGCAGCTCCCCGTGGCCGTGAATTGAAAAATACTATTTTGTTTTCACAGTGCAAATATTTGTAATTCTAATAAAGTGAGCACTGTACATTTTGTATTTCGTGTTGTAACTGAAATCAACTTTCGTATTAATCTGGTTCCTTTAGATGCACTTTCTAAAGCCTCTCCCTGTTATGATGGCAGCAGATGTTGCTGGGTGTGTTACAAGGAGCCATTGCAAGTCTCACTCCGCAGTTCGTACCTTCCTACCCCCCGCCCAGCCCTGTAAATAAAGTGACTGGCACAGGCAGTGTGCCCCCTGTCCCTGCAGAGCGGCGCTAAGTCTGTTCCCCTTGGCTGGGGCCGGCACAGCCCACATCACTCAGGGACACTCTGGGAAGGGATCCGGTGCGCGCTAGGACCCAGAGGAAACAGACGCTGTGTCAGCGGGTGGGCGCAGCTGGTCATTGTGACGTCACAGAGGCAGCCCTGAGGTCCTGCCCCGGCTGCTGGTTAATGTCAGCCCCGCCGCCCGGGAGGCAGCGGTGGCAGGAGCCGCGGGAGCTGCAGCGCCCGGAGATGTGCGGCTCTGGAGGGACCGCGGGGGCCCGGATCTGGTGACCACCCCTCCGAGGCGCCACTCGCGCTCCTAGCACGGGGACAGACCCCAGGTACGACGAGCCAGGGGGTGGGGACGCGCAGGGGGCCGGTTCCAAAAGACTCCGGTCCGGGATGGGCTTTAAAGGAGCAGCCCCCAGCCATGCTGCGTGCCCTGCCCTCCTCGGGGGGCGGAGGAGCTCGCTGGAGTTAGGGGGACTCTTGCACAGCGAGCAATCGCTGCTGTCTCCAGAGCCGAAGTCTCTTCCCCGGTCAGGAAGGGGATGGATGGGGAGGGGGGTGTAAGGAGGCGATTGTAAAGATGCCACAGATCGAGTGGCTGTTGCTAATATACTCAAGTGCGGCTGTGTCCTCTCTTGGATGAAGGAGGGAGAGGGGGAGCATGGGGCTTTAGTTTCTGCTCTCTGCTAAACAGGAAGGCTTAAACATGTGAAGAAGAAGGGGACCAGAGGGGAGAACCTCAGCCATAAGTGTGTTGGGTTGAAAGTACCTCCCCCTCCATAAAAGAAATTGGGGTTTGTCTCTCCTGCTCCTAAGGAGGAGACTTATCGTAGCCTCTTGGCAATATTTGTCATTGTTTTGGTTCCTAAGAGGAATTATTTTCCCTTGCTTTGTGGGACTTCTCTTCTACTGTATCTTCACTTCCCCAAATCTAACCATTAGTGCGGGGGTGGAGACATGTTTCCAAGCTCTTTCTGGGCTCTCTCTCCTACACCCGTTCTCAGGCTTTACCCAAAGTGAGAGTTATGTTGGAACTTGTTCCAAGCCTGAAGGTCACACAATATGTATACAAAATAGAACAGATCACAGGGACCCTTGTCTTTAATGTGGAGGTCCAGACCACAGAAACTAGAGATCCCAGCCTTGTGGTCTATGTGAAATGCCTTTCATCCAGTACTCCCAAAGAAGGAGGAGTGTTTGTATCATTCAAACTGCTACACCTGTGGTTCTCAACCTTTCCAGACCACTATACCCCTTTCAGGAGTTGATTTGTCTAGCGTGCCCCCAAATTTCACCTCAGTTAAAAACTTCTTGCTTACAAAATCAGACATAAACATACAAAAGTGTCACAGCAGACTATTGCTGAAAAGATGCTCACTTTCTTGTTTTATCTGTATGAAATTTTTAGCTTCTACTAACTTTTCTAGTGCTTTTTATGTAGCCTGTTGTAAAACTAGGCAAATATCTAGATGAGTTGATGTACCCCCCTGGAAGACCTCTGTGTACCCCAGGGGTACATGTATCCCGGTTGAGAACCACTGCGTTATCTGATAGGCACTGAATGAACCACAGAGACTGAACTTTCTCACTGCTAGAGTTGGTCCTTCCAGATAAGTATTGAGGTACCCTGACAAAGCCATGTATAAAAACTTGTCCTGCTGCTGTTTGTGCTGTACCTATTTTGTTCTTAGCAGATATCAGTCTCCATCCAGGGCTGTCAAGTCAGCCTCTTTCATAAGCATTACACACTGGTGTAACAAGGCCTCTGAGCGCCCTAGTGCAAGAATAACTTAGGGGACCCCTTCTTAATTCCAAAATACACTGTGTATTAACTCCCCCACAGCCCTACTCCCAGCCCCCTTGTTCCCTAACAGCTGCCTGGATCTCCCCAACCCCAGTCTAGTCTCCACCCTTTTCTACCTCCACTGTTTCTCCTATAGCCCTAATCCAGCCCTTCCACCCCCACCTCTTACTTTGCTTCCCTCCAGCTGCCTCATGGCCCCCCTACAGACTCCTCTCACTCTCCACCAGTTCTGATCTAGTCTTCCCAACTCTCCCCAATCCTCCTCCTTCAGTCTTGCTCTCAACTCCCCTGGCTCGGATCCAGTTTCTCCCCAGGTTCTTTTACCTCCTCTCTGTCCCCCACTTCCGTGGTTGCCCTCCCCTGGTGGCTCATTTGTTTGGTCCCAATAGCCTCATGGCCCCTTGTGCAAGTTCTCTATTTGCACTATTACAGTTACACCACTGGCACTAATTTTATAGAAAAAAATGAAGTAAACAGCAGGAAATGCTTCGTATTAATATTGGCAATCAGATGAGGTTGGACACAAGCTGTGTTGTATTTATTTATTTGTATTACTGTAGCACCTGGGAGTTCTAGTCATGGACCATACAACTCCGTATGTTTGACCTGTGTGGCTATCCCAGGCTAACTTGTGACACTGGAGGCCGTGGCTCTGACCTGATCATAGGCATGCGGGGCTTGTATTCTTGTTGTCAGATGATATATTTACATTTCCCTTCCCCTCCTTTTTTTTTTTTTTAGGTTACGGCTGTGCATGGGATGAGGGAAGCATGGCAACACGTTGCACTGGTAGGACTGTATATGATTAAAACCAACGAAGTCTGAAGAAACAGTGAAAGGGAATCCCTTTTCAGTGGTTGTCCTGGTGCTGCACGGCTTTGTTTTGCCTGGCATGGAGGCGGATGGCTTGGAGTGGCTGGTGGTTCCAATGCACCAGCTGGTTTCCTGGGGCGCAGCTGGTGCGATGGTATTTGGAGGTGTGGTGCCATACATCCCCCAGTACAGAGACATCAAAAGGACACAGAATGCAGAGGGCTTTTCAACCTACGTGTGTCTAGTATTATTAGTAGCAAATATTTTGCGAATACTCTTTTGGTAAGTTGGTAATTTATTCTTTTTCTCTCTGATTTCAAAGACGTGAGGTCTCTGAGGATGTAATGTCTTTAAAGGGTGGGTCCCACCAAATGTGAAGCAGAATTCAGTCTTGGTGCAGGTGGGTTCATCTACATCAATTTAGAGCGCATGGACCAAATTTGTTTCTCTTGTGTCTTTCGGACATAGTTATCAGTGTTAATAAGCTGCATTTCAAAACTCTTAGGCTAACAGTAAATGCGAACAACAAGCCAATACCTAAAGTAGTTCAGAAAAATCTCTTTGCTACCCTACAAATTACTCCATGCAGGTAGGCCTCCACTGAAGTCAGTACATCTCTGCACAGGCAGATCCTGTGCCCTCATTGTCTTCTATGGGGGTCTACCCCTGGAGCTCCTTGCTGAATCGGAGCCCAAAATTTAAAGATCCGCTCTTTAAAAAGCAGCCTAACAAGAAACATTGAAAGAAGGTCCTCTTTCAAAACAATTGCATATTTTTAAACCCTCATATGCAAAGAACATTTAAAAGCAAATTTTGCTCTGAAATCTAGGCTTTGCGTTTATCAACCAGTAGACCTGTCTGGTGTGTGTTCCATCCACCCCACCATGTAGAAATAAATGTTAAAAAACAGCAGATGAATATTAGTTTTTAACTTGGACACTGCAGCATTAGGAATGTACAAGAATCTAAAAGAGCAATTGATTAGGAAATAAGAATATTGGAAATTTATTCTGAGAACAGTTTGACTAATGGAGCAATGCTAGTGGTCTGCAGAGAACTGACAGATCACGTGCTGGCTCCTCCTACCTGGTTTCAGTTGCTTGTAAAGATCCCCAGGATCTTAACTGCAAAGAGCAGCCTGGACTCGGATAAAAACATTTACAAGTCTGCTGCTGCACATGAGTCGAAGAAATGAGTTGTTCTCTGGGACCAGAGCTAACAATGAGATGTAGGGAAGTCACCTGTAGTATCAGAACTGCCTGTGGGATTGGAATTGTACTTAGAGAGGAATGGAAAGAAGGGAAAAAGCATGTGGAAGAAAAGAGGCGCATGTGGTAGTAGAGAATGGGGGGGAAAAAGAAACTAATGTGCAAGGGAAACAGAGTAAACAGAACAGTGAGTGATGGGGAGGAAATGTGAAGTGAAAAGGCAGAGGAGACAGGTTTGTGGGGGGGTTTTTTGTTTTTTTTTTTTTCCCCCAAATATGTGAAAATACCTCTGATACTAAAGATCGTATTGATGTATATTTAACTTCGCTATTCCCTGTCAGTACTATCCATTAACAGATAGATGCTCTGCAATTGCTTTATTAAGAGGAGGCCTGTCATGCTGAGGAAAAAATGAGAATCCCTAATTTTTATTCGATTTTGAGTGCTCAAGCTAAGAGATATGTAAATATCATACATAAAGGAAAAAAAACCCACATTTTTAAATTGAGTGAAGTTTAAATTTTTTAAACATCTTAGAGTTCTTTGTAAAATGAGAAAAAAAAATTGTTTCAAGCTAATGGTGTCCTTTCATGCTATTGTTCCTTTGAGTATTTAGAGAAATCATTACAATATGTAATGGATTCTAGCTTTGTGTCACTCTCTCTGTTCTGATCTTGAAAATCCCTGCGTTGTTTTAAATTGCTTCAGTTGAGTCCAAAGTGCAGAGCCAGACTTCAGAATGCTGTTACAGCTTTCAAGATGGTGTGGCCTACAAATAAAAGTTCAAAGTATTTGATATAGCCACCTGCACTGGGTAAATACTACAGGCTTGACCTTGCAAACCTTAAGGTTATGATTTTTCCACTCTCACTTGCAGTGAATAGTCCCTTGCTATGCCAGTAGTTCTGCTGAAATACTAGTAGGAGATGAAAAGACCTATATACTTTTCTCTATAAAGCAACTGCCATCATACTAAAATAGTATGGCCTTAAGAGGATACCTCACACAATGAAAAGGTTATGGTATCTATCCATGGTATTGCAGTATGTGCAGTGAAACACAAAGGAAGTGCTTCTTTGGGTGAATAGAGTTCTGATGCATATGAGTGACTAATGCACAAAGCAAGATTCAGTTTTTAAGATACTCTTGTCTTAATCATGTCAGAAAGTAGTTAGTAATTCATTTTCTCTTTGTTAAGCATAGTAATTCTTTCATAGTAATCTTACTGCTGATGTCACTTTATGACCAACTGGGGCAAGATCAGTACTTGAAACAAAATATGACTGGATATAGACACTAAAATTTATGATTACTCTAAAGGTGTATATAGATTATTATAAGAGTTCATGGTAATCATAAGAGGAGGCCCTGCTTTGAGCAGGGGGTTGGACTACATGATCTCCTAAGGTCTCTTCCAATCCTAATCTTCTATGATTCATGGTAAAAAGGCCTGTTGGATCATTTGGTCCATCCTCCTCCAACGACAGGGCTGATCCCTACAATTCATATTCTAGTTTTTTTTCCATTCTACTTGAAAAGCACCATGGGATGAGACTTCCACCTCACTTTGTAGACTATTCTACAGCCTGATACATGCCTCTGTCAAGCTGGTTTTCTTGGCACTGGGCCTAAATTCTTTCCCCCTGATCCTTCCACTACTCCTGGTTATACGCTGATGTATTATGTTAATTCCTCCCCCTTTCTGTCTAAGTCAGCGGTGTCCAATAGAAATTTGATGTTAGCCACACTTGTGAATTTTTCTTATTCAATGCATTATGAAAAAGGATTAAAAGACATACTATAAATGACATTAAAATTATTTTTATTAATATAAAAATAGATATTACAAAAAATATGAATGGGTACTACTAACACAAAATTACTTCAATGTGACACTTTGCAATCTTTTTCTTGTACCATAACCCTGAAATCTGGTGTATAATTCATACTGTCTTCCAGTACTGCTGTCTTCAGTACACCAACGCATTGCTCATGCATTAGCCGCAATTTAATAGCCTATTCACCCCATGTGGCTAGTGGCAAACGTATTGGATACTGCTGGTCTAAGTGTACATGTGTGCGCGCGCACACACACACACACACACACACACGCACACACACACTAGCTCTCTCTCTCATTTATAATATATGAGAGAGTCTAGAAATATTTGAAGGGTCTATTCATGTTATTCCCCTAGCTCCAAACATTGCGATACGTATTTAATTATCTTTCATTTCAAGCAACGTCCTCCGTTCCGCGTCGCTTTTGTTGTTCTTCTCTGAACTCCCTTGACTCTGTCAATATCTTTCTGGAACTGAACACACTGTTGCAGGTGCACCAGAGAGAGACTCTTAATGCACTTTATTGTGATGTATTTTCACTTATTTTCTGCTTATGATTCTATCATGATAATAGGGTTCAGTGGTAGTGTAGTGTGCGTATTTCCAACATACACTCATTCCTGATTCCTGGTCCTTTCCTTTCCCCCACAACCGTTGAAATTGTCTTCACAGCTACTGCATAAAATCATATGTTCCCACATACTGTGCCCACTGCACTTCTTCCATAACCCACTCCCGGAATCTGCCCCTCGATTTTTTAAATCAACAACAACAACAACAACAGCAACAACAACAAAAAAAACTCGTTTTAAAACAGGAGGTTTGTGACCTTCCCCTTACTCAGTAATCTCCATGAAATCCATTAAGTGTTTCTACAGCTAAAGCTGGCAAGGCAGGACTGTGATACTAGCTCAGAAATTAGTACTAGCACTCTAAGGGCAAGAATCATGACCCTCCTCTATTAGATACTACTACTTTTCAAGATTTCCCCTCCAGTTATTCTACTGCTAGTGAAAGAGGAGATGGATATTTTTTATTTTTAAGTTAAAGGACTCCGTTTTCTGCCCTCCTTTTGCCCTTTTCCCTCTAGTTCTTCATTTAGGGCATTATAAAAGACTGAGAACTTGTGTCTTCATGTGATGGCAGTAGTGTGATTTCTTTAACTTTGTCTCTTCAGCATTGTGTTTCCCTCTCTCACAATGCCTCTAAATTTTTCTTTTGAAGTGAGTTAAAAGTAATTTTAACTTTTCCCAGAGTTTTCAACACAGTTCTGTTCAAGCAGCAGGTTTGTTTCTGCACCAGGCCTTTGCCAAAAGGCAGAGTGAGAAGACTTGTACACAAGAAATAACTCTGTATTATTATAGACAATAGTAGGCCTGATTCTGCTTTCCTGGTACATGCACAACTGTTAAAATTACTAGGTGTTTAGATGCACAAGTTGAAATGGTTATGGACTAGCTGCACCGCTGTCCCTTCTTTGGGTCTCATGAATGCAACTCCAACAAGTGGTAGGCCTCGTGCCTTTACCTCACTTGGGGTGGATTTCTGCAATTCACCCGCTCTCAAACAAGGACATGGTTGACACTCAGGGAGCTGTAACCCATGTTTTTTTATGTCTCTCTATCCCAGCCTGTCAGCTTCTCCCAGCTCACCTAATCGCCCCCTGCCTTTTCTAGGGTCTTTGAGGTTTTAGCTGTCCTTTGATCCCAGGCTTAGCCTCTGGGAGGGTACCCCATTCTAGCCTAGATGGAGCCAGCTTTGTTATTGATCCTTTGAAGCTGAGTACCTGAGACTGACTTATCTGAATCATTGCTTTATGATTATTTAGCACCCCTTTGCAGTCTCCTTTGACTTATCTCTATGCGTGGAGTTATGCAGCAATACACAATTGCCCAAGGAAACAGTCCTATATAGCTTTCGTAAAATATAATGCAGATATTTCCCTTATTTGTCACACAAGCATCTGACCCAGTATATTGATTCTTAGAAATGACCTATTAAGTCTTTGACTCTTTTTAATACGCCATCTTAAAAAAACCCTTTGATTGCAACGTTTTATACCGGCGCTGGAGCTTTCATCTGCAAAGGTAATGAGCCACCTTCGCTCATAGATGAGTCATGTCACATGTAAGCTACTCTCAGAGTCTCAACTTTTGGAGTTCGTGAGTGTGCTGCTGCTGAAAATATCTGAGAGCATGAATGGAAAACACGTAGCTGTGTGAATGTGCATGTCAGTTACTAGCAATTTATGAAAATACCTCTGCATTCTAAAAAATTCTCTTCTTCATTAGCATTCTCATAGTAAGCCAAGGCGTCCGTCCCCTCCTGGTTGACCCAGTCGCGGGCTAACTCAGAAACAAGTAAAATCCTATGTAACATTATGGAAAAAACTTTTATATGCTCACCTCTAGCTGGGCACTGAGAATGCTACTCACTTAGCAGGGTCAGTAAATTACACAGGAAAAGAAATAACTAATGATTTCTGAGGACGGACCAAGTTTGTAGTGGAAAGGGCAGGGAGAAGGAGCTTTATTCAACACTGCTCACTAGAGTACATTTATTTTGTTGCAGAGTTCATTATGGGGTGTCCTGAGTTTGGTGTACAAAATGTCCCACCGACTGAAATAACTTCAGGGTTTGTTTAATATTAACAGAACAAATACGTGACCTATGCCAAGGAAAGGACTTTGGAAAAGATTTCTCTGAAGTAGATGTTAGGTGTTCTAGTTATAGCTTAATAAGTAAGGTCAGACAACAGTAGTCCTCCTTCCTGCTGTGCTTGGCAGGCTGGCATCTTTTGAGTTGTGGTGCAATCCTGTGTCTGATCACATTTAGATATACTTACTGCCTTATAAGTTTACCTGTGATTTCTTTTTTTAATTACTAGGCGTTTAGATGTGTTATCCTGCAATTTTTTTAAAAATTGCAGGATAAAACACGGTAGCTTTTGCTCCACTAATTAAAAAACAGGAATGGTTGATAGGCCAGCCTGGTTTTCCTGAGCCGAAGTACCCAAGATATGAGTTGGGGGAAACATGTGAATGAAGTCTCCTGACTAAAAGACCATTTCCCTTTATCTTAACTTTTCAATATTTGTTCTGTGACAGCCAAAGAAACAATGAGCATGCAGCTGCAGTCAGTTTATTGCCTGAGTGTGTGTGAAAGTCCTGGTGGCAGATCCTTGGCTGGAGTAAATTGTCACAGCTCAGTTCTCTGCAGTGGAGTTCTGACAGTTTGCATAAGTTGAGGATTATGCCCTGGATCCAAGGCCTACTGAAGTAAATGGAAAGACTCCCCCTGACTTTGAGGGCTTTGATCATGCTGTATCTTTAGGGATAAAGCTTCCTGTCAATTTGAATAATTATTTGTATTCTCATAATATGTACGAGCCCTAGTCATAGTCCAGGACTGCATGCGACAAACCCAGATCAAAAAGATGGTTTCTGCCCCAAGGAACTTAGTCTTAATATATGACCAGAGGTGGATAGAGGCCCATGAGGTCGTAAAAGGAAAAAAGAGACAATATGGGGAATCACAAGTGGCACCGACATTTTTCCTCCCTTAAAAGTTCTGGGATATAGTTTTCGTGGGTCACTGTCCTGAAGTCACCCAGTAGTGCCAAAAAGCTCCAAGCCCTGGAGGAGTTCCCCAGCAATATGTTCATCTTAATTAAAGCTGCTGAGGCTGATTTAAAGGACCCTTCCAGTTTTTAATATCTGAAACTATTTTGAAAAAGTTCAGTGCAGAGCTCAGCTTTCAGATTACTTTTTGAGCAAGTGTATTCCACTTGACCTCATTTATTTTAATCAGAACAGCAAGCCCTGGCCCAAACAAGTCACGAACAAGATCTTGGGTTCACTGCTGCCTAGTATGGGGTGTGTGTGTGTAGTATTGCACTTGTGCCTGACAGCTCCAGTCATTGACAAGCACCCTGGATGTGCTAGGTACCGTATGAACACAGATTGAAAAAAGGTGGTTTCTGCCCCCAAAGAATTTGCAGTCTAGCCTGCACAGTATGAAGGGGAAGACTAGGCAGCTGCAGTTACATCTGACTTTTCTCCACTGACTAGTGCAGACGTGGGCGAACTACGGCCCGTGGGCCACATGTGGCCCGCCGGCCATTTTCATCCAGACCGCGAGTTTGGCCCGGGAAGCGGGGCCACTGGCCCTGCCCTCTCAGCCCTGGGCCGAGTGCGGCAAGCTGTGCGGCCCCACACTCCCAGCCGGGGGTCTGGGCCGAGCGCGGCAAGCCGCAGGGCCCCGTGCTCCCTGCCGGGGGGCCGGGCTGAGTACTGCAAGCTCTGCGCTCCCGGCCGGGGGGCCGGGCCCAGCACGGAAAGCCTCGCTGCCCCGTGCTGCTGGCTGGGGAGCCGGGCCCAGCATGGAAAGCCCCGCGGCTCCGTGGTCCGAGCCGGGGCCCGGGCCAAGCGCAACTTGCCCCGGGGCCCCGAGCTGCGGTGCCAGGCTGACCGCGGCAAGCCACGGGGCCCCGCGCTCCCGGCACTGGCCCGGGGTGCCGGGCGAAGCACGGCAAGATGTGGGGCCGGGCGGAGTGCTGCGAGCCATGGGGCCCCACGCCCGGCTGAGCAGGTAAGCCAGTCTGGTGGGGGGGGTCTTAGGTGGTGGGTGCTGGGGGTGGTGGTTAACGTGTGGGGGGTCTAGGGTGGGGGCAGTCAGGGAACAGATAGCAGGGGGGCTAGATAGGGGGTGGGGTTCTGGGGGGCAGTTAGAGTGGGGTGGGTCTCTGGGGGGTGATCAGGGGACAAGGAAGGGGGGTTTGGACAGGTAGGGGTTCTGAAGGGAGTAGTCAGGGGGTGGGAAGTGGGTGGGGGTCAGATGGGGGGGGGCCTTCCCTACTCGGCCCTCTGCACAATTTTGAAGCCCCGTGCGGCCCTCGGGCCAAAAGGTTTGCCCATCCCTGGACTAATGAGTGATTTAGGGGCCTCTTCTGGCAGGCTGCTTGCGGGATGGGAGAAACTGCTTCTTGGACTTTATTTTGGCTTTACCGATTAAAAAGAATTGCTGGTCACTACTGTAAAGTGAACGTGCAAAGATCCTACTGACCAGCAAAGGAGCCCCCCCTAGTAGAGAGAGGGTCATGCATCTAGCAGTTTTCCCACAGTAAATTTAGTCATTGAACCAGAAATGCACACACGACTTCCTCTTTGATCACTAGCATTTTTCAGCAAACTTTATTTTGTACAGGAAGAATAAAATATAAATGTAGGTTTTAATATATTATTTTAAAATATATGTTCTGTGCCACACAAAATCCCAGAAGTTCACATACTGAGAAGCAGTTCTTAGCAGGCAGATCATGTTCTGAAACTAGTTTGTTTTCTCTTTTTAACACTTCCTGCTGACTATCGTTGTGCAGTTGCATCATGCTGTCTGTCGCCCATGAGCCTGATAGTTTGGCTTACACAGTGTCAGCCTGTAACACAACTTCCACCCTGCTTTAGAGACTCTTAAGAAACCGCAGAGGATCTTGACTTGGGTTTTAAATGCTGTCGTAGATTAGTGTATTAAGCTTTCATATCCAAAAATTTGCATTCAAACCCAGGTTGGCTGCTAGTGAAGTTAAGGTTAGTGTTGGCCAACTCCTTGCTTTTTAGATTACAAAACTGATAGACAGTTTGGCTTGTCTCCACACAATCTGCTGTTTCTGTCAGGATAGGCCCAGGCCCAGGACTGGAATAACAGGATTGTTGCAAGAAGACTGAGGTATGTTGGTGGAGTTATTCAGACAAACTCACAGTGACTAGTCAGTTTGTCTGGCTCCATCCCTATGGTGACCAGAGAGCAAATGTGAAAAATCGGGATGGGGTGTGGGGTAATAGGAGCCTATATAAGAAAAAGACCCCCAAAACAGGATTATCCCTATAAAATTGGGACATCTGGTCACCCTACTAGCCCAGTTGTTCAGCCTCTCAGTTTTATGAACACTAAACATTAAGATGTTTTTAAAACAAAAATATTACTGGTGTTTAAAGAAAGTTGTATATGTTTAAAAAAAAACAGAACTCTTTTTACTGTGATAGTTTAAAATATTACATAAAGAGAAGGGATACTACTTTGAGGTCTGACACTGGACACCCCAAATACTGCAAATATCACAATTGTTTAGCTATAGTACCAGCTAGAAACTTGGAAAGAGAGAACAATAAAGAAAAAAATGCTTCAGTCCTATATTCCTCTTTCCCTGATCTCCAGTTAGTATCCTAAGGATCCCTCCTGCTTTTATGAACAGCTTCTTTGCTGTTCCTACTCTCAAGCCCTGCTTTGGCAAAAATATTCACCACCTTTGGCAAGTGGGGAGGGAAGGGTCAAATGCTTCTTCTGAAACGTCTAGAATACTCACTTCCCAGCAACACAAGGCTCTTCTCCACTTCCAGTCCCTGGCTCCTCCCCAGCCCATCTGGGAATGGAGAAGTAAGAGAATCTTAAATTTGGATCCCCCATGTCCTGGTGTGATGCTTTTGCCAGGCTGGCTCCTGAACTATAATTTCAAAAAGAATCTGGGGTGTATATCCTGCTTTTCCCATGTTAATGTCCATTATGTTGATCAATATAGGAACTATTTGCTTTTAAGTTGTTTAGAATAGAACAAAGTATCTAGAAGAAGAATTTCACTTGAAGTGTGTTGGCTAGTCAGAATGAAAGTATATGTAGTGCAACTTTTGTCCTGTGTGTGCTGGCGTCTGTTAAATTCTCATACATTGTTTGAAGTGATTATGGAAACCTTGCCATGTATGTTCAGTCCCATATTCTCTTGTGTAGTGTGTGGTGGGTTTGTTTTTTTTTAATCTTGTATCAAGTGCTAGATGACTCAGAGGGTTGATAATGCAGCTTTCCATCTCTGTTCTGATTACTAGTTCTAATGTGCTACTAGTTTATGGTGATTGCAAATTGTTTTATAGCTGACAGCTGGTAGCCTGAGGCAATTGCTTGTTTGTCGTAGGCAGATATCTGTATAACAGTTGATATTGTTGGCAGCACGCTCAACAAATGTACCAAGGAGTGAATGAGCCAATAGATTAGTGTGGCAGTGAGGGGAAACTAATGCCACTGCTGTCCATGCTGTCCCTATCCTGTGAATAAATAGAACATCAGCACCAGAGCTGCCAATGTAGCACTAGATTAGCTCTTATAAAAATGGACTTGTAATCAGGGGCAGCTCCAGGCACCAGCGCAGCAAGCGCGTGCCTAGGGCGGCAAGCCACAGGGGGCGGCCTGCTGGTCGCTGTCAGGGCAGCAGTCAGGTGGCCTCTGGCTGCACGCCTACAGGAAGTCTGCTGGTCCTGCGGATCTGGCAGCATTTTGGCGGCAGGCATGTTGAACGTAAGGGACCCGCAGGCCTCCTGCAGAAACGCCCCCGAACCGGCGGGACCAGCAGACCTCCTGTAGGAGGCCGAAGGCCGCCTGGCTGCCACGCTTGGGTTGCAAAAAACATAGTCGCCCCTGCTTGTAATGGGGATAAAGACAGTATTTCATACACCTACGGTAGAGGGCTTCTGGTAATAGTTGCTAACAGTGGGGCAGAGTCTCGTTTCCTGAATGACAGATGGATGAAAGCTATGGACTGGGTTAGTTCCTCAGTTTTGAAGCCTCCAGCAAAACAATTAATATGGACTCCTTGGTTGCCAGATCCGAGCTCTGCTGAGCCACACCCCCAAGCTCCTCTGTCATGCCAGCATGGCACTGGTTCAGCAATGTGTCCAGAACTTGTGTGTTTGTCTGCTAGCCTCTAGCTCCACTCCCAGTTGAGACATTCCCTTAAGACACAGGCTCCCTTCTTCTTCTATGTATCACGGCCAAGGCAGAGGGATAAATAACCTGAGGACCCTTGTGAACCAGGCTTTTGCCACAAAGCTGCGTGTGGTGCTCCTCTCGCTACACCCACAGGAGCTCTGGGTCATGGTCAGTGCAATGCAAGCTGTCCCTGGCGGACTCTGTACATTAGGTCCCCTGAAACTGCAGATTCAGCAACATTTGCTGAGTTTGCCCTGGCAGGGAGCAGGGGCACGGACTAGGGAGTAATGGCAACTGTGCTTTGCTCCACTCCATCCTCTTTCTTCCTGACTCAATGGAAACCTTACCCGGGGTCTCTGCGGATGAGAGGAGAGTTGTTGCAGCCATATACACAAGAGCCGTAGGCCACTAGTGTCCCAACAGATCTTGTGAAGACTCGTGATTTCATAATGGATGTCTCCAGTTCTGTGGCACTAGGCAGCTAGCCTACCTGGCCAGTTCCCTGGAGATGATCTGTTCCACTAGGACAAACCTGACCACCAACTAAAGAAAAAGTTCCAAGAAAACTCAGCAAGTCCAGAATCAAGGACTTTCCGGTTTCTCCCCACTGCTGGGCATAACTCTCATGGGGCCGATTGGACCCGTAACAACAAAACTTGAATCTCCCTAAAGACTGTAGTGGAAGTAAAGAACTCCTTCAGCATTCATACAATGCAAGGACTCAATAGCAAAGACACTTGGTACTGTCCCAGTGTCTCATTGACTATCTCAGAGCTCTATTTTGAAAGAAACACAAGTTAAAGAATTATATCTAGACTCTTGTCCCTTGGCATATGGGAGACCTTGCACTGTACTTTCATTAATGGCTCATTATAGTATATTTACATTTGCCAGAGCTTTGTAAAACATTAATTAAAGAAATCATCACCCTACTCCTGTAAGTGTTCTCTCCTGTCTTCTTAGCTGATGGCAGCACAAACTTTGTGGGGTGATGAAGCAGTGGCCTGGGCGACTATTTTGTGGCTGTATTTGGAGTGGCAGATAGGAGATGTGGCCCAGAATTAAAGAGTGCGTGAAAACACACTGTTTAGTTCCCCAAGTTGTGTCCTTGAAGAGAGATGAATCTCTGAGGCATACATCCTAAAGGTTGTTTGAGCTGAGAGAGAAGTCACAATCCTGTTCCTGTAGCCTTTCTACACTAAATCTAATATATTTTGCACCAGACCTGTGTGGGAAAGGCTTTTCCTCTCTTCCTTTCCTTTTCTCAAAAAATAAAACCCCTGCTTTTGTTTGCTTACTGGTGATGTCTGTTGGGTATTATATTGAGCTCTCCTATGTGTAATGCAGGAAGAGGAACTTGGATAGCAGCCAGTCCTCACTGAAGAGTCCTGTTTTCTATGACAGAATCTAATGCAATCATGGAAGGTGGACCCTTCATTAAGTATTGGCTGCTATCCAAGTTCCTCTTCCTGCATTACACATAGGAGAGCTCAGTAATTCCCATCAGACAGCATTAGTAAGCAAACATAAATTTAATTGGGGGGAGGAGGAGCAGCAGGGGAGAGAATATTTTCTATTCAGTTTCCACATCTCTGAACAACTAAGGACCTGTTTCCTGCAACTTTGGAGTTCATTTCCCTAAACTTGGTCCAAATTAGTCCAAATCAGATTACAATATGTCCCAAAAGTGATGTCTCTTCCTTCTTCCGGACTTCTGGAGCAGTGGGAGTGCAATACGAATGGGCGTTTGTAGGTTTGTTGGGGCACTGTTGGATTAAGCATCGTAGGTTGGTAGTTGTGTTTTTTGGGGAATGGGATGGTATGGGCTTATGATTTAATGTAAGGTATTTTAAAACTATATTTAGGGAACTTAGTGTACAGTGCAGGAGTTCTTTACTTAATAGCATCTTCAGTTAATAGAGGAAAGAATTGTGTGTCTCATGCAAATTCAAGGTAGTTCTTTATCCCCTTCTAGTGGCTAGATCAGGTTTGCGAGTCTGCCTCTTCATTCAAGCTAATGGGCCTGGTCCTTTAGCTCAGGCAACAGAAACTCATGCTTTTAGATCTACCGACTTCTAATTTTCCCCCAGGGTGCCCCACCCCTGCTCCAGCCCCCCACCCGCCTGCCACTCTCCACCCTCCCTTAAGTCCCCTGCGGCTGGCTAACAGCTGTTTGGTGGTGCCCCCAATTAGCTCATTGAGGTGTCCCCAGACAGCTGATTGGCAGTGCTGCCACCCAACAGCTGTGGCTGGCGGGTGCTGAACACCCGCTATTTTTTTCCGTGGGTGATCCAGCCCCAGAGCATCCACAGAGTCAGCGCCTATGGCTGCAAGTAGAATACAGTTGGGTTACATGCTGCTAGATCTGTTACTGTAATTCTTTGCAGCTTTGCAAATTTGTCAGTTATGGTGATTAAGGATACAATTGTCAAACACCTAAATAGGATTGAAGGTAATTGGGTATAAAGATCATCATCGTAAGATGTTTACATATTTTTCTCTTACTCTTTAGGTTTGGAAGGCATTTTGAGTCCCCTCTTCTGTGGCAAAGCATTATCATGATCATTACTATGTTACTGATGCTGAAACTATGCACTGAAGTACGTGTGTCAAATGAACTGAACATAAAACGTCGTTCCTTTTCAGGTTGGTAACAATAATTTTGCAGAGTGAAATCTTCCTATATTAATTTCTAACAATTTCTTGTATTGTCAGTGAGTTGAGTGAAAATGTTTTGTATGTGATGCAAACCATTGTCTCTTGAAAATCCAACCCTGCACTTTCTGAATGGCTTATTTAAAATTATTTCCTTCCATATGAGTATTTTAAATGGGTCTTAAGTTCAGACTAGAAAATAAGAGTTCTCTTTAATATTTAATGTCAGACCCTAGGAAGTAGTGGAAGCCATGCTACTCTGCCAGCCTTGATGATGCTAAAATCTAGGCCCGAATGAGAACAAGAGTTTTCACTGTGCTTTTCTACCAAGTCTCTATATTACAGAAGCATTTATCACTGGCCAATTTCAGAAGCTATTGCCTGCTATTGCCAGTGCTGTGTCTTGTCACACACAAATATTTTATTTCTCATCACTACATTTGCTGTCAAAATAGTGATGGTGTGTCACTATTACACGTTTATTGAAGTTTACATATTCTACAGCACTTCCTATGGTCTTGCAGTACTTTTTCTTTTTTTTGTGTGTGTGGAAATTTCCAATAGGGGCCACAATATCATTTGTTGTTAATCTAAGGCAGATACTTAGACCTCAGCAGTTCAGGAGTCAAATTAGCGGTCAACATTACTCAAAAGAGCCATAGTAGTGTGAATTCATTGTTTCATTTATTTACTCTTTCTTTCTTTCTCTATCAATATTATTTATTATTAGTAATTATTCTCATAGCAAAATGACTATTGTACAATTGGTTAATAATATAGTAAAAGCATCCTGATTGGTTGATAACTTAAATTGGTTAATAATTAAATCAGTGTTTTAATTCATGTGCTGCAAAGAGCCACAAGAGATCTATCAAAGAGCCACTTGTGGCTCCTGAGCCTCAGTCTGAGTATCCCTGATCTGAGGGCTTGTCCACACAGTGGGGTAATGTACTTTATGGGGGTAAAGCACACTAACATACTGTGCATGAATTAGTCCGTGTAGACGCTGCTGGTGCGCTTTTAATGTAATATTGTTTGAAATAGTATTATAGTAAATCGCCCTAGGGAGCCTTCAGTGTGCTCCAGCAGGGTCTTGGAGGACCAATTAATGTGCAGCATGTTGGTGCGCTTTAGAAATAACATCCCCCATTGAATGCATTATATCCCACCATGTAGACAAACTCTGTTTTGTTTTTTTTTTCCTTTAACAAAATGATTTGCTTTATGGCCACTCTTTCAGTTTGGAAATGTAACAAATGCTGACCTCTGGTTTTGTTGTTTGACTTGTACGTTCTCCGTTTAGTGTTTCTCCTGTTCCTGCTGCTGCTGGGCTATGAAACTGTTGGCTTCTTTTCAGTTGTCTTGCCAATATCAACGTATCATTTGCACTCTCGATCTGTTTTCTTCCTTCTCTTATCCTAAAAACTGAGGGCTTGATACAGCTCCAAATAGCTGCAGCCTTTCCAGGCAGACAGAGCCCATGGTGCTGGCTTTGCAGCAGGGTTATTTATTTAATAGAAAGATAGGCCTGCTCTGCAAACCTATTCCTACTCCCAATCAGTGGTTTCTGTGGCTGTGTTGTGAAGCTGCCCAGGTAAAGTGACATCATGAAGAACGTTGGCTCATCTGCTATTCTCAGTATTCTGACCCATCCATTTTTCTCCTCCACAGTCTGGAGCTGCATTGTCTGCAAGATTTATCACAGGCTGGGAAAATGAATGACTTTATATCTTAGCACAGATTTAAAAACTGGGCGTATTGGGAGGGGAACAGCCAGCTCTTTGCCTCTAGATACTGGGTTGGTTGGGAGCAGAGCAAAGGGCTTCCTCTTCAGATTGCCCTCTGTGGGGCTAAGGGGGTAAATCTTCAAGCCAGATTGCCCTCTTCCCCCTTCCTTCTCTAGCAGGCTTCCTCCATACATGTCAGGGCGTGCATGTCCAATTCAACCTCAGCCACAATCTTTTTTGATTGAATGACTGGCATTCAGTTACCTAGTGGAAAGAATTGGGTTCTTCACCAGTTTGTAAGGTAACACTCTGAGTACACTCTGCAAGTCTCTTGCCCTATCATTTCCCAGGAGCCAGTTTTCCATATATTTAATTCACCAAAGAGAACAATTTTGCCTGTTGTTTTGGGCCTTCACTCTTTTCTTTGCAGCAGGCGGCTCTCTGTACTTGTTGTTAGAATCGCACAGTGCAACTGTCTCTCTCCTGGCTTTTGTATATGCAATTAATCTTTAAGTGATGGGAAGGTTAAACCAGTGATATTATCATAAAAGAAAGAGCTACAAGTTGAAAGCTATTATTGCGGAGGATCTTGTGATTCACTGTCAGATGTAATGTAGGGGCTTGAAATTAATCTTTGTGCTATTTACCATTCTGGTCATACATATTTCCTTCAAGAGAGAAAGAATGGCCTTGTGGGTGAAGCACAGGAACTGGAAATCAGATGACCTGCATTCCTAAACCTGACTCTCCAATGGCTTTCTCATCTGATCCTGAATTTTCTCAGTACCTAGTTTTCTTCATATCTTACGCAGGTAGCTAAATTTTCAGTTTGATGCTTTTGAGATCCCTGGATGGAAGGTGCTAGGTTATGGACTGCAGTATCAGACTAATAAGATCAATATCATTGTTTTTGTATTTAAATTTTTCTACCCATTCCTTCTTCCATCCTCTTTCCTAATACCTCTACAACATAATTCAGATTAAAAAGTGAGCCTGTCCTGGCTTTGTCTTCACTTTAGTGGATGCCTTATATTCTGTTCTAATAATCCTGGTGCACGTTTGACCAATGAGTCTTGAGTTATACAGGAGTAGCATGTTTTTTTACTATTAATCCAAATAACCCCTGCTAAATAACTAGTTCAGGAGGAAGCCAATCTTTTTCTTAGCTTCCAAAGCAATACCATTGGGTCTCTCCTAATCCAGAGGGCAGCTTTTATGAGCTCAAGCAAGTTGTGCTAGGTCCTCTGGCTTGAAGGACATTTTAGTGTTTAGTTAACAGTGTATCCACAAAGCCATTTAATGTGAATCGTGTACAGTTCTGGCACTTCTATTTGTGGAAATCCATTGCAACTTGAAAAGTTCACTCCCCTTAGACTGGCTTGACTATCTCCTTGGAGAGTCTCTATCCTGGCTGGGTATTGGGGAGACTTCTTTTTTTCATCCCCTCCACTTTTTAAAAAAACAGCCACCACCAGGAAATGATTCTCCCCGCCCCCTAACTTCTAGGAAAGATTTGTTCTTTCATGCATACATTTTATTATCCTTTATTTACAGGTGTTAACCAAGAGGAGATTACATCCCTTTGTATGCATGTGTGTGTTTTGGCTGTGTAACAATCAACTACCTCAAATCTTGATTATGCCTTCATGGGTGGGTAACTGCCAGGCACCCCTAAATATTCTAACTTTGCTTACAACCAGTGGGAAGTTTGTCATGGGGATGGTCTGTTCTGTTGGTGTAATGCCTTAAATCTATTTTGCCTAATCCTAAAGCCACCCTTGCTGTGTAGTTATTTGTATTCCTGTGGTGCTTAGGGACCAAGTAGCATGGGGGCTTCATTATTGTTTGTGTATTTCTTACTGTCATTTAATTTGGGACCCTGCCTTTCCTCAGACTGATGCTATCTTCTGTTTACAACTTGTCCCTTACTATAACACTGTGTTCCCTTGAAGAGCTTTATTAAGAGAACACTGGCTACAGTATTGGGTAGTATGTGGTTTTTCAGATGGAATTCAGGCTTACAGAGGAAGGTTAGGATCAAATTAAATGGTGCAGCATATGGAACACACGAGTGGCTAAACAGTTAAACCTGTTTTGGAAGTGTTGTAGAAAAGGGTTTCCTCCAGAACGGGAGGCAGCCCTATCATGTTGTTTTATTTCTTTATTTGCTCCTACATAATTCTTTCCTGAAAATCTCCTCCATCCTCACATTTAACTCAGGCAAAGGAATAAAAATAAGCAATTTAAGCTTTCTCTTTCACTGAAAAGTTTATAAATATTTGTACATTGCTTTGAAGAGGACGAAATGTTGTACTGTCTCTATTTTCTCCTCCCCTTTATTATTTTATTTTAAATTGCTGTTATTTCTCACACTGAGGCCATTCAGTGATTTTCTTTCCCCTTTATCTTTCCCTAAAATCTTGGGGAAAATCGTATAGACAGCATGGAAACTAAAACTTTTTGCATGTGTTTTTTTTTTTTTTTTATCAGCAAGATTTACTAACTGTTTTTTATTTTAAGCTTAAACTAAAAGACCATCGACTGTATTGACTCAAATTAGTCTCTTTTGTCTTTTCGTCCTCTCTTAATTTATTTTTCTTATGTAGCTGCAGATAGTAAAGATGAAGATATCAAAGCACATCCCAAGAAATCCTATCTGGGTATGTAATGTACAAACCCACGCTGCATGAGGTTGACATCTGAAACATAATTCACGCTTCGCTACTTTTTGTTTTGTGTGTTTGTTTTTTTTGCTTTTTTTGTCATTTTAGAAATAATTGCATGATGGTCATTTCTACAGAGAATGTTTATGCTATCTGTTCTTCAGATACTAATATCTAACTGTTTTGTAGTTTTAACTTGCATAGAGGAAAAGATGCTTTCAGTTCTGTTCCAGAACGCGCCCCCCACCCCCGTTGTTTTTTTTTTAGAGGTAACTGAATTGCATTTCGTCTCATCATTCTTCTCAACTGTATTTTTCTCTTTTCCCTGCCCCATTAGAGAAACAAAACCGTATTTATAGAATAGAAATGATTAACCAGCATGACCTACATGGGGATCTTCTCCTCACCTCACCGAAATGGGAACTTTTCTTCTTTCTCTTTCCCATACATTCCCCCAGAAAGGCGAGACTATGTGAAGCAAGCTATAAAAAGTATGGGAGCAGCTTCCAGCCAGGAGAAATGTTAGATGCTCATTTTGCAACACAGCAAATAAGGATTTCCCTATAACATCTCAAGTTCAGCAAAATGAAAATGGCTTAGAACAAAATTTATTTATGAAGCTTTCCCATCCCATCCCACATTTTCAACAGGGCATCCTCTGTATTGCTATGAGGAGAGGGGGAGATTTATAGCCCCACACACTTTGAAGGCCCCCCATCACTATCTGGATAGAATGGATTCCAAAAAATATCAAAGATTTTGAATGTTCTTTAGCTAGCCAGAGAGATTGATAAATATGATGTGCACACTGCCTATGTAATTTCCAGCTCTTAGAAGCTTGAAGATTCAGAGACTATGGCAGTATCTTAGCCAGGTTACCTTAGTTTAAGGCAGGCCTGCACAACTCAGAAAGCAACGAGGGCCATATTACTGCAGAAAACCTAGCTGCAGGCCAAAAAGCCCCGCCCTCACCCGCTTTCCCTCCACCTCACTGCTTGGCTTGCCCCTCCTCTACTCACCTCCCACAGGCCGCACAGTAAGCCCGTGCGGGCCGCATGTTGTGCAGGCCTGGTTTAAGGTGTTTAGAGATATCTGAGACCTTGTATAAAGTGATTTCCAAACATAGAAGTTGCACCAGTCTAACATAAGTTGTTATTAAACCTATTTAGTTTGGCACACTCCTCCCATGTAGAAAGTCTTATTTTGGAACAAGAGAACCCTCTTTCAATTTTGTTTAAGCTGGTAAGAAATCAGTTTAAAGGAAGTCAACACAGGTCCTTCTTCTTCCAGAATAAGAATACCTATGTTGGGTTTTGAATCAGTATTACTGAATCTGTTTGCAATCAAATTGGTGTCGAGCTTGCCCTGACGGAGACAAAAACATTTCTGTATAGTGCTGCAATGCAGAGCGCTTTCCTTAGGCCATTGGGTCACTCCTGTGCATTAGCTGATCTTTAATGGAGCATGTTTTCAAGAAATGCAATTGTCCTTTTCTGGATTTTCTGACTGGAAAAAAAAATTCATAACATTCCAAAAGTGCGTGTTGGTTTAATGTCTGTAATTTTGCAAAGCACCTTTTCCTATAGTACTTCTTTCAAAAAACATTTGTCTGGGCTTTGCATCAAATATTTGTTTTGCTGTTTAGTTTACTGTCATTCTCACTGGCTTGTGTCAAAATAGACTTGCCTATAGAATGTAAAATTGAGTCTTACCCGATTTTTAACATGTTTACATTCTTGTTTTCTTTAGTCACTAAGGCTTTATTATTTATGGTATCATAGCTAAAAATTGCTATCTGTTTACTTGTTGAAGGCTGGCTTATTCTGAGTGCTTCAGGGAACCATAAGAAAATAGAGAAACAATTAGTTGCTACATTTTTCTTTGTCTTTTAACAGATTACAAGTTTCTAAATATCAGTCACTTGGCTTTCAGTAAACAATGGGACCTGAATGTCTCTATGAAAATCTGCTGAAACTTAGAATTGGATCCTTTGATACCTGTGACTAGCAGTTTCTGAAATGAACTTCAACTTGCTTAGGAAAACAGGACAGATCAAAAGAAGTAGTCATGCTGCATTTCACTGAAACAGAAAAATACTTTTTCAGGAATGCGAAAAGTGTAATGATGGGTTTTGGGTACCTATTCTTTGTATGTTTCTATCTCTTTAAACTGGATATTTTTCATTAGTGTAAATCTGTTTAAACTAGTCCTGAGGTAGAGGAATGTGTGTGTGTGTGTGTGTGTGTGTGTGTATGTGATTACATGTGTAGATAATATCCTATTAGACTCTGAAGGTTTGCATGGGAGAAGCACTACTTTATTGGGCTATAATGACGCTAAGCATATTTTCGTTTACACAGGATTTGTTTAATTGGATTATGTCCTTAGGTCTATATAGCAGTGCTTTGTTTGTTTGTCCAGAGCAATGGGAGTGTCATTAAAAATGTATGTAAGGAGGTGTTCGTTGTTTTGGCTAAGGGGATTGTGTATTCTTTTACCTCTCTCTCAATGAATTTGGCAGAGCATTTTTTCAAAAAAGTTATTACAACTGGGCTTCCTGCCTCTCACTTCAAGTTTCAGTTCGCTAAAACCTCCTTGGTGTTTCTAGGCATTGGGAGTCATTACATCTCTTTTGCAAAAGCATGGTAAGCATGCAGTGTATTGTATTCATTTTACCTTAAGTTCAGTTAGCCCTGGAAGCCGTTTAATTGCAGGACGATTAGAGGTGCTAAAGTGGAAAATGTTGCCCCCACTGCTATACCAGTAAATCTGTGGGGAGAATTGGTAGATAAATGCTGATACTGAAGCTTTCCTCTGTCACCACCTTTGAACCAGAAATGGAGCCCTTGCTGTGCCCACACTCTTTAGGCCTATTTATTTTCAGTAGTCTAGCAAGCCGCTTAATGCTACTGCAAAAGTTTTTATCTGACCTTGACTCTGAAAGCTGCCTGCCTAGATTCTGTTCTTCTAAGGGGCAGATCCTCAGTTGGTGTCATAGCTCCATTGACTTCAACAGGTCAGACAATTTACACCAGCTTTGGATCTGCCCTGTGGTGTGTAGCTTCCTGTTTTCATATAGAAACAAAATGATTCCAGGAAAAGGAAGATCTAAGTAGCAACAGTTCTGAAGAAACTTTATTTAAAACAAATGAAACAATGGCTCTAGTTTTACACCAACAGGCAATGCGTATCTCAGGAGTGGCTAGCCTGAGCCTGAGAAGGAGCCAGAATTTACTAATGTACATCACTGCCACAGTAATATGTCAGCAGCCTCCATCAGCCCTTCCACCTACCCACCCCCAGCACCTCCCCCTCCTTCCTCACGCCTCCTGCCTGCTCTGATCAGCTGTTTCACAGTATACAGGAGGCTCTGGGATGGAGGAGGGAGGAACAAGGGTGCAGCAGTCTCAGGGGAGGGAGTAGGAAGGGTCAGGGGCCTTGGAGTAAGGGGTGGAGTAGGGGCAGGGCCTGGAGTTTTGCTGTGGAAAGTTGGCCCCTTGAGTTCGAGCCTTGGAGTCAGCATTTACGCAAGGAGCTGCATATTAACTTCTGAAGAACCACATGCGGCTCCAGAGCTACAGGTTGGCCACCCCTGGTGTATCTGAAGATTAGCACGAGAGCCTTACCTCAGCACTACTTGCCAGGTAAGCAAGCCAAGGCTTTTTCTTTAATCAGCCGGTTTGTCACTTGCTTAAATGCTTTAGAATAAATGTGGATGTTTTGTACTCTCCTGTATTGCGATGCAAGTTCTTGCCTACGTTTGAGCCCTTGAAATGAGATACGGAGATTTTGGGGGAGACCAGACATACAAGACACTGGCTCAAGGTTATTAGATCTTTGAAGATACTTTTATAACTCTGTGGTAGTCTCAGTAGTGCAGTGGGTAACTTCCAATGCATATGCATGTGATTAGTTGGATTTTATAATTTTCAAGTAAATATTTAAACAAGTTTGATGCTGCTGAAAGAAATCACAAGGGTTTCCTTTCTTCTATACAAAGTTTTATTTTAAATCTTGAAATGAAGTTGTGTTGGTATCTGTTGTGCTATTAAGCAGTGTGAGGGAACGTGCTTGAAGTCTGCTTTCTTCTGGTCCAGAGGACAGTAGACTCCAAATGATGTAGTAGCTGTTCAAAAACAGTGTAGTTTGATTATACATCAATACAATAATATGGAAAACTGTGGGTTTTAAGAGAGTTCTATTTGTGAAACCAGAATATGTCGGTGTAAACAATTCATTTTAGAAGGTTTTTGTGTAAAAACAAATGGAAAAAACAGTGGTGGATTGAGTTGGCCCGTGGAACTAAGTGTGAACTGCTGCTGCACTACATGCAGCTGTGAGCGTAATATGACAACTAAGGTAACTCACTGTCCGACCGCTGTCCTGTTCATTTCTTTCCTCTTGTTGGAAGACCAATAACCTAAATGAAATGAGTAAGCAAGCTAGAACTCATAACTCGGATGCTAATAAGTTACAACATGTAATGGCACTGGACTCTTATTTGATTAGCTCTCTAGTTGCTTCTCTGTGGAATTTGGAGTGTGTTGGGCCTGTCTATAGGAATAATATAATGGATAAGCAGATATATACACAGTGTGCTCCTCTGTTTGGTCCTTTACCGTACTGATTAGAGTTGAAAACAGGGCACAGCCAAACTTTCCATCAGCCAGTCATTTGGATTCTTCTTTGGTTTTATTTTGTTTGGGGAGTTTAGTGGAAAAGAGAGAATTTCAGATCTCTGTACACCACTGCTATCTGTGTGTTTATATAAAAAATTAGAGCTGTTGCTGGATTTGACTGCTACCACCCAGCACTGACCCTAGAAACTAAATCCCTTCTGCCCGCTCTGCACTTCTCCAAAATTATGTCCTCCTTTAGACTGATTTTTATTAAAAAAAAATAAATAAAAAAATTGTATTTACTTTAAATTTGCATTACTACAGCATATATAAATAAAACAAAGAGTTCTTGTGGCACGTTAGAGACTAACCAGTTTATTTCAGCGTAAGCTTTCATGGGCTTTAGCCCACTTCATCGGATGAATAGAATGGAGCACACAGAAATAGGATGCATTTATATACACAGAAAGCAAAAAAAGTTGTAAATTACCATACCAATTCTAAGAGGCTGTTTGTGTATCATTAGGCAGCTGCCAGCTAATTAAACATGTGCATAACCTCTTAGGACACAAAAAACCCAATTCTGTTCTTTTTAAAAGGTAAATTTCATTAATAAAAAGAGAAAAATACATCTGGAAACTCAGGCTATTGCTAGATTTTTTTTTTTTTTTTTTTTTTAAACAAACACTACAAGGATTAAGCATCAAGAATAGCTTTCTTGAGGTCTATCTTAAAGATTACAAGTGAAACAAAAGCACCTGGGGTTAGCACAGAGGAGTCCACAAGGCAGAAAGAGAGAAACCTGACGCGCCTTCCTAGACATTTCCTGATCTACTTACATATCTGGCATTTCAAATGATTAGTTTCTAGGTATCATACTGAGGATTTTTTCATACCTGGCCCAAGCTTCTTACGGCAAAGCTGCTCTGTTCCTTCTCTTCGGAAAAACAACAGACAGACAAAAGGGGAGTCTTGTTTCAGTTTTAAAAAGTTCTAGCCATCCCATTGGGTGTTTTGGCCAGTTGCCAATTCACTTTTACCTATGCAGAGCAGTGAGATTTTTTAACTCTTTACAGGTAGAGCAATTAGAGAACAGCTACTAAGAGGGATTTTATAGCTGCTGACTAGCTGAGTGTCCATAAAAGGGACACTATAATCTATTCTTTTTATTTTTTTAAAAAGTAAATTTCTAGTTTACATGGATACAGAGAAAAAGTTTGAAAATGCAACCCAAATGTACCCAGAAGGCCCAAAAGGCAGACAAAAATGATCCACCCAATATCTCATGATTTTTGCACACTTGGGTCGCTTGTCAGCATATATGTAGGGCTGGTTGGAAATTTTCCACTGAGCCTTTTTTTAATGGACAATTTTGGGTTTTCAACTAAAAGATGTTTCACAAAGAATTCAACTTTCTGCTGGAAACTTAGATCTTCAGTTGCAAAACTGTCTGCCAGAATACTGAAATGCCTCTTCTGTTCTCTATAGGCTGGGCTGCCAACCTAGATTTCATCTCCTGTGATCATAGAATCATAGAATTATCAGGGTTGGAAGGGATCTCAGGAGGTCATCTAGTCCAACCCCCTGCTTAAAGCAGGAGTAGCCCCAACTAAACCATCCCAGCCAGGGATTTGTCAAACCTGACCTTAAAAACCTCTAAGGAAGAAGATTCTACCAGCTCCCTAGGTAACCCATTCCAGTGTTTCACCACCCTCCTAGTAAAAAATGTTTTTCCTAATATCCAACCTAAATCTTCCCCACTGCAACTTGAGACCATTACTCCTTGTTCTGTCATCTGCTACCACTGAGAACAGTCTAGATCCATCCTCTTTGGAACCCCCTTTCAGGTAGTTGAAATCTCCCCTCAGTCTTCTCTTCTGTAGACTAAACAATCCCAGTTCCCTCAGCCTCTCCTCATAAGTAATGTGCTCCAAGCCCCTACTCATTTTTGTTGCCCTCCTTTGGACTCTTTCAACATTTCCACATCTTTCTTGTAGTGTGGGTCCCAAAACTGGACACAGTACTCCAGATGAGGCCTCACCAATGTCGAATAGAGGGGAATGATCATGTCCCTCGATCTGCTGGCAATGCCCCTACTTATACAACCCAAAATGCTGTTGGCCTTCTTGGCAACAAGGGCACACTGTTCACTCATGTCCAGCTTTTGTTCGCTGTAAAACCTAGATCCTTTTCTGCAGAACTGCTGTATAGCCATTCAGTCCCTAGTCTGTAGCAGCGCATGGCATTCTTTCGTCCTAAGTGCAGGGCTCTGCATTTGTCCTTGTTGAACCTAATCAGATTTCTTTTGGCCCAATCCTCTAGTTTGTCTAGGTCCCTCTGTATCCTATCTCTACCCTCCAGCATATTTACCACTCCTCCCAGTTTAGTGTCATCTGCAAACTTGCTGAGGGCAATCCATGCCTTCCTCCAGATCACTGATAAAGATATTGAATAAAACCGGCCCCAGGACCGACCCTTGGGGGAATCCACTTGATACTGGCTGCCAGTTAGACATGAAGCCATTGATCACTACCCATTGAGCCCGACGATCCAGCCAGCTTTCTATCCACCTTATGGTCCATTCATCCTGCCCATACTTCTTTAACTTGCTGGCAAGAATACTGTGGGAGACCCTATCAAAAGCACAATAATGCATTGTGGCTGTTCCGCTGCTATGATGAACCACTTCCTCCCAACAAGAAGAGAGTCTGTGGTACAAACTGAGAGATGTAGTCCAACCAGAGCTGGGTTTACAGGGGAAAAAATTAGAACATGACACTTTGGAATAGAAATATTTTATTTAAAATTGAGTTTTTGGTTTAAAAAAAAATGTGGAAAATTTTGAAGAAAATGAGTCTCTTTCCCCCCCATTTTCACACAGATACTTCACAGGAAAAATAACTCCTTTTGTCATCAGCTTTATGTATATGCACTACCTATGAAAAATGGGGTTTGAAGCTTGGCTTTTTTTCCCCATTCCCAAAAGTAGCTTGTTTAGTTCCAAGTGTGTACTTGGAGTTAAATAAAATAAAAATTGGTGGGCACTTTAAAGGGAACACTAATGAAACAGTGTTTCCTAAGATTTTTAGTGTAGGTGGATGTGACTAGGTATAGAGTTCTTCTTCCCCTTAGTGGTTACCCCAAGAGCCCTACTGCATGCCATTCTAGTGATGTCCCTAAGAGACCGCTGAGCCAACGAACAGCCTTTTGCTGTTAATTCCCCACTGGAGGCTAGTTATGCATGGTTTTGTTCATTTAAGCTTAATACCCCTCTTTTCAAAAGGTTAGAAGAGACCTTTATTATCATCTTGTCTGGCTTCTTGCATAGTATTGAGGCTGTAGGATTTCACCTATTAATTCCCGCAATGAGCTCAGTAACTTATAGATGAGCTAGAGTATAATCATGCTCTTTCAGAAGCACACAAATTCTTGATTTTAAAAGGGCCAAGTGATGGAGAATCTGCTGCTTCCCCGGTAATCTGTTCTAATGGTAAAGTATCTTTAGTGTGAATTTATTATTTTTTTAAAAATTCAGATGTTGTATTGGTACTGTACTAAATCAGATGTCTCACAGAACTCTGTGTATTCTGTTACCACAGCTACCTATCACTGAAACAAGTAATGGAGTCTTTGATATAGAGTCCAACCCCTCTTCCCTGTTGTCCTCTTTGTCCTTTCTAATGAGGACATAGCCAGTGACTAACACTCACTAACAAGGCTCTTGGATTCAGTAAATGTCATCTCTGTAGTAATTTTTCTGAGGCATAAATATTTCCAATTCCTCATGCTCATTGCCTGCAGATCAATGCTGGGTAATCAAATAATGTATTCGCTTCACCTCCCTAGAAGAAGAGGAGATAAACAAAGGGGTTGTGCAGTGACGGAAAGCCAAGGCAGGGAACTCGGTGGAAACAGATGCTCTTTTGTAGGGCTTGTACAATTTTTAAAATATACTTGGAGTTTACTGTTTGTAAAACTGCAAGGAAGAAATGCAGCTAGAGACCTTTCATGTAGTGGCATTTTGTGCTAAACCAGAACTTTGGCAATGAATCCCTACTTGGGGAGCGAGATTTGTGTTGAACCTCCAGTGAACTCTCTTGCCCATCATTCTGCATCACCCCTGCTACTGCTGTGCAATGCCTTCAATGTAAAAATAGAAGTTTGACTCTTTTTTTTTTTTTAAATCGAGTTTGAAAAGTTGGTATTTATTTATAGGTAGCACCCTGATGTTTTAGGCTGTGCACAAATACCAGGGATGATCTAATCCCTGCCCTGAAAAGCTTACAGCTTGAAAAGAGAAAAACATGCAAAGGTTGGGGTCGCAAGACACAGGAAATTCTTGTATTAGACGGAGAAATGACTGTGTCTGATGGCGGGAGAAAAGAGATAGTAGAAGTGCCATTACATGACATAGCAGCCTGCTACCAGATTGAGAATGGATAGTAATACCAAATGGAGACACGAGATAAAACCCCAAACTCTGTGTGTAGCTGTATCATGGGCGGATCTTATTTACCTATGAACATACCTGAGGGTCTTCCTCTTGCTTTTACTTTGACAATGCTTGCAATGCTTTTCATACCAAGAAGCTCTCATTGAATTGAAACTGAATAAAAGGCAGGGAAGGCATAATTGAAGGGACTGGTGGATAGTAATAATACTTTGGGCATGGTGATCTTTGTGATTTTGGGGGTGAAAACTTTGAATAAAACCTTTGCTAATGTCCATTTTTAACCAAGCATGCAAAGGTTTTTTTTTTGCTTATAGCTACATTTGACCACACGAGGGTGCTCATGGGTTTCCAAAGTCAGTCGATAGAGTACCTTAAATGGAATAGGGGAAAACATTTAAATATTCGACATGATCTTGTTGTCAGGGATATGATTCTAAATATGGAATCTGTGGGTAAAAGTGTCTCTCTCGCTCTCTCTGGATCTTAAAAATGTAGTTCAGAGGACAGAGTTGAATAGGAATAAAATGAATCCTCAGGAAAAAAATGAAAAAGAGGGGAAGGGGTATGTGTGTGTGGAAGAACGAACACACGCGCACTCTGTCTCTGAACATACATCCTAAAGTATGTGCACTATTACATTTCAGTTTCACCTGGAAGAGTGAGAATGTTCAAATCACACACTCTTTGAATACACCTATGCTCCTTAATAGCTCTGTTCATGTTTAAATTTAGCTTCTTGTTAAACATTAAGGTATTTTACCTAAAGGAGTGCAGCCTGCAGGTTTAGCAGAATACAAAGGTTTGGTTGTCTACCCTCTGTAATTCCCTGCCTTGCTGTCTCTCCCATTCAAAATCCAGTGCACTTAATGCAAAATAATGAAGAGTGTTGCAGACTGGAGGGAGCAGAGAAACTTATATGGTGGGATGAGTGGTCAGTATATTGCAGAAAATGTACACTCTTGCAGCGTTCAAAGTTGTAATAAACCTACAACATTCAGGAAAGCCATTCAAAGCTAAGTGTCTTGTTCCCTTGTATGTTAATTTTATGACAGCTTCTTTCATTACATGATTGCATAACATTAGTTGATGTAGCATACACTTCAGCACGTGTGTGTATATAATTACTGGCCAGATTTTCAAAAGGCCTTGCCACCAGCATCAACCATTAAGAGCAAGGGAATTTGCTGGGTGCTGAGGCTTAAAAAATAGAAAAGTGTGTGTGCGTGTGTGTATATATATAACACACACACACACACACACACACACACACACACACACACACGACCTTCTAGGAAACTCAGTCATAAACATGTGTTCAGCCACTTTATTTTGCCACCTTTTATATGTTATGTACATTATATATGGCTATTTGTTTATTAAATTACATATTTGATATGCTACTAGAAGCTAGTAACTTTATTATTTATTATAAGGAATGCAGAGGACGTGGGTGGACTGATTTTAAATCAAAATGATTTAAATTGATTTTAATCATGTTTTGCATTTGTGCTTTTTAAATTATTTTCCTAAAGAAAATAACTTCTCTTTGGTAACCATTTAGATATATCATTTGCAATTAAATATATGTAGTCTTTACAGAAAATGTGTGGGGGGTTTTTTCCGCTAACCACGAGGTTACCTTATATATTTGCACATTTATTTAAGCAATTACATAGCTTACATGTATTTAGAGTCACCATTTTTAGCATAAGGTAAAAATTAAGAATGATGCATTTCTTATTTATTAGATTTTTTTTTTAATTTGTGATTTATGTCATGCTTTTTGGATGCAAGTTAAAATTTAAATTTAAAATGAAGAAAAACTGCATTTTAATTTTTGTTTTTATGAAATAAAACTTCCTTAAATGTGTTTGTAATTCAAAGTTTATCAAAACATGTTTTGCATTTGAAACTAACTGATTTATTAAACTAAGTATTATCTGTAGTTAGTGAAATTAACTGATTAGTTCTGATCACTGTGCCCTACAGAATTTTAGATCTCCTCTTCACACCTAGTTTTTATTCATAGATTGGAAGAGGAAAGCAAGCTGTCTTGCTTTTCAGTTCTCTACTGGCTTTTTAACTTGGAATGGACTATTATTGAACTGAACTAGCTGAATAAACTGAAACTAACAAAATTATTCTTCTTTGCACCTGCAGAAAGGGCTATTGCTGTGAAAAGCTGACTTAGCACTTCAGCAAACTAGTTCCAGGTGCTTAGCCAGTGACTTCCAGGTGCTCAGTGGTTTAACTTTCTTTACAGCATAGCACTAGGTGTTTGCTGCTTACTTTTAATTTAAATTATTGTAATAGATTAAGCCTTAACATAGCTTGTCAAATTCAAATTTAAATTTTAATGTTTGTGGGGGTTGTTTTTTTTTTTTTTTTTTTTTAAAAGGTTTGTATCCCCCCCCCCAATTGATTTTTTTTCTTTTAATCCACCTTGTACAGGCCTACTTTAGTGGAGTCTGCACATAAACAATTTTTAGTTAACAAAAATGCATTAAATATCAGTGTAGGGAATCTTATTTCCAATGAAACATCATTGAAATACCATTTTCTTTGTTTCCGTCAAGGGGAAATAAGAAGATAAAACTTTATTCCTTTTTAGACCTAAAATAAGGTCCTTATCATGTAGTGCGATGAGCACCATTGATTCCCTTTGATTTAAACAGGAACTGAGGATTCTTAAGACCTTGCAGAATTTGGCGCTTTATCTTCTGTAATTATTATTTATTTATTCATTTGACTCTTCACAGTTTAACTGACTTAGGTTTTTCTTACTAGCTGTTCTTTTGAAATACTTGTTAGTTTCTTGAATATCTGTTTATCTTTTAATGGACTAATACATTTTTTATGAAGCTTAAGGCCCAAGTCATATCTTATAAAAGCCAGCCAGGCACTGTGTATGCCAAATCATTACTTTTTGAGGATCAGCAGTCTTGAAATACACCCAAGGAACTATTGATAAATGCTGACAGAATAAATCTGATCTTGTGAATTATTCCCGAGTGCTCTTCCTACATCTCTTGAGCCCTATTAGGAAAAATGGCATTGTATTCGACTGTGAATGAGAGATGAGGTATTTGGTTATAAATGCTATGTTCTCACTGATTGTGTGTATAAAAGAAAATTAATAACCACTCATGTTCCATCATACTTTTAGGCAGGACTGCTTCTTTGAAGTTTTCTTGAAGCATTGGAATATCCTCTTTCCTTTCCATTCTCTATTTCACCTCACTGATTATCTGAAATGATAGTCATTTCAAGGAACAATATTATCCTTTATTTTATTTTTTAAATAATTGTTATGCTTTTGAATTCAGTAATTTAGGAAAAGAATGTCGGGTCAGGGGGGTTGGGGAGAATGAGCATTACATTTCTAAAGGTTCAGAAAAATTAAAAAATTCCTATTTTTTTGGATTACCTTGAAAGGAAGTAAAAATATCTATCTACAATGCATAATGTTGTTGGTGATACCATGTGATGAGGGAAAAACACTACTTTTATGTGCCAATAAATACCAGCTTTTGCATTTTAGTGCCCTCTAAGGGGTTTAATCTGTAAATACCCATATGACTTAAATGAAGGGCATCATTTTTTTTTTTCTTCTTTGTGAGTGGTTTTGTATCATGTGAGAAGACTGCAGTGATTCGATGAATGGGCAGACTTGTAGCTTCATAGTAGTTTGATGACATTTAACATGTAAATCAGCAGTTAATGAATGGATGTAGAAAATGAGTAGTAGGATTATGTAGTCTGCTGTCATTTTCACAGCTAAAAAGTAATATATGATTATCTTGCATTTATTAAATTAAGGATTCAGTAGTTTTCAGGTATTAATCAATAAAGCAGACTTCTAAAATGTAGGAATAGTATCAAAGTCTTTATACTGATCCTGTTTTGTGGTATGTTTTGAAACACCAAAGAACCTTCATTTCAGTAACATTTATGCATACTTTATTACTGTTTCTGTATTTTATTCATATAGTCATGAAACCCAGTCTCTGAATGACGTAGTTGGAAAATATCATATGCAAGGTTGTATTTAAGAACCCCTTTATGATTTCAGTTCACCTCTCAAGCTTTTGAGGGTTTTTAAATTTTTTTTTGTAAGATCATATTTACTTCAATTTAATTACACGTCTATATATTTTTTTTCTGTGGGATGAATGTGACTGTTTTGTTTTTTTTTCTCTCTGCTTAGAAGGCAGCATTGACTTTGCCTGCCAAAGAAGACATATTTTTACCTCTAGCTTAATTACTGTAGAACCAGCGCCATATAGTTGGGTTGATACAAAGCTGCATATTTGGTATTTTCAGTTCCAAAGTCACACTACCTCCTTCAGTGTTCAAAATAAAATGTTGCTGGACCTGCAACTCATCTTGAAAAATTAAATGAAATTAATCCTGCTGCTTGTCAGGGCAGTTCTGCAGTGGTTTTTTTAGTCTTATATCTCCCTCGTCTGATGATTTGATAGTTAAAAATGTCAGTGTTTATTTTCAATAAAAATGTAGTAGCTGTAAATAGTGTAGGGTTGCCAACTTTCTAATGGCAGAGAAACCAAATTCCCTTGTCCCGTTCCTTCTCAGAGGCCCTGCCTTCACTCACTCCATCCCCCCTCCCACCCTTGCTCATTTTCACCAGGCTGGGACAGGGGGTTGAGGTACAGGGTTGGGGGGGATTGCAGGCTCTGGGTGGTGCTTATGTCAGGTGGCTCCTGAGAGTAGCTGGCATGTCCCTCTGGCTCCTCGGAGGAGGCGCGGCCAGGGAGTCTCTGTGCACTGCCTCTACCCCGAGTGCCGTCTTCGCAGCTCCCATTGGCTGGGAACAGGGAACCACAGCCAATAGGAGCTGCGGGAGTGGTACTTGCAGATGGAGCAGAGTCGCCTGTGAACCTAGGAGTGGAACGTGTTGGTTGCTTTTGGGAGCCTCAGTCCCCTTCTGCATCCTGACCCCCCAGGCTCAGCCCGGAGTCCCCTCTGACACGCCAAACCCCTCGTCCCCAGCCCCCTGTCCCAGCCTGGTGAAAGTGAGGGTGGGGGAGGGAGAGCAACAGAGGGATGGGGGCTGGAGTGAGTGGCAGGTGACTGCAGGAAACTTTGGGGCTGCAGCCCAGTTCTGCAACTGGGGTAGGTACCTGGAGGTGAGTCTGATCTCCCCTGAGCGCGGCTATGCAGAGGAAGAGCAAGTCGTGTCCCTCCCAGCCCCGAGGGGACTAACAGCTGGAGCCAAAGGGATTAGCCCCTCTTCCCTCCCCTCTAATAGCTAGATTTCATGGGGGAGGTCTGATTTTCATGGTCTGTGCCACGTTTTTCATGGTTCTGAATTTGGTAGGGTCCTATTTATATGGGCACAATCTCTTTTTTTAGAAAAATCACTTGCAGCTCAGCTTTAAGTTACAAAAAGAAACTTCGTTCTTCAGCACCCTCTGCATTTAAAATGGGGTTTGGTGCTTGATTTGTAAGGGTCCTTTCACAAACTCTGCGCGCAGCTGTTAAATGAGGCAGATATACCCCCTCTCCAGTCTCAATTTCCCATAGATAATAATTGAGAAGAGTGAGTTGCTACTCTTGGACTTTTCAGTTCACTGTCCAAATATACAAGACATCCCATGTGAACAGCCAAAATGAAAAAATACAAAGGGTTTTTATACTGCTGCCTGTAACTGTAGTATCAGAGCGCCTTCCATGTAAAATCAATAGTAATTTGATTCAGAATCCTCCTTTTGCTTTTAACTCTTTACTGCCTCTGCAAGAGCTTTGGTATTTCCACAATCATCCCTCCCTCCAGCCCCTTCTGTGAGAAGGGTGTAGTAAAATAACTTGTAATTATGCATCCAAGGGATAGAACAAACAAAAGTAATATCAAAATGACTTAAATAGGCCTCTCCACAAATTCCTAATTAAATCCCTGTGTATAATAGATGTGGAAGGCTGCACAGTTCATCAGGCTAATAGCTCGTCAGCTGTCCTCCCTGTGTTTCCCTTGAGTAAAGGCAATACGTGTAACCAGCATGACAAAAAAGGACAAATGTCTATATCATTCAGCCGCAAAAATTACTCTATGCTGTGGTGGGGGAAGTGTAAATCTTGTTAGTGAACACCATTTATATCAGAGGTGGGCAAACTACGGCCAGTGGGCCACATCCGGCCTGCGGGACTGTCCTGTCTGGCCCCTGAGCTCCCAGCCAGGGAGGCTAGTTCCTGGCCCCTTCCTTGCTGTTCCTCCTCAGTCTCCTCCTCCCCTCGCTACACAGGCAGTGTTCTAGGGGGCGAGGCTGTGTGTTCCTGCGGGGCAGTGTGTCTGGCTCTAATCGGGCAGCGTGGCTGCCAGACATGCCGCTCTAAGCGGCATGGTAAGGGAGCGGCACGGTGTTGGAGACAGGGCAGGCTGTCCTGGGGGGCAGTAAGGGGACAGGGAGAAGGGGGCAGTTGGATAGGGCAGAGGTTCGGGGGTGGGGTAGGGACAGGGAACAGGGGATTGGATAAGCTTGGATGTTCTGGGGGTGTGGTTAGGGGTTAGGGGAAACAGGGAGCAGGGGAATTGGATAGGGGGTGGTTAGGGTTGGAGGGTTTGGGGGGGACATGGAGCAGGGGGTGTTGGATAGGTTGGGGGTTTTAAGGGGGGCAGTTGGAGGTGGGAGGGGGCGGATAGGGAGCAGGGCCGGGGTGTTTGGGGAGGCACAGCCTTCCCTACCCAACCCTCCATACAGTTTTGCAACCCCGATGTGGCCCTTGGGCCAAAAAGTTTGCCCACCCTGATTTATACTCTTGTCTCTGTTTTTCCTATTCCTCTTTACAAATTCAGTTTAAAAAACAAAGTTAAATTCCAGAAGATTTGAAAGAGAACAAATGATTCATTTCAGTGTTCTAATATCTTGTTCTACTACTTTCTCTCCTAAAACTTCATTTATCTTTATTATGGGGTCACTGATATGTAGACATGATACACTTTTATAAATGAACACAGTGATCTTAAAAAAATTATCTTGCATAACTATTTTCAATCATTTGAGACAAGAGATTAAGAAGTTTAAAGGAAAAGTTTCTTTTGTGGTAGCTCAATCTCACTTAGTTTTTTCAGCCTTCCTGTCATTGAAATCAGTGAGACCAACGTCCCTAAATAAAATTCTTTAATGGCTTCCATCTCCACAAATTCTCTTTGCTAAAGGAGTGGTAGACATGGCACTGTTTCGGTTCAGTTAGTGTATAGCAGGGGTTTTCAAACGGGGTCATGACCCCTTGAGCAGTTGTGAGGTTATTACGCGGGGGGCCACGAGCTGTCAGCCTCAACCCCCAAATCCTGCTTCACCTTCAGTGAAATATAAAAATATATATATTAAAAAAAAAATTTAATTTACAAGGGAGGTCGCACTCAGAGGCTATGTGAAAGGGGTCACCAATGCAAAAGTCTGAATCACCGGTGCGTAGTAATTTACAAATGCAAAAGTCTGAACCACTGTTGCATAGTAATTTACATTTGTGCAGGAATGTCTTAGAATGAATTTTTACTAGGGAGCATTGAGATCTTTATCTCTCTTGCTTTTTAAAGTATTAATTATGTTACCAGTGCATCCTCCTCCTCTCAAATCCATGACTTTAATGTAGTATTCCCTACTACCCAATTATTCTCCCCCTGACAGTGGTGAGGATACATCTCTTTACTTGCTGGTACTGGCTTAACCTTGGAAAACCCTTTGAAAGCAGAAACTTCTCCCCCCTCCCATGCTGAGAAATTGTAAGAGGAATGAAATGAGCATGAGCTGTGCTTTCCTGCTAATGCATGTTTTTAGGTGGTTACTTTCTGCAGCCTAGCTTTAAAAATGCGGCTGGATTTGCACAGTGTATAGACTGATTTGCTAGAAATGACAATTTTGAGTGCACTGATCTACAGTTGCTTCCGTAAATAAGATCATCTAAATGCAGTTCATTGCCGGGCTCCTAGAGCATTTTGTATAGTGGGGGTGGCTGAGAGCCATTGAACCAAACTGTAAACCCTATATATAATGGAAACCAGGTTGACAGTACGGCAGCACCCCAGTACCCCTACTTCCAGCCCCTATGGTGCATTGTGTAGTCAGTTTTTCAATGTTTTTTAAAAACATTTTAACTGAGGCCTTTCGTCCCCAATTTATCAAACTTTGGCATGTTCCAAGAAATGTTTAGCAGGCCCCGTGGCATCATTACCAAAGGATGTAAATGTAGAACGCATCTTTTTATTCCCATTCTAAACTAGTATGGCCACTGTGGGGCTGTGGAATCTGTCTTGTTTGGAGGTAGGTTGCCTAGGAAACTAGAATTAAACTTTGCAAAAAAGGGGAGGACTGCCTGTTATTTTTAGGCTGGTTAAGTTAGTGTGTGGGACAAAACTGTGTGGATGGGTGCTCTCTCTCGCCTTTATCTTTTTGAATAGGATGTTCAGCTGTCACTGTGGAGATGTTGCTGCATTTCCATAACTTCACAATTTTTTAAATTGTTTTTTCTCTTGAGAGTTGATATATATATAAAAAAAACCCTTGAGATTGTCACACACGCCATCTGACTTTTTAATATCTCAAATATTACTGGCTTTATCTCTCAATTAGTTATACTAGAAACTAATAGAAAGGAGTACAGAGACAAGGTGGGTGAAGTAATATTTTTTGAGGGGGCCAACTTCCGTTGGTGAAAGGGACAAGTGTCAGAGCTCTTCCTCAGGCCTGGACTTGGAGTACAAGCAGCCTAGATCAAATGGGGAAAGAATTGGGCTCTAATAAAATATTCTGATTGTTACTGTTGTTAAGGTGAAATTTGGTGGATGATTATCTTCAACATTTAATGGATGCATGGAATGGTATGCAGTCTTGTTTCAGTTTGTGGGGCATAGGTCCCTCACAGCAGAGAAGAGACAGGACTCATGCATGGCAAACGCAAAGAAGATTCTCTGAGGCTGCTGGGCACATAGATTAATTATATAGCTCTCTGGCCCTTGTACTGAAGTACACAGTTTGTGCCATGCAGCATTACCTCCCCGGGAGGAGGGGAATTGGGGCAGCGTGGTGGGCAGTGGTCACCTAGAGCAATTATTGCTGACGATGCTACAGTTCGTTTTTACTATTCATGGAAGTGTCACGCACGGATCAAAAAGAGAACAGCCCTCAGTTTGTAAGTGGCTGGTAAATTGTCACCACACTTTTCTAGTTTAAAGGAGGCGATGTTGTCCGACAGTTACAGCAGGGGTTAGGCATCTTGAGTTCTGGAAGTAACTGGCAGTATTTGACATACAGCCTCAGGGGCACGTAGCACTGTGGTGTCGGTGTAGGTAGCCTGCAGTCCAGTGCTGTGCAGATCCACAGTTTCCACACCTGGAAAATTGGAGATGAGACCTGTTCATCTCTGTAAAACTCATGGTGATCTTTGGATGAAAGTTGCTCAATAAGTTCAAGGTGTTTCAGATAATAATCTGAGGTTATGTCTGTTACACAGCTTCTAGCAATGCGGCTGTGACACTAGAGCCATGCCACTAAAAAGTCGTGTAGTGTAGCAGCTGTTTGTCAGTTCTCCTGCCGACAAAAAGCTTCCGCTCCCAATGAACGGGGTTAGCTTTGTCAGAAGGAGAACACTCCTGCTGACAAAGTGTTGTCCACACTGGCGCTTGTTGTAGGCAAAACTTTTGTCTTTTGAGGGTGTGTGTTTTTAACACCTCTCAAAGACAAAAGTTTTGTCCTTCAATTGCTAGTGTAGACAAAGCCTAATGCTACTTCTGAGGCTTTGCTGGGATTTCAAATTATAAACTAGTACTCGTTAAAATAAATAAAAACCATTTTAATGGGGAAAATAGCTCCAGTTTAAAACTACAAAATGCAAGAGATTCATAGTTCCAGGTTGCTTGTCATACTGCAATTAATTAATCCTTTGTACTTTCTCAGTACTGTAGCTCTTTTGTCCTTTGTCTGCAGGCTCTCCCCTATCCCCAAAAAAGAACTGTTCACAAACCCCACACTTAACTAAACATGCTATGTTGCTATATGTAGTGTGAACAATATGAAGAAAAATATACTCTGGGCCCTTATGCTCTTGGCACATACAGTTGGAATTGATCTGTTTTACATGTTAAGTCTTTGGCAGGTACATTTGCTCATCTCATTTCTAAAAGCCCGGCTAATAGTTCTAGTCTGTGTTATGAGCATTCTAAAAACCTCTTTTGTGTTTAAGCAAAGATCTTGCATGCTTTTCTTGCTAAACGTCATGATTTTTTAAAAAGGCTGTACCATCAACATTATTATTGAATGCACCTACATTTTTTTTAGTTAAAAAAAATCAGTCTGCTTTAGATAGTTTTGTGTGTGAGTGTGTTTTCTATCTTTGGTCATACTACAACAACATGCTTTTAAATTTGGGATTAGTGACAGTATAATTCTAACAATGAGGTTTTTTCCCAAAAGGATAACTAAAGTGGTTTTAAAGGGACATTCAGTCAATTTTAAAAGATGAGCTAAAAGTAGTTCCAGGAATTATAAGTTCCTGTGCCAATTTTTGTGATTTTTTTTTTTTTACAGTCAATTTTTCTACGTTAAAGAGACCCTTCTTGCTGTGTGAAAGACGCACACAAACTGAGAGCTTGTACAAAGCGAACAGTGGTGCTGTCTAAACACAGTTGGCTGCCAAATGAACAAAGTAAACAAACTGAAAAAATAGGGTGTTTTTTTTGTTCTCTGCTTTCTTTCTATTTTATATGAATTGTAGACATTTCTTGTAAAACCATTTGGTGTAAAACATTTTCAGACAGAGTGGGACTTTATATTTTTAACTGGTCATTGCATTTTATTTATTAGTTTTTAATACTGAATTCCAACAAGACTGTGTGAGGTGCAAAGGCAGCCCCTGTCCCAAAGGGCTTAAAATAAGAAAAGTGACACATGAAGGGTGGGTGAGAAAGGAATGCAACCAGAGAAACCATTTTTATGCCCATATATATATACTTGCAATTTTTTAATTGTAATTAAAGTGCCAGCTGTCCCTTCCTGCCCCTTATTTGCCCCTTTGCCATCATTAATTAGTTGGTTACTCACAGCAGATGGCTATTGGAGAGGTGAAGCAGGAAGATGTTAGTGACTCACCAATCAAGGAGGATGGTATATGGCTGTACTGAGGAAAGCTTGGAGACATTGGTGTGTGATGCTGACTGCTGGGCAGATGAGGCTGATATTATTGGTAGAACAAATGAGATAGGGCTACATGCAATGACTGATGAGCCACCACATAGGGGTGGGGCAGAGTTGTGAAGAGCCTTGAAGATGAGGACAAGGAACTTGAACTGGATGTGGTGAAAAAGGGGGGAGCCAATGGAGAGGTTCAAAGTGGTGGGTGATGTGATCATAGAAAAGGATCCTGGTAGCCGCATTGAGAATGGATTTGGGGAAGGGGCTGAGGTTGGTGCTGAGGAGGTTTCAGTAAATCCAGTATTGCCAGTCCCAAGCATTCAGAAATCACAACTCAAAGTCTGATCGACTTTTAGTGAATATCCCAAGTGCCTTAAATTCCCAAACATTTTTACTACGGTGACCCACCAGTTGCATTTTGTCCTTTCTGGGCACTCTCCATGCCCCCTGCTTGGCTCCCTCAAACCCCTTGCTCTTGCTGTCCCAGCTATAACCCACTCCACCTCTCTCTCCCTGCAGCTGGGCCGCCATCACTACCAGGCTGCTGACTGTCCACTCACTGACTCCAGTCATCACCTCTGTGCTGCTGCCTGCACCCTCTTGCTCTCACTTCCCCTGGGTGGCAGGCAGCTGTGTGGGGAGTGGGATCCAGGCAGCAGCAGCAGTGTGGAGGGAGTGGCTGGAGGGAGCTAGTGAGCAGACAGTCAGCGGTCCGTCCCCACCCAGCATGTGCCTCAGAGGTGCTTCGTCTCTCCTGGTGCTGCTGCCTGGATCTCATTTCCCATACAGCTGCTCATGGGAAGTGAGAGCGCAGGGGAGAGCAAGGCTAGGGCACATGCAGCCCACCTACACCCTGACCCACTGTTTGGGAAGCACTGGCTTAGGGCATTTTTGAAAGTGGAATTTAGACTCTTAAGTTGCTTAGGGTAAAAATATCAATAGCACCTATGCCTTAGAAGTACTGTGGAAGAAGAAGCAGTTTAGGAACAGCCAGATATGGAGGCTGGCTGAGAGGAAGAAGTCTGGGACAGACTTCTTGGTCAAGTCACTTAGCCTCTCTGTGCCTCAGTTGTTCTCTGTAAAATGGGGTAAACAGCACTGCTCTACCACAAAAGTGTGTTGTGAGGATAAATAAATTAAAAGTTGGGAGGCACTACAGTAATAGTGGCACATAAAATAGATAGAAGTGAGTGTGACTCCCAGAGTGTAGGCCTGAGAGATGGGGAGGATGATGGTGGCATTAGCAATTGCAGAGGATTTGTGGAAGAGGAGGGAGTTTCAGAGGAAAGAGGAGTGTAGTTCAGAGCTATAAAAAGCTTTGATGCTAAAACTATAATTTTTCTTTCTTATTCAAGGAGTGAGTTTAATCACATCCTCCTTCATCCAGGATCATTTATAAGGACACTTGGGATCACACTAAGTACCACTGGCTTTTATACTCTTTTAAACTTTAAAGCTCATTCTCTCTCTCTATTTTTCTCATTAATTCTGCTTACTTTTTTTTTTTTTTTTTTGGTTAAAGACAGCTACTTAGCTGTTTCTGCAGCTGATGAGCACTATTAAGGCCATCACAGACCACTTGGCAACAATTAAACTTGGACTTCTCCAATCCTTTTAAGCCAAGATCTTTATCACAACCCTACTGTATCTGGTATATTACCTAGTGACCTATCACTAGAGTGCTCAGAGCAGGATTGTTAACTGCCTTGCGTTGAGTTGGGAGGGAGGTTTTCCATTTCAAGGAAGCTTTTATCTGAGTTATTTTTCACTGAACTTTCCAGTGCTTAAAAAAACTTATGTCCGCTTCATAAGTTGCTGCATGAACTGAACTGTGCTCATTGAGGGCTCTCTACTAGATCGTACTGCGATGGGAGCCATGCAAAACCCTTAGGTAAGGATGAGGTGTCACTGATAAATATTGCTGCATCCCTGCTGCTCTACCAGGGACGCTAGCCGTGACCACCTGCACGTCTGCTCCTCCCACAAGCCTCTTAGCGGTTTCTTCCATTGTGGCCCTCACACGTGGAATGGCTTCCCTAAATTGACCTGCTACTCTCTTCTCCTTCAAATCTATTCTCAGGATCCAAGGCGTTGGAACTGGGAGAGGGAAGGGGGCCATTGCCCCACCACTTGGGTGGGCTATCCCCTCCCATTTTTCACCAGCCATGAGGATGAACCACTGGAGTGGGAGGGGGTAGAGTGGAGTGAGAAGGGGTGGGGCCTCCAGGCGTAGGCGTGTGCAGCACATTTCATTAAAGTGTGCACCCTAGGAATTTTATTTATTTATTTTAAAGGCGCTGCACTCTGCATGCACAGACACTTTTTGAGAGAGAGAGACACATTAGGGTGTGCCTGGGCACACCCTGTGTGCACGCCTATGCCTCCAGGGAAAGGCGAGGCATGGGGGGCAGGGCCATGCTTTGGGCACCGCTGGGCCCCCTCCCCCACTTTTAGGGACTGTCTGCCACTCCTGCTCAAAATCGTCTTCTATCATAATGCCTGCAAGAAATCAGCCAATGTACAGTGCGTGGATAGACTGAGAGGGGTCAGGAGCAGGCAGCTGAGCATCAAATAGGAAAGTTAATACAAATTTAATTTATTATTAAAATACACTGGTTTTTATACACAAAATAAATGTGTGTGTATAGCTATTTGATTGTCTCCCTCAACTTCTATATCTTGTCCTTCATCTTGGATTATAGGGCATGAACCATGTGTATATCTGTTTGTACAGTCCCTGCACAATAGGTACTAGAACTAGGAGTGCTGCTGTCCCCCTGGTTTCCACCATACAGGAGTTTTACAGTTTGGTTCAATGGTTCTCAGCACCCTCCCCGCCCCTCCACTATACAAATTGTACCAGCACCTCTGCACCGTTGTGCAGTGCAGACTGTGGTCTGGGGGTACTACTGTGAATCACAGTCTGTGATGTAAATATTTAATATTAAGTCATGAACCTGTTGACAAGTCAATGTGCTACGAATAAGGGATAGGAGGTGTACAAAATAACTGAATGATTTAGAGAAGTAAACAAGGGTATAGTAGGAGCACACATCTCATAATGGAAGAACAGTTGGGTGCTCAGTGTTTTAAGAGCTCTGTAAGAAGAAGTTTGATGCCAAGATCCTAGTGGAATCAGATGTTGTGTAGTTTTCCTGGGGTCACTCTGACACTTCAAATTTAATCTTAACCCTGAATTTTCCACTTTCATGTTGGCTCTGATAATGCTAAGTCTGGTTATTCCATTCCTTCTTTGAGTGTTACAGAGGACACACATTTGATGTGGATACCAGAATAGGCATGGCAACATGTTCTCCTGTATCTCCACCCACAAAATACTCTCATTATTGCATAAAGGACTTGTGCAGCAAACTCCCTGTAGTATTAATAGGATTTTCCAACATAAATCTCTCTTCCATCAATGGATTAACATGTTAGTAATGTAACCAGTGTACTGGATTAAATAGCATTAAGAGCTAGTACTATGTTGCGGAACATTTCGTTTGTACATTGTCAGTTCAAATCCAGTGCAGAAAGTTACCATCTGATTGTTCAGTGGCCTACCTCAAATTAGTTTGGTCACAGGTTCACGTGATGCAGACTATCTATCTTTGTTGGCAGCCTTGACATAGGAGCTAAAAACTTAAGAGGCAAAGGTGATCTGTCCAGGTTACAGTTGGGGCATGTTGGTATGGCAGTGTGGGTAGTTCATGTTGTTCCTGTTTTGTGGACAAAGAACACTTCATTCTTTGTGGCTGTCAAGCCAGCATCTTTCACAAGCAATGCATTCCTGTTTCAAAGAATGTAATAAACATCTTGTTTAACATGGAGTGTTAAGACAACCGTAGAAAGTGTTGCATTAGTGTGTTTTACAGGTGACTGGCAAATAAGGGGCAAAAGCCTGTTTGTTTTTTTGTTTTTGTTTTTTTCTTTCATGTGTTCTATATCTTCAGTATTCATGATTTATTTATTGTGGGAGACTATGGCAACTAGAGAACGGTGAAATGATGACATTAGAGACTGAAAGGTAAGCGATTAGGGGAAAAGATTTTTAGTCAGTGTTCAAAATTGAGGCTTTGGTTTAATTATAATCTTTTCACTTAAGTCACGTGAGCTCACATTCATCATAGCTTTAATTTTCAAAAAGCAGAAAACCCATCCCTTAAAAAAAAAAAAGTCTTTTGTGGCCCGCTTCATACATAATCAAAGGAGGGGCTTAAAAAGACAGCAACTTAATTTAAAATAAAAAACCTCCAAAATCCTTTTTGGGTTACTTTAAGGTCAGTTCGTTTTTGAGAGAGACTAAGTGAGTGAGGTAATATATTTGATATGATCAACTTCTGCTGGTGGAAAGAACAAGCTTTCGAGCCTGACAGAGCTCTTTCTCCGGTCTGGAGAAGGTATCTAGAATGTTCCAGCTAAATACAAGGTGGGATAGATGGTTAAGGATGTGATAGGAGACCAGTTGAAGTCCTCATCCTCTCATACACTTTATTGTGTCAGTTAGCTCAACAGTAATCTTCTGTTTTGCTATGAAAGATATAACCACTACTATATGATGTCATCTGATGTACTTGGCATCTCCTGGAGAAGGGCGATGCTCAGAAGGAAGACTTCACAATTTAATTTCCAACCTTAAATTGATTTGTTTTATTTATGACTTTTCTTGAGCATCTGAAACCAGTTACTAGGGCAGAGAGGTTTGGCTAAAACAAGCTGCTTTGCAGAACATCTGAAACCTGTTATAGGATAAAACCCTAGTTTAATAGTCCAAGTAAGGGCCAGTCAAACTAGCTTCCAGATGAAAAATACAAAGCAAACATGACATTATCTTCTTAAAAAAAAAAAAAATGTGAAGTCCAATCAGTTTCTATGCATTTCTGGAAAAAGCACTGCCTTTGTCATGGTGATGCAGAAGTTTGATGTATTTTCCAAATGCAGAAGTCTCTTGGTGCAATATATGTCTGTTAAATAGAGCAATTACTGATTGGATTGTCTTTAACAGAATTCAGGTTTTTTTTCTGTAAAGTAGTTATCAAGGTTATAATTATTTTTGTTTTCCTTTCTTCCCTCTCTCTCACCCTCTGTTCAGTAAAACATTATCAGGCTAGTTGTAGCTGAAATTAGAAATCACTCAGAACCTACAGTCGTGAAATTTTGGCCCTGTATAGCCTAATGATGGTTTGAGCAAGAGACTAGGAGTCAGAAGTCCTGTATTCTATACCTATTCTGGTGCTAATTTACTCTGACGCCGTGGATAAAGTCACTTAACTACTTGTACCACAGTTTCTTCATCTATACATTTTTATCTATATAGTATGCAAGGTAGGAAAATTACTTCACAATGTTCTCAGATGACAGTATAGGTGCTAGAACTAGGGGTGCTGGTGGTTCTGCCGCACCCCTCGCTTGAAGTGGTTTTCATTTAATACAGGGTTTATGGTTTGGTTCAACGACTCTCAGCACCCCCACTATATAAATTGTTCCAGCACCCCTGGAGAACAGGTATTAAGTAAATCATTATTACAAGGTTGTATTGTTGTTGGTTTAGGATTCAGGAAAGCACTTGAGTGTGTCTACTTCTATTCAGAACAGTTCTCAAGCATGTCCATCAGTTACATTGACTTCAATGGGAATTACGCACATGCTTAACTTTAAGCATATGCTTGAGTGCTATCATGACTTAGGAATGTTTTTATGAATTGAGTGAAGGTGTTAGAGTGCACATGCATTCTGATGGGTTTGTAAGTTGTGGTTTTTTTAATTTTTTAAGTTAGTTACATGCTTTTAGCTATGTAATTTATATTATAAAAGTTGGATAGACATTCAGGTTCACCGTGGGGGTGGAGCTGTAGGAGAGGACTGTGGGAGTAGGAGGAAAGTGGGGGAATAGAGGGGAAGACACCCCGCCCCAGTGTATGGAGATGAGGCCTGGCAAAAGAGGGTGGGCGGTCATAGGAGAGAAGCCCAAGGAAGCTGCAACAAAAAAGGGCAGTACAATCAATAAGGAAAGAAATAGATGCGGAGCTCAAGATTCAGAGCCGTGTGACTAGATGATGAATTGCAAGAGCTGTCAAGGTCTCTTCAGGTCTGGTAGTGCATGGAAAAGATACTGTCCTGAGCGACAGCTGCTGCTTTCTGATAGAGTTCGGGTATTTATGTGGACACCTTTTGAATATTACATATTGAGTTGGAGGGGTTTTGTTGGAAAGTAAATGGAAACTTTCCAAGCACTGGTTGGATGTTCTGTCCTACAGACTTTAGCAGAGAGAGAGAGAGTCTGAATTAACTCAACATTTCTATAATTTCTAAGGGCTGAACGTCAATGAATTGCCAGTATTGTAAGGGATCTGAAGTCAGCATTACAGTTTTCCAAATTCATAACTTAGACCTGGTGAGAGGACTTTGTTGGGTTGCGTTTAAAGGCCATTTGCAGTTTTGCTTTTCAAGGACTTGGGTCATTTCTGTTTTGAGCGTGGCTCTGCAACAGGATGTTAAATTCAGTTCTTGGTCATAGCACTTTAATATATTTTCTAGACAAACATGGTTATGCGACAGTTGGGGCTGGAATCTAACCTGCTTTCCTGTTTCATTTTGTTTTGGCTGGATGAAGTTAACTTGCTGGATGCACAGGCTGATGTGATGGTGCGTTTAACGTGAACTTACATTAAGTGTGTTGAAAAAGCATCCAGATCACCTGGGTGTATTGCAGGGTCAGACAAGATGTTGATTTGCCTTGTTAGTAGAGGAGCTTTTTTGGTTCGGATTCTTTCATTGGGGACAAAGTGAACAAAGGCCACAACTGGTTGGTTGCTTCCTGGAGTGTCTTGGCTGCTTTAAATAGCTTAGCCATTATATGGTCCACTCTTTTTTGATGAGTAAGGGGATCAAGTTCTTATGAAGCAAGTGTATTTTAACCTTTTTTTTTTTTTTTTTTTTTGATAGTAGCAGAGTGGAAGGAGCTATAATAGCAGCTACAAGTGAGTTATTAGTTTAGAGCTTCCATTTTGGTGGTTTCATTATTATTGTCTTGCAATAAAGCCATTGTCCTTGATTGTTTTCGTCTTTTATTTTATACCAACCTTATCACTGAGGTATCCGAATGCCTTTCAATAGTGCTTTAAGTTATATGAATAACATCTGTCTTGTGCTGTTCATTCTTTCTCTAATGTGCTCCCCAGAGGCAAAGGTTGTGTTTATAGTGTAGTTGCAGTGTTTTGTTTTGGTGTTGACTCAAATATATATACCTCCATATCTCTATCTCTATATATATCTCCAGTGAGTTGTGTTTTTATTAGCAAAGGCTCAGTGGTCCTAGGAATGCATTTTACGCGAAAGGTTAGTGAGGTTGGCGATTCCTGTGGGTGTTCATTTTGCAGGCATGGGCTGGCCCCCGAGAAAGGTGTCTCTGGCACAGATGAACTTTTTACCTTTGCTGTAGATAGTTCCACTGTGCCTGAGGACCAGTGTTGTCTACCATAGTCTTTGTTCCAGAGCTTCAGTCAACTTTTTAGGTGTCCCAGGCGTGTGAGTGCCTCGAAGTTAATGACCATGACTTTGAATCGGAAAGCTCTTAGATTGGAAGTGCTTTCGGGCAGAGCCTTTGTATTGTGTTTTTGTTAAAGTTCACAGCTAGTAACCACCAGGCGTGTTCTCTATACTTCCTGGTTACTCCCTAAGGGGGTAAAGATTTCAGTAAAAGCCAATTTTGGAAGCATATTGAAGGGAGGGAAATCCTTGTCTCCCCTTTGCTTCCTGAGCAGCCACATCCACTGTTCATCTTTTTCCATTTTTTCACATTAGACTTTGGGTTTTTTTCCTCCATCCCACCTTAATCCCTTACAGGAAGGATGATAATGACTCTTATGCTTTCTAGTAGTTTAGTTCCACCTGTTAACGATTCTGAGAGAGACTAATGATGTGTGTTGGGAACATTATTTTTTTTAATTTTCTATTTCAGATTTTGACTTGAACTATTTTTGGCACTGGAGCAAGTTTACAGACTACGTGCAGTGTGTTCTGACTTTCACGGGGGTGACAGGATACATCACTTACCTCTCTCTTGACTCACATCTCTTTGTGGAAACACTGGGCTTCCTGGCTGTGTTCACTGAGGCCATGTTGGGCGTTCCGCAGCTTTACCGTAACTATCAGAACAGATCGACAGATGGAATGAGGTAAGCTATTTGTTTGTTTAAATTGGTGTGTGTTTGTGTTTGAGGTGGTGATGGTGGTGGGGAGAATCCCTGAATATTTCTGGAAGAATTTTCTAGTGTCCTTGAGTTTTTACTGTGTGACAGAGCAGTCCTAGGGCAAGATCCTTGGCTGAGGTAAGCTGCCATAGTGCTATGGAAGTCAGTCATGCTACGTTGCTTTACATCCACTAAGGAGCTGATCCACACTTCTTTAATAAGCTCATCAAATGAGCCCTGATGGAGGCGGTTTGTAAAAAAAAACTTTTAAACATTCTGCTGTTGTTGATCACATTGGATCTAGATGAAGGGGACGGGCTACAGGTCTGACTTCTGTCCTCGATGTCACCCGAAATGCTGACAAATGGATCTTCCTGAAAGCAAGAGACATCTCCCCTTGTCAGTCGCCTTTCACAAAATATGATTTCCCTCTGGCCTCACTCCAAGCCCATGTCTTCCTTCCATTACCTGGCTGTTGCGCAAAGCTGCTAGGCTCTATCATCATCTAACTGTCACCATTTCAAACTCTTTAAAGTTTCAAGAAAAGACCCATCTTACTTTTTTTTTTTTTTTTTTTATTTATTTTTTTAGACAGCATCTACCACTTTGATGCCAGTGACCTAATCCAAAGTCCTCTAAAGTCAATGGAAGTCTTGCCATTGACTGCACTGGTCTTTGGATCAGTCTGTAACTGCTGATGATCTAGGATGGAGGTGGGCAAACTATGGCCCATGGGCTACATCTGGCCTGCGGGACCCTCCTGCCTGGCCTCTGAGCTCCTGGCCCAGGAGGTGAGGCCCCAGCCCCTCTTCTGCTGTTCTCCCTCCCCCGCAGCTTCAGCTCACTGCGCCGCTATTGCAGTGCTCTGGGCAGCAGGGCTGCGAGCTCTTGCTGGGCAGCGCAGCTGCAGTGCTGCTGCCTGACCCGGTGCTCTGTGCTACGTGGTGGTGTGGCTGGCTCCAGCCGGGCGACGCAACTGCCAGTCTGGCGCTCTGGGCAGCATGGCTGTAGCACCCACCGCCAGGGAGCAGGGGGCGGTTGGATAGTGGGCAGGGGAGTTCAGGGATGTGGAGGGGTCAGGGCAGCCAGAGGGTGGGAAATGGTATTGAATGGGGGAAAGGTCCCTCGGGGGGGGGCAGTTAGGAATGAGAGGAGGGGTTGGATCCGGCGGCGGGGTGGGGGGGCAGTCAAGGTTGGAGGGTTCGGGCCTAGTCGGGGGACAGGGAACCGGGGCTTGGATGGGGCAGGAGTCCCAGGTGGAGATGTCAGGGCTGAGAAGCAGGAGTGGTTGGATGGGGGAGGGGGTGGACCACGCCTGGCTGTTGTGGGAGGCGCAGTCTCCCCGAACTGGCCCTCCATACAATTTTGGAAAGCCAATTTGGCCCTCAGACCAAGAAGTTCGCCCGCCCCGATCTAGGACCTCTTCTGTCTGATCGCTGCAGGCTTGTTGGCTTTTTTCATCACTGCCTGTTCTGTGGCTTTGGGGGCAATATTTATAGGAAACGAGGATCTGGCACCACTTATCATGTAAAGATTCAGTAATAAGTGACATAAGACCCCCTTCTGAAACTTAAAAGACTTGCCAATGGACTGATTGAGCCCCTCAGTGAGTTCCATTAATAAATACATCAACAATATTTCAAATTTAAAGAATTAATCTCCCAATTATAAGTTATATCATCACAATCTCTTGCAAATCACTATATGAGGCATGACACTATTGTCAATGTCTATTTTAACTGAATTTGGGAAGTGGTGTTTATTGGGAGTGTGTGTGGGGGAAACTGACATATATCAAAGCCACCAAAGATTGAGAAAATAGTTGGAATTTCTCTGTAATAATTTCTGGCAGTGTACTTCACACATTTTTATTAATTTACTATTTTTACTATTTAATGGTATCTTCTGTGATTTATTTTTTCCATATTGGCTGTTCATTCTTATACATAACTTCTACTCATGTGAAAATAAAAGAATGCTATTAAAATTACAAACTAGAAATTTAAAAATGTACACTCATCATTGGGTGACTCTTTGTGAACCCCTTAGTGAAAGAAAACTTTGATCTCATATCCACCATTCTGACTGTTAGTCTAGATTGCATTACCGTGCCCACTGTATATCTCAAGATATTACCTAGTTGCAAAAGCAACTGAAAAGTTTTTAAAAGTCACCACTGCATTGTGTTATTTCACTAATCCTTTGAACCAGCAGCAAGATCCAGTTCCCAAGCACTATTATTCTTGACTCTTTATCAATACAGCTGGATTCCAATTACCTTTTTCCTTACAAGATTATCATCAAAAAACTTTTGCTTTGGCTGGATACAGAAACCACTTCCTGGATCTGCTGGCCGTCTTCCCTTTGTTTGTTTGGCTGGATTTGAGGTATTTTTGGTACCTGCTGAAAGTGCTTCTCCAGTTTGGGACGTTTTTGAGGAAATGTTTTGATATTTGTTTGCTTTGATGCTCAAGGCGTCTTATGATTGGTAGTACCCTTGGCACTGGGGGGAGTCAGCAGTTTTCACTTAAATATTTATGCTTTTTGTGCATACTTATTGCCAAGAGAAATTCTGTATCTGTGGTATCCAAGAGAAAAGAGATTATTTTTTTTAAGTGCCAGACCCCAATCATGCTTTCATTTGGCCTTTCCCTTCCATGTGTAATACTGTTCTATTATGATAGCTACGACCAGGTAACCTCATGTTTTTTCTTAATTACTCTATGGCAGGGTTCTCAAACTGGGGGTCGGGACCCCTCAGGAGGTCGCCACATAATTATATGGGGGTTGCGAGCTGTCAGCCTTCACCCAAACCCCGCTTTGCCTCCTGCATTTATAATGGTGTTAAATATATAAAAAAGTGTTTTTAATGTATAAGGGGTTGCAGAGGCTCAGAGACTTATGTGAAAGAGGTCACCAGTACAAAAGTTTGAGAACCACTGCTCTATGGGACTGGAATTAGCAAAATCAAAGAAGTGCTTTATATTTGAGCACAATTGTTTCGCTGTGAAGCATAGAGCTACAGATATCTTATTTTTAAATGTACAGCTTTTAGCTAGGGAAAGAGGGTTGCATTCTCTGAAGAAAATAGTAATGAAAAGTATTTCACACTACCTTTAAAATAAAAAGGTTTTGATGGTGTTGGGCTGATGTGTCAGCATGTTCTGTGGCTTTACTGTAATTTGTTTTTTTGCCTAAAAGGAGTGGCTGACATGTGTTGCATCAGATTTATGGATGGTACCAGTAACTGATAATACAGAATACTTGTTTTTAATAGATCTAACAATATTTCTTGAAGTGCACAGGTAGGAAGTAGTCTCCTAAAATGCTGTGCTGTTTATGTCTTCAAGTAAGATTCATTCTCCAGTAAACATGTTCTCAGAATATATTGCAATTTATGTAATTATTTTAGAGTGTGTATGTGCGCTGCCTAGCAATATGGGATCCCAACTCACTTAGTGTCTTTTGGCACTACTGTGCTATTACTACTGAACAAGTATGATCTATACATTATACACAACATATTATCAAATTGTTTTTGTTGAGGAAACTGTTCCAAATTTGTTTCCTATGAACTTCCCCACCTCGTCCCACACACTGTCATGTCCATAACAAAGACCTCAGTCCTGCAAACACTTACGCATTTATGTAGCTTTACCCAGGTGAGCAATCCCATCTGACTTCAGTGGGACTGCTCACATGAGAAAAGTTATGCCCATGTTTAAGTGTTTACAGGCTTGTATGATTATAGTGGGTGCCTGTTGGAATTTTGACTGCTTTCCACTTTTTACATGGGATTAGCATATATACTGTCTGTCAGAGTACAAAGATCGTGTTAGAGTCATTAATTGCTGAAATATGGCAATCAGTGCATGTCTTTCTAAACTAGGGCCAGGTAAGGAATAGCATCTGATGTGCTAAGCATATTTCTACTTTAACAAATTATTCATTTTCAAAATTAACAATAGCTGACGAAGGAAAAATAAGCAAGGTGATAGATGAATTTTCACTTTGGCCTAATATAGAAGCCATTTCCTGGGTCTGCTGGGTCAGGAGTTCCCTTCTCAGATACTGTGTTGCTTCTACAACAGGAATACAAGAAATGAACACTACATTGGAAGCTCTTTGGGGCAGAGACCACCTTTTTGTTCTGTGTTGGTACAGTGCCTCATACTATGGGCTCCTGGACCATGACTCTGGCTCCTAGCAGCTATGGTAGTAATAACAGTAATAGTTAAATGATCACTTGAAGGCATTGACTGCCTCCCAGTAAGTGAACTCGGAGACCAGAGGTGAAGAAAGGTGTTAAAGGAATGTATTGTTGTTAGTGAAAAATTAATAGAGCGCAGTCTAAAGTTGATACACTGTGTGCTCTTAGTAATCTTATCTATGCATTTCAGCTACTGTTCTCCAGCTCAACGAAAAACACATGCAACATCTGGTATTGAGAGAGCTGGCAGAGTGAGGGGTGAGGAGGTGGTAAGAAGCTGATGTAGCCATGTTTGTTTTGGGCAGTAGTCAGATCAGGGGAATTTGTATAAGCACTGTAGAATTATTGAGAACCAGCTGTGCAATCAGATTATATGTGTATTATGGCTGATGATGATCCTGAGTCAGAGTGCAGGGACTTGAATGTATATGGAATAAAATACTGTCACTGTGCCTGTCAGATCACTCCAGCAACCAGTCAAAATATACAGTTATGGGTCAGTAACTGTACAATAACCTTGAGCTCTGATTGGCTGAGAATGGTATGATGCCTGAAAACCTGTGTCGATTGAAGCTGAAATATGCTTCAGAGTTTTGAGAATCTACTAAGGGATTTCCATGGATTCTGAGTTTGGCAAATGAATCTAAGATGATGTATAATCAGCATGCGTACATCTCTGTACATGTGGTACAATTTATTTAACGCAGTACTAAAGATATTCTGCTCCCCACCATTTGCCAGAAACAACTTGTAGTAAGAGCTCATCTGACTCAGTGCAAGTGGCTCTTTTATTTTGGCATAAATTGTATTTTGTTTGTCCACTCCTTTTTCCTTGCTTGTAGTAATATTATCTGTGTACTTACCAGAAAGTTACTGTGCTGCAGGCTCAAGGGAGCAGAGACCAAAGAGAGAACCTGGGCACGGGAGGAGGCAGAAAAATTTAAGTCAGGGAAGATGTATGCTGAATCATAGCCTTTCATTATAGTAAACCTGTGCAGTGTGTCTTAGCACGGTGGCTCAAGGGTAAAAAATTTCCATTATTAAATAAATATTTAGGACAAATGCTGATGTGAAGAATAGAAAATTCCATGATGGCTCTTAAAGACAAATTTGATGAGTCATTTAAAATTAGTACTTTACAGGAACATGAGGCTCTGTTCCAACATTTAGATATTTTTGCAGAATTGAAAATCTAGACAGTACATTTATAATCCCATTAATTATTGCACTAATCTTGAAAAAGGTACCACAGCTCATGAAAAGGCACAAGTTAATATCTATCAAGGAAATGATTACTTAATTTAATCTCGATTCAGTTTGGGATTCTGTCAAGTCATCTATTTTTTCCTATTATAAAAGAGTAATTTAATTGTTACTGAGGTGAATTAAATGTATGATTAATGATTATGCTATAATTTATTTATTCTTTTACATCACACTGAAGAAAGCAAAAAAAGTAATCCCAAAACTTTGGAGCCCTGGAATACAGGGTTAATCATAGTATCTACAAAAGTATGACATCTAAGAGGACAAAAGATTGTTCTTTATACAAGTATAACATATGAAGATATTCTGAACACTTCAGAAACTTGATGTACAAAAGTTTTCATGCAGAATGTTTCTCTTCCAGCAAGCAGAGATTCTGGCTTTGTTGTTGGGTTTGATGATGTTGTATAGTACATCTGGCACTTTTTCTTGCCCTTATTTCAGAGCAGAAAATCCATACAGGTCACATGACAGAATGGCTCTCTGACCAATAATCTGTATCAGATTATGAACCCTGTGTTGTACTGCATGTGGAAATATCAGCATTGTGACTTCACAAGTCTGGTCTTGACCCCTGTACTGCAGTGAATGGTACTGCATCCCAGACAGCTGCCCTGCCTAAGGAAAGTTGTTTGATGCTTTGTTGAAAGACAGTGGCTGAGAGCCATCAAGACTTCAGACTGGGGTCATTGACTTGGAATGACTCTCAACTACTGGTCAACACCAATGGAACAATGGTCTCTCTACACACCAGTCTGCAACAGGTGGGGGAAGCATGACTGCTGAGTATGGACTTTTCAGGTTTTGCCTTCACTGCTAGTTTCTTTGGGGTACGGAGTCCGAGGCCCCATTTAAGAGCAGAATGGATCTTCTCTGAGCAGGGGTCTGATCATTGCCACGTGTCAGAAGGCTTTGCAGGAGCAGGGACTCTGCCCAGCCTGAAATGCTGATGAATCAGGGGCTTGTAGAAAGGTGAGATCAGAGGTGGGGAGGGTGCCTCTCAGGGCTTCTGTTGTTTTCACAGATCTGGAATTCTTGCCACATTGTGGTTAATTGCCTGACTGATCTGAAGCCATAAAGAATTGCATGGACTTTGTAAACAGATGTAATGGAGATCTCCAAGCAGGCATGGTAAATAATTGTGCAAAGCTAATTTGTGGGCATGTAATTCAGCTTTATGCACTCTCATGTAACCAGTTGAGTACTTACAGGCCTTGCATATGTGCAAATGTCTGAATCATATACATACACCCACATACAAATATAAATTTGGCATTTTATATGTGTAAAGTAGGCTCACACAACTAGCTATACATGCCTAACTTGGAAAATCTATTCCATAAAGGTTCTGTGGGAGAGTTAAGGTATTGTATTAGATCAGGTTACAACTCAGTGAGATCTGAAATGAGGGGAAAATGAGAACTCAGAGAAAATGCTGATTTTTGCTTCTTCTGTAGCAATACTTCTGGGGTTACTAGAATTACCCCATAAAAGAATTACAACTCACTAAAGAAAAACAGTCTGTATTCATTGCCTCTCAAGCCTTGGAAGCCAAGAATTGCAAATTTTAATAATATGTTCACAGTCAGAAGTGTATTATATCAAGGTATAACATTGCTATAAACCAGTTTATAAGCAGACTTACGTCTGAGAGCTGTCTAATAAAATATGTGCAGTACATATAAACTGCTGTACTTTACAAAAAACTAAATAAAAAATCGGAGGCATTTGTGTCCTTGGATATCTTGCTTGCTCCCTCTCCCCCAAAGTTACCAGCTTGTTCTGAAAATATAAAATAAACCGCATTTCTCTGTAGGAGATAAGACTTATTTTGTGGGATATGTGTTTTTTTTTTTTGTACAGTGCAACTGTTCAAACCAGCTATCTTCCATTTACAGAGAGAGGGCAGTCTGTGTCTTCCTTACATCAGCATAAACATTTCTGACTTCAGTGGCTTAACTGCTGTTTTACATTGGTCCAGAGACTCTTGGCTCTGGTAAAATAGTTAGTTTGACCCCTGGAAAGGTTATTGTGAGTTGCGGAATTTTCCATCTGTATTTATGTCACTTCAGGCATGTACTTTAAAGAGCGGTTGTAAAAGAACCATTTTAATCACCAAATACCAGATTGGTGCTGAAGAATGGGCTGCAATTATGAATGAGGTACACTGACAGAACAGGATGAGTTATGGTGAGCAGATGCATTTTTGGCAGCCCATACAGAGAATCTGATGCCTGAGCTTGTCTACTACAAATTTTTTGTTTTTTGTGTTTGTTTTTTTGTGCTGATCTAAACAAATTCGAAAAACCTGAAGCTAGGAATTTTCATTGAGTTGAAATAGACTTTAGTCTCTGACTTCAGCAGACAGGGAAACCATCTAAAAATGACATCACTTTATTTTAATTTTAAAGGGAATTTTACACTAAAAATAAAATGTTGAAAATAACGCCAGCATATTACTCTTCAGGAATTCTAGTCTCTGTAAAACAAAACTGTGCATATGTACAGTACCTTAGTTCTGGGTTAACAACGAATGAATTTAGTTCAAATGAAAGCGATGCTGGCTTCATCATCATTGGACAGCTCAGCAGAAGCACAGAAATGCAATCAAATTGGTGCTCCAGGTTTGAAATGTAAAAAGAGAAACCCACATTACATCAATAATGTGAAGGCAGTTTTAGGAAGTAGTTAAGAGCAATATTGGCTTACATTTTCTAACCCCAGTTTCTGATGGTCACTAAACACAAGAATAGGAATTACATGGGAATTTTCCTTTGAAATATGGCAAGATTATTTCTTTTAAAATGTTTGGAATATGTAAAAACTGGAGATTGCTAGTTACACTGCTCTAAAGTCAGCTTCTTACTATCTCAGTGTTCAAAAACATTGCTCTTCCAAGAGACCAGCAATAGCATTAAGGGTTCTCTCTCTTGCACACCAGCCAGGCTGTAAAATGAATGCTGTCTGACACTGAAAAAAATCAGGATTTACCACTTTACCAAGGATACAAAGAATTTGTTACTATAGCAATTTGCAATATACTGCATTTTAAAATAATGGCCTTCTGATTACCATCCTGATTTAAGCAGCTGCTATCATGAATTATTAGAGATAGAACCATTATTTTTTATAGATAAGGCCAGAAGGGACCATTGTGATGATTTAGTCTGATTTCTGGTATAAGGTTGGCCATAGGACTTCCCTGAATTAATTCCTGTTTGAAGTAGAACATATCTCTTTGAAAAATATCCAGCCGTAATTTTAATATTGAAAGTGATGGAGAGTCTACCACAACAGTTGGGAAATTGTTTCAATGGTTGGTTACCCTTAGTGTTAAAAATTTCCTCCTTATTTCCACTCTGAATTTGTCTAGCTTCATCTTCCAGCCATTGGATCTTGTTATATCTGCTACATTGAAGAGCTCATTATCAAATTTTTGTTCCCATGTTTGTATTTATAAATTGTGATCATCACATATTCACCTCTTTGTTAGGCTAAATAGATTGAGCTCTTTGTCTCTGTCTCTATAAAGTATTATTTTTCCAATCCTTTAATCATTCTCGTGGCTCTTCTCTGGACCCCCTCCAATTTATCAACATCCTTCTTGAATTGTGTACACCCCCGCAGCATTAGTGCCAAATGCAGGGGTAATTTAACCTCCTATTCTAGATTCCCCTGTTTATACATCTAAATATTACACTAACCTTTTTGGAAACAGTGCTATAATAGGAGCTCGTGTTCAGCTGATTATCCACTCTGACTCCATAGTCGTCTTCAAGAGTCACTGCTTCCTAAGACAGAGTCTCCCATCTTGTAAGTATGGCCTGCATTCTTTGTTCCTAGATGTATAACTTGATGCTTGGCCATATTAAAATGCATATTGTTTGCTTGTGCCCAGTTTACTAAGCAATCCAGATCACTCTGTATCGGTGACCTGTCCTCTTCGTTATTTATCACTCTCCTAATTTTGTGTCATTTACAGACTTTATTAGTGATTTTTCTGATTATTGATAAAAATGTTTAAAATTATAGGGCTAAGAACAGATTCCTGCACAACCTCATTAGAAACAAACATGCTGTAATGTGATGATTCCTTGCTTACAAATGCATTTTGAGACCTTTCAGTTAGCCAGTTTTTAATCCATTTAATGTGTGACATGTTAATTTTGTATTGTTCTGGGTTTTCAATCAAAATGTCATGAGACATACTTAAACTTCTGTAAGACATTTATTACATCAACGCTGTTACCTTTATCGACCAAACTTGTAATCTCACCAAGAAAAGATACCAAATTAGTTTGACAGGATCTATTTTCCATATATCCATGTTTTGGTATTAATTATCTTTCCGTCCTTTCATTCTTTATTAATCAAATCCCATATCAGTGGTTACATTATTTTGCCCCGTATCAATGTCGGGCTAAGAGACCTATAATTACCCAAGTGTGATTTGGTCTACCAGGGTACTTCTGCCTCGGCTGGAGGCATCAGTGTCCAGACATCTCTCTGCTCAGGCTAAGTTACTTTCAAGTTTTTCTAGGCCCAGAGGCTGTACAGCCTCCCTAGCATCAGGACCAGGACTGACGGTGAGGAAAGAGCACCCCCTGCTCAGTTCCAACCCCACTCTCTGCAGTGCAGACACCATAAGAACATAAGAAAGGCCGTACTGGGTCAGACCAAAGGTCCATCTAGCCCAGTATCCTGTCTACCGACAGTGGCCAATGCCAGGTGCCCCGGAGTGAGTGAACCTAACAGGTAATGATCAAGTGATCTCTCTCCTGCCATCCATCACCCCCCTCTGACAAACAGAGGCTAGGGACACCATTCTTTACCCATTCTGGCTAACAGCCATTAATGGACTTAATCTCCATGAGTTTATCCAGTTCTCTTTTAAACCCTGTTCAAGTCCTAGCCTTCACAGCCTCCTCAGGCAAGGAGTTCCACAGGTTGACTGTGCGCTGTGTGAAGAAGAACTTCCTTTTATTTGTTTTAAACCTGCTGCCCACTAATTTCATTGGGTGCCCCCTAGTTCTTCTATTATGGGAACAAGTAAATAACTTTTCCTTATTCACTTCCTCCACATCACTCATAATTTTATATACCTCTATCATATCTCCCCTTAGTCTCCTTTTTTCCAAGCTAAAAAGTCCTAGCCTCTTTAATCTCCCCTCATATGGGACCCGTTCCAAACACCTAATCATTTTAGTTGCCCTTCTCTGAACCTTTTCCAATGCTAGTGTATCCTTTTTGAGATGAGGAGACCACATTTGTACACAGTATTCAAGATGAGGGCGCACCATGGATTTGTATAAGGACAATAAGATATTCTCCGTTTTATTCTCTATCCCTTTTTTAATGATTCCTAACATCCTGTTGGCTTTTTTGACTGCCGCTGCACGCTGCATGGACGTCTTCAGAGAACTATCCACGATGACTCCAACATCTTTTTCCTGATTAGTTGTGGCTAAATTAGCTCCCATCATATTATATGTATAGTTGGGGTTATTTTTTCCAATGTGCATTACTTTACATTTATCCACATTAAATTTCATTTGCCATTTTGTTGCCCAATCATTTAAATTTGTGAGATCTTTTTGAAGTTCTTCACAGTCTGCTTGGGTCTTAACTATTTTGAGCAGTTTAGTATCATCTGCAAATTTTGCCACCTGAACCCCCAGCACTGCCCTGGACATTGGGGCCAGCACAGACCAATTGGGAGCTGGCAGGCCAGTTAAGAAGTCTTGTCTGCTTCTTATCAGGGGAGTGTTGGGTGAGACTGGACAGAGAAGGAGCACCTCATTGCTGGCCCAGAATCCCAGGGCCAGGTCAGGGCTTTGCCTTCAAATGCTGCAACGAAGTGCTTGCCTTTTAGCTTGTACAGAAGTTGCTGTACAAGTGCAGTGTATTAAAGGGGCAGATGGCCAAATTCTGAGTTTATTTTTACTTGACCAGTGTAGAGGCCGAAGCTGAGCTTGTGGCACAGGACGCCCTGCTCCAAGCAGGCAGCCAAAACGTATGGCCTAAGGCGAGAAGCTCCTGCAGAGCCATGCTTGGCATCTCAGTAGGTGCTACTGAGCAGCCCCACCGGTGACACCAGATCACCCTGTTTACCCTCTTTAAATATTGGCACAATATTCACTTTCTTCCAGTCTTCTGGAGCTTCCTTAGTGTTCCAAGAGTTATTGAAAATCAACATTAACAGTCCAGTGAGCACCTTTCAAATTTTTCTGAAGTTCTTGGATACAGGTTATCTGGCCTGCTGATTTACTAATATTTAACATTAGTAACTGTTTAACATCTTGCTGAGTTATGACTGGAATAGAAAGTGTTCCATCGTCTTATGAAATGAAACATAATCTTTTTACCAAACACAGAACAGAAATGTTTACTGAATACTTTGCCAGTTATAATGCAGAAAAGGCAGTTTCCCCATTTCCATCTAGTTTTATATAATGGGAATCCCATCTTCCAAGTGATGGGATATTTTAATCTCTAACGGTAGTCATTCTTGAAACAGCAGCTGCTAACTTGTTAAAGCTGAAGTGGAAAAATCAGAACAATGAGGATTTTCAGGTTGAAATCTGACCTGGCAGGACAAGAAATGCTCTGAAGCTAGTAGAAATGCTTTCAAGGCCAAAGAACATTTATAAACACAGTTCATGGACTAGTGGTACGAAAAAGAACTGCAGTTTTCAATGGAACAGGTAGGAGCTGGCCTTCAGAAAAGAGGGTGTCAAATTGAGATATCAGGGTTTAAACAGTGAGCATAAATGGAAGTTGCTGTACAAGTGCAGCGTATTATTACTACTTATTACTTCTTCTACTAGTACAGCAAGTGTCTAATGTGGAATTCCTTCAAATCCATTATTGAAGTCAACGTTTACTACTTCAGCTGTCTTTTTCCTTTATCCTGTAAGTTAACCCATGCTGGCAAATACCTTGTTTTCCTCAAAGTACCTAAAAATCACTTGCTTTAATGGTTCTAGTAATTTACCAGATGCTAATATTAAATGTAGGCATCTGTGTTTCCTTGAGTATGTTTTATCTTTCTTCAGATAAATATCATTTAATGTTTCTCATTCTTCTGAGACTCCTAGCATTCTCCATGATTGTTCAAAAATAATTGTCAGTGCTTCTGATATTTCAGTTATGTGAATGGTAACCTGGTATTCTTTAATGTGTACTTTCATCATTTTGTCTAGTGACCTTTTCCTTGCCTTGTTAGGTATTATGGCACCAATTATCTGGGCTACAGTTGCCTTTTCAGTGAACAATGATTGTAAAATAGCTGTTAAGCATTTTGACCTTCTCCTATTTCATCCGTTGATTGCTTTCCTTGCTCATTCAAAGTACTTCTGTTGACAGTCTAGTCATGTATATTATCCCACTCTATCTCCATAATGTCAACCAAATCATAGATGTATAGAAAAAGCTTTTCTTCCGTCTCATGCCTCCATACATCTGGCAGTAGTAAAGGGCGTCTGTTGTGGGGTGGGATTTTTTTTTTAATTTATTTTTGTTTTTGTATTTCCCTTATTTCAGTACCTTCCCATCCCATGGTTTATGTCCTTCACAATGTTTCCTAATTCCCCATTACGTTGTTGGTGAGGAAGGTACGGTATAGTGTCCTGAATGCAAGACTAGGAAACAGAAATTCCTGGGTTCTAATAGCAGCTATTAAATTGATCCTCTCTGTGATTCTAGTCAGGTCACTTAGTGTCTCCCTGTACCTTATATATTTTCCCCATCCCCAAACTGGAAATAATACTGTAATGAAATGTTGGTGAAATGCTTGGAGATCCTCCAGTATAAAGGTTTTGTACGTTATTTATATCCCTTTGTTACACTGTGGTTTGGTGCAAGAGTCATTGAGAACCTTTTAAGAGAGCTTAACTGTGGCTACAAAAATATAGTAGCAAATGGTGAGCTGTGGGGAAACTTGGAAAAAATCTATTAACATGAAAGGATTTTTAACTTTAAGATGTTTATTTCCTAGACCAAATTTCTGTGCTATGACAAAGTTTGAATTTGTTACTTCCTGCCACCTTTTTGGTTCTAATAGTAATGGGAAGGGTGGAGGGGGAGTGACCCTTTGAATATGGTAGGCTTGGGTTCCTCCCCTCCCCACTGAGGCCTTGTCGAATAGCATAGCTGAAGTCGGTGTATCTTAGGTTGACTTACCTGGCCATCCACATGGTGGCAAGTCAACCGCTGCCACTCCCCTGTCGACTCTGCTTCTGCCTCTTGCCGAGGTGGAGTACAGGAGTAGATGGGGAGCGTGCTCAGGGATTGATTTATCACATCTACGCTAGACACAATAAATCGATCCCCGATAGATTGCTCACTGCCCACCGATCTGGCGGATAGTGTAGACGTACCCTGAGAGAATCATTTCAGCAGGAATAATATCCAGAATATTCAAACTGATTGGGCTGACAGAAGGGGCATACTCTACTGTATTTTCCATGCATGCAAAATGAGCACAGAGTATGCCCTGAAGAGATGTTGGTAGAAAAATGTCTGAATCAGATTTCAAGGAGCAAATATTTTCCCCCCTATTTAAACAAAATCTGTTTTTCCTGCCACTTGCTCTGTTCCGTTTGCAAGTTCCTGCTGAAGCCTAACCTAATACCTAAATTCTGGCCCACCCAGGCCCTCTCAAAGGTCCAGAAAGGACTAAGCCACTTCCAGCTTTTGAGGCCCCTAAACAATAATAATAATAATTAATAATAAAAAAGACGACACATGGTCTAATCTTGTGTCATGAGAACCATTATTTTTTTAAATATTTATGAACATTTTAAACTCTTTAATATGACAAAATCTATATCCGTTAATAAAAAAATCTCTCTTACAAATCACATCTCTTATCCTTGTAACAAAGCCCGATGCCAACTTTGTCCACATATCCAGTCAACTGACACCATCGTAGAACCTAATCACATCAGTCACATCATCAGAGGCTCATTCACCTGCACATCTATCAATGTGATATATGCCATCATGTGCCAGAAATGCCCCTCTGCCATGTACATTGGCCAAACCGGACATTATCTATGCAAAAAAAAAATAAATGGACATCAGGAATCATAACATTCAAAAACCTGTAGGAGAACACTTCAGTCTCCCTTGCCATTCTGTTAAAGATTTGAAGGTGTCAATTTTAAAACAGAAAAACTTCCAAAACAGACTCCAACGAGAAGCTGACAAACTGGAATTAATTTACAAATTGGACACTATCAGCCAAGGGTTAAACAGAGACAGTGAATGGCTTAGTCATTACACTAATTGAATGTATTTTCCTAGTTAAGTTTCCTTCACGTTCTTGTCAACTGTCAGACACACTTGATTTTTACTGCAAAAGGTTTTTTTCTTCTGCTGATAATGGCTCATCGAAATTAAACAGCCTCTTGGAATTGGTATGGTAATTTCCAACTTTTTCTGCTTTCTATGTACATAAATGCATCTTACTTCTGTGTGGTCCATTCTATGCATCCAATGAAGTGGGCTATTGCCCACGAAAACTTATGCTGAAATAAACTGGTTAGTCTCTAAGGTGCCACAAGTATTCCTCGTTTTCTTTACGGATACAGACTAACATGGCTGCTAATCTTAAACCTAAGAAACTCTGGAATTCTGAAACAAGGGTGGCTTTATGAGCCTACAAATTCCAATGCGCATTTTACAAACCTTGCTTGTTCTGCCAATGTTCAATGCAACTACTTGTGTGAGTAAAGTTCTTCTCATTCCTAAGTGGTTGCAAAATTGTGTGCCATCCCTCCAAGAGACCAAGGCAGGCTAGAAAAATGGGAAGGAAATAAAAATGAAATATAAATTTTGAAAAATGCAAATTGATATGTGGGGATGAAAATAATGGAAAGGATAATATTCCGCGGGCCGAAGATGATGCACAATGTGAAAAGTCTTTGGGTGGTTAGTGGTAACATCGGATAGTAGATTAATTACAATTTAGTGATACAAAACAGCAGCAC
>ML677334.1:34115356-34373875 GCA_007922305.1 Dermatemys mawii
GTCCCTGAAACAAAGACATTATTTTAAATTAATCAGTCACAGAGGTTTAGTGTGTTGGTAAAAGAATGTTCATTGCTTTTAGAAAAAAGGAACACTAATTTACTTTGTTGTGATCTCCATGACAATAGACATGTTTATGAAATGTCAACAACTTTAAAAAATGTTTCCAAAGATTTTAGGCATTACAAAGGATTTTATATCTTACTAAGGTACTGATTTGGCTGGAGGTTCTCTTAAAACAGCAGTTCTCAAACTTGTGAGAACCGCAACCCTTTTTTCACTAGCGGCTTCTCGGTGCGACCCTTGTGTGGCCACCGAAAAGCTGCCGAATTGATTAGTTTCGCATTCCGCGGCTTTTTGGCGGACATGCCGAGCGCGCTCGGCTGTCTGCCGAAGTGATTACTTCCGCTTTCGGAATCACTTTGGCGGACAATGGGGAGACTGGGTATGTCCGCCGAAAAGCTGCCGAATTCGGAAATAATCAATTTGGCGGCTTCACATTGGCCACAGGGGCTTGCAAGCCCTCTGGAGGCGTTCAGCAACCCCCCGAGGGGTTGTGACCCCCACTTTGAGAACCGCTGCCTTAAAACGAGTTCATCAGATAGAAGTAAAGAAAGGGAAACTCTTTGTCCAGCTATGTGGAAGAATAAAAGGATGGACAGAAAGGACAGGAAGACTTTGGAAACAAGTTTTTTTTACTATATTATTACAGTAAAGTCCAACTGTTTGTGTCAGTAAATTCAGAAACTGATAGTATATACCTGGGGGTTGGCAAATGCCTGTTAAATGGCTTCATTGCTACTTGAATGGCTCTTTAACACTTTCAGTGTTGTATTAATAGGTCTGGCAAGCTGGAGGCTTTTTAACTTTTAACCATTAGATCCCCAGACTCAGCTGGCTGTGAGAGCCTGCAGGAAGGGATAGGAAAGTCAGAAGGGTGGTGCCCTGGGTCTGGGTGCTGAAGGCTCCGGCCCAGCCATTGATTGTGGGGGGGGAGGAGGAAAAATCCCAGACATTTGCAGCAATTTAAAAAGTCCTCCCAGGCAGCGATTTAAACCCCAAAATCCCAGACGTGTCCAGGAAAAAACAGACACGTGGTAACCCTAGATGTAGACAAACTGCAAAGGAATTCAGGAAAGAACAACAAAAATGTGAAGGTGCTAGAGGGACTGACTTACTAATGAAAGGTGAAAAAAAAAAAAAAAGATTAGCTCAGTGACAGCTTGGGAGAGGGGAGTGGCATAAGTCTACAGATATAAACTAAGAGTGTGAAAGGCAGGGCTGGAGAGGAATTGTTTAGAATGGTGCTAGGGGTTAGAGCTTGGAGTAAGGTATGAAATACATTGTTTAAGTAAAGGGGAATATGAGCTAATTGTCAAGAAAAGCTTCCTGACATAGATCTGCTACATCAGGAGTGGGCAAACTTTTTGGCTCAAGGGCCACATCAGCGTGGGGAAATTCTTTGCAGGTCCATAACTGTAGGGCTGGGGCAGGAGTGCGGGAGGGGTGCGATGTGGAGGAAGGGGCTCAGGACAAGAGGTTGGGGCAGGGTGTGTGTGTGAGATGTATGAGAGGGCTCAGGGAAGGGGGTTGGGGTGCAGTGTGGGGCAGCTCAGGGCAGTGGTGCAGAGAGGGGCACAAGGTGCGGCAGGGGGTTGGGGTACAGCGTGCGGCGAGGGCTCAGGGCAGGGGGCGTGGCAAGAGGTTGGGGTGAGGAGGGGTACGGGGTGCAGCAGGGGGTTGGGCTGCTGGGTGCAGGAAGGGTTTGGGGTGTGGGCTCTGGCCTGGCGCTGCTTACCTGGAGCAGCTCCGGGCTGGCAGCAGGGCCCTGGCCCTGGCCCTGGCCCTGGCCCTGGCCCTGGCCAGCAGCTGGCACCACAGCCCTGGGGGAGGGGGAGCAGAGGGCTCCGTGTGCCTGTGGGTACCTCCCCTGAAGCTCCTATTGGGTGTGGTTCCCCGTTCCCGGCCAATGGGAGCTTTGGGGGAGGTATCCCCAGTCAAGAATAGCACATGGAGCTCTCTGCAGGGACATGCTGCTGGCCACTTCCTAGAGCAGAGCAGGGCCGCAGCACTACATGGGTGGCAAATCCGCGGGCTGGATCCAGAGCCCTGATGGGCCAGATGTGGCCTGTGGGCCATAGTTTGCACCACCCCTGTCCTACATTGTGGAGTAGTCTTTTAAGGATAGTGGTGGAAGCCCCATCCCTTCAGACACTGATCCTAGACTGGATAAATCCTAAAAATAGATTGTAGGGAGCAACCATGCATTAGTAGGAGGATGTTCTACAGCCTAGCAGGTCTTATCTATCTCCAGTTACTATGGCTGCTAATGCTGAACCTTCAGATGTATATTGGGTTACTGCATGGAGAGGTTACTAGTATTTTGCTTTGATAGTTTGATGCATATATTTTGCTATCTTTCTGTAGTTATATCTACGGCAGGGACTCCTTTTTCTGGTTTTGTGGAGAGCCCAGCACTGATTTGATTGGGCTGTTTGGGTGCTACTGTAATGCAAATGAATGTTCAATAACAATAATTTGCTCACTGATTATTCTCTGGCTTGGTATCTTGTGACAAAACAATATCTTCTGATTTCTATTTAAAATTGGGAACTTTGGCTTTTACCACAGGAAAGGGTATAAATGTGCTCTTGTTTATATAGTCTTTATGCAAATCTGTTGTTTTGCATAAAGACTTTCCTTTGTCCTGATTTGTCCTCTTTACTGCCAGTTTGCAAGTGTTTTCTGATAAGTGGTAAGTGCAGTTGTATTTATTATTCCAATGTAATCACAAACGTTTCAAGAAGCAGGAGAATCTCATTTCAGGTAAAAATCTAATCTTATTTCCAAATTGTTAGGTCATGGGAAAGGAGTCTTAAACTTGGCCCCGGTGTGTTAACTCCTATTCTACGCATAGTTTGTGTTTGGGAATTGTATTTCTCCAGCGTTTCCTTAAAATGTACAAAAACATTTAGCGGAAGGATGTGATTGATGCATGAAAAGTAAATGATTATAATGATATTCTTAGATTTTGTTCCATGAGGAACCAGCTTTTTTATGGAGCTACTTAAGACCACTGGTCCAAGACAACATCAGAAATATTAAAGCTAGACCTAGAGATCAAGCTGTATTTTGTATATGTTGATCTCAGCAGCAATTGCAGCTTTAAATCATTACAATATTAAAAGCAGGGGCAGGCTGTTCATTGGGTTATCAGAATAAAATGAAGGCACACCAGTATTAAAATGACCTCACTTAAATTGGCTGATAGGCCTAACAAAATTTCCTACTATAAATCCCTATATTTTTAGGGGGGAAGGGGAATTGTTAAAAATCCATGTAATAGTGTGTTTGAGCCTGGGGATACAAAGCTTGGGATCAAGAGCAAGTTTTTTTTTCTTTTTTTACTAAAATCTTTAAATGCCTTATGGTTCAAGTCAGATAGGATTTGTGGACTCAAATAATTTGAATGTTATTGGATTGGGGTGTTTCTTCTACATTATTTAGCTCCATAAAAAGTGGCCAAATTATTAATTGTTGAAAATGTACTTCTCTGCAGTGCACTTCAGTGGGTCGTGCGCAGGTGGCAATCTGGACAAGTCACAGCCATTTATGCTCTAATTACTAAAGTCAGGAAGCAACTCACAGGAGAGAATTCTGTTCCTGGAGCTGCCACTGACTCTCTGTGTGGCCCTTGGATAAATAGCCATTCGGGGCCTTAGTTTACCTACTTGTGAAATGGGTTTAATGTTGCTCTCCTTCACTGGGGTGTTGAGGCTCATAGGTTCCACTTATATAGCAACTTTCAATCAATGATTTCAAGTTGCTCTACAAAATAGTATCTATTATTACAGCTTCCAAAGGAGCCTTTGCAACATACTGTGTCAAAGATCCTTCACTTCCATAGACTGTAACATCTGTCTTTTATGCAATGGGGCAATCACGTAAGAGCATGTGGTAAAAAAGTAAGATATGTAAAAATTAATATTATGTAGGAGTGTTCTATATACAGTGTGAACAAAACTAATTCAATCTGGGACATTTTATTATATGAACAGTACACTGTAGAATGGTTAGCCAATCTGTGTTTTTTATGTGTACACTTCAGAGCGAGGTGAATAATTGATTTTTTCAGTTTACTGGCTGTACTGACAAATAAAGAAAAACTTTTGGCAAACTGAAAGGTCTTTAGTTGGTTTATTTATTTATGGTGGAACAAAGCGTTTTGTTCAACCTGGACAAACTGTTTCATTTTGTTTTTGAGCTTTTACTTTTTTTGTTTAAAAAACAAAAAATTGAGGTAAATGTTGAAATAAAAAATTTTGATTTCTTTGGAGGAGGGAGGATTTTTGGAGTTTTTCTGACCAAAACAATTCTGCAGATTCATTGTGAATTTGCAAACCTGAATTTGTGTTTTTTCAAAGGAAAATTTTACCCTGACTTAGTACACTGTCAAATGGTGCTGAACCCCCTTGCTACAGCCCACTGTAGATAGTGGCGGTAGTAGTAGCAATAATGATTAATAAAGGCACTCACTTGAAAATCGTGGAAAAGTATACGTGAATTTGAGTAGCTGTAATCTACTGGCTTAAGTCCTTTCTCATAATTTTGTCTTTTTTTTTTTTTTTTTTTTCAGTTGTGTTTTGTAGCTGCATAAAAGAAATATAAATAAACATCTGACACAACCACCTGGGAGTGCATCTCTCTGAATTTTTTTGCTTAACAAGTAGAATGCAGCATTCATTCTGGAACATCTCTCTAATAAACCCTCTTGTTCCTGAGAGTTCTCGGGGTTTTCAAATAGCTGGATCTTCCAAACCACACACACTATGCTATCCATTACTCACGGATCTAGTTTCAGCTTCACTCTGAAGTTCCAAAATAAGCTCTTGATCCTTCTCCTCCCTCAAGTTCCTGTTAAATGTTTTTCTGTCAATGGCTGGACATATGGCTCCCTCTGGAAATTGTCTGTGCCACTCCAGTGTCAGATAAATTGCTACTAAATGACATAAGGCACTCTACAGGCTCGGCACCTAAGCGTGGAGTACCAAACTTAGATTCTCAACTGCTTGTGCACTATATACATGGCTGAGCCTGCAAAAATGCTCTACATATTTGCTTATACAGATAGCCTGTATTGGTGTGTGGAAACTTGACTTCCAGATAGCAAAACTTAGATACTTGCCTTTGGAAATGTGGCTCCTGATGGTGGTGCATCAGTACGGACGCTTTTTAAAAATACATTTATCCCCAACTGAAGATCATGCATTTGTTTCACATTTTTTTTGTTTCTTGCACTTTTAAAAATAGCATAGCATTTAGATTTCATGGTCTCCTGCCTTTGCTTCTGTGTTAAAGACAGGTCAATCTCTCTGGCAGAAATGCCAGTAGTGTGTACACTTGACATTTCTGCCAGAAGACTTGATGTAGAAGAGCTGCTTTGCAGAGCCTGAAAATATGAGCTGAACATTTTCCAAAGTGAGGATGTTGGAACCAACTGTGAAAGCTGCTAATGTAAACAGATTGCAACAGTTAGCAGATGAAAAAGATGGTGAGAAAATATTTTTCGAAACATAGGCAGTGCTGAAATGTATTCACTGATTGACTTTTTGTGGCCCGCTATTCCTGAAGAATCTGTGCATCTAGCAAATATTACTGATGATCTCCTCCTACTGCCCCTATCATAAGGAGAAACAGTATCCTTTTTTTACAGATGTGGAACTGAGACACTGAGCTATTGAATGACTTTCCCAAAGTCACATGGTAGAGGCAAGGTTTGAATGCAGCATTGCCAAAAGCCATTCTGTGCCTTAACCCCAAGACCATATTTTCTGGAAGAGGGGAAGGAAATTTGCAAGTTTAATTAACTGCTTATGAATTGTATGATTTTATATAGGGAGTTAGTTTTCAAGAGAACTCTTCCCTAAGAGTGAAATCCTGGCCACATTGAAGTTGATAGCAAAGCTTCCAGTGACACCAGTAGAGTCAGGCTTTCACCTTAAATGTGCAAATATAAGCTATTAATTACATAGCACAACTTTCGCTAACCGTGGATCTTCAAATGTTTCCTCAAATTGTTCAAGATTTGCAAACTGGTTCTGTCACTGATTCTAGGGTGATCCTGTGGTCACAGTACAGGCCTCCTTCAGAAAATCTGGGGTTTTAGTCTGTGCCTAACCACAGACTTTCTGCATGATGTTGGGCTAATCACTTAATTTCCAGACCCTCAATTTCTCGATATGTAAGATGAGACTAATGCAGTGTCCACATTGGCATTTTGTATGTCATCAGAGGACTTCTGTTGCTTGGGGAGGTTTTATTTTAGCAACAGAAAGTCTGGGTTTTGCTAGCAGGAATTAGATTTGGATGTGAAGAGATGCAAACCTGTGTTAACAAAAGGCACATTTTGCCAGCAAAACTTCGTAGGGTATACCAGGCCTGATATTTCTATACCTGCAAAGACCTAGTGTAGACATGGTTATACCAGCCTCAGTGTGTTTTTGCCGGTATAACTTATTTTGCTTGCTGACTTGTATTAGCTATATGGACAATATTGCTTTTTAAAATTGGTATGAGTTTAGTCTACAATCAAAGGTTTTCCAGTGTTCACCTGACCAACTATTTGCTTACTTCAGTGGGGTTTTTGTTAACGATTGTAAAGCACTTCGAGACTATCAGAGGAAAGGCACTAGTTTAAGACTATGTCTGCATTATGTCTGTACCACTGCAGCTTGTGCTGCTGTAAGGTTTCCCGGGTAGCTGCTCTATGCCGAAGTGAGATAATTAAAGCACTCCCAATGAGCGGTGGTAGCTAGGTCAGCGGGAGACATTCTCCTGCTTATATTGTGCTATCCAGACTGGCGCTTATGTTGTTGAAACGTATGTTGGTCACGCCTCTGACCGACAAAAGTGCTAGTGTAGGCATAGCCTAGCTCTCACAAAAGTTAATGAGAAAGTCAAGAGTCATAGAAATGTTGATTTACATCGTTTCCACTGGTTTGAGAGGGCAGCGAATAATATTTTGAGTGGATAAAGTTAGATAAATTGTATCCATCTCCCAGTTATTGGAAATAAACGTTAGGACTTTGGGTCCCTTGGCTGGCCACTGAATAAAAATAGAACTGTGCTCATAACTATACAACGGGTGTAATTACAGTCCGGCAAGACGTAGCTGCTATTTTTATTGAAGTGTGCTGGCATGTGTGGTCAAGTCACTGTAGAATTTCACAGCGGAAGTCATTGTCTAATGTCTGATCCTCTTCACATCCTCCAGCTGTAGGTTATTTTTGGTTTTGTGTGTTAAATTGCCTACATATGCAGAGTGTTAACATTGAGATGAGAGAATCCATGGAACAAATAAAAACAAGGACCATTACATCTTTCCTTTTGTGAAGGTTTGTGCCAAGTACCAACCAAAGTTCTGTAGACTGTGGTTCTGCCTATGTGCTGCTTTGTAAGTGACAGCTAGTTTGATGTATTGTTGCATCACATTTTGAGGCTAATAATTTGGGGGCAGAGAGAGGGAATGGGGTTTTGTGCCTTACTTTTTTTTAGGAGTTCTTGGTTTTTTTGGTAGGCAGAAGAAGAAAGGTGTAGCGAATAAGAGAGTGCTCACAGAATTGAGGGGAAAAAGCAGAACTATGTACTAGAAAGGGAGAATCATGCAAGAATATGCGATCAGACTATGGATAGATGGAGTGAAGAAAGGGTGAACATTAAGTTCTGTGGGAGTGACGCCTGAATAAGGAGTTCTGTGCCCAAATATTGGAGAAAATATCCAAATAGTGAGTGGTTCTCAACCCGTGGGCTCCTTGCAGCCCAATCAGCACACAGCTGAGGCCCATGTGACATCCTCATGGCCATACAGGTAGTGTGAATATATATATTGTGTGGATGTGGCCCACATAACACAGAGAGAGCTGCATGTGCATATGCAGCCCAGAATGTCTAATGTAAATAGGTTGAGAACCATTGGGTGAGACTGTGGAATAGCCTTCCAAGTGAAGCAGTAGAAAGGTTTCCGTTGAGGATACTTAAAACTATTTAGAGGTCTGGAAAAAGCTTTCTACTGAACAATACCTTATTGGCTGGATATAGACAAGGTGAGCCAAGAGCTATTTTCCAGCTCTAGTTTCTGTAATTCATATAACTTCAAATTACAGTATTACCGCACACAATACTGCAATGAACTAAAAATAAAAGCTATTTCCTTGGGAAAATGCACCAAGCGTACTATTTTTTAGCAAAGTAAGTTGTACAACAATCTATATGAAATGTGCTGTCACTGGTGCAGAACTGCAGTGTCTCAGGGATTTCTTTTATGTTAACATATTAAAATTTAGTATTTGGCAGTGCCTGTGGAAAGAGATATTGTCTAATGCAGGAGTGGGCAAACTTTTTGGCCCGATGGCCACATCTGGGTGGGGAAATTGCATGCAGGGCCATGAATGTAGGGCTGGGGCAGGGAGTTGGGGTGTAGGAGGGAACGCAGGGTGTGTCGGGGGCTCAGGGTAGGGGTTTGGGGTGCAGGGTGCGGTAGAGGGAGTGCAAGCAGTGGGCTCAGGGCAGGGAGGTTGGGCGCAGGAGAGGTGCAGCATGGGGTTAGGGTGCAGGCAGGGGGCTCAGGGCAGGGGATTGGGGTGCGGGAGGGAGTGCAGGGTACGGCAGGGGGTTAGGGTGCAGGATGTAAGAGGGGACTCAGGGCAGAGGGTTGGGGTTCAGGATGGGTTTAGGTTGCAGCAGGGGGCTCAGGGCAGGGAGTTGAGGGGCGGAGTGCAGGAGGGATTTGGGCTCCGCCCTGATGCCGCTTACCTGGAGCAACTCTGGGGTGGCAGTGGCTCTCACCAGGCCCAGGGCAGGCTCCCTTCCACCCCGACTCCCGCACCACCCTGGGAAGCGGCTGGCGCAATGTCCCTGCGGCCCCTGGGGGAGTGGAGGCAGAGGGCTCACCGTGTTGCCCTTGCCTGTGATACCTCCCCTGAAGCTCCCATGGGCTGTGGTCCCTGTTCCTGGCCAATGGGAGCTTTGGGAGAGGTACCCAGAGGCAAGGGCAGCGAGCTGAGCCTTCTGCACTGCCTCCTGCAGGGACATGGTGCTGGTCATTTCCGGGAGCGGTGGGAGGCCCATGGCACCATGGGGGTGGTAATCCCGCAGGCTGTAATTTGCCCACCCCTTCCCTAATGTCTATCAAGTGATTAAAAACACACGATGTTCTTCTGAGAATTATTTCAATAGCATAATAAGTAGTTTCCTTTCATGTTTTTAAGAGTAAATCACAACAGAAAAATTCCCAACAGATTCCCTCATTTATGGTCAGTTCAAATTTTATGGTGATGTTACATTAACTGACTATTATTAATTTAGCAATTCCCTGTAACAAGGTCACTGATAAAAAAGCCTCTTGTTTTAGGAGGTTTGTTTGTCACTAGATGCCACAGGAGTGATTTACATTGGTGGGAAGTGCTATTTTTGTTGCAAGTTGGCTTCCGCCTCTGGCAACGCCATTTATTTCAGAGCAGCTCATGCCTCCTTCTCTTCACTGGGGATATCTATTGTTGCAGGAGCCTTTGTGGCCATTTATCTCTTTCTAGCTAACCAATCACGCTGTGGTATGGCTCACTCTTTTTCTGTCTCTTTCTCCCTCTCACCCCTAACTAACACAATAGTTTTCTTTGTCTTGGAGCAGTATTGTTATAATGCTTTTCTAATTGACTGTGTCTATGCTGGTTGTGCAGATCAGGGCCTGCCTGCAGCTTAAGCCTCTCCAGTCCAGCTTTCAAACGTTATAGTAAGGACAGGAGAAGATTTAAAGCTGACTGTTATTTTGTTGTGAATGCCACAGAGTGCAGCTTTGTTAATGGTTGGAGTGCTTTGTTGGGGGAAAAACTCAAGCATCAGAACTTGAAATTTGAAATACGGCTTCTGTGAACGTTGGAAGTAAGCTTTTGCAGCTTGTGTGTAAACCTCCTAGGTTCATGCAGGTGGTCTCCTGGGCGTACCTCTAGCTTGTTTGTATATGCTTCAGATATTCTTGGACTGGTTTGTGGCACTTACCATCTTCTCCTTCCCTGAATGGAAAAGGTCTGTAGAATAACCACTCAGACAAGCACCCAAAAAAAAAGAAAGAAATGTTCAGTGAAAGCCTCCCTATCTGACAAGACACTCTGCTCCTTTCTTCCTTCCAGGCAGACAAGAAGCAATCGATCCAAGATTTCTCCTTTTCACCAATAAGAATAAATGTAAAAAATAGCTGGGCAGCCATTAGAATTCCCCTCAGCTTCAGAGGGCTAGTGGGCAGAGGTCAGAATATATATACTAAGCTTCCTTTTCTGATCCCAGGTGAAATCCTGAAATGACTTAATGTGCCAAAGTACATAAGGATGCAAAGTTTTGATTCCTCTTGACGCACACAGAAACTCCCATTACTCTGCATGGAAGCACTGTGTGCAGCAAGTAGAATAATTACCCCCACACATCTGTGTTAAAAGAACATGATTGAAGTTTCAAAGTCAAGCACTCATCCTGAATTCTGGCCTTTCCTAACTTTTAACTGTGCAACTGTAATTCAGCTCCCTTGTGCCTGTACATTATGATACAGTCTTTACTTACATGGTCACATACTGTTTTCCACAGGAAAAAACACAAACTCCATGTGGCATCATACTGATACCCAAATGGGTCATGAGCGTGATTGGAGCCCTTAGATCCATTGCATGGATCTCTTCCACTTGAGCTACCAGGGTAACTGATAACAGCAGTAGGTTTGTTGTCCTCCATGTGGACCAGTACTAAAGTGGGATATGAGAGACAATTTTTTCACAGATATTTGCTGACAACAAAGTAATTGAGATACTCCTGGATCTTTGGGTTCCTTTCCAGAGTGTGCTCTAGCAGTCACAGACTCTTCTGCCCATTCCCTGCAACAGAGGTGGGTAAACTGGCCCGCCGGCCATTTTATCCAGCCCGCGAGCTCAGCCGGGGGCGTGGTGCCGGTGGCACCGCGCTCCTGGCCGAGCACTGGGCGCCACAGGCCTTGCGCTCCTGGGTGGCCGAGCTGCAGTGTGGGGAGCTGCGGGGTCCCGTGCTCCAGGGCCAGCGGGCTGGGCGAGTGCGGCCGTGAGCCCCAGCGTTCCTGGGCCAGGACGCCGGGCGGGTGAAATGCGGCTGCGGGCCCCCGCGCTCCCAGGCCGGGATGCTGATGGGAGCACGGCTGGGAGCCGCGGGGCCCCATGCTCTTGGCCAGGGCGCTGTGCGGGTGGAGCGCAGCGGGCCCTGTGGGGCTCAGGCTGGAGCGCCTGGCTGAATACAGTGAGTAAGCAGTGGAGGGGAGGGGCTTAGGTGGTGGGGTTCTGGAGAGGGAGGTGGTTAGGATAGGAGGATCTTGGGGGGGCGGGGACCCCCTGCCGGGGGATTTAGGGGGTGTGGTCCCAGGGTGGTGGTTAGGGTGCAGTGTCTCAGGAGGGGGCAGTCAGGGAAGAAAGAGCAGGAGGGCCTAGATGGGGGGCTGGTTCCTGGCGGGGCAGTTAGAGTGGGGGGGGTCTCAGGAGGGGGCGATCAAGGGACAAGGAGCGCTGCAGGGAGGGATTTGGATGGGTCAGGGGTGCTGGAGGGGCAGTCAGGGAGTAGAAAGTGGGTGGGGGTCAGATAGGGGGTTGGGGCCGGGCTGTTTGGGGAGGCACAGCCTTTCCTACCCGGTCCTCCACATGATTTTGAACTTCAATGTGGCCCTCGGGCCAAAAGGTTTGCTCACCCCTGCCCTACAAGCATGACTCCTCCTTCTTCATCTCCTCCAACCTGTCCCTATCCTCGTCCTCTCTTTCTCATCCTGGTTCCTTGCCTACCCAGTCCCAAGGTCTCAGTCCCCACTCCTCAGGCTTCTCATTCCAGTCCCAATTTCCTTGCCCAGCTAGTCTTAATCTCTCCTTTGGATGTACTGAGTCTCAATCTCCTCCTTTCCCCCACTCCCAGAAGCTCCCCTCCCAACCCTTAGTCTTCTCTGGCTCCTCATCTGATCTGTCTGTTTTCTCCCCACTTCTCTCTGGCTCCAGTTCTAGTCTCCCTCCTCAAACTCCTCATCCAGTCTGTCTTCCCGTCTCTGGACCCTTGTCTTAGTCTCTGTGCCCAGCCACACCTCAGCTCCTTGTTAGATTTTCTTTCCTCCTTCTCTTCCCTTCCATCTCCCCTCATATTGATTCCTACTCCCAATCTCCTTGCCAGCTAGTTCCAGTGTCCCTTTCCTTGCCCCCAGCTCCTCATATGACCTAGGTCTTCCTCCCACGTGCCCAGCCAACTGGGAAAAACAATGTATTTGCATCTGACCTTGTTCTCAGAAATGGCTAAACTGTTGTAGTGGAAATTTCCAGAAAACATTCAGCCTGAGGCAGACTCCCAGCATAGAAAATTGCACCCCATATGGTTACAGTTTGGTAAAGTCCCAATCTATTGAGAACAGGGATGGTGCTAAAGTGGAAAGTATTAGGCAGCCTTAACAATAAGTGGTGCAACCAGCATGCCTGTAATATTGTGAACAGAGGGGTGTGTGAGTAGGGAGAACTTGTGTGGTCACTAACTTGTACAGGGTGGCCTGGTTATTTCCTGGTTCCTCTGGTCTAGAGGCATTTGTGAAATTAGATTTGTCGCAATTATTTGCTTGTTTTGGGTTTTTTTAAATAATTGTTTTCATAGCCATTTTTTTAAAACCAGAAACCCAGGATTAATTTGCAGGTTTTCTCCTGGTATTATGCCCCAACTAATGTACATTTTCTGATGTCTGACATTGTTAACTTTTAAGCTATATTCATTTCATGTCAGTCTTCTTGTGTACATGCAACTGAATAACTTCATGTTCTTCTGAACACTGGCTGTTGAAGTGTCCTGGCAAACATCCATGGGCACAATCCTACTTTCCTTGAGCATCTGAAATTCCTATCAAAGTCACTGGGACTCTTAAATGTGCAAGGAATGCAGGATCACTCACCAAATTTGAAAACGAGCATTGCAAACAACAAGATCATAAAATACTTCCTAATGAAAGTTCACTGTCTGGTTTGTCTGGACATCATGGCTCATGTGACTGTTAGATCTGCATTGCCACTGCAGCATGTGCTTTGCTCATAAAGCGCTATGTTGTATTTATTTTTTTGCCTTTGGCTATAGTTCTCTCACCAGGAGACTAAACTCCCTCACGGTTTATAGACTGATGATGATATACATTTCCCCCCCAAAATTCTCTTGAGTAGCCAGTCTGAGGTATTTTTAAATAGCCCCCTTTTCTGAAGTGAGTTTGATTTTGTTTTTCCTTGCTGAATATCTGGCAAAGAAAGACATCCCAGGTTTCTCCTTTGGATGTTGGACGACTCCTTAAAATCGATGGGGCATCTTTTAATTGGATTTATCCAAACAATTAACATATCATTTTGCCAGACATGACAGGCCAGACACACACTTGTTTAGCATGGGACGGTTTTTATTGAACAGACAAACAAAATTGTAAAACGACAGATTCACCATTAAATCATGTGTCCACGTTCAGCTGCATAGCAAACATCCATCTACTTAGTATCATCAGGAGTCATTTTAGCTGTCTGTAAATGAACTATCCTAATTTATTGCACTCCCGTCTCACGTATTCAAGCTGTTCAGATTTGTTTCTGTTTTTAAAGAATCTGCATGTTTAACTATCTAAAAAATGCTCTGTAACTTGGCTCATTCCCATGGCTGGTGGTGTTTGTTACACGGAAAGGCTGTGCTGTCTTTCAGTGAGTGAGAAGGACTGAACTAGACTTGACTTATCTTTTTCTTCTTCTTGTTTGTATACAATTTGAGATTGAACTAGTCATTTATTATTATTTATTGAATCATATGTCCAGTTTGCAGCTTCACACATGAAATCCCTTGGTAGCTTCATAATATGTAGATTGTTGCTGATCATTATTTTATGATCCCAGTCACTTAACATATAAATGTATATGTATAAATGTTGCAAAAGACTTATACTCCTGTTACGTGACGGGTCAGTACAGGGTCGGCAATCTTTCCAAAGTGATGTGCCAAGTCTTCATTTATTCACTCTAATTTAAGGTTTCGTGTGTCAGTAATACATTTTAACATTGTTAGAAGGTCACTTTCTATAAGTCTATAATATAGAACTAAACTATTGTTGTATGTAAAGTAAATAAGGTTTTTAAAATGTTTAAGAAGCTTACTTTAAAATTAAATTAAAATGCAGATCTTATCAGTTTAGTGTGATCCTTGCCTTTGCTTTTCCTTGCTGAGTTTTCCAATGTCTGGCACATATTTGGATACTTTAAGCTACACACAGACTTCTGAGTGACCAGTTGTTAACTGGCTCTGAGAGGAATAGAGGACAGATTTCATGTGTGAAAATACCTGTTCACACAGGTATGTGGATCCAAATGCTGACAGCATTGCAAACATAATTTTCTTCAGTTACATTTCACTGGCAGGGATATCTAGCAGGTCAGAACAGAGGCCCCATGATCTCTTTCACTAGTTTCAAGTGCACTTTGTAGATCTCCAAACTTTGATGCCCACAATTCTGAGCTTTTTAACTGATTGAGCTGCATTTCGAAATCTTCAACATCTATCCACTGAAATACAGACAAATCCAAGTCGCTTTTGTTGAACTTTTCAGGTTTAATTAGAAAAGAAAGCATTGGGCCAAATCATATCTTGAAATCTGTCAGAAAATTCTGATTCCAGTTCTTGCATGTACATTCTAATCTCAACGTCAAGCGCAGTGCGCTATTCCACTTGGTGTCATAGTGATGTAAGCAGCAAATTGGGACTTAAAAATATCCCAGTGCAGTGGTGCTGGAACAATTTTTAAGGTGGAGTTGCTGAGCTGCACCCCTCTTGCCCTTGTCTGCACCCTTCCCTGCCCCAGGCTTGGGCCAGCTGCAGAGCCCTGGGCCAGCAGCTGGGACCTCAGGCTGGCAGCAGAGCTCCCGGGACTGGTGGCTGGGACCTGGGGCTGGCAGCGGCTTGAGCAAGGCCAGTGGACAGAACCCCAGCTGGCAGAGGATCTAGGTGAATTCAGTACTCCCACTTATACCTCTTGAATCCATTGTTTTTGCTTGTAACCTTCCTTGCTGTTCTTGCTTCTTCCTACATCTTTCCTCTTGTTGAATTCACAAACTCCAGATTTAGCATCAATCTCAGTAATGCAAAAAGTACTCCTGGGGGAATTCATGTGTGGAATTCATGTGTAGAATTCATGTGTAGAATTCATGTTCCCCACCGATTTCTTTGCTTTCCTGCAGAAAAGTGACTTTCTGACAGGGAAGTAAAGGGAAGCTGCAAGAGCAGTCATGCACCACTCCCTTGTGGAGTAGATACATCAGGCACCTGGAGCAGCCAGTGGAGAGGTGAATCACCACAGGGTTAGGGACACCCCAGCCAGTGGTTCCTACCCTGAGCCAGCTGCTAGTCCCATGTGGGCTGGAGGCAGGAGAGGACAGGAGTTCCTCTTCCCCCACAAAAGGTATCTGGGGCTGTGTCAGACCCACCCCAGAAACTTCCTCCAGCTGCAGGAAGCTCAGCATCCTCCCTTGCTTCCTGCCTTCATTGTGCTCAACTGTGGTGGGAGGAGTCACTGTAGGGAACTGCTCCCCGATCCATCCAACCCCTGTGCATCCAGACCTCTAATACTTGGACACCCCTGCCAAGCGTCACCAGGTACATCCAGAACCCCCCTAGCCCTCCATACCTGAACTCCACCCCACTGAACCTCAACCCCTGCATCTGGAGCCCCCCTGCACCAATCCCCTGCCTCCAGATCCCCACCTCGGCACCCAGACCACCCCTCACTGAGTTCCCTGCACTCAAACCCTGACTTTGAGCCCCCACATCCACACGCCCACACCACTGCCCCCAACTAGCTGCACCCAGATCCACACTCCACCAAGCCCTCAGCACCCAGACATTCCCTGTTGGGATCCCGCATACTCAGACCCCTCCACTGAGCCCCAATCACTTTCAACTGGAAGTCCCTGGAGAGCCCCATTGCCCCAGCACCTGGAACCCCCCAACGAGCCTCTGTGCATCCAGATCCCCCCACGGAACTGCCTGCATGCCACACAGAATCCTTTCACCCCACAGCTGGATTCCCCCACACTGAGTCCCTCCACACTTGGATCCTGCCTGATTAAGCCTGCCTCACACCTGGTGCAGAGGGGCAGGACCCCAGGGTGCCCAGGCCTTGTGCTGTGTCAGGGCTTGGTGCAGCCTCCTTGCTGAGTCTGTGTCTGGGAAGTGTGAGGTGGATGGTTGCAGGGTGATCTCTAGCAAGCCAGTGGCCTGTGCTTCCAGTGCCATGCTGAAGCCTCTGCATTTATTTATTGACAAATAAAACTTGTGGAATTTTGCAGAATTTTAAAATATTGTGGGCAGAATTTTTAATTTTGGGGGCAGAATGCCCTTGGGAGTAAAAATAAAATTAAAATAAAGGGGTGGGGACACTCCATTGTGAAACAGACAGTACATCTGTGACCAGGCTGAGAGAGAGAAGTGTCTCTTCCCTCCTGCTTGACAGGAGCATGTTGATCACCTCCTAGTGACCTGCCTTATCTCATGTACCTTCAGAACATAATTTTCAGTGCAGATACAGAATTCCTTAAACAAATGATCCTATATACATTTTGCAATGAATATGATGACTGGGGGCTCTTGGTAGAGAATTCACATGCCACCTTCTGATCAACTTAATATGCATACATCTGGCCCACGGGATCCTGGGAAAACTCTGCACACCCTCGGTGCCCTCTGCCAGTTGGCCCCAAGGGGTTCCTAAGTCATACCCTCTTTAATTCTTCTTTTGTCCCTTTTTGTAGTGTCAAGATGGTGCTGATGTGGACCAGCGGTGATACCTTCAAGACTGTTTACTTTATCCTGAACCAGGCTCCTTTCCAGTTCTCCATTTGTGGTCTGCTCCAGGTCTTTGTGGACATGGCCATCCTGCTACAGGTTTACTTCTACAGCTACTACCCTCAGAAGCCAGCATCGCACACTGCACACCCAGCCAGTACAAAGGCACTCTGAAGCACGTGTATCGGTAAACAGTGTTGTGGAGTCTGCCTGTGCAGCTTTTCCTTCCACTTGTAAATACTATTTCGATGAGTAGAAAGCAGAAGAGAGAATGATGCTCAAAAACATAAGAAGTTTGTATTTTTAATGGTTTGCTTCTGTTTGGTTTCAGATTCATTGTATAGAATTTGTTTTTCTGGGGGTGGGGGTGGAAGGTAGATAGTCTGTTTATTTTTTGCAAACATACCTATGAGCCTTATAAATGCACGCGTGTGTGTGTATGTATGTACGTATAATTGCAAGGGCTGGATGTTTGTGTTTTTAATGCTATTTAAAGAAATGTTAAACCACAGAGATGATTGAATATTTTGTCTGATGCTTTTACCTATTTATATAAAGTGTGTACATTGGAAGTAAGTCTGGAATATCAGAGAGAAATATTTCGGTGATATATGAAGACACTGTCAAAGTTTTAAAAAAGGTGGATGCAGTAGATCAGGAAGGTGGGCAGGGGAAAGGGACTGAGAAGGGATGGTGAACAATCTAAAGGAAACCAATAATAGCCAGTGTAAAATGTAAATGTACTGTGTGTGCACAAACTCATGCTGCTGGATCAGTGTGGCAGTGAATAGATCAAGGTGAGGGATAGTTTCAGGGAGGATAATGTGTGGATGATGCTATGGCCAAATCTAAGCTTGACATAGCTAGTTACCAGGTGGGATGAAGGGAGAATTAAGAGGTGGGAGAGAGGGAGTCTAACATAACTAGTCTTGATTTAAAGCATCTGCTTTCAGGAAGAGAATGGGGCCCTGTCTGATTAGGGGTGCACAACTGGGTCATGATGGTGTGTGACTGAGACTCTGGATGGGTTGTTGGGATGCCTATAGCAGTGCTGAATGGGGCTGGTAAGTGGGTATTAACAGGAGTACTAGTGAAAAATTTCTAGGCAGTGGTTGCGAAATTGGGGAAAAGCAGGAATAAAGAGGTGTCAATGAAAATGGGTTACTAAGGTTTGGAGTGCAGAACAGTTTGTGTGGGAGAAGTAAAGCAGTAATCTAGAGAGCAGGGTCCACTTTCTAAAAATGGGGTTAGTTAAATATTGAGATTCACATTAGTATTATTGACTGCCAAGTGACACCAGGTTGTGTTCTGGGGTATTTCTCGTGTTAGCCAAACATGCATATGCTACAAAGGAATAGGTGTGAAGAGAAGTATAATTGTTTTTCTGCTATTAAAGATCTTCCACGCTGTTTACTTTTAGAAAGCTAGATGGTGGCTGGAAGGGAAAATGAGCAGGCCTGAGAGCATATAATGTTATGTATAATCTAAGTCATATAATTGTATGTTTGCCAACATTAGTCACTGTGCCCTTTCTGAGAATTGGCACTTCTCTGGAAATGCTAAGTGGATACAGTTTTAACGTTCAGTTATCAAGCCCTTTGGCTTCAGCCATAATGAGCCTAGCTTGACCTGTAGGAGATGAATACAGAAAGATTACTGAGTCCCAGACACAGTTGTCTGTGTTGCCTTCTTCTTGGAGACTCATTCTTTCCTGACAAATAAATGCTGCCTTCCTGCAGATACCGGTGTTTTAGGGCAGTGCTAGATTTCCAGTGAGATATTTTGTTTTCTTAGAACATTCCAGAAAGATACACAATCTTAAATAAGGCAACAAGTCTGGGATATCACATCTTGAGTTTCAATCCGGTATTCTCCCTAACCTGCTATATTTGGCTCTACCATGCTTTAGGTATGGACCATCTTTCATGTGGGGGTGGCGATATTCTTGTGAAGAGTAAAAGCATGTAGTCACAAGCAGTAAAGTCTATCAGGAATGTTTTTATTTTAGGATAATTGACACCAAGTTGTCCTTTGCTATTGTGCTTTTTCTTAATCTCTCAGTCTAAAATAAACCACAAACTGGCTGTCTTGACCTCCAGGATTCCACTCCCCGTGCATCTCTTGGAGGTGATGTCCTCTGCTTCTATGAGCCAAATCCTGCCTCATTGGCAACATTCTCATTACCTTCAGGATTGGCAGTATGGGTGTGACATGATCCAAGCACAGTATTGCATTTGTGTACCCCAAGCCTCTTGTTTTTATGGAGCAGCCTCTGAGCTGATCATGTTCCCCCCCATCAAGATGGCTGGATGACGAGCATTGCCATGGCAGCTGGATACAGAGGAGACTGGTACATCCCAATGGATGTACCTGCCCTGATCTCTGGTGTCTGCAGGGGACTACGCGGGCCACTGGCAAATCTACACAAATAAACCAAAACTCAGGAAAGTTGTTCAATCTGAGGGCCTGGCATAGAGTGCTATGGTCAAACTCTGACTCCATGCTTTTTGTTTGACACCATACTCTCTTATGCCTGAAGTGACCTTACAAAGACAATGCATGTGGCATGGCAGACTATGAATGTTTTATTCCTCTCCTTTCTCAAATGTTCTGGTTGTGTTAAAAGAACATCTGGGCTTTTCTCTTTTTAATTAAAAACTTAACGACTGTCCTCTCTGGTGTATGCTGCTTCAATGAGGATTGTATTTCTACTTGTATGCAAACAGTTTCTCACATGTTTTAATGGTTTGGTTTTTTAATAATTTGTAGTACTAAGATTTTTGTACCTGATGATGATGGTCTTTTTTTCTACTGTTGTATGAAACAGGGGTGTAATAGCAAATGGCTGCTAAGATCTCTTGGCTTTGTGTAACAGGTATTACTGAAGATAAAATGAACATGGTTTTTCCTTTCTTCTTTTGGGACTCTGGTCTACAGATTCTTAGCAGTCTGCCATCACTACCAAAAACAGTATGCTCGGTGAACATATTTCTTTCATACCAGAACTGCAAATGCCAGAAGAGAAGCCAATGGACTAGTGTCTAAAGTCATTTTTTATTTAGAGCATTTGAAAAGCTGGGTTACTTCGCTAGGAACTCTTTTGAACTTCATCTTGAAAGATGCTTTAAAAGCAAAGTTACAGAATTTTTTATATGTAAAAGAATTATCTGTAGCAGTAATCACCTCAGAAAATTAAGAAATCAGTGACTTTAAATACATCTTTGTTGAATGTATGGTACATTTCACATCCTCTGTCAATTGCAGTGATTTAAAAACAATTAAATAAATCAGTTATGCACAGATTCAGTGTTACTTTGTTTCTTCAAATGTAAGAAAGGAATCTTCTTATTTAAAGGTTTTGTATTGCTCATCTGGTCTGGGACCTTGTCCTCATATTTGTCTCTAGAAAGAAGAAGCAGGCTTTGGTTGCTATATAAGTAATCAAGAAGCATACAATATCTTAGGATTAAAGCTAGGACTAGGATTCACAGTACAGGATCCTAGGGGGTAGATAAAAATCAATAATGGGCTTTTTTGGGGGATGAGGATAAAAAAATCTAATTTTTTAAATTTAAATTTGATTTTCTTTGTTTAAATTATGATTCTTTGTTTTTAAAAATAAACTGTTTAAAATGAAATCTGAATTTAATACAAAATATGTTAAGGCCTAAACTTGTGTTATCTCTTAAAACATTTAAATAAAAAATAAATAGGCTGAATTCATGCGCTTCTAACAACAATTTTGGATTAAAGGCTGCCGTACTGTATAAAGAATTAGGGGGAAAAAAATCTAATGGTTGAAGCCAAGCTTTATAAATATGGGTTATGTATAAACAATAGGTCATGTACTGTATTGTGGCGGCCTCGGGAGGTGTGCTGCTGGGTACAAAAGATTGGCAAGATCATCACAGGCATTGGGACCTGGCCTCTGACTCCAGGAGAGTCATCAGGATCATCCATTGAGCCCACTTGCCTGGTCTTAGACGCCTGTTTTGTAGCTTCTCCCTACTTGCCTGGCTCATTTATCAACTTATGAATATTCATGACTCCACCCATCAGTCGCCATTTTCTAACGTACTAAAAATGTACAGTTAATAAGAATCTGAAAATATTAAGCTATATAATTTGCTTAAATAAATGTATATAGATATAGTATGTTCTCCAAGGTAGCAAAAAGATATACCAAAACTAGTATAAAGAGACTAATTGTAAATGATTATATCAGTGAATGAGAATGCACCTTTCTTTAGAAAATAACTGAAGTAAAAATGGAAAAGTTGATTAAAATCAGATGATTTTAAATAAAGGCTTTCTACTTGGTGATTTAAATCAATCCACTCTGCTGGGTTCTGTCTCCAGCTCTCTCAGGGACTGGCTGTGTGGCCTTGAATAAATCACTTTATCTTTATCCCTGAGCCTCAGTTCCCAGGTAGAAAATGGGGGATAGTAACTCACAGGGATGGAGTGTTAATTATTATTCAGTGATTGAACTTTACAAGGGTTCTCAGGAGGTCGTATTAGGGGAAGAATAAGATACCAGACCTAGAACTGAGTGTCAAACATCTCCCATTTATTATTCCTCAACTATCCAAATATTTCCACAGCTTTTTTGAAGAGGGTCAGGAAACTGAAACTACTCAGGATTCCTTGACCATAAAATCATGCCGTGGTTTATAGATGAACATTTCCCCTACCCAGTCATGGGAGTGTGTGTGTGTCGGGAGGGGGAGGGGTGTGAGTCATTACATCCGCCCATGTTAATTAGAAAATGAAAGCAATCCAGCCTAGAATGGCCCGCTGGACCTGAAATTGGTCTGGGGCATTTGACCAGCATGTGGCTTGCTGGTGGAGTTTGGTTCCCCCTGCCATCCATGTTGCTAGTGGAGTATGTGGTAGACAGGAAGGAACTGGGGAGCTGCTGTTTCTGTTTTTAGTGATTGAGGAGCTACAGCTATTATTTGTGGATTAGAATAGAGACTGACGAGATAGGGAGGTAGGGTTGCCAACTTTGTAATAGCACAAAACCAAACACCTGTGCCCTGCCCATGCCCCGAAGCCATACCCTTCTCCAAAGCCCTGCTCCCACCCTGCCCCTTCACTGAGGCTCCACCCACCATCCCCTCTCCCCTCACTCCATCCCTGCTCACTTGCCCCATCCTCATTCACTCATTCTCACCAGCCTGGGACTGAGGGTTGAGGTGCAGGGTGTGGGCTCCAGGAAGGCATTTGGATGCAGGAGGGGGGGGCTTCAGGCTGGGGCAGGAGGTTGGAATGTGGGGTGTGGTGCGGACTGTGGGCGGTGCTTTCCTCAAGCGGCTCCCCACAAGCAGCAACATGTCCCTTGGCTCCTAGGCAGAGGTGAGGACAGGAGGCTCTGCACACAGGCACCACCCCCACAGCTCCCATTGGCTGTGGTTCCCGGCCAATGGGTGCTGTGGAGCTGGCCCTCAGGTCATGGCTGTCCCTCTGCCTAGGAACTAAGGGACATGTTGCCCCTTGCTGGGAGCTGTGCAGAGCCAGGTAGGGTGCCCGCCAGCCCTACGCCAACTGGACTTTTAACGGCTGGGTCAGCAGTGCTGACTGGAGCTGCCTTGGGTCCCTTTCTGACCGGGCATTCTGGTCAAGTGTGTGTGTGGGAAGAAATAAATTAGGTAGAAAACAGAAGCAGGGAACTAAGAGAGTGAGTGATTTGTGGAGAGATTCAGAGACACGAAATATAGGGGAGGCGGTAGAAAATACAAAGGAGAGAGTGCGGGGGGAAGTCAAGGATACAAGGGAGTCTGGAAATTAAGTAAAAAGCTGATTGCCCTAACAGAAGGGCTGGACTGAACAATTCTTATGGACCGTGGAAAGCACTTCTCCATGTTGTTCCCATTCAAGTCAAGGGGATTACTTCTGTTAGTGCTCAGCAGTGTAATAGCTGCACAGTGTAGCTCAAAATGTACTCCTATGATTAGTTTCTGCCATGCTGAATTTCTTTTTTGCTCTGACAGGGCCCATTGAAATCAATGAAACTCTTATGACTGGGTCAAATTCAGCCTGACAGTCAATGGGAGTTTACACAGAAGTCAATGGCAGCTGTACCTGCTTACCACGGGGCTGATGTCAGTGGGGTTCCTTGCAGAGTAAGGTGCTGTTTTGTGTAAGTGTGTCCATATTGGGCTGATAACAACCTTTGACATCAATGTACCTTTACCTTGCAATTTTATTTGTGGAAATGAAAAATCAATACATGGCAACTGAGCATTTCTGCCTTTTTAAAATTATTTATTTGGCAGCATTCTGTGCTTAGCCTAACAGATTAGTAAAGGCCAATAATAATTTTTTTTAGTATGACTTAAGATCTGTTAATAAACTCTCCCTCTATAGCTATAGATAATCAGTGTACACATTCTTCTGACAGAAACTTTGGCAGCCGTGGGGTTAGAATGTCTCTTTGGTTCCTTAGAACATCCAAAGATGAAGCGAGAAGAGAATTAACTACGAAGCTAGAGAACGTGATTCCAAAAAGCTTTCTTGTGTTTTGCGGCTGACAGCTGGGTTCAGGTTAGCCGCGTCCCTGATGGGGGTGAGTGGCTTTAATTCAGGAAAGGTGGTGAGGAATAGAGGACCTTGAGTAATGGAGACTGTTTCTGGGAGGGAAGATGAAGCCTCTTGGTGTGGCCATCCTCCTTGAGACCACAAACAGCACAGCAGTATCCAGAGCAAAACTGAATATATTTTTTTCTTTAAACAAAGGAAATTAAAACACACCTCTAAAGGAAGATAAAAAATCAGGATCTCAAATTCTCCACTTTACTCTGGATTTACACCAGGGTAGCACTTTTTAAAACTGTACCAAGGGATTATAGGGAGCCCGGTATTAGTTTAGTTTTAATTTTTTTGTTGACATTTTGCAGCAGAAGGTATCGGTGAATATTAGCAGCGGCCTAGTGAAAATATTGTTCAAGTATATGTAAGAGAAAGATATGCAGTGTGGCTCTAACAAGTAAGATACTGATGTAGAAAAACAGATCATATTTCTTTGTCACAAAAATGTTTTTGTGCGTGACACGATCCCAAAGGACTTCAGAAGCCTGAAATGCCCAGAGTAAATCATGGTGCAGTGAACTTCAGCTGTCAACTTCCCCCCGCTTCCCTACATTTTTGTGAATTTAGTGCTTGTGAAGGGTGCTGGGTTGCTTGCTTTGGAGCAGTGAAGTGCTCTTCTTAGGGCTTGTCTATACTGGCACTGTACAGTGCTGCAATTTTCTCGCTCATGGGGGGTGAAAAAACACCTCTCTGAGCCCAGCAAGTTTCAGCGCTGTAAAGCACCAGTGGAGACAGTGCGCCAGTGCTGGGAGCCGTGCATGAGTGCTGGAAGCTACGCTTCTTGTGGAGGTGGGTTTTTCAGAGCGCTGCATTTGGCAGTGTAGACTAGCCCTTAGTCATGCTGATGCTGCAGCAGTGCAGATTTCCCCTGGCCCATTCCTTTTTATTGTACCTCAACCCTAATGTGATGGCAATACCTTTATGGGCTAAAGGGTAGTTCAGCCTCCACGGCCAGGGAAGTTTCTGAGCTGAGGCTACTAATAACTCTGCCTATTACAATAATGACTTTGTGATTTTGGTCCCAGTCTGAGTAGAAGCTTTAACAGAGGCCATCTGCTTATTTCATGAAGCTTATTGTACAGTAACAGCTTTTAGTCACTGCTGATCAGGGCTGGCTTTGAATGTGTAGTGGAGATGTTAGTAAAAGCCGGTGTATCCCATTTTTCCATAGCATTGTACCATCCGGTCCCTACAACTCTGAATTTTTGGGGTTTTGTCAGACTTTTAGCACTACATGTTGAAAATATCAACACTGCCAGCCCTAAACATTCAAAGTATCAGTCAATTGGCTTGAAAACAAAACAAACTGTAAAACTAATAAATGTGTGGTTTGCTTTATTTGCTTTTTGAACCTTTTGAGTTCAAGTTTTCAAGTTCTTATCTTTACAGCCATAAGGGATAGATATTTACTTTTGTTTTACAGACGAAAGCTGAAATTCCCTGAGTCACATGACTCCTCAAGTTGATACTTTAATGATCACAAAATCATAGATTATTAGGGCTGGAAGAGACCTCAGGAGATCATCTAGTCCAACCCTCTGCTCAAAGCAAGACCAACCTCCACTAAATCATCCCAGCCAGGGCATTGTCAAGCCGGGCCTGACCAAACACCTGAACCTCACAATAAGAGCGCCCAGGTTTGCAACACTAAAATATCCTTCTAGGAGTATGTGTGCACCTCAATTAACTTGGAGTACTAGACCTCCTAATGTGTCCATGAAATCAAAATGTCATCATGTAGATGGCAGTGGGAAAGATGGCCTCTATCACAGAGCTTAGCAATTCTGGCCATTTGTAGAATAGGTTTAATGCTTATTTGTAGTCTTTAGGAAAGAGCACGTGACTTTCTAATTTTGATTGTGGATTGGCTACATATATTACATAAGAAAAAAAATAGGGATGCCCACCAAGGTGGTCAAAAATTGAAGACAAAGGGGTTAGGAGATAGCCTGGATTCACCAATGGAAAAATCTGAGAGTGAGAATGCTTCCAAAGCACTTGATCAAATGCAATAAACTTATTGCTGAATAAAAATCATTCTCATTTTGTCTTCTGTCTGACATTCAGTGCAACAGAACTTGATAAGGCTTTCAAAATAATTTGTTTAAAGGGTTCCTGCTTTATGCGTTCCGGGTTTGTCATCTGAATATGCAAACTTAACCTTTATTAAAAGCCATGCTTTATGTAACAGGAGTAATATGTTGTTGCAGTTGTTGATTTATTAGTCAAAAAACTGAGTGCACATTGTAATTTAATTACATGGCTTTTGAAACTATAAGAAACTGGCTATGGTCAGTCAATACGTAATAATTACTGTAGTGCAACAATACTACTATTGTTTCCTTAAGCTGAATGGTGCTACACATGCAAAGTCATTCTTCTTTTTTAAATTTCTGTTGATCTTAGCATTACAGTGTCCTTAAATACTTATCACCTGGCTGCTAGATACTGTGGTGATGGGCTCATTAGAAACTGCTAAACAACATCCTAGTTAATACAGATTTTTTAAGTTGTTGATCCGTATGGGAGTTCACTGACTATTAGCTAAACCTCCAAGAGTGAAGGTTTGTTTTTGTTCTGTCAGGAAAAACATGATGTGCTCTCTTTTCTAGAAAGAATCTAATGCTCCAAGAATCATGGACTTCAACAGACACAGTGATAACCTCTATTGTCTCAAGATACATCTACAAATCCCTTGTAAACCAGCCCCCTAAGGTTTGTGTGATCACTGTGTCCAGTGTTTAGACTGAAAGTATAAACAGCATATGGTGTTCATGAAATAAGTACTATGAAATGATTTAATCTATTGAGTTCAGCTGGAGAATCGGTGAGCTGCTTTAATTTTAAGTTTTGGGACAAGAATAGTTGGACACATTCATCGCCTTCGTACTGCATGCATTACCATACAGTGCAGCTTGATATTACATTTAGCAGGCTAGAAAACTGGGCCTTGAAGACAAGCCTTAATAAATTGAGCATGTGAAAATGCTGCTCCAGTTTAAAATGTCAAATTGTAGCAGTTTAAATTATCAAATTGTGGCAATTCTCCAGCAGTATGAAGCTTCATTCTAATTCTCCATTGCAAGCCAGTACTCAGAGACCTGCCCTCATTCGTGGCTACTTCTCTGTGGAGCTCTGGGCAGAACCCATAATGTTTGTGTGGTGGTTACTTTACTAGCGGCTGATACTTTTCTTAATAACTCAAAAAGAGCAAAGCTATGAAGATGCTGACAGCAGTTGGCTGGCCTGGAAATGGCTCATAGAGGGGCAGGTCAATCTTTTGTCTCCTCCTTTTCTTGTGGGAAGAGGCAGTATATAGATTTTAATCCATTATTAACCTTCACCTCTCCCTAGTACCCCAAGGTTGTTTGGAGGGATGGGGGCTAATCTTGGTGAAGCTAAACATATATAAACCGCCCCCTCCCCCAGCATGGTATTTCTGCGGGTCCCAAACTGAGGAAATGCTATTTCCACAGCCTGGATGTGAAGTTCAGCAGGGGGCAAGGGAAAGCCTCCCCATAAGATGTTACTGTGCTATCGGTCAATTCGGCCCCTTTAAAAGGGCTCACTGCTGAGTGGGGCTGACAGACCACAATTCTCCTTGGAGCCAAGGGGAGTGGTAGGTGCCCCTCTCATCTTAACCTCAGACCCAGAGCTGGCACCTATTTGAAAATGGAAGTGGGTGCACTGGGGGTTTCCAGCATGAAGCCAGCTCAGATTTTCATCTTGTTTTTTAAATTAAACATAAATTAAACAGACGTTAAATTCCTTGATCTGTTGCTCTGATAATGGCCAATGTTTAACACAGGCCAGGACGAGCAAATGGCTGCTGTCAGCTGTGTGGACATTGGAGCACATGGCACTGCCTTAAAAGGAAAAGAAAAGCCAATGCAACAATAAGGGAACAAAACTTCCAGTTTTTATTAAAATAAAACAACCTTTTATGTCTTTCAGTCCAATCCTTTGAGGAATGGCTTACTACAGTCAGCTACTAGTGTAGGGTTATTCTTATCTCCATTGGGGAAAAAAACCTCACCTGTAATATAACAGTATTTGTTCATTTCCTGACAGCAGGGGTGAAACAGAAAAGGACAGTGTAATGTTCCTACATCGGTAAAGAACGCGGTGCCCAGCAATGTTGTTGTTCTTAAATGTTACCCAGTATTAGAAATACGTCCAGATGTACATTACACGTTGAACTGAACCAGCTACACAGCTCAGTAAAGGAGAAGTCGCAAGGGCGGAGAGCTCACAGATGCTCACGATATGAAAAATTGGATTCAGTAAACAAAAAATGGTTGAGTTTTTGTGGCACAGATTTTTTGTTTAAATGTACTGATCTTTTGGAATGAAATCTAGGGGGAAGTGAGGGAAGGACAGTTCTAACCTGGGGTCGGAAAAGATCATCTCATCCCAGCTTGGAAGAGATGCAAGATTATTCCATAACATGTGGAACAGCTGCTGCCTTGGGGCTTGATCCCCAAAGTCCATGTATAGACGCCCATTGACTTAATGGGTTTGGATCAAGCTCTTTGTATAGAGCTGCAATCTTCAAAGTACCACTGCAGAAAACTACATAGACATGAGTCTCTGAACTATTCCTGTCCTGCCTCACCACAAGGCTACCCCTACTGGGCAAGTGCTTTTGATTTTTGCTAAAATGTTGAACAGTCTTTAAAACACAGGAAGGAGGAGGCCACTAGAGGAACACATTTTTGTTTTTTTTAAAGCTATATGTAAATGTGGGCAAAGGAAAACAAGTTGACGTTCAGTATGATTAACAAGTTTGTCCATGTATATTTCTGTCATCAGGGCTCAAGTGCAAAGCCTATTATTGTAGATATGCATGTTTACTAAATAATGCATAAAGAGCAAGAGCGCAAGTCAGACCTGTCAGCAGGCAGCCCAGATTACAGTTCCCAATTTTAAAAAAAACAATCACTATTTATTAAAAGACAAGGGAATAGGGATAAATTTGCCCTTCTGCTGGCCAAGGCCTCTCTCCCCCATCTTTCAACTTTTCCCTTTTCATTTTGAGATGTAACCACATAGGGGTGCCACGTAGATTGAATCCACTGATTCAGTCCCTAGATTGAATAAGGGCTTGGGGACATTCTCAGCACAGAGTAGGGCCACCAGGAAGCTTATGTACAGTAAATGGCACCCGTATTTCTCCCAGCAATGGGCCCTTAGGATGAATTCTCTCTCCAAATCTATTTTTTCTTGTTAGCAGACACAGTGGAAACCTGGCTTAAGCAACTGATCCTTGGGGGCTGCCAAAATCAGTTGCTTAACAAAAGAGGCCTACAAAAGAGGGAGCAGAACTGTCCTCCACGTTGTTTTTAGACGTGCTTTGGGGTGCTCTCAAAATAAAAGTTACTCAAGAAGAACAGTCTTTTGTACAGGTCTCACTGTATATCCTGATTTATGTTAGTTCTTTAGGGTTTTGTTTCAGATCTGGAACTCTCTCATTTGCTAGTTCAGTGCTGCTGGCTAAGTCTTTTAGTTGTCTGCAGTCAACATCTCCTCTTGTCTTCCTGTTTCATTGCTGGCTGATGCCACACCCCAGCCACATCTAGTGGGGAGGAGGTACCCACTCCCTGAGAACTGTCACCATCTGGGGATCTGCTGGTTTCCTCTAGCTGGTGCAACTGTCTGCTTGCAGCTTGCTGCTGCTGTTCCTTTAGCTCTGTGTAGGAGCGGGAAAAAGTGTGAAAGATGGAAGTGACCGGAAAAGCCATCAGCAAAATACCACTCAAGATACTGCTCAGGGCTACTACCTGGCCTGGGATGCTCCGAGGTACCATGTCTCCATAGCCTACAGTTGTCATGGAGATAACAGCCCACCAATAGCTGGTGGGAACACTAGTGAATTCTTGCTTGGCTCCCAGTTCACTCTCTGCCAAATAAATCAGTGGAGAAAAGAGCGCCATGGCAACACAAAGGAAGAGGAGGAGAAGTCCAAATTCCCTGGTGCAGCGGCGCACAGTGAGTCCCAGTGTCTGCAGTCCCAGTGAATGGCGTGCCAGTCTCATGACATATAGGATGCGGAGAGCCCGCAAGAAGCGTAGAACTAGGCCCACTCGCTCCAAGTACTTGTTTCCTGCTCCACTGCCAGGCTTCCTCTTGCTGTTTGTGGTGGAGACCATATCCACTATCAGAGAGATGTAGAAAGGCAAGATGGCTAAGATGTCGATGATGTTTAGGGGGGTCTTCAGGAAGGCGCACTTGCTTTCTGCCTGAATGGAACGCAGGAGGAACTCAAAGGAAAACCAAGCCACGCAAATGGTCTCCAACACAAAGATGTCGTAGCACTTCTGAGAACATTCACCCTAACAGGAGGGGGAGAAAACAGAAAAGAATAAAAGACAAGAGATTTAGCCAAAGAACCAACATATAAAAGTTTAATAGTGCTTCTTAAAGACACCCTCCATTGTAGTTTAAAACTTAACCAAATCACTGGTAAAAAAGAGAAAATAAATCACAGAAAAAGTTTAGAATGGGTAATTGAAAACCAGAATAACTGATGTCAAGACAGAACACTTATGGTTTGACAGGCTGCTGATGAAGACTGGGGGCAGGGCTACATTAGAAACTTGCATTGCTACATCACTGTGGCCCTTCTGGTGAAGGCACGCTAAGCCAGTGGGAGAGATTGCTCCCGTTGGCTTAATAACCCCATCGCCGTACAAGGCGGTGGGAGAAGCTGTCCCACTGATGTAGTGCGGTCTACACCAGCACTTAGGTTGGTATAACTATGCTGCTTGGGTGTGTGGAATGTTTACACAGCTGAGCGACGTAGTTATACTGAAGTAATTCTGTAGTGTAGATCAAAGCTGAGACTAATGTCCTGATCCTTCAGTGAGCTGTGGGTCATTGCATGGTACTACACTCAGACTGTGAAGATGTTGGAAGAATGATGGGTCACACTTTGATTTAAAGTTTCATTTATAAATAGTTCCTACAGAGTTAGATTTTAAATAAATAATTGACTTCCACCAATCAACATGCTGTTTAAAACTGTGGCTTATGACAGTCCATAATGTTTTTAAATGACGTGCTTAGAATAGTCTATAAGATTATTCACAGGTGTAACATGCTTAACAGTCTTAATAATTTATTAACCTCCTATAAAAACTACTTGAAACAGTATTTCTAAAAGAAAAAATAAAAATCCCCCTCCCCCAACTCTGTTTTTTGGGGAAAAAGATGTTTTTAGCTATTTACTTACTTATAACTAATCACAACAATTTCCCCTCATACAGTTGGAGGCAGAGAATTATTTGAATAAATTCCTTCCACTGCAGACTGGCTTAATGGAAAATGAGCTTTTTATTCACAAAAGCTGCCAACAAACTAACCTCTGAGCACTTGAGCAGCAATGAAGAATAATAATGATGATTGTCCTTTGATTGCTAATCTCACCGCACAACTACACTGACAATTCACAGTTATATTGCGCTATTACCTTTCATCCCAGTGGTAATCACCTTGAGCAAATAAACAGATGCTGATTTACTTAGCATCATAGAATTGTTCTCATATTTAAATATTCATGTCAAAATGTTACTGTTTTACGGCATCTTTTGGAGGAGGCATTTGTTTAGCATCAGTGTAAGACATCTTATTTGTTTGAATTTAGGGTGGTTCATGAACTTTTTATGTATTAATATAACAACTCCTGTAGCAACAGACTATACAATTATCCTCTTCCCTTGTTCTATTTTAAATGATGTTTGACTTATATTTACCACCCGTTTAAATATCTTTTTTTGTCATGGGCGGTGGAGGAACCTCCTCAATAGGGAGGCTATCCCACCAGCCCTGACCCTTCTGCCTGAGGACCACCCCCCTCCAGCCCTGAAACCTGCCTCCCCATAACAGGAGGAGCCCTGAGCTCTTTCCTCCCCTCACAACCAGAGGAGCCCTGGCTCGCCCACCCCAGGCCAGCCCTCCCAGCCTCAATGACGGGCCGCTCCCAGTGCTGGGCTGAGCCCCTTCCCTCTGCCCCACCCCGAGTGCTGGGCTCGATCAGCCCCTCAGTCAGGGATCCCCTCCCTCCCCAGTGCCAGGCAGAGCTGGTGCTCCCCTCCCCCTGTCCAAACCAGGGGTCTCCATGCCCGTCTGAGTCATCTCACTCCCCCATGCCCGCCCCCTGTGCCTGCTGCTTGCTTGCAGCATCCCTCCTCGCTCCCCTGTCCCCGAGGAGAAGTGACATGGCGAGCAGCAGGGATCTGGGGGAGGTGGAGTGCAGGCAGCAGCAGGCAATGGGTGGGGGACGGTGGGTAAGAGGCCAGGCCCAGGTGGCCCTCAGGAGCAGCTGCGCCAGGAAAGGTAAAGCCTTCCCAGGCCTATCACACCCACCGCCATTGCTTTTAGTCAATGTTTACAGTTGGGAAATATTCTCAGTTCCTGAAAACCAGAGCTTGCTTCCTGGCCTCTGGAAGGCCCTGAGCCCCACAGTGCTAAAGCCCCCAGGGTTCCCCCCCGCCCCACACCTGGTAGCTGAAGCCAGGAGTCCTGAAACAAACCCCGCCCCCACTGGGCCCTGGAGTTTTTATAGTTTGTTGGGGAAGGGGGAAACTCATAAAGAAAAAGGTTAAGACTACCCCTCCCCCTGCCCTAGGCTTCTCTTGGGCACAAGCCCTGATATTTTATTTGACTTGTTACTGCCTCTGGTAGGTGAACATGTTTTTTAAAAATGGAGGGTGGAGGAAGAGGTATCAGCTGTGCAAAGCTGGTCCTGCCCTTGTCTATGAATATGCTAGGATATGTGTGCATATAAACAGCTGTGTCCCCACATACACCAAATCTCTGTTTAACTGCCCAGCTGGCAACTTACAAACATCTTTTACTATGTAGGCCCATAGTCATAACTTTATATCTATGGAGACCTTTATAATGTCTTCGTCAATTTGATTTTTGTAACCCTTTCTTTTCTCCACACCCCAATGCGCATACTCTGCATGGAAGACTATTTCCAGACCAGATTCAAAGACTCAGCCAACATCCCTTAAGAATTATCTATCTTAGAAGAAAAAAATTAAGTGGGAATTTTTCCCATTGGTAAACCAGGGATTTCTTTGTTGTTTTGTCTCTTTAGTTTATAAGTTTTGTAACCCCCATTTGCTTCGCAGGTTACTCAGAAGACAGCACCTGCCATGTGCTGCTTGGAAGCCCTATGTCATTAAGGGTAACAGAGAACCCTGAGATGACAGCTGCGAGTGGGAATTAGATGGGTATCCTCTAGTCACTCCTCTGCAGTACTCCTCTTACTCCTATGAATATTCTTACTTGGTGCCACACAGGGTCAGGCACTGTATACATTGGTTGGTACCTCAGTAACCTCCAAGAACAAAAATAATGGCTCTTATGCAGACAATAAACACCCAAAATGTAACCAATGCGATGATTTTACTTAAAAGTTAACTTAACAACATACAATAGGAAGTGCAACAGGTTAATGTAGCTTAAGCTCTTGGTGCTGCAAGGGTAGAGCTAATGGCTGAACCTTTTAACAGCAAGCTGCAACATAACCCTAACCAACACTCATTGGCAGCAGGTGGAGCCCCCCTCTGCGGGAAGGCTAGCTCCCACTCTGCCCCTTCCACTCACCCCCTCCACCCCATGGCCCAAGCCCCGAGCATCCCTTCCCCCACTCCCCAGAGGATACCCATCTAATCATGCCCTCTCCTGGCCAAAGGAGCTCTCAGCTAATCGAAGCCCCAAGACCCGCTGCCTGGAGTCCTAGGCCAGCTGCGCCACCCCTCTCCTGCCCGCACCCCAAGCCACCTATTCAAAAGTGTGCATCTTGCAGATGCTTCTCCGGAAGCAGCTTTGCTATGCCCCATGCAGGCTCTGGGGCAGTTTGTGCTACTCAGCTTTCTGTGTTCCTCAGTAATCTCCAGCTGAATAACACATACTGCCTCCTCGGCCACCCCAGAACCTGCACGGGGGCATAATAAATCAAAAACTTCCCCCTCACCAAAACTCTCAACCTGGGGTACGGCAGCCACAGTCATGCCAGGGGAGGCTCAGCCTCCCCTGGCCTAGTATACCCACTGCCCATGCCAACACGCTTATAGACAGAGCTACTGTGTCCCTTACATTTCTAGTCTGGGGCCCTCTCTTGCAGCAGTGTGTTGGGCGAGCAGGAGGTCAGGTAGTGACGGATTAGCCACAGGATGGATAGGTCCCGTGCGCAGGGGCCCTGGCCAATTGGAGGACCCTGGAAAAAATACACCATCAGGTGGCAGAGGCCTGGAAGAAGTGCTGGGCAGGGCAGGGCAGGCCAAGCCCCAATGCTCCAACCCCCCCAAACCCCCACAGCAGAAGCGCCAAGTGGGTGGGGCAGGGGAAGCTCCCATGCTCCGATCCTAGCTGCAACCTCGGGACTGGAATAGCTCTTTCTTCTTGCATGGCCGCAGGGCTTGGGGAGCGCTCAATCCCCATTGCAGTCCTGGGCCCAAGGCAGGGGTGTGCCAGAGCTTCTCTGGTCTTGTCGGGGGGCACTGGATGGGGATTCAGGAGATGGAGTTCAATGCCTGGCTCTGGCACAAAGTTCCTATGTAACCATGTACTAGTCACTTGGAGCTAGATCCTCATTGGTATTTAGGCACCTAGCTCCTCGTGATCTAGGCCTGAGTCCCCACATCCTCTATAAAAATCAAGGTAATACTGTCTCACAGCTTTTGTCTACTTAGTTTGTAAACACAAAGTGGCAGGGCTCAGCTCTTACTACCGACCAACAGAGCTCAGCACTCTGCTTATTTGGAGCTTTTGACAATGTGACTGCAAGTTGTACAGCATCTAGAACAACCAGGTGCTGCCATAATACAAATAAGTAGTACTTATAAATGGATGTGTCAAATATCAGTAAGTCTCACAAAGATTAAGAGCAATGCATCAAATGTTCCATTGATCGGGGATGGTGTGGTGTGTGTCTGTGTCTATCTCCCGGTCCAACCAGACAGCAAAAGTGAAAAAGAGGGACAGGGAACTGGGGGAGGGAGGTAATAGGAGCCTATATAAGAAAAGGACTCAAAAAGCAGGACTGTCCCTATAAAATCAGGACATCTGGTCACCCTAGCGCACATGCATAACTCTCCTTACTTGGTAAGAGTTGGCTGTCATTTGTTAGAAAGGGCATCTTTTTACGTAAGAGTACAATAAGTTCAATCACATTTGGGTTCCAGTTCTAAATACTACAAGCCTGTTCAGGGAGTTTAGGCCATCTTATTTTCTATGTCTGAGCAGCAGCACAAGAGCCAGTAACACAAAGGTTGGATGCAACAATGAAGAATCTTTTTAAATCCATTCTTCTGTCTGCCTCAGTAAATGCTGTGTCCTAAGCAGCAGTGAAGAGAACTGAGTTCTCTTGCATTGCAGTACGCCCAGAAGAGTGAAGATTGGTAGCCCTTGTAAATGTCGTCCTCAAGTGCAAATGCAGATGCTGTAGAAATGAGCCAGATTTTTTTGCTCTGAAGTCTTGCCACAAAAAACCTAACTGTAGTGTTTGGAATTTACCAAACACCTGCTTCATATAAACAAGGGGGGACTGAGACAATACAGACAGGGATTGTTTCCCATTAGTAGCAGCTGCACAGCACTATGGCATGTAAATCACCAACAAAACAGAACTCAAATGGGGCTGAGACTGATTCCACGCCAAAGACGTTTATGTACAGCTCAATCAGCTTCCCTGGAGAACACCAGCACACCAAATTTGCACTTTTAGCTGAAAGGAGCTGCCCAAGAGCCAGAGGGTGGTCTCACAAGGCTGTGGAATTCTGAAATGCTCAGGGAGAGCCCCCCCTCCCCGCCTTTTTAGGTTGTGCTCCTGTAATCACACATCTCCTGCAACTGGTGGAAAATTAAAATATGAAGCTCTTAGCAGCTGGGAGCAGGATTGTAACCCAGGATTTAGAGCATCTGGGACAAGCTGTGTTCCTGCCACACCCATCCCTGCCTATCTTTTTTTTTTAAGCTTGTCCCAACACCCTTTTCTAATACTTGCCATTGTCACACTCTCTCACATACCTTGTTAGCCTCATTTTTAAAATCTGATCCCTTGCAACATTTTTATGCTTGTTCACCGCCCTCTATTTAATCTCTTCCGTTCCCCATCTTTTTAGCTTTGTTTTCTCCCCCTTCTTTCCACTTTTTTGTTGCGCCTCCTTCATTAACCCATATTTTTGCTTTAGCTGGTTTCCTCTGCCACGATCTCCAGCCCTATTTTTTTTTTTTTTTTTTTTGTAAAGCTGGTTTCTGTCTTTCCACTTTTTTCCTCGAAGCTGTTCTGTCTGATTTTCCTTCTTTCCCTCTTTATCATGTGATGGTAAAGGGTCGTCTGTCTTGCCTCTTGCCACCCTGCCTGTTGCCTGCTGCAGCTGCTACCTCCATAGGCGCCGACTTTAGCTGGTGTGTGCTCATGCCCCCCCATTCCCTGCGGACTCCGGGGAGGAGGCGGAGCGGAGGTGAGCTAGGGCGGGGTGGAGAGCTGCCGGTGGGTGCTCTGCACCCACCAATTTTTCTCCATGGGTGCTTCAGCCCCGGAGCATTTCACTAAAGAAGGGCTCAATACAATAATGACACGTCTTCTCCTGGCTGATTTAAGAACAGGATATGAAGAGTCGTCATATACTGGTTAGTTTTAGGTGTAGCTGACTCTATTCTATTGGTACCCAAAGGCTGGCACCGGAATGGGAGAAGCTGCTGTGTTCACCAGAATGCATGGACCTTTCACTAGTGTAACAAAAATTTCCCCCTGTAGTCTCTATTCAGAACACCATCAGCTAAGTTTCAAATTAATCTCATTGAGATCAAAAGTACCAGGAAGTCCCCCGCCTTCATATTGGTCTCTGTATTTTGCATTTGCATTCAGGAGAAAAGTGCTGGCGAATGAGTGGGGGGGGGGGGGGGGGGGGGGGGGGGGGAGAGAGAGAGCGCTCTGTGCAAGCAGTGGTTGCTGCCAGCAAATGAGAAGTTTGACATTTATTGTACTCTGATTCAGTGGAGTCTGCTCACAGCTGACCTACAGGCTGAGTCTGAACAGCAACCAAACATTCTGATTGAAAATATTAAATTGGACCTAGATATTGGCCTAGATTTGCTTTGTTGTGCCAAAAAATATAGCCAGCATTGGCAAAGAGTCTTCAGTCAGAGACCTGCATTAAAAGGAGTCAAACTCACAAAGGTTCACTCAGCCATTACAAGAAGCATTGACATTCTGCATTTTTATGGCTATCCCTTTTCTTTATCACAATAACTCGTCACTGCTCCTTCCGTGTTGTTGACAGCTCTGTGCCTGAGCCTGAAAGATGCTTAGCGCATTCAACTCCTAGTGGAAACTCCAATGCAAGGTGAGAGCGCGGCATCGTTTGGGATTAGATCATACCTACATTCATGGATTTTAAGGATCCCTATGGTCATCAGTTTGAGGTTCTGCAAAACACGGGCCAGAGATTTTCCTCAAGTGATTCCTGCATCAAACTTATAACTTCTGGCTGAATTAAAGCACCTCTGTTAGAAAGACAGCCAATCCCAATTTGAAGATACTAAGAAACAAAGAATTCACTATATCCTTAGGTAAACTGTTCCAGTGAAAAATTGGTGCTTTATTTCTAGGCTGAATTTATCTAGATTCAGCTTCCAGTCACAGTAACTTCCAGTAACCCCACTGTCTAAAGTTATGATGCTTTTGTCTGCTAGACTAAAGAGTCCTTTCGTCTCTCACTGTAAGGCAGGTGTTCAAACCTTGATTCATTCTTGTAGCTCTTTTCTGATCTCTTTCCTAACATTCATAGGCAGCAGATATAATAGGCTAAGCCTCCCTGCAGCAGAGCCGCCAACCTGACGCTTTTGAGAGCGCTGACACTTGGACCATGGAGGCCCCGCCTCTGGTCCCTCCCTGAGGTCCTTTCCCACTTTTCCTGGTAGTCCCATCTGTGTTCCCTCTCTTCCCTCCCCTTTGCTAAGGACCCCACCACTCCTCCCTGAGTCCCCCCCGCCCACTGCTTGCCGAGTCCCTCCATCTCTACTGCGCCTTTGACCCCCACTCACTGCTTGCTGAGTCTCGACTACCTCCTCTCCTCCACCCCCCCTCAGCTCCCCACTGCCCATCACTTGCTGACTTCCTCCACCCCCCTTCTTGTGACCCACATGCCATTCAGGGGATAGGTGGGATGGAGGGATTCAGCAGGCAGTGGGAGTCATGAGGGATTCAGTGAGTGGCAAGGGTCTGAGGGGATGAGGCGGAGGGACTCAGCGAGCGGTGGGGTCACAGGGAGGAGGAGAGGAAAGACTCGGCAAGTGGTAGGCGGGGGGGACCTTGGGGGAGAGAGGGTTGAGGAGAAAAGGGTCTCGGCCGGTGGGGGACCATGGTGGTGGAGGGTCCTAGTGTAAGTGGGGCCTGGGGCAGAGCAGAAGTGGAGTGTGGGCGGGGCCTCAGGGGAGGAGGCTGAGAGGGGGTGGGGCCATGATCCAGGTGCCAGAAGCCCTCATTATCAGATCATTCTTTAGAACTGACCCATTCCCTTCATTATTTCCTACTTTGTCAGTTTTTGTGTCCTCTGCAAACTTTTCCAGCAATGAGTTTGCACTTTATTCCAGATCACTGATGAACATATTGAATAGCACTGAGCCAAGAATGATCCCTAAAAGCTCCCACTACAGCTGCCCCTGCTGGAACATAATTCCTCCTTTACAGTTATTTTTTGAGACCTATCAATCAGCCATCTTTTAAATTAATTTAATGAGTCGCATTTATTTTTAACCAGTGTCACGTGATACTAAGTCAAATACCTTACACAAATCACAGGGTATGTGTATTACACTTGAGCTGGAAGTTATAAATTCAAGCTCAAGGAGAGACACACATTGCGTACATACATAGAGTCCCAGATGGGACTGGACTGAGGGAGGCCAGCCTGTCCTGTTGCTCGCAGTACTTGGGCTATGCTTCCATTTTTAGCACACTAACTCTATCAGTGCTAGCAGGGGTATGTTTGGTTCAGCTGGAAATTATACCAGCTTCACTGTAGACATACACCAAAACCATTATTTCATTGCAGTTAACTTCATCAGCCAAACTTGTATCTCATCAAAAAGCAATATCGACTTTGTTTGACATCTCTTTTCCATAAAACCATGTTGTCTGGCACTAATTATTCTGTCATACTTTACTGACTGCATCCTGCATCAGCTTTTTCATGATTTTTGCCTGGGATAAGTATCAAGCTAACTAGCTTATAATTACCTAGATCTTCTAATGTGCCATTTTAAAATACTGGATCATTAGCTTTCTTCCAGTTCTCTGTTCCGTTGTTAGGCCTTCGATAAATAATAATGGCAATGGGTAAGCTTTTTAGTTTTTTAAAAAAAATATGTATTCATTTTTATATTATTCCATTCCCTCTATCTTGAATTTAAAGGTTTCCAGGGCTCCAAGAGTCTTCAATTTCACACAATTCCATTTCCTTGACCCTACTACTTATATCATCTAGAGCAGTTGAAATATAAGTATTTGTAACGCTAAGTGATCTGATGTAATTTGTCTAAGTGCTGCATAGGTATTAATCACTTCATTACTGAAGTCCAGTTACAGAGGGACTAGCCAAAACAATCAGTTTCTCTATTCCAGTCCAATCCTCACCATTTTCAGATAGTAACATCTCCTGGAGCTCTGGGATGAACATGCCCATGTGTCTTTTTTCTTCTTCTTCAAGTAAAGGACAGATTTTGCCCTTCAAAGCAAACCAAGGTATGAGTGCGAAAATGCCCAATATTTCTTGTGGCATAAATAATGACATCCAAGAATAGATGATGATACCTTTACTAGCACTGAATAGCACCTGACAGCACAAGCAGTCCCACTGAAGGCAATGCAAACATTTGTGGAGTCTGGATCCTACTTGGGGTGAATAAGGGTGTTGCAAATTGGCCTTTTGTACTTTTTAAACTATGGATGCAAGTGAAGGAGATATTGGCTTTGGATTTCTTCAAAGACTCCTTGTGTGACCTTGGGTAAGTCACCTGCCTTCGTGCCTCAGTTTCCCATCTCCACAATGAGAATAAACCCCAGCCTATTGGGGTATTGTGAGACTAAATATATTAAAGAGTATGAGGCGCTCAGTAACGTGGACCATCTAAGTACCTAAAATAGATTGAATATGCAGCACATTTTGCTGTTTGTACCACAGTTACACCAAATGTGAATAAGTTTAAAAACACAAGGTTGCTGGTGTTTTTTGCTAAAAGATTCTTGAATGTTTAGTTCTTTATAATGACTATAATATATTGAGGTATTTTAACATAATATGAAAATGAAAACTTCACGGTGCTTACCAATTATGAGATAAAATCCATATCTGGGGCTGAACAGTTCATTAAGCACAGTATATACTTATTACCAAGTTAACAGGAAGCCTGCTCACTCGAAACCCTCCCCGGTCATTACTACACTGAAATCTGTCCGTTTTATCACACCTAGATTCAGATTTCCCACTGCATCCAGAACTTGCCATTCTTATGCCCTCAGCAAACATGGATCACCAAGTCTCTCTAAAATTTTCTCAGGCTTCTCCTTGTCCTTTGAAGAAAGCTTAGTCTTTTCCCACCCCCATAGAAAGTAAGTTCTATTTAAAATTAAACTGTATGTAATGTTTGAAGTTAAGAGGGAGAGGATCAGAAGCACAGGCTGTAATATTTGCCACGAATGGGGAGTTCTGATCATAGGACTTGGCAGAAATAGTTCCACATACCCATGCAAAAATGTTATGACTAACACCGAGTGAAACAAAATGCACTCACAGTCCCCAAACTCTTTGTACTGACTGGATGAGTTGGCTTCTTAGTCCTGCTGTAGCCCCAGGAAAATGTCCTTGTGTCGTTTTCGATAGCTGTTGCTCTAGAACAGGGATGGGCAAACTTTTTGGCCCGAGGGCCACCTCGGGGTTGCAAAATTGTATGGAGGGCAGGGTAGGGAAGGCTGTGCCTCCCCAAACAGCCTGGCTCCTGTGCTCTATCCACCCGCTCCCACTTTCTGCCCCGACTGCCCCGCCTTGGCATCCCCAGCCTATTCAACCCCCCCCTGCGCCTTGTCCGCTGGGGGCCCCCCCCCGGGGCCCCTTGCCCCACCCGCCCCCGGGGCTCCACCCCCCCTCCCCCCCCCCCCCCCCCCCACTCTTTGTCCCCTGACTGTCCCATCCCTCATGCACAGCCCCACTCCCTGACAGGCCCCTTCCTTTTCCCCATCCCTGACCACCACCACCCCGCCCCAAACCTCTGCCCCATCCAACTGCCCCCTGCTCCCTGTCCTCTGACTGGCCCCTGGGAGCCCCGCCTGCACCCCACCCCCTTATCATGCAGCTCAGAGCAGAGTGGGGACTCTGGGAGAGAAGGGGCCTAGAGATAATGCAAGTCTGACTTGCAGCCCGGGACCGGGGCTACCTCCCTGGCCAGGAGCTCATGGGCTGGGCTGGATGTGGCCCGTGGAACATAGTTTGCCTACTTCTTCACTAGAATCTGCTGATGTTGCTAAGATTTAAGCTGCTTAAATCAATGAGGCAGATTACTCCCTGCCAAAAACATGCACTGGTGTGCCCCTTTGTTGGTTTTTAAGGGGACAGACAAACAAGAAAAGGGGAGAAAGAGGAAAAAAAACCTAGAACTGTGGCTGCTTCAAGAGGATAGTGATTGCTAAATATGATGGATGGTTATTACATAGCTCTTTATTTATGAAGTGCTTTACCAACATTAGCTATTTACTCCTCACATCATTTTCTGCTCATGAGCAGCCTGCTCCAAAACTGCAGAAGTGTCTCTCTCTGAACATGGCTCACAGGGGAGATCCATGAGTGCAGTGCTATTTGGATAAGTTGGTGTCTTCCAGCCTTCTTGAGTCCCTGGCAGTGGAGTGCAGAACAGTGGCCAGACAGGCCACTTCTGCTGTACCAGTGCTTTGTGGGATAGAACTGAGAGGACTCTTACCACCAGCTCTGTTTCCCTAGAGATCAAATGCATCCACAGTGGTGATCAGTGGAGCTAACGGTGATAGACACTGAAACATTGACAGCTGGAGGTGGAAGCTCACTACAGAATGGGATGATCAGGACATGAGGAAAGAGTAATACAGTATAAGTAGTTCTTACATGTGAAGGGCTGAATCATTGTGATGATTCACAAAAAAGCACAACTCCCACTGTTGTTTCCAAAAGACAGAATCATAACTCTCTGTGCTCTGCCTTGAAAAATCTGGCCATTGATATTGTAATATGTGCAGATTCTGTGGGGTTCAGACAAAAGAACCTCATCACACAATATTAAAGTTTTGGATTTACAGCCTAGAGGTTGCCTGGGTTGTAGAATTTTGTTTTGACCCAAGGAATACAGCCCTCACTTCCATGACTGCTTTTAGACATGGTTGAGTAATTCAAATGGGAACTTTCACAGCAAACTTCTCTCGTTAGGTGCAGAGAAGGAAGACCACATCAAGACGAAACAAGCATAAAATTCTTTGATTAGAATTTGTAAAGGTTTTATGCAATTCATCTTATCCAATCTGAGATGGCCTCATTTGACAGAAAAAAAATATCTGTGGTCTTCCTCACTCAGTAACCATGCTGGTCAGACCAGACACATCAAAAACGTTAGTTTTGTGTGCACAAGCACCTGAACAGCAACCAAAAATAAAAATACAACTTGTTATTTATTACTTGTATTATCATAACATCCAGAGGCCAGGCCGCACAGGGTGACCAGATGTCCCGATTTTATAGGGACAGTCCTGATTTTTGGGTCTTTTTCGTATATACGCTCCTATTACCCTCCACTCTCGTCCCGATTTTTCACATTTGCTGTCTAAGTACTGTAGAGCTCCATTGTACTAGGCATTGTACAACCATATCAGAGAGGGAGTCTCTGCCACAGAAGCCACAACAGATGGCTAAACCAAACAGATAGGGGGAGCCAAAAGGAAATAGGACGACAAACTTTTGTTTAGGTCTGAGGAACGCTGGGATTTAAAGGATGCTATCAATATGCTTCAGGCTCATAAACTGGAGTGTATGTGTTTTACAGAAACATAATATGAACAAAAATATTGTCATGAAATTTATAAAAAATGAGCAGTTGTTAAATTAAAATATTCCTCAGGACACTGTGAACAATAACCTCACTGAGCAAGCACATCAGAACTAGAAAGTGAAAGTGACTCTCACCAGTCAGTTTCAGTGTCCACAGAATCACAACTATTAGATATGGAAGAGACATAATAGGTCATTTGGTCCCTCCTCTGCTTCCAGCTAGTCTAGGACTGAATTGTCCAAGGCAAGTGAAATACAAAAAGCAAACTAACAACATGAAAGGTAACAATAAATCAAAACTGAACTATTATTTCATCTGAAAGAATATTATGTTGTTACAGTTCAGTGTTATGGTACTCAGGTATCACAGTGATGAATGTGCTATGAATCTGGGATTTTCAAACAAGACAAAGGGAGTTGAATGAAGTCTAAAATCCTACTCTACATGCCTAGACACTGTAGACAATATATGCAATATGGATAAAGGTATTTTTTTAAATATGAGTGTTATTTTCATTGTGTCTCAACTTCTAAAACATGCTGATTGATAAAGAAATGAATAAAATGAACTGCATTTTTATTAAGACTCCCATTAATGAAAGCAGAGCACCAAGGTAACACAAAGAGGTACTTATCTAATAGTGATGAATAAGATGGGATTTAATGCAGCAGGGAGCCAAGGGAAAACAGTTGTATATCAGAGAGAGAGATTAATAGAGGGCCTCATAAAGAGTTTGAAGTGGAGTGTTCCCTTGAGACAGAAAATGCCAAGGGTAATTGCTATTTCATCTTTCTACATTAATTTTCATTAAAACAAATAAAGGGTTTAACCTAAAAATGACAGGAGCTCTAGAACTAAAAATAGCCTAATGTAGTGAGGCTCATGAGACAATCTGATACTATTTGTGCAACAAATACTTGGCCTTTCTGACATTCTACAGTCCTGAATAGTTCTAATTCTGACCCATTTAAAGTACAGCAGAATATAGCTTAGAAATCTAAACAATTCAACAGCAGCTGTTATGCAGGAACTGCCTTAATGTCTGAAATTAATTTTTTGTTGGATACCTTTTGTGAAATAAAGTTTCCAGCCACATATTATTGACTCACATTCACAAAATACATCTATTCCCAATCTTGACCACTGAGGATGTGGGATACAGTTAAGCCCAAAAGGTTAAACAGTCTCAGCTCTCTGTACAGTATAAGGTATTATTGATTTGACTAGTAGCTGAAAGCCTGTGCTGGTGCATGGGTGTGGCAGTTGAGCCAAATAATCCACCATCTGCTTTCAGCTACTAGTCAAGTTAATAATACCTTAAACCTATTATGTCTCTTTACCAATTAAATTGTTTCATGCAAACTAACTGTAGAGTTAGGGTGGGAATTGGTTGAGTTACCTCTGATATCACCATGGTTTAGGACTCTTGGCATGACATAGATACATGCCTTATCATAGCTGTATACACAAATGGGTATATTTGAAAAGTCAAAATAGCTTAGAACTTAAAAGCTGGATGGTAACAGACTGTGAATCTTTATTGAACCAGATGATACTTTGAACAAAAAGAGCTCTCAACCATGCTTATAGCTCTTTCCATCATTTCACACTGACTGTACGGAAATTTTACCCTACAGCATGACACAGAACACATAGTCCTGGAATAATCTTATATAAATTATTTAGGAGTCTCTCTGTTATAGCATGGTCTCCAGTTCAAGGCTACTGAAATGTAACTTTCTATTAGAATTTTTCTAATTACAACAGCTCCACATGATAACACCAAATGTAGAGAAGAAGCAAGCATAGGTCTGATTTTCCTCTGCCATTTTTATACTGATGTAACTCAAGTGACTGCACTGGAGTTCCCTTGGCTTAAACCAACATGAGAAGAGAAGCCTACTCAGCATGTGTGTGTGGTCATGGGACATCTTTAATCCTAGTGCTGGAGTGGGAAGACATGAAAATCTAGTTACATTGAAAGATGATTGTTTTTACATGTTCTTGACATTTAGCTTATTTTAGCAGCAGTATTCTTAGAAATGCAAACTAATGTCCCTAAAGAACAAAAGGGCAAACAAAATCAATTGAAAAGCCAATATATAAATGCCTCTGCACTATGCTGAAAGTTTTATATGTTGTACAATATGAATATATGTGATGTAATTTAATTTAAGGGGACTAATCAGTGATATGTCTACACAATGACTCATCAAACCTGAAAGAGCTGAAATAAAATCTTCCGAATGTATAGTTTTTTTACAGATCAGTTCTTCAGAATTTTTTAAAGTAACATGCACTTTATGAAGTGACACCGTAAAAGGCTTAAATTAAGTTGAAATAACTTCCTTTTACTATAGGAAGATAAAGAAAGAGCAGTTGTTTAACAGGTAGGAGATATGGCAAATATAAAAAATACTTGATTCAAATGGAAACTGGTGTTCAGGTAACACACAGGGACACCTGGGCTATGGCGACACTAGAGAGAATTTACAGCTGCACTGTCGTAAACTCACTAGTGTGGCCATTCTAAGCCGACAGGAGAAAGCTCTCCCATCAGTTTAATTACTCCAGCTCCATAAGCAGCAGTAGCTATGTTGGCTGACGAAGCTCTCCCTCTGACATAGCGCTGTCCATATGGGTGCTTAAGTTGGCATAAATAATGTCACTCAGAGGGGCGGCTAATTCACACCCTTGAGCGACATAACTTATATTGACTTAAGTTGTAGTGTAGCTGTTGCCCTAGAATGAATCAGCTGCTCTTAAAGATTCCAGTGTACTAACTATTGACTACTGAATAATTTCCATTGAGCCACCTATAAACCCTTGTTATTTTGGATCATCCCAGTTAAAGGATACAAAATGCAAGTGGGTCTCCCCTTTGAGAAAAGAAGTGTATATGTCCAATGTAAACCCTCTGTGTTTTGCTACTATTCTTCCCAAAGGCAAGATATCCTGTAGAAGTAGTAAGCTTCCTTCTTTAAATAGGAGAGGCTGTTTTTATGTCCTAAGGCTCCTCACCAAGAACAAAAGAACAGGCCTACTGTGGCAACCCAATTGTATTTGATTGTTTCTCTTCATAACCTTGGTTTCTCAGCATTGCTTTTGCTTTGGTGCATTAATGATCATTTTAAGATTTCTCTGACATATTAGCCACATGCCTTGAATGACTCTGTTTTTGCCATTACTTTAGTATGTGAATAAGTTGCCTACAGATATTATATGCCTACAATGCCATAAAGATATCATATGCCTCTGACTATTTTTGCGTCTTGGAGATACTTTGCATAGTTATCTTGAAAGAATTTGCAGTCTGTGCATTTGACTCAGAAGTACATTTTCCTTAAGAAGTTTTTTCCCTTAAGTTAAGCACAGGCCTTGTGTAGAAGTCTTCCAATAGCCTTCTTTAAATTAAATAGCCCACTGTCACTTTAAGCAGATTTACTTGATTCTCCTAGTTTTCTTTTCGTTGAATAGTTGAATCTCTTTTTCCTAAACATTTCAGGAGTGATTATGTATATTGTTGGTGGGTTTTTTCCAACACATAAAGACTAACTTGAAAAATCTGGAAGAGATAGTAAGTGTTCTAGTGTAAATCAAGATTAGTATCTGGAGATAAAAAGTAATCTAGAACCCAGTTTTGCCTCCCTTTTTGATAACTGAGCAGTATCTGAAGTCAGTGGAACTATTTGCAGTGGAAGGTACTATTTAGCATGAATAAGGGTGGCAGAATCTGACCCTTACTAAGAAAAAAAAATTAAGTGTGATACTAGCAAGCCAATGCCATCTACCTCTCTGCTGGACCTCAAGGGATTGCTATCATCATTTAGAGCTCATGTGAAATATGCAGCAAAAATTATGAATGATTATTTTTGCATATTTTTCTTAAAAGTGTGCTGGTGCCAATTAATGGAAAACTCTCTAAAATAATCCCATCTGTTCAACTGAAACTGCACAGATGACAATTACTTTTGATTTCTAAGGCTCTGATCCTGGATCTGTGAGAAGTCACATTGACTTCCATGGGTTACCACAGGGGTGTAATGGAGTGTGGAAGATCAAAGTAAATATGCTCAAGCATTTTTTTTTTCCCATTATCAGTTCCTTCCTTTTTTCCTGCAGCAGTAATAGGATGGATGGATGACTTATCAGCAGGGAGAAGGTTCTCTTGGTGGGTGAAGGGCCAAAATCCATGTACTGTGGCATAACAATTTGGTGCATGGGTTTGTGTCAGTTTTCAGAGGCCCAAAGTACAGAGTTTGGCCAAGAGGCCAGAGGCCTAGCAAACAGTGATTAGCTAAAAGACAGCAAAATAACAGACAATAACCTTGCTTTGTTTGTTAAATCATAGTCAGCAAAATGTTAGATGTTGGAGTATAAGTGTATCTTATTCCAAGTTGCAAATGGAACAAAGATGTCCTGTTCCTGTTGCGCTAGTTCTCCTGTAAGAAGGAGTTCTTCCCACAAGACCAACCTTGAGTTTATGAAAGGTTGGCATGTCAGTATAAGATATGACTTCCTCCCAAGTTCGCTTTCCCAGGGACCAGTTCCTGCTTTAAAACACAAAGGGGAAACTTGAAAGACAATTCTTACTGCCATATACTTTACACTGTTTCTTTGCTTAACTCCTAGGAATGAACCTGCTAAATGATCAGAGGAGCTCCTTCATTCCTGTGGACCCCATCTCGAATTCAACATATATTTTATACTAATACAGTTCATTAAAATACTAATTACATGTTAACTTGTTAACCTGAAATCATGGGTGTGACCTTTTGACTATTGACTACTGTGCTATCTTGTTTTGCTCTGATAGGCCTATCCCGGGGTCTGGAATTACCTACCCCATCACTTATCCAAGCCCATGATAAATCTATATAATTCATTGCAATCAATTAATTAACAGTGTCTCTGAGCCTAATAAGTGAGGTGACACTCTGTCAGCGTTGTACGTAATAAACTCCTTTGCTTGACTCCTACACGGTGTGAATTTATGTCCTTCAGTGGGATAAACCTTCCACTCAGAGTTCATCCACTCAGGAATAAGACTGCTGCACTGTAAAACAGAGTACCTGTCATGATATCTCCGACATATAAATACAACAATAATAATTCCAGCCAGATAGCCTGAGTCACAGAGTACAGCATGTCCTTGAAAGAATATTTAATATTTGTTTATTCCCTGTCCAGAAGGAGTGGAGATACGTTTTCTCCTTGTAAGGAGACTCCAAACCAGGCCTAGGATCTATCCTTGGGTTCAAATTTTAAACTGTACACAAGCAACAGCATGCAAGGTGGTTAACACCCTTTACTAGTACTACTGCTTGCTAAGCTCCATCAGTGTGATGCGCCATGTACAAACAACGAAGATACTGCTTCTGCCAGAGGAGTTCACAATCCAAGGCCCTGATCCTACAAGTTATTCCTTGTGGGCAGACACCTGCAACCAGATGGAGACTCACTGAAGTGAACAAGGCTCCTGCAGAATCTGTTGCCAGATAGAGGCCTATATCAGACACAGAGCCTTACATCGGCATCGATCTTTAAAGTACAAAAGTGGAATATTTTCTGTACTACTTCTTCGTCTCCCACCTGTGTTTCAAGAAGAAAGTTGTGTTTTCCATACACACTAGAGAGATCACGTGTTTTCAGACTGAACAGCTTTTATTTTAGATTGAGGAAAACAAAGAACAAATCTCCATGAGAGAGTAAAATGTGTGTTGGGTTCTCTGAAATGGACCACTTCCCAGCAGCAAGCCAGGCAAACATCATAAAAATGAGCTATACGCAGAAAGCAGTCACGATAGTCACATAACTGTCTGCTGTACATCGCACACACCGATGTGAAAAATACTGGAGAAAGCCTGTTTTTAAAAGGAACAGCACCCACAATGTTTGATTCATGGTATAAAACTGTACTTTTTTATTACTGAGTATGACCCTTTGAAAGACTATTTATTGCTGACATGCAGGAAGAAATGCATGTTATACTGACTCAATACAGGATATGGGATATTAGGTATGAAATGAAGGACAGGTGATCACATCACCTTTCCCCCATCCTGGGGCTCTGTCTGAAACAAAACAAAGCACTTTACCATGCTCATAGCCCTTCTACAACTCCTTCTCACTGTGAGTGATAGAACAATGTCTACTTCCAGGAGCATCAGTGATTCACAATTTAAGGCCAGAAAGGACCATTACATCATCTTGGCTGACTTCCTTTAAATCACAGGCCATTAAATTTCACCCAGTTATTTCTGTATTGTCCCAATAACTCATATATTTGACTAAAGCATGATTTCTGATTGGCTAAACCATGTCTTTCAAAAAGGCATTCACTCTTGACTTGAAGACACTGAAATGAAGAATCCATCACTTCCCTTGGTAATGTGTTTCATGGTGGGTCATTACCCTCACTGTTAAAAACTTGTGCCTAATTTCTAATTTGAATGGTCTGGCTTTGGTTTCCAACCATTATTTCTTTTTATGCCTTTCTCTGCTAGATTAAAAAGTCCTAGTACCCAGTATTTTCTGTATGTGCATGTTCTTGTACACACTATGATCAAGTCACTTTCCAAGCTTCTTTTTAATATATTAAATAGATTGAACTCCTCAAGTCTTTCCCTGTAAGGTGCTTTCTCTAGCCCTCAAGTAATTTTTGTGGCTCTTTTTTGCACCTTCTTCAATTTTGTACCATCATATAAAAAATGTGTACCTCAAAACTGTATGCAGCATTTCATTGTCTGTCCCACCAATTCCATATAGAGAGGTAAAAATCACCTCTCTCTTTCTAGTTCCATTTATACGTCCAAGGATCACATTATCCGTTTTTGCTATAGCACTACACTGGCTGCTCACACTGAATTACTTGTCCACAGAACCTCTAAATCCTTGTCAGAGACATTGCTTTCCAGGATACAGTCCCCAATTCTGTAGGTCTGGCATGCATTACTTATTCCTCGGTTTATAACTCTGCATTTGGCTGCATTAAAAAAACCACTTTGCCTGGGCCCAAGTTACCAAGCGATCCAGACTGTTCTGTATGACTGCCCATTCCTCATCATTATTTTCTTCTCCACCAATCCTGGCGTCATTTGCAAATTTTATCAACGGGGATTTTATATTTATTTCCAGATCATTGATGAAAATGTTGAATAGCGTAAGGCCTGGTATCAATCTCTTGTGAAACCCCATTAGAAACATACCCATTCAGTGAGCATTCCCTATTGCTGGCGAGTTGTTGACATGCGTCAGTTGGTCAATTCTTAAGCCATTTAATGTGTGCTGTACTGATATTGCATACTGCTAGTTTTATCATTGGAATGTTGTGCGGTATCTCAGTCAAATGCCCTAGAAAAGTCAAGTACGTTACATCTAAGTGACATACTAAAAACCTCATGCTCCCCAACAAACGCCTTTCAACCAGGCACCCCACACTCTGTAACAGATCTTCCTCATTGTAAGAGTGGAGACCAATTCCTGCCATGTGACAATCACAGGAATATGACTTTTTATGACCTTTAGTCACAAGAGGTAACTAGGAACAGGAAATAAAGATCAGTCGGTTACCGGCACTCCTCTGTGTCACACCTTTATTGCAGTCAGTGGAAGCAGTATTTCCTGTAGATTAGAAATAAGAGACTGGCAGTCAAGATTCCCAGGTTATATTCTCAACTCCGACTACCCATTGTGTGGCCTTGGTCAACTCACTTAACTTCTCCATGCCTCAGTTTCTCCCATCTATTAAAAGGAGCTAATATCCACCTTTGAAATATGCAATGAGTTGTTTGATTACAAGGTGCTGCAGAAATGTTATTAGTGGGAGGATAGGCAGAGGAAAGAAAGGAAAAAAGGTCAGTTTGGGTCTCTTCTTCCAAGAGTCCCAACCTATTCCACTTTTCAGAGACCTGAAAAGCCTCCCTTCATCTTCACATAGAGTTCCCTATTGCCTTGATCTTGACACACTGTTTCCTTCTGGTCCTGCCAAGTCCTAACAAGTTACCCACTCCCAGCCTTTCTACAAGACTAGTCCTGATCATTATTCTGCAGACTGCTGTTAAGTTCAAACCCATTTTGTTTAGTAGTAGCATGGACAGGGCTTTCCCAGGAAGCTTCATTCATTCTGCATCAATTTGCTGTAGAAACTCACTCAAAATCTAGAGCACCCTGCAGACATTATTGGCTAGTGGTTAACTAATTGTTCAAGGCCATTTAAGCAGATTTTTGTTTGAATTTGCTTAAAGATATTGAGTTTTTCAGTATCTAAAGCTTTATCTAAAATACAAATTAAGGAAGTTCAGTTTTCTTGCAGCTACTGGCTTTTGAAACTATGATTTGTTTTCTTTAACTATCAGAACAATGTGGCTTTAGCTACTATCCTAACATGATCATTTTAGGAAATAAAAAGCTTGTAAATCAAGATCGTTGTAACAAAACAACAATAAAAAAAAAACAGGCCAGGTGTTTTGCATGGTTTTTCTTAGCAGGAAGTTTTATTGTTCCATGGGTCTGACTCTAAATTAAACACCTCTGATGAACATGGCTACCTGATAATGTCCTGTGCCTACCATATCAGCAGAGGGTGGATTTTAATTGTGTATGGAGCATTCATAAAAACACAGCACAGAACACTCTGGAGTTTGTGGGGAGCTGAGGGAGGGTACACAGCATCTTGTGGAATGGGGCGCTAGGAGAAGAAGTGGTTTCAGGAGATTTTTACCATCAGGAGAGGTTGGTACCAAAGTTTGTTTACGCTGGCAGAGCCTGACTGGATGAAGTGCTGTTGAAACAGGTGACTGGTCATGTTTGTGTTAAATGATCATTGGGCTGGAAAACAAGCACAAACATTAAGTGGCTTGTTTGGCTGTGAGTAAAATATCCATCCACTTACACTGTAATCATGCTCTGCCCAAAGCCTCAGAGACGTGAACTTTTCTGAAGCTTCTCCCCCACCTTCAACCCCCCACCTGCAATGCTCCATCATCCCATTTGATCTTTTGTTTTCACACATTTCAATGTAAAAATTAAAGGCTGCATCCTGCAAGCTTCAAGCAAAACTCGCACTGACTTTAATGAGACTAACCCCAGGAATCTGGACTACCCACAAGAGTAAGAGAGTGGACCCTAAGCAACTGCACTGAAAATGAAGAATAAATGAAGTGATTGATTTTCAGAGGTGTAGGGCACCCACCGTTCCCGCTAGCATCAACTGGGACTATGGTGCTCAGCACATTTTAAAATTAGGCCACATGAGTGTATGCTCTGTTTTTCTTGACCAGGGGCTACCTCAGCTCCCCTGTGCCCTCCTCCTTCTCCTCCTCTAGGAGAATATTTTTTCAGATAAGTTCCTTATAAAGAGTTGTTAATAATTTATAAAAGCAAAATATTTAAAGTTTTTCCTGCTTTTTAGGAAAAGGTAAAACTGATCATCTAGAGACAGACTCAGCTAATAATCCAACGTTAAAATAGTGAACCTGAAGCGAGGTTCATTTGTATAATAATGAGAGAACAAATAATTGTTATTCTGGTATCTGTTTTGTGGAAGACAGTTCTGTATTGCTGTAAACTGGCACTTCGCCACTGACAAAGCAGAGGGTTTTGATTGCCTCAGCTAGACTAATAATAAAATAAAGGTCTCCTACACCAAACTGCACTCCACATCATAAATACTGTAGACAGTATCTGAATGCCTTTGTCCTTGATCTTTCCAGATGAGACCAGACAAAATAGCTTACTTAGTGTGTTTTGCTGTTGACAAAGTATAGTGTAAGAGTTGCCATTAAAGGCTGCACTCACCCGATCTTCCTCTTCTCGAAGATCTGGCATGGTGCTGATACAGAGACTGACTGCAGTGATGGCAACAAAGGAGACTGATATACAAGCAAAGATCTTTCCTGGGATCCCTGAGTGAGGGTTCTCCACCATATCCCTGAGCTTTCTCATGCACAAACCCAAACGGCTCTTGTCCTGGAAGGCACATTGCGGCGTTTCATTAACCATCATCTCCCTCTCATACAGCCTGGCCTCGGCTGCCTCCTCCTCCTTCTGTCGCAATCTATTTTTACAGCACCACTCCAGGTGTTCTTCTTCTATCCCCCAATACACCAGCTCCTCTTGGAAGGACAGGGCACACATCTCCCTTAGAAGCCTCAGCTTCCCAGCTGTCAGGAAAGTCATGATGGTCCTGAAGGCACAAGGGTTACGGTCAAAAAAAAACTCATTGCAGCTGACATCATAATCATCACAGATGTCCATGATCTCATCATAGTTGTTACAAGATTTGAGTTTTCCAAGCCTGGTCAAAGGGCAGTTCTCCAGCGTGGTCCATGGAATCCTGTATTTAATGCCACCTACATTGATAATCACGTGCCTGGTTCGGTCCTCTAGATGGGCCAAGCAGCACATGTCTTCCCCAGGGTGAAGAAGCTTGGCTTTTTTGTAGAAGAACCCTTTCTCGGTCTGCACCTCGCACAGGTTTTCCAAATTGTTGTAGGAATACGAAGTGAACTTGGGATCTGCGTTTCCAGTGAGCAATGCCATTTCCTGATACATTTGTTACATTCATGGAGGTATCCGATCTACTCAGAGAAAGAGATTATAAAGTGGAAACCAGTGGCCAGCCTGCAAAAACAAATTTAAAACATGACAATTAGGGCTCTAGTAGAGAAAAACAATTCCATAGCAATGTTTTCTCTGCAGTTTTTAAAATTTTGTTTGCATTTTAGGACGAGTCTTTTAAGACCACTCTGCTCTCATCCCCCTGCCTTGGGAGAGGGAAGCACTCCTCACAGCAATCAAATAGAAAGCTGGGCTCATGCCTCTGGAACCTACTATGCAGCACCAAGTGATGTCCAAAAAGGAGTGTGAGTAATGCATCATCGTCGTGACCTGCTGCTTTCCAGAGGAGGAGAAATGCCCCAGCCAGTCCATGAGGGGGCAGGGAAGAAAGAGTTTGTGTGGCAGCATGTTAAAATGGAAATCACCATTGGCCCGGGAGTTTAACAGGTTATCAGATAAGGCTTTGCTGAAAGACCTTTTATTTATTCTGACAAATCCAGAGGCTGCATCTCCTGTGGAATTATCTAATGGTGAGAGTGCAAACCTCTTTCACAATCAGTGCTCATCTACTGATATGGTTCAAATACTTTTCAGTTCACCTGGCTCTGACAGCTGCTGGGTAAGGAGTGCTTAACCAGTCCCCTGCCACACCAGCCCCAATTCAGGAGAGTAGATTGGAGCTGGCTAAATAGGCCTGTGCCTGCCTGGCAACTGGCAACAGCTGCCAGCCTAATTAGCCAAAGGCTATAAAAGGGCTGTGGGGGTGGGGAGAGAGAGAGAGAAAGGCCGGCTGGCTGGAGGGGCGGCTCTGGTCTGCTGCTTGTAAAGCCTGTCTGTGAAACAAACCTGTATATAACTAGTAAGGTGGTGGTGGGAAATAGCTACACATAAAGTGCACTCGTGGTTGCATCAATCTGGGGCATCTATAACTGGTTTGTGAGGGCAGCAGAGGAGTAGAAGCAAGAGGGGCCCAGCTGCGTCTCGCTACACTGGCTTACGCAGTTCGCATATGGCGTGCAGTTTGTGTAGCTATCATACCACATGAAAACTATCTTGAAGAGGGTCATATTTTGATTCTTATAATTTGGGATAACCAAATCAGCAATGCTCCAGCGTGTGGTGTATGGAAATTCAAGAACAACAGTGAGAGATGCGATTAGTGCACCTTTGAAGCTGGAATGTTCTGACCTGCCAAAGTTCTAAAGGCGACTCATTAGTCAGTAGCAGTCACAGCTGGAGATAGTTGGAGACTGAAATCTAAGAATGAAGTGGGGCTGGAAGTGAGCTTGTAAACAGAGGACCCATTTGCTGTGCTAACCAGAAGATGTTGCATAGTTACACAATAGCTTTTACTCTGTGAGGAGTCCCACTGAAATTTGCTTAACAAAAATCAAGCGGGACTGGAGCACTAGGGACCATATGTTAGTTTTGGCTAGTGCAGCAACAGATTTCAATCAAGTAAATTGAGGAACCAGAGAAGCAAGTTTCAGAGTGGTAACCGTGTTAGTCTGTATCAGAAAAAACAATGAGGAGTCCTTGTGGCATCTTAGAGACTAACACATTTATTTGGGCATAAGCTTTCATGGGCTAGAACTCATGCATGGAGTGGAAAATACAGGAGCAGGTATAAATACATGAAAAGATGTGGGGTCAAGTGTGAGATCAGTCTAATGAGACAATTCAAGTGACAACCACTTTTCCTCACTGTCATTTTTTATCTTAACACCAGGCATGAAAGCCTGCCTGTAGAAATCGAGGGGACTTCTGTCATTGGCTTCAAAGGGGCCAGGATTTCACCCCAGTTCCCTAAGCAACCCTCAAGAAGTGGGGACAAGTTTCTAACTTCTTGCCCTGAGGTGGGAAAGTCTCTGGTTGGAAAGCCTCTCTTTATGATGGACCAGGACAGAAGAGCTTAATCTGCTGCTGTTCTGAACGTAACAGGCATCATTTGCAGCTCCAGGCTTGAGTTTACACCTCACCATCATCCCCTAACCAGAACCACTGTTTCTTGCACCAATGTCCTCAAATCTCTCAAACTTATTTATACCTCATCTGCTGCCTCTTACTCTGTCCTCAGTACCGCTTGTTCCCAGAGCTCTGAGCCTCTCTGGTTCCCTACCCATTTTCCTCCTGAAGCAGTGTAATAGGTCTCAGGTAGTCTGAAATTATAGCAAGGGAAAACTCAAAGTCTTCTGGGCTGTATAAAAGCCTTTTAAGTAAGAAAGGAAAATAAACAAGCATTGGAGCTCTGGGCCTCCAAACAGGAGATCTGGACTGAAAGTGGACTAGAGGTGGGGAGCAATTTTATTTGGAAGAAATGGCTCTATAACTAGGTAGAAAAGCAAAGAAAAAGCTAAGGAATGAGGAATAGTTTAACAGCACTGATGGCAGGATGGTGAGGTGGGAATTCAACAACTGGGGTGAAGGTAACATGTTCCAATTCGCTTTCCATCTCATCTGGTTTCCCATTAATGTGTGCTGGAATGAGAACTGAATATGAGCATTCTAGTGGTTAGAGCATCAGACTGAGACTCTGGAGACCTGGGTTCTATTCCTAGTTCTGCCACTGGCCCACTAGGTGATCTTGGGTAAATCACTTCATCTCAGTTTTCCCAGCGGTAAAATGGGATAATGGCACTGACTTTCATAAAGCACTTCAACATCTAGTGATGGAAAGTGTGATATAAGAACTAGGTATTATTATATATTCAAAGACAAAATCACAGTAGCTCTTCTCTCCTTTGGCCTCAATCAATCCTTAGATAGATTAAGCCAAAAGACCCTCCAGAAGCTAATGACAAATGCTTGTTAGTTGAAGGCATGCATCACACCATTACCGTTCTCTTCAGTTATGGTTAATTGAATCATGCTTAAATCACTGACATGGGTCACATTTTATATACATTACTGGGATTAGGGAAAAGAAGAATATGAGGTGCCGTGACATATTAACACTAACAACAGAGGCACTGCCTACATCCTAAATGAGAACCCCACAAGAGAAACAAAGAAAAATTGTCTGGCTCTGAAGTTTGATGTAGCTTTCACATAAGTCTAAGTCACAGAAGACTTCTGTAGGCTCCGCAGCCAAAATGACAGAAATTGGATTTCCCTCTATACAGAATACCAACAAGTGTAGAGTGGGATTTTTCAAAGTTCCATACCCAACTCCCATTGATTTTCAGTATTTAGTTCTCTACAAAATATGTGGACAAACTAAGTAGAGTAGATAAACGCTCTGTACTGGAGTTGATATCGGTTTCATCTTAGGCCAAATAAGACAGAGTAAACTGCTAGAACTACACAACAACCTGTACAGTAACTCCTTACTTAAAGTTGTCCCACTTAACATTGTTTCCTTGCTGATGAATTAGGGGACATGCTCGTTTAAAGTTGCATAATATTCCCTCATAACATTGTTTGGCAGCTGCCTGCTTTGTCCACTGCTTGCAGGAAGAGCAGCCCTTTGCAGCTAGTTGGTGAGGGCTTGGAACCAGGGTGGACCAACAGCCCCCCTAACAGCTCCCCAACTCCACTAAGTTCTCTGTGCAGCAGCCACCCAGCAGGCTATCAATTGCCAGCAGTTCAGCTGTCCCACCCCCCACTGCAATGTGCTGCTCCTGCCCTCTGCCTTGGAGCTGCTCCTGAGAGCCTCCTGTTTGCTGTGAAGGGGGTAGAAAAAGAGGGGCTAATGTCAGGGTGCTCCCCCTCCCCCACTTCTGCCGCCCGCTTATCCCTTCTCCATATAGGGTAGGGTGGGGACAGGACAGAGCTCAGGATGGAGACAGCTTGCTGACCACAGCTGCTGTCTCAACTTCCTTACATACTTAAAAAGGCAGTGTACTTAAGAGTGGTGTCAGCATACCTAGAGAGAAATGTACGTCTCTCTCTCATACACACACAGGTGTGTGTCTCTGTCTGCCATGCTGTCTCCTCTCCCTCCATTCCTGCTGCCTTGTAGAGTGTGAGGCTACATTAACAACGTTTTAACCCTTGAAGGCTCAGCTAAATGCTAGTTCATCATTTAGCAGTAAGGCATTCCCTGGGAAATATCCCACCCTCTAACTTCACCACTTCAACCAAGCTTCACAATCATCATTGCTGTGTACAGTATTAAATTGTTTGTTTAAAACTTATACTGTGTGTGTGTATACATATTATAGTTTTTGTCTGGTGAAAAAAATTTCCCTGGAACCTAACCTCCCCTAGTTACATTAATTCCTATGGGGAAATTGGATTCACTTAACATCATTTCGCTTAAAGTCGCATTTTTAAAGGAACATAACTACAACAGTAAGTGAGGAGTTTCTGTACTTTCTTTTCTCTAAATTTCACAGAACTAAAGAATTTTCTGGTGAAAGTGATTAAATGCTTGTTTGTTAGATGCCTCCCAATTTTCAAAAGAAACTATTTGAGACCTGAACCCAAAGAATATTTTATTTTATTAAAAAACTCTTCAGAGGGAAGGGACTTATATGCCATTCTCTTCATGTTCTATCTTGCTGATTTTGGAGGACGTAGACCATATAACTGGTTTGTTGGCTGCCCCATAGCATTCCTCTGTCTGGTGGTTTGTCTCAGCAGGAGCCAGAGTAGGGTAACACATTTTAACACAGCACAACTAACTGGTATGTTAGTTGGCACTAACATGGCACTACAGCTCCATCCTAGACAGTGCACTGAGAGAAAGGCTGCTATGGAAAACTTCATTAGTCCAGAAGAAATTAAGAACCTACAGAGAATAAAGTACGGCATCTCATAGAAACTTGCATCCTGTGAAACTGGTGCCTTATCTCATGGACTTAAATGCAGCTGGGATTGCAAATACCATTACTGTCATAATAAGGGTGCATTGTCAACCCAGCATATGCTTTAAGGATGCAGCCTCTTGTTGTTTTTTGTCAGTAAGATAAAATATTCACTGCCACTATTCTGGGCATCATGCTTTTGTTTCATGCCTCACTTGTTATACAAGTCAACATCTGAAAAGTAATGTACATCGTTTTGTGGCAAAAAGCCAGAACTTGCTTTCTTCCATCCTGCCCATCAGCATGATGGTGCAGAAAAAGACCAATACATTTCCAGTATTCTTTTGAAGCTAATGCTGTGTGTGTCCAATTTTCTAGGTGAATGAGAATTAAGCAGCAGCATGATGTGCATGTAGATTTTTGCATTCAGTTTATACTGGTCTTTTCATTTCCAGCTCTCTGAACTACAAAGGAGGATATGTTTTATAAAAATCCTATTGATTAAATATCTAACTTAATGAATCAGACATTCAGGTTTTTATTAAATTGTCCCTGTGACTGGGTAGGGGATTGGTAATACAACACAATAAGGAGCTTTTCTCCCCTGGGTCAGCAGGCAGACTCTCAGGTTGAGAGGCAGCGCTTTACTGTAGACATGACCTATACCGATGAGAGGTATTATCCCATGAGCATAGGTAATCAACCTCCACAAGTGCTGTCTACAGGGGAATGTAGATCGACTTAACTACACTGCTCACGCGTGCAGATTTTTCACATCCCTGAGTGACAGTTGTGCCAGCCTAATTTTCTAGTGAAGACCAAACTCAAAAATTATATTAACAGTTGCAATGAGTTTGCTGGTGTCGGTCATATTGCTAGCAGGCAAACATCCACATCATAAAAACCATCATTACAAATATCACCAGTTGTTCAGGCCTGCCATGCTGGCACCTTTCCTGAGCAGTAAGTTCACTCTGGAACGACTGTTGCTGACTTATATGTCTGGAATGTATTGTGATGACTGTCACAGAAATATTAAGGGTTTTTCAAATTTACATGGGTCTTAAAATACTCACTGCATGTTGACGTTCTCTAGTCTAAACTGCTCACATACTTTCAGTGAAGCGGCAGTCAGAGAATCGCTTTAAAAATCCAAAACTTCCAGAAATGTTACAGCATCAGTCAATTGGCATTTCTCTTATGTAATCAACACATGGGTAGAAGGGGAATGGGGGTATCCAAAACATACACCCTATGGGTGGCTCAGTATGTGTTTCTCTGACTGGAGTGATCTGAATTTTTACCTCACTTTTTGCTAATCACATTAGGTGGAATGGATCTAAGCCATGAGCAAAGCATTCAGCCACAACAAAATACAGATGTATCTATTATGAAGGTAGGCATGGCCAGGTTTAATTTATATCATACCATCTTATGAGAAAACTTATGGCTAGATACTGTGGTGATCACCTCACTGCACAGCTGGGCCATAGGAAAGTCTAAGTCTGATGCTTTCCTCAATGTAAATGAGGAGTAGGTCTACAGAAGTTAATGGAATGACCCTGGCTAAAACTGGTGAGAGTTCAGATCAGGCATTGTGCCCTTTTTCATAACTACCACAGACTTGTATTGACTTTGTGCCTCTGGCTGCAAGGCAGTATATCATGGGTCAGACTGAGTAGTGCAAACAGATTGGAATTTTACCACAGCTGCACAACTAAGAATTTCTGCCATCAAGGTAGGGGACTCTTGGGTGGTATAGCTGGCTCCTATGGCAACTGCCTCCCACCCCACTATAGGCATGGGAGTGTATGAAGGAAAGGGAGGGGAAATCACAACTCTGCTCTGCAGATCCCCCTCGGGAATCGTAGCCAGCGGCCAGGAATTAAAGCAGCCCCGAGGCTGGGTCAGCTTGAAATTCAGGGGACGAAAACCAGCCGTCCCTTATATTTAGCAGATCTTTGAGCAGGAGCGAATCTGGCCCTGTGTGTGGTGTTTGTTACTTCAAAAAAATGCAGTGCAAGAAACATTTTTTAAAAGCTTACTATGCCCTGATTGTGCATGGAGGAGGAAAATACTGTGGATAATTTTCATTAAAAAAATCCCTGCAAACCTGAGAGAAAACATTTTCTCTGCCATATATGAAAAGGACAGGAGTCACATCTTCTATCATCTGCACCCTGCTGTCTGGTTTTAAATTGTATTACTTGTGCAACAGTTCAAAGATGATGTGAATCATCAACCTCTGACCGTGGCTTTGCAAGATGATGTAATCCAGTGAAGAGATGGGTATGCTGCCTCCCGTCGCACACTCCTCAATGCACACATTCACTCTTCACCACCCACCCCTGTAGCAACTACCTTCTTTCATCTGGGTCATTTGGCATTGCACAAGGGACTACTAGTCTAAAATTGGCTCCACACTGAGATGAATGTCTTCACTCCATCTGCCATTCTATGTTATGAGGTACTGTAGGGTTTTCTCTTTTTTTTTTAGCATCGAGTTGCAGAAGACTACGAGGCTCTTTAGTAATTCGGATTTTTAAACATATCTTGTGGAACCGAATACATCCTGACAGGGCACAGGTTATTGTGACATGATTTAGAGTCACAGGCATGAAACATACATTAGGTTGAATGCAAAATGTTTTCTCTGGAGTCAAAGGAGAATTCAGGGCACGTATCCATTCTGCAGTGCTCAAACCCTTCAGGTTAGCAGATAAGCCGGAAAGTGACGTTACTGACTGGTACCAAGAAAATTCCTACATCTTATAAGATTTATAATTCATATTGTATAAAATATGTTTTCTGAGAGCAAAGTTTATAGACACAATTTGAAAATAATTTGATGGTCTAGACCAGGGGTCTCTAAACTACGTCCTGGGGGCCAGATCTGGCCCATGGCGTTGATTTGTCCAGCCCCCCGCTGAGCAGACATGAGCAGAAGCTGCCACTGCCCCTCTGCGCGAACTGCAGTCGGCGGCTCCAAGTGCGGAGGGGTGAGTGCCCCCGCAGTGCGGCTGGAGGAGCAAAGGGCGGCGGGGTCGCGGCAGCGGCATGGCTGGAGGAGCAAAGGGGAGAGTGCCCCTGAAGCACGGCCAGAGGAGCAAAGGGGGCAGCGGAGCGGGGAAGCGGCTGGAGGAGCAAAGAGGGGGGCCATGGCAGAGGCGCGCAAAGCCCCTTCAAAAATCTACTACAGCCCTCATCTCAAAAAGTTTGGATACCCTGGTCTAAACTGGGACTCAGGAGTTCTGGGTTCAATTTCCAGTCATCATCATTTCTATTATAGTAGCACCTAGGTACTCCAGTCAAGAACTGGAATTGCTAGGCACCAGGAAGACAAGTAAAGATGGCAGTCCTTGCCCCAGAGGACTCACAGTCTATATACAGTATTAGACAGTATGCAGTAAATGGGTGAAACAAATGGGGTGAGTATGGGTTGGGAGGATATGATAACAATAAAAGCAGAAAAGCCAAGATCACGGGCCTGCCTCAGAGTACCTGTGTGACCTTGGGGAAGTCACCTAAGCTCTCTGTGCCTCATTTTCCCATCTATACAATTATTGAAGCATGATTATTATTAAAATGGAGATACTACCACTTCATTTCTCCCACACTTGGCTTGTCTTTTCTGTTCAGATTGTCAGCTCTTTGGAGCACGGACTGTCCTTTACTGTATTTGTACCATGCCTAGCACAATGGGGCCCTGGCCTCACAAGTTATCGGAAGTGAAAGGATGAATATTAAAATGTTCTGATTGTTCTTACAAACACCCTAGATCAAAATCCATACTACCTGTTATAATCTTGACTAGAAACAATCTATGAGAGAGGATGAGATGCACATGTATTTCCTTATGTCTTGTCAATTTTACATCTATAACATTTTCAAGGGGAAAACCTCATTAAACCTCAAGCAGCGTGAAAAGATTGTAACTAACAATAAATGACACAGTAGACAAGGCAAAGGGAAAGCATGTCAGCATAACTGAAACTGGTCTCTGTAGAATTCCAAAAATGTAATTTTCTTTGTCTACAAAAGATAAACTTGCCTCTCTCTCGGTTTATGACATAAGTATCAAAAGGAAACCATGGCATGCATAAACTATTCAGCAACAGTCTTAGCTAGCTGAAAAAAAGAAAGGACTATTCAATGTTCTATTATCTTTATTTTATTAGACACTTTGTGTCCTAAATGGAAAGTTTCTTTTTCAGTCTCAGGAATGAGGACTTCCCCCTCCATTTAGGTGGAAAATAGTCAGTTTATATTTAAAAAGTAAACTTGCTTTCAAATTCTGAAAAGACTGTTTTTTAACAACAAGATTTCAGGTCAGAAATCCAGCACTGAATTTGCGCCATGCTATAGGACGAGCTGAAACAATTCAATTTGTTAAATGAGCTAATTAAATTAACCTGACTCCGATGCTGTAATTATTTCCACTTGTGCCTAGAGCTGTTTGTATCTATTAGAGATATTGAATCACCTGCTACTATTGCATTGGTTGGAGCCATATAGTTACATTATTTATTGTATGTAATCCTAAGAGATCAAAGTTTTGGTCCAATTAAGTATCTAAAAATATGGGCTCTTATCTGAACCTCCCTAGTTCTGAAGCCCCTCCTTCTTCAACTCTTCAGGCTCTCTCCCTTCCTTTTTATTCCTCTTTATGCCCTGAACTTGCCTTTTATTATAGTAATATTATTTGCTGCCTCTACAACGTAGTATAGTAGGTACGCATTGTGGCTTTCAGACAAATAGCAGAAAGAGCTCCCACTTTTCATTCACAAGACTAAGGGTATGGTTACACTTACAAGATTATAGCGCTATTGGTTATAGTGGTCCCCTTATACAATAATATGTATAGTGCTATTGTGTGTCCACACTCAGATGCGCCAGCGGTATAGCATGGCCACATTTGGGGCACTCAATGCGGCATTAAGAGCAGCGCATTAGGGCAGGTATCCCAGCATTCAGCTGGGTGCAACGTGCTTTTTAAACGAGGGGGGTGAGGGGGGATGCGTTGTGTGTATGCGGAGGGGGAGACAGAGTGGTTTTTCCGTTCTTCTGAAAGCCTGTCAGCGAGCCTCCCTTCACAGAAGGCTTTGTTTTCACACAGGCTCCCTCCTTAAACATTTGCATTGCTTATCTGCGGAGTTAAGAGAGAAACTCTAAAGAGGTACTTCCGCATTCCTCCAGCTGAGTTCAAAACAAAGGGAAGAGACGTCAATTGCCTTAAATGGCTCTAGGCATCTCAAGAGATCACTTGTAGCGCAGTGGGTGTCCACATTCTTGCTGTAGCGCTACAGCAGCTGCGCTACAGCAGCTGCGCTACAGCCCTTATTCCCCATGCGGAGGTGGATTACCAGGAGCGCTATAACTCCGCGGTTATAGCGCTCTACGTGCCTTGCCAGTGTGGACGGGGAGGAGGTTATAGCGCTCGCGGGGGCTTTACAGCGCTATAAAGTGCCAGTGTAACCAAGCCCTAAGTCCGGTTTGTACTTGGGGTATATCTACACAGCAAACGAAGATGTGACTGTAGCACAGTCAGATACACAATTTACCTGAATTGTGAGATCAACTGTGGGAAAGTGGATAAAAGTTTACAAAATGTTCCAATCACATAGATATATGGTGAGGGGGAAAAGTGTAAAAGAGTGACAGAAAGACTGAATTAGTCTAAACAAAAAAGTCCTATGGATATAGTTCAAGGACTATGCTAGGATCATGCAAGGTAAACAAGAGAAATGTGGGACCAGAAATCCATGAACCCAAATTGGTGTGTCAGAAATTAGGCCTAACTGGTGGACAAAATAATAAGGAAACCAGCTATTCCAGCCTCTTGGGATTCCTAAAAATAAAAGACTTTTTTGGGAAAATTAGTGGAGGTGAGGTAAAAGGGAGACAATTGGTAACTGAAAAAAGAGGAAGGAATGAGCCTCACCATCATGGCTGCTACCCCAGCATATCTGGGAACCTCAGGATCTACAACATCTTTGGGCCTTTGTTGTTCTGATCCTGAGAGATGTCTTGACCTGAATAGATCAGGCCAGAGAGGGGGACCTAGATGACATCACCACTTCTACTGTCTTGGCTGACTGATGACCACCATCTGGGATATAAGACTTTATCAGCCCCCTCAACCCTTGTGTCCCCTTCTCCGTCCCTGCTTTACTTTTTATCTTTTCTATCCTTCTCATTTTTTCCTCCTGTCTGATAAGAGTCTGGCTTAGCTAGTCTGGACTGTGTATTTTGCAACACTGCTGTAAACTTGAGACCAGAGAGGCAACTAAAAGCAGTGCTTTAAATAGCCCGATGGTGGCACGTTTGCCAGGTCTCCGAGGGGCTGATAAGACCATGTGCCAGGCTTGTGTTTTTCCAGCACTGAGGCTGCAAGTGAAAGTCAACACCAGGGACAAAAGCTGCATTTTGTATATTTGCTGTTCTCCTCTTTCCTCTTGTGTGTGTGTTTGTCTTGTTTTGTCTTCTAGGTAACAGGTTCAGACTTTAACAACAGCTCCAGCCCATCTCAGCTAACTTCTCTTTTCCCCTAAAAGGATAGTTATTACCATCTTTTAATAGCATCTAAAAGACTTATCCAGAGGTTTCCTTCTCAAAACTCTCTCCAGCTAAAGGGAAAGCGAACAAGGAATGGTGTTAAAATGAAAGCTTTACTTAATACTTTACATTTCAAATTCTTCAACTAATTCTGTATCTCCCTCATCCCCATCCCCCACCAATATCCTTGATAAGAGGTTTTAAAGGATTTTAATGAAGTGCTTGCCCTGGAACTCAGCAGGCTGAGGTCTCTGTATACCAAACCCTGAACCTTCTAATATTGGACAGTTACAGGGTCATGTTAACACCTTTGACACTTTGTGTTTGTATTCCATGTAAATTAATCAAAACGCCTTAACCTGTCATCTACTGTTATGTGAACTATCATTTTCAATATTACCAATAGAAATGAGAGAATTTATGGCCAATTTTTTGAGTTATAGGAGTAAATGTTCTTTGCAAATATACAAAGTCTATCATTTGCACCTGCACTTGTTTGTGCCCTTAGAATTGCACCTGCAGTTAGCTCTGGGAGCATAATCATGGTGGACAGAAGCCAAAATTTAAAACTTGATCTTGGCTATTGATTACTCAGACATACAGCCAGTAAGGAAAGGGAGAATGAAGCTATTTAAATTGTTATCTAGTGCCAGCAATTAATAGTGTAGTTTTAGGAGCATTTAATTAATTTTAAGAACCATCCAACTTGGATATCCATGACTGCATCTCAAGACAAGCTAATTAAATAGAGGGAGCAAAGGAATCACTAATAAGGTTCTTCAAAAAGGTGTGTGTAATCAGCGTAAGAATGGAAACTTCATCCAGCAGTTCCCACCTTCTAGGTCGAAGGTACCGCTTTACCAGACAAAAGTCTCACTGACCTAGCCGCCACTTTTCACCTTCCATAAGCCATACCTCTTCTAACTAGAAGCTCTCATCACAGTATGTACAACCAAAAGCAGAACAGAGACATGCAAGAGAGAAAATTAAACTAGACTGATGAAAAACAGACAGTGAAAGGGGAGGGGAAAGATATCTTACACAGTATAAGTGAAGAAGGTATGGACAAGGAACAGAAAAGGAAAGCAAAACCAAAAGTGAGAGAGTGTTAATCTACATTTTAAATGTGAAAACATTAAAATACAAAAATAGCTGATACACACACTCAACATCCCATAACTCCCTTCAATTCAGCACAAGGTTGTTTAGAAAATTTATTTTATGCACACACAAAAATGTTTGTGGTAAAGTTAAAACACAGTAGAATTTCCTGGGCTAAGGAAAAGCTATCACCAAGATAACTTCCCCCTCCCGCCCATCAGTTCAACCTAGGGGGGTTTAGTTTCGAAGAGGAGGAGGAAAGAGTTTGAGAGGAGGAAGGAAATATCAGGTTAGGGGAAAATGCAGAATCTGTCAAGGAGGCTGAGGAGGTACAAACTGGAGGAAATGTCATTCTGGGAGACCAAAGAGCTTTGAGGAGCAGCCCCATATTCGGTGGATGTGCCCTTGTTTTAAAATAATCTGCTGCTAAATACAGTGAAAGCCATAAAAATAAGACAGGTTATCTGCATGGTGAAGAAAACATAATTTTTTGGTTACAACCCATTTAAACACTTTAGCATTAAAGGGTTTGAACAGTAAATCGGAGAGAACTTCAGAATCTAATGTTACCATTAAAGAAATGGGGTTGAAATCACCAGTTATTTAAGAGAAAATTAAAAACAGCATCAATTATTTTCTGTGGGCCTGATCCATAATCTACTGTAACTAATGTGAGTCTTTTCATGCCCTTAGATTAGCAATGTATGAAGCTACCACTATTTTAGGTACTTCCCAGGCACTGATCACCCTGATATTTCTACTGCATTTTAGTAGTGGAACAAATTATTCCAGTGTGACATACCTGTGTGTGTAAATTACAGGCAAAGCTGGTAACACTGTTGTTAATGTTCCTTGTTGTTAATGTTCCCTGACATTTTCCATTATAAACCAATCTTCGGTTGTTTATAACTTTATCAAACTAACCATTTGGGCTAAAATTTTACATACCCAGCGTCTGCCTCAAGCAGATTTTGTTTTTTGAAAATTTCAGCCCAGAAAGGTTCAATGGTTTCTGAGAATAAGACCAGGGAAAACAAACAAACAAAACGTTGTTTTCACCAGACTTCTTTCCTATCCGGTCTACATCTAAAGTTTCATTGGAATCAGCATGCCTGACGAATCAGCATTTTCTGATGGAAAACTTCCATTGGAACATTTCCAACTAGCTCTAATTATGAGAAAGTCTTTAATTACATGATCACATACTAGTTTTTCCACAGGACCTCTGTGTCATTCACTGCACAGGCTAGATAGTGCTCTAGAGATGAATCAGTGATGTAGTGAAGACTTGCCTGTAAGATCCCTGCTTCATCTGTTGCAGAAACTGGGAGACGTGTAGTGCATGAGGTAGGGGACTGCGGGAACAGAAAGGAGGTTATGGTAGTTGACCACTGCTCTGGAGAACTGGATTTTATCCCTGCCTCTTCCATAGAGTTCCTATTTGATGCTAGTCAAGTCACAAACTAAACTCTTCACATGTAGTCACTAGTTATGAGTTCCTTGTTGTCTTTGCACCCAATCTGAGATCCCAGGGCCTGATTTGCAGAATTGCTAAGCACTCACAGCTGCAGCTGAAGTCAGTGGGAGCTGCGTTTTGAAGACATATAGTGCTATATACATTGGTAGATCAACCACTGGGCTGACAGGGCCCATGCCCAGGGGTCCTGGCCAATTGGGGTGCCCCTGCCCGGCAGGCGGAACGGGGCAAGCCCCTGTGCCCTGACCCCGTTTCCCCAAAAGGAGCATGGGGGAGTGCAGTGGACTGCAGGCCGAAGGGGTGGGAAGGGGCTCTGATTGGCTCTGGCCTAGGGCCCCACAAACCCCTAATCTGCCTGTGGCTATATACCACTGAAAAATCAGGTTCTACGTGTATCAAACTGTTAATCCAATACCGTGGAAACTTTTAAGTCTGTGCCTCAGTTCCCAATTTATAAAATGGGGCTAATCCTACCCCTTCACCTCACAGGGTGTTGTGAAAAGAAATTCAATAGCGTTTGTGAAGCACTCAGATGCCATTGTGAGGAGTGCCACAGAAATGCCCGTGAGGAAATTAACAATTCTGTTTTCAGAGCAGGGTTTGAATAGTGTGCAGTAAGTAAGGCCTGAGGACACTCATTGAACAATAAAGAAAAACCAAAATATTGAATAGCTGCTCAGTAAATGAACACTGGAAATAGAATGTAGGAATCCTGGTTTCCAGATGTTTTCAAACCAGAAGACACTTCAGATTTTGTACAGTATACCTATTCCATTTTTATAATTAATAGTTTGTCTGTAGATGACGGATAATATTGTCCTTATGTTCTTTTCTGTATTATTTTCAAGTTCCTATATAACCTACATTTTGCAGCATTTCGTGGACTAGAACTTCTTTGGCAGCAAAAAGTACATTCATTAAAAACATTCATTTTTAAAATTAAATATGAAAATGAATAATATAATCACTGCAGTATCTTTTGTCTCTTTATTTTGATATTCAAAACACTTTTGAAGTGTCATTCACTTTTATGCCCATTCCATATTTTCAATATTGAATGTAGATTTTTGTATTGACCCACCTGCACCGTAGAAGTTGACAAGGGAAAATCAGAGATTTTTAACTCCTGATAAGGCATAGGACAATGATCCCCAAACTTTTCAGGATTGTGGCCCTCCCCTTAGCTCTGTTTGCTCCCATTCCCCTGGAGCTGGGGCCAGGAGTGGACCTGAGATCCCCGGTGGAAGTGCAGGGGGAGGCGGGGACAGGGATAGGAGGACCAAGGCCGGGACCACAGATCTAATGGCACATCTGGGGCCGGGCACAGAGCAGCAGTCAGGGTCCAAGGCTGAGGGTAGGGTTGCTAATTTTCTAATCGCACAGAACTGAACACCCTTACCCTGCCCTTCTCAGAGGCCCTGCACCCTGCTCACTCCATCCCCTCTCCCTCACTTTCACTGGACTGGGGCAGAGGTTGGGGTGCAGAAGGGGGGTGGGGTGAGGTCAGGGCTGAGGAGTTTGGAATGTACAAGGGGGCGAAAGGCTGGGGAAGGGTTTGGAGTGTGGGAGAGGATTTGGAGTATAGGCTCCAGCTGAGCAGCACTTACCTCAGGCGGCTCTGGGAAACGGCCGGCATGGCTGGCTCCCATGCAGAGGGGGCCAGGAGGCTCTGTGCGCTGCCCTCACTCACAGGCACTGCCCCCGCAGCTCCCATTGGCCAGGGTTCCTGGTAAATGGCAGCTGCGGAGCCAGCACTCCTGGTAGGGGCAGCACGCGGAGCCCCTGTCGCCACCCCTGCACCTAGGAGCTGGACACGCAGGCCACTTCTGGGAGCTGTGCAGAACCAGGGCAGGCAAGGAACCTGCCTTAGCCCTGCTGCACCGCCGACCAGACTTTTAGCGGTCCAATCAGCAGCGTTGACTGGAGCCACCAAGGTCCCTTTTCAACTGGGTGTTCCAGATGAAAACCAGACACCCGGCAACCCTATCTGGGAGCAGGGCTGGGGCCAAGCTGGAGCCATGAGCAGGCAGTGATGGGGGCTGGCAGTCAGGGCCACAGCCAGGTGCAGAGCTGCAGCCAGGCCACAGCTGGGGGGCCTGAGGCTAGGGGTAGGGCCAGAGCAGAGCTGAGGGCAGAGTGGGGCTGGGTGACACTTCTTTCCCTCCCCCCATGGGGGTTGGCCCGTGTCCTGCCATGCCCCCTGAATGTTCCTCTGCGCTCCCCCATAAAGGGGCATGCCCCACGGTATGCGGACCACTGGCGTAGGAAGTGGTTTGGATTTTTGTTACGCAGAAGACAGCAGCTGATTTTGGCCCATATGAGGAATAGATACATCTCCTCCCTCTCCCATAGCCCCATTTTGGGCAGGGATGGAAGTGACTTGACATTTTTTGAGGAGGCTTCTTTAGTTCCTCACACCAGTAATAGCTACTATTCCACTTCCCCCAGCCCAATAACCACTACTGCTCCACTCACCGATTAAGTACTTTCACTGAATGTGTCTGCTAACATGATGAGCAGGTATTGTTGATATTTAAGCTGACATAATTAAGCTTCAGTGTTAACAACCAACCAAGATGATGGGGATACTTAACACTTCTCAATGCTATTATTTCAGGCTGTTTGCAAAGCCAGAAAGACAATACTTCATTCACTACATTGATCAGGTAAATCTTTAAAACCATCAGTACCATAAACTTGTATTTTTAAATGAACATATCTGTACAATTCTGTAGTGAAGAGTGAGTTCTGCAGAAAATTCAGCATCTTTGGAATCATGTAGAACATGGCTTCCTGATTATTTGTAGTGTTTTTTATGATCTCCCTAACCCTTTTTGAATAGCACCAACTTAAACAGCACTGGAATCGCTCTAGGAGCTAGAATCAGAAGAATTAATCATTTTGTGTAATAAGTGAGAAAAGTTCACTGACATCTTGCTGGAGAATGTCAGTAGGCCAGAGGGTGAGAGAACACACCCCAGGCTGGCATTCTGGGACAAGCGCCTCATCATTAGAAATCAGAGATGCTGGATTCTAATAACCACACACCCTGCCTGCCTTGTGTGGTTGTTGACCCAATTCTATTGGGAGGCTTGTATAAGGAAGGTTATTGAGACAGTTAAACAAATTTCAAAGTTCAAGGAAGAATCCAGGCCTTTGGTAATGCTCTGACTTGTTATTTATTTCCTTAACATTTTTACACATAATTTAGTAGGCTGCTTCATGAAAGGGTCAGGCCCTCTATGTGACAAGCATTCTTCTTTTTACAGCTATCTAAGCTTCTGCCACATGGCTTGCCACCTCCCTCCTTGAAATGCCAGTCCATACACAGAAATGTCAGGATAAAATATAATTACAGAGTTCACTTTATAACATCTCTGCTACTGACAGGTTTTTGTTGCTGAGCAGTTGCCTCCAATGTGCATAATGACACGCTGGTCATAAAGAATACATTGTTTTGCAAGTGCCATCAACAGTAAATCACTGTTGTACGCCGCAGAGCTGTAACCTTGTTGGTCCCAATCATTGTGTCAGTTCCCAATATCTCAGTCACACTGCGAGCTTGTGAGTTCCCTCCCCCATGTTGTCATTTCTTAAATCTTATTCTAATCAGGGAAATGATCCCTCTTTCAAGCTGCTTCATTTAATAGTCAACAGAATGCTTCCTTTTGGCGAGAAGGTGCTGAGAGTTACACTGTATGAGGCAAAATGTATGGCTTTTTTCCACCCCTCCATAACAAGTATCACAGAGGGGCAGTGTATGTGTGGATTACAGCTCTCTCTCTAGTACTGAGCGTTACAAACAAGGGAACACCAAGATTTAGTTACCCTTTGTAATGGTCCTCATTCAAGATTTGGTTGGGAAGGATGGGTTCAACCCATGACCAGCAAGGAGCGGGGGCAGGGTTGTTGGTAGGGAAGCCCGGGCCCTCCCACTCCACTGGACTCTGACCCAGGACCCTTTGGGCTACCAGTAGTCTAGCAACTGATCTGGCAACTGAGGCTGCCCTCCCTGGGCCACTTCCTATCTTCCCTACCCTGGGTCAGCTTAGTTAGTCCAAGGCTTTCTCCTGCTGGAGGAGTCCAAATAAAGAAAATAAGAGAGGATTACCAATGCCCAAGATCTACATGTAGAGGACAGGGGGGTACTTCCCACTCTGTTTCTGGGGTGGGTCCTCCCTCCCCTCAGGGAGGGGCCTTTTGGGGCAGTTGTATCAGAGACTTCAGCCTTCCCTCTTCTCTGCACTGCTGGAGCTTTGGGCTGCAGGCCTGCTCTCTTCCAGCTCTACCCACAAATGAGCTAATTTACCTCATTATTGTATCTGTTTTCTCACTAAGAAGCAATTCCTATTTTAATAAACAGGAAGAAATGTGTATGCTAACCCCCCCCAAATTTAACAAATATAATATTTAATAAAATATGAATTTAAAATCCATTTGCTTTCCCATACAAGAGAGTAAACACAGACATCAGTGTCTAAAAATCTGAGTAAGGAACTGTGAGTAAATATACAATATCGACTTAATGAGTGCGCTTGAGAGGAAAGCATGTAATTTGATTTGTACTGCATAACTCCTTTTTGTGTTATTTATTTTACATTTTAAACAGCCTCATTTTGTTTGATGTGTTTTGCCGTCTAGGTGTCTTACTCTTCTGTAAGACCATCTAGCGTAGGTTTTTCTAGAGCAGTCACTGCCATCATATTGAAGTAGTTCCTGCAAGGTGCTGAGTGCCTTCACCTTCCATTGAATCAGACCATACACGGCTAATACCTTAGACCTTGTGATGTTGGGAACACAAGGTGCAAATGAAACTGTTCATCTGACAAAAACAGCTTAGCAAGAGAACCTGCTGGTGTTTTATAATTCATCTAACTCATACTGTAAATTTCTGCGCCTGCAGAGTCGTTACATTTTTCTAGCTGGAAATGATAGCTGCATGATCTGCAAGGGAAACAGAGTGTGAAATAAATATGAGTGCTGAGTAAATGCAGATGTTTTACAGTTACACAGAAAGAGTGGGAGAGAAAGAACACTTAGCTAAACCTCTAGTGATCAGCTAAGGAATGTAAATTGCAATATTTCAGTTAAAATAGGATAATGAGCTTAGATCACCTGGTGGTTTTATGCTTACACAGACTATCAGTATTATAAATAGACTAATAAATAAGGAAGAGATACATAACTTCTGAAACACTGGGAGGATCCAGTGTAATTCACTGAATAATGACAAACATGGAAAAGACCCAGACACTGTCCAGAGCAGCTACATCCTTATCCTGAAAGCCCAATCCAGCTGAGTACTGAGCACCCTCAACTCTCACAGAAGCCAGTAAGTGTCGTCCATGGTTAGTATCTTGTGGAAGGTACTGTGCATCTCTCAGAATCTTACGCACAATACCATCAGAGGGAACCACTGCAAAGATCTATATAAAATGGTACTTATACTCTCTCACTGTGGGCCACATAGTTAATGGAGAGGCTGTGGTTTGAAGCTCCTTCAAACAGGCAGTATAGGTTGAGGGTTAATGTACATAAAATAACAGGAGTTCTGAGCCAACGTGAGTCACTATCTAAGTACAGGCATTATTAATAGGTTAGGGCAAAGGGAGGACAAGGGTTACTGCTGAGATTCTTAATGGGGCCAAAGGGAGTCTGGCACTCAACTCCCAACGGTTTTTAATGGGAATTAGGTCCTAAATTTTCAAAAAGGTATGTAGGTTCCTATTAAATCACTGGGAGTTAGATGCCTAAAGACCATTGAGGATCTGGGCCTATGTGCAAGTCTTCACAGGTAAAGTCTGCAGATGATACAAGCAGTGGTGGGATAGTAAAATAATGAAGATGACAGGATATTGTTTTGGAGTAATCTGACTTGCCTGGTTAAATGGTTACAATCCAACAAAATGCACATTACTACAGCCAAGTGCAATGCAATACATCTGAAAATGAAGACTGCAGGTTATATCTATAGGTTGGGAGACGCTTGGAAAGCAGTGACTCAGAAAAGGACTTTTGGGGGTCATCACAGAAAATTGTCTCAATGTGAGCTCTCAAAGAAGGCAGACAAGAATTTACTGATGAATGTTCCTCTGAATTCTCCTACATAATGGTCATACAACTGCTAACACCCAATATTTCAATTTTGGCCACTTACTGCAAATGGCCTTTTCTCTGTTGAGTTCTATTTTATCCTGTAACCTCACTGCCCAAATATTGCTCTTATCCTTTTATGCTCTGCATGGTACCTGGTCACTTTTTTATTATTTCAGGGTTTACTGCTGCCTACTCACAGCTGAATCTGTCTCCTCCTTTGCCAGAGCATAAAGGAAGCTCCTTCTCCCTCTGTGCCATTCTCCTACATGCCACCGTCCTCACACATATTTAAACAACTAAATCAGAGGACCTACCTGAGATGTCTATTTCACATTTGATGATCTGACACAATATGGCCTGTATCTGGGTAGTTGCCACACTCTGTTCAAGTTATTCTCCGTTAGAGCAATATATTTTCTTTTCACACAACTCTTCCCTCCAAACACAACTTTCCACAGTACCAGTCTCACCTCCTCACTATCAATGGCCATTTTCTGACATTTTTCTCCCTTCTGTTCCAGGCATTAACCTTGGTCCCTGGAAAGATGACGTTCTCCTGCCTGCCAGGAGATCAGATGGTAACACAGTTACTGCAGCTTTTTGCTAAGGACACTTCTTCTCCCCTGGATTCTGTGAATCTCTGCTGTTCATCCTCACTTCAGTTTCTTTGTATTCTTCTGACCTGCTGTAACTCGTAGCTTTTTTTTCTAGGTTTCCACTTTCTCGCCTTCACTTTCTGCTTCCAGCTGCACCCTTGAAATGGGCAGCAATTATTAAAGGAAACCATTTTTCATAGGGGAAAAGAAAGTATTTCTCTCTGAACTCTTCTTCCTCGCCTGCTCCCAAAACTTTAATTTCCTGTAGCCAGATTCTACAAGTGGCTGCAGGAAATTCATCCCTTTCTCAGTCCCCTGTCATTCCCAGGTGGCAAATGTGGTTGTGGTGGTGGAAGGTGAAGGCATCACCACTCAGGAGCAAGAGGTCCAGAGTGGTGCTACAATGGTCATTGGTGGTGGGGGTGAGAGCACAGCTGGATGGGAAAACCGTGATGTTTCTGAAAGTACCTGGGTAATCTGAGATTATTAGCAAAACAAATCAAAGTGAGCAATTTACAGGCTGAATTTGAAGGTTTTCTTCCTTTAAAGGGCAAGACTGGCAACAAGGAGGGGCATGTAATCAGAGTACCTACTCCACTGCTATACACCCGGAGGATCTTGCCTGCGCAGGGCTAATCTTCCCTAGGCTAGTTACATCAGCTTTAGAGATCTACTTACATTGGTGCTGTGGCATCAGAGAATCTAGCCCATTCCATTTACCTGGAGTGCCACACTGAGGGTAGCTAATAACCTCAAAACTGAGGTAACTCTGGACACAGGAATACATTTATTCAAGCAACCCAGTATTATTTCCTTTTTACAGCCTTCTTTTTTTTAAAGTTGCATTCCTAGTTTTTTTTAGTCCCCAGCACTTTCTATACCTTACATTTCTATGCACTGAATTTCTTAAACCACAACGCTGCTCACCAGTCTGCCTCCTCCTCCTTTATATTATCTGCCCCACTTTCACATCTCCAGTTTTATATTAGAATGAAAAATTCATCATCTTACTGCATGTTCCGCCTAATGAAGTGAGTGGAATTGGTTCTCATGTGCATCCTTTAGGCATTCCATTAGTCTTCTCCATCCTTCCCTAACTACTAGCACTAACAAGTACCCTCGGTCTTTGAGATCTAAGTGATTCTTTACCCTCTCAAGTGCTTCATACTTATACCTAAGGCTTTTGACTTAGTCACAGGTATTTTTAGTAAAACTCATGGATAGGTCACTGGCAATAACCAAAAAGTCACGGGATGGTGACCTGTCCATGACTTTTACTAAAAACGGCCCTTATTAAATCTTAGGTGTTGGTGGAGGGGCGGGGTGAGGCGCTTCCGGGGATGCTGCTGATCCTGGGTGAGGCACTCTGGGCCCGGCCACTGCTGGGGTGGGGTGGAGGCAGCCCGGAGCTCCCTGCCGTCACTGCTGCTGGCCGGTCAGCAGGTGGTGTGGGGGGAGGGGCGGGGGGGAGACACAAGCAGCAAGCCAGCAGCAGGTGCAGGGGGTGAGGAGACGAAACCTTCACCTCTGCCTTTTTCACAAATGCTAAAGACTTTTGATCCAGCCACCGAAAGCCTTTAAATTTAGTTTAGAAATGTTTTCAGTCAGCAAACACTTTTCCTTTATATTTATTATGGAAGATGAAATTAACTTGTCCTCTTTGCTTACTGCTTTATTCATGAGTGTCACCTTCTTACCACCTGTACTTACTTTTTTATGAACTAGTGCAAATAGAATTTGTGACTTTACTTCAACCACATAGGGAGTGTGAGAGCAGAAAATAATGTTTGTCTATGTCTTTAATAAATAATGACTGGTGTTTTCTTTACTTCAGAGCAGTGGATTGAAAAAAAAGATGTTTGGAGTCAAATTTCCACAGCCTTATGATTTGTTTGTATGAAAAGCGTGGCACACAGACTCATTTGGACATACAGACTGGGTAATTGTTACCCAACTGTCTGCTCAAGTACTGCTGTATGTGATCAATAGTGGTTTCGCATGTTTAAGTGGATATCTTTTTTTTTTTTTCAATCCACTGCTCTGAAGTAAAGGACACTAGGTACACACACTAGAAGTCTTTTGAAAATGTATCCTTTGGAGTCCAGAGGACACTGTAAGATACTGTTTGATGGTGCTCAATTAATCATATTACTTGATTCATTTAAAACTAAACTGGACAAAAAATTATAATGTTCCAGTGCTGCATGGCAAGGAGATGACAAGATGGACCCATAAGTATTTTCAAATTAATTTCCATAATTCTAAGGCCTGGTCTACACTAGCAGGGAGGGTCAACCTAAGATACGCAACTTCAGCTATGTGAATAAAGTAGCTGAAGTCAACACACCTTAGGTCGACTTACCTTCCGTCCTCACGGTGGCAGCAGTCTGCTGTGGGCTCTCCTATTGACTCCAGCTTGTGCCTTTGGCAAGCTGGAGTTCTGGAGTCGACTTTGGGGACCGATTTATCACGTCCTGATGAGACGTGATAAATCGATCCCCAATAGATCAATCTCTACCCGTCGATCCAGATGGTAGTGTAGACAAGGCCTAAGTCAGCCTGTTTTACTGATGTTTGTTCCTTGTTTTATTGTAACTTTTTCCAAATAATTTCTTACTCTCTAGTGACACGCTCCTTTAATTCACCCCATTTTCTTTTTGCTTACATTTGCCACACCACATTGTTTAATTCTTCCAGTCCAGCATCTGCAACAGGTGCTTTAAACTTTGCCCATCTCCGTCCCCCTTGGTTACTAGCTTCCAAATCTGTTTTGCTATTATTAGTTTCCTTTTTGCTAAATGGCACACAATGTACTGGAAATCTAAGGGTTATAAATTTTCACTCAGCACTTTTCATCTCCCCTGTGTGTCCTAACCTTCCACTGATTTACCTCATTTGCTTTCACTTGGCTCTTCACAAATTCTTCTGAAATTTGCTATGCTGAAATACAACATCCTTACTTGGCCTCACAGTGGTAGTATTTGTAACCCTAATTAGACTACGATAAATATAAACTTAGTCTTGATGAATCTGATCCTGTCACTCAACACCTAGAAGTATATTTTGAGCATAGTGTAAGGCGATTCAGTCACGGAGGTCATAGATTCCGTGGTTTTAACATGTCTGCAAGTTTTTTGGCTTCAACTTCAGCCTTGGGTGGTGGGGCATGGACTTCAGCTTCTGTTCGGGCAGTGGGATTCAGGCTTCGGTGCAATTTATTGCCCACGTCCTGTCTGTGACTTTTAATAAAAATACCCATGTCAAAATCATAGCTTTATGTACAAACCACACAACCTTAGTCGGAAATTGTTTCTTTCCTTCATACTTTGTGTAAGGAAGCACTTGTCCTGTTCAGAGAATACGGACATTTCTTACTACAAGTTAGATATTATATTTGAAATCACCCCTTACTACTGTTTTGCTTTCCACAAACTACTTTGATTGCTGTTATCTTCTTCTCTGTATTTTGTTCCTTCTTGTCAGGCTGTCTAGAGCAAATGCCTTTGATAAACCTATTCTTCTATTATAATCATCTTTAGTTATAGCCATAAGAATCCAACCTGCAGTGGAGATCTGTGCAGATTTGTACTAAATGCACAAAAACCCAGGGAGATTGTAGATTCCGGTCACTGAAGGCTTGTACAAACAGGTTAGACAAACACACGTCAGGGATGGTTTTAGGTGTATTGAATCCTGCCACAGCACAGGAGGTGGGGGCTAGATGATCTCTCAAGGTCCCCTTCCAGCCCAACAGTTCAATGATTCTACAAAAAATCTTGTGTGATTGCTAGCACTTGTACTTGTCTTTGTTTAAGGATTTTTTCTGAGTATTTTGCTATAATACTTGAACTGAAAATTAATAGGCATCTCCCAAGTTCCCACAAAACATCCAACACAAAACCAAACATGTGGTCACAGATCTGTCGGATAACAACCCCCTCACCTCCCAGTTGGCAGATCTCAGCCAACTACACTGGACTACTTTCCCTTCACACTACATTCTACCTCCTTTGGAGACAAGTCAGCAGAGCTGTGCCAGTGGTTGTACTGCCAATATTGAAATCCCAGGATGTGGGCGGGCGCAAGCACTTCTAAAGCCCCTCCCCCAGCCAAGCGGGAGGGACACTGAACCTGGGCTCAACTAATTCTGGGGGACAACAAATGAGAAAACAGGGACGGGGGTTCAAAACGAGGGAACCGGACGGGGACACCGAGCAGAGAACCCCGTTGTACTGCCATGAGCTGGTCAACTCATGGCTGCACTCCGTGACCCCTTCAAAATGGTTCACAGAGAATAAAGTGACTTAGTAATAGTTTCAAGAAGCAAAGTCTGCAACTTTAACTGCATAAGGTAAACAAACCATGACACAATATATTTCCTCCCTGTTTCCTATTGAGACCTAATCCTCTACTATGCCTCTTTTCTCAGTGTGATCTATGCACTGTGCAGATCTTTTAGAGAGGGGAATCAAGCAGGTATGCCAAAGAAAGACCATCCCATGCAGCTGCCTTTTCCCTCTGTACTGCTCACCATGGTCCATCATGCCTCACTCATTAACACACCACAGAGGGAGGAGAAAGCACAAGGGCGCTGGTCATGGCTCCTGCCTCTGTAAACAGATACCTTAGAAGCACAAATCCTCTCTCAAGATTTTGCCCAAAGTCTTAGTATTTCAGCTCTTAATGTTTCCTCTTTATTCCTCTCTAAAACTTACATATATTATTTGCTTTGGAGCTTACAGTGCCCTTATACTTTGAGAAGTGATTATACAAATGACATCATGAGGCTCCATGTTTACGATGTCTCAATGATTTCCAGATCACTCACTCACTCAGTTTACAGGGAAAGAGATTTTTTTTTCTAACTTCAATATCAGTAAACTCAGTCTGGAATCTGAAGGTTATATTGGGACTTTCCTGGCTTATGAATTGTCAATAAAATTCACAAGCCAAATGCTGCCCCCATTGTCCTCTAGATATGTTTTGTTTTCAGTTACACCAGTGTAATTCTCCTGCCTTCAGTGGGAGCGTAATTTGAAGGCAAATGAGAGTGCACAGATGGTCCTGAAATAAAAGTACAAGCCAGAACAGAACCCAGCACACTCTCCCAACTCAGCTGCGTTGTCTCTCCAGGGAAGACCATGGTAAAAATTTCCCTTTGTCACTAAAATAAGCACATATGGCTCTGCGTGCACACAGGGAGCAGACTTGTAAAGCCAGACAGTGTCATTTTCATACAGTAACTTTTCAGAGTAAAACTACCAGATGTTATTTCCCACGTATTCACTCACGTGCTCTCTGTAGGCATTTTGGTTGCCCAATCTCTTTTCCTCTTTCCATTACCTTACTTTTCCTGCAACAATCACCTGCACTTTGCAGCCAACATTTAGCTGCAGTCTAATCTGCCTGTATCACTCCACAGAGTTCAAAAAAAGATTTCCAGTTGTCTATACACCTAACGTATGTATCAATTTTTCATCCAGGCATTTCAGTTTTTAATCTTCACTTACCTCTGATTTTCCATGAATGCTTGTGGTAACACTAAGAAAAATTCTGGGGCCTGTTTTTTCTTAATATGTTTGAAGATTATCCTTTACCTTTCTTATTCCAAATTAGGTTCCAACCTAGAGCATGGCTAGTGACTTTCTGGAAGCTTGTCCATCTGTAATGCTGATTGTCATATTGCACTATTTTCATATGTAAGCCCCAATCCTGCAAGGATTTATGTACTTCAACTCAGTCCCATCAAAGCTATAACTTAGGCCTGCATCTTTAACACCTTGTATAAGATCAAGCACATGCAAAAATCTTTAGAGGATCTATGCCTAATCCCATCCATTATAGAACCTCAATCTCTCAAAAGTTAAAGAAGGAAAAACAAACCACACACACTCCCCCGGTGTGAAAATAGCCAGCCAGTTAAAAGTGACCTGCAGACAGAAAACCGTGGGTTTCGTGCCCTTGTTGCTTCTTTGTAATGTTTAAAGATTGAGGGAGATTTAAAGTTTATTTTTCTTGGATTTTGCCTTAAAAATAATAGGAATGCCAAGTTTAATCTTTTCCTGTTTTTGCTGGAGAACTCCTCAGAGGGCCAGAAAACTGGAGTGGGAATTTCTGCTGCCTTTAAGGGCAGGATATTGAACCTTCCACAAAACACTTTTCTCCTATATCTTTGGCAAAGGTTTGAGTTAAATACCAACCTAAATAAAAATCCCTTTTGATATCCATTGCTCAGTCTTCACCTTCTTGATATTTATGATTAGAGCTCCGTGTCTGTCACGGACGTCGCGGAAGTCATGGATTGTATGACCTTACGCAACCTCCATGACTTCTGCAGCAGCCATTGTGGCTGACCTCAGGGACATCCAAGGAGCTGGTTCCAAGGCCAACTGCTCAGGTGGCCCCAGGGACAGCCACACCAGCTGCTGCTGGAGTGGCCCTGGGGCCAGCTGGACTGGCCACTGCTCAGGCAGCCCTGGTCTAGCTAGCCTGGGGATGATCTGAGCAGTGGTTAGTGTGGCTGGCCCTGGGGACCAGATGAGCAGCGGTCCTTGGGGCAGTCAGAGCAGCCTCTGCTTGGCAGCTCCCCGCAGCTGGTGCCTTTGGGCCTTCCCCCTCCCAGCAGCGGCCTTCCCGGGTGCCCCACCCTGCTAAGATTTAGTCAGGGGTATTTATAGAATAAAGTCATGGACAGGATTGTCCAGGACCTGCCCAGGACTTTAACTAAAAATATCTATGACTAAATCGTAGCCTTACTTACGATGTCATAATCCTACTAGTTCTCCAGTTGTCCACAGAGTCTTCTAGGAAAAGACAAGGGAGTCGGATCTGAATTTCTAACGTGAAAAAACCCAAACAACAAATATTCAGATCTCAGGCTTTGATTGTACACCATAAAGAACTACAATTAAAAGAGGGCATAATCTAATTTTTCCCCTTTGCAAAGCCTTTTAAACCTCTACTGTCATCATAGGATCAGCACCAGCTGTAGCCAGTTAAACGAAACATTTTCAGGTTTTTAGATGCTGCTGGGAGACAAAAAGTACTCCGACTACTCACATAAACACATTTCTTTACAAAGGAAAGTCTTAGCACTTTAATGGACAAAAGCACAGTTTTCTTTAGAGTTATGGATTTAGCAATCTCAACTGCTACCAGATTGTTTACTTGGAAGAAGCACTTATGCCATTCATGACACGTAACCAAAAGTACAGATGGGAAATAAATATCATCAGCAAAGCACATATTTGTACAATAACAAAAAGCCAATTCATACAACTGTGCTAACAACATACACGATTTAATCTGGTAGACATCCTGCTGGTGGAGCAGAAATGTAATATAGGTTGGTAAATAGCAGAATACTCTTTGTAGTTGTATTCATTATGCATAACTGAACAAAACCCATTTGTTGCTGACATGTACTTTACCCCTCATCAGTTAATTGGTTCTGGATTCATAAAATGAAATGGATATTATTACACTGCCATTTCCATATGCGTTCGTTATTTTTTCTCTCTCACTAGATCAGAAGAGACAGACACTGGACCACGTCCCACCATTACTTCCAATACGTTTTTGAGGGACATTTATTGAAAAAATGGTGGTGCACCACCAGTCAAAAGCTCCTAGGTGTCCTCAATCCTTACCAGTCCCAGGCACCTATGACTAATGTCTTTCATCTAATGGTGGTAAAGTGAGTGTCTTTGTGATCTTGTCATATTTATCAGATATCACAAGGGCTTGCCAAATCACCTCCTGTGGGAGTGGGTTGGGATAGGAGAGTCTTTTTGATTGAGTGTGTTTCACACTTTGCGCAGGTGTAGATGACTGCCCAATATGTATGGCAATAGAGAATCAGGTTTTACACTGGCAAACACTAGAGATACACTTTCAATAAAAGGTGCCCTTGCTACCCCATTAACTGCACTGAGTTAGAACTGGTTTGCTCCCATCTGCACCTCTAGAACGTGCTCCTTTCAGCATTCGGTGCCCAGACAGCAAGTGTGAAAAATTGGGATGGGGGTAATAGAAGCCAATATAAGTACAAGACCCAAAAATCGGGACTGTCCCTATAAAATTGGGACATCTGGTCACCCTATTTCAGCATCTCAGGACATCCCACATTTAGGAAGCTTGGTCAAGGAGCACTTCAAAGTTTTTTGAGGTAGTTTCACAGGCTGGGCATTTTGACTGTGAAATGATGTTTACGTTAGGGTTTTATATTGGTGCCTATCCCCCTACTATTGAGCACCTATGGTGGTGAGTTATTTGGTACTATCATTTAAACTGGAAAGTCAGTATGATAATTTCTACAAAATTAATTGCTCCGCTTTGTGGAATTCAGTGATAATATACATATCTAAATTATTATAGACATTTTGCATTAAAACTAATGGTAGGTGATCTGGCCTGTTTTCCTAGAGTGGAATTCATCCCTGTGCTAGCACAATCCCTATTTTAGGAATTATGCTTATCTTAATTTATTGGTGCTCAGGCTTAGTTCTAGCCTAGTATTCCAGGACAAATGTCCCCCTTAGATTGTTTTATGAGAAGGGTGAATAGGAGATGAGCATAACCCCCAAATCTGTATTGTTTATATCTGCCGAGGCATCAAGGGAGGAGCATACTTATCTCTCTAAGTAAAGTAGTTTCTAAGTAAATATGATCAATACAAACCACAGAGTAAGAGAACTGCTGTAGAAAGATTTATAAAATTAATGAAAGAATAAGATTACATTGAATCGTTGAGATTTTTAGGAAAACAGCTTTTTGGGAATCTCTGATCAATATGCTGATTAAGATAGGATTTCAAAACAATGGACAAGATATTCTGTAATCCTGGTATCATAGCTCTGGGTGCTTTGGGTGGCAGACTACAGCTGCTGTTCCAAAGCACTTCTAAAATTCTGGTTACATTTCTCCCTCTCTTTACAGCTATATTTTCAGGAGACTTAGCCCAATGGCAGCATCAGGCTGACAAAGACAAGTCTAGGAAGCTTAAGCTGTTGATGACTGTGAAGTCGTTTTGTGGATTCCTCGGAGGAGGCATTTGCTAGCTCTGCAACGAACAACATGATAAGCAGGTCTGCAAACGATTCCCACTAACATGTAGAATGCCAAAGATGTACATATTAACAACCAGAACAGTTATTTTTTCTACTGCCATCTGGTTTCATTCTCAATTATTTGCGAATGTGATTTTATATTAACTTTTTATTTCAAGTGAAGATGGACCATTGTGTTTATATGTCTAACTGAATATCTTTGATGGCCACCTGAAATTCCAGAAATGAGTGGCTCAAAGCCAGGCTTTCCTAGTAACACTCATAAGTGGAATAAGATGAAACCTCAGTGGTTAGTGTCAAATGCTTCAAAAGAAGGTTCAAGAAAGTTTGTAATGGACCATAATAGCATAACTTGCTCTTAGGGGAAGTTTCTTCCTAAACCTAAACAGCTAGTGCTTGATTTATGCCCTGAAGCTCGAGGGTTCAATCTCACACATTTTAATCCCATTTAATGAAACTGCAGCTGTTTTTCCTGCTTTGTTGTTTTGCACTGAAACCTCCAATGATGCATAGGATAACTTTAAAATTGCAGACTAGTTTCATTCCAAGGTACAATTAAATTTTTTTTTAATAACAGCCCACTTCTGTGAGTGCAAAGAGTCGTCTGAGCTGACATACTGTAGTGGATTCTCACTTTCAGGAAATAGAAAAATAACTGAATGTTGCTCACTGCCAAGAATCTTAGATCCTTTTTGAGCATACCCCAGAGATCTGTACTGTGCCTCCATAAATAGGCTTGTCTTATACTGATATTGGCTGATCTAGGAAGGTATTCAGGCAATAACTAGGTTATTGAAAAGGAAAGCCATCAAAACCTTGTTATGTAGGTTGTTACTGGTTTATTGTAGTTTTGGTGATGCAGTTAATAAAAAGGGCTAAAAACATACAATGCCAAGTGCATTCAGAGATTTCCAACGAGATGGCAGTAAGCTGTACTGAAACATGTAAAAACAAAGATTAGCTCCATGTTGGTTGAGATACTAGTACATTAAAACTACCATTACTAAGGATCTTCAGCTTCTTTAGTTCTTTAGGAGAGATGTGAGTGAAACAAGTATTAACCTGCACAGTCAGCCATTGCATGAACTGGAATAGAGGCTGTGTTTTATTTTATTTCTTGGTTTTACCTGTTTCTACTCTCTTTTCCTAGAATAAATGGTATCTGGTTTAAATGCAATTATAATTACCAATATCGAGCGAACAAGTGTGAAAAGGCTCTACCCTCACGGAAAGTGGACAGCGTTTACCAACCACAGCCATGGGGGCTTGAGACAGACTGGAATTCTTGATCAAAATATTGCCACATGTGGTAGAAAGAGTTCCAGGATGGCCCAGGGGAAGTCTCTGAGTGCACAGATATGACTGTCTATTGCTCAAGAGAGTAAAGGCGTGTGTTTAGTAGCATAAAACTACAGCCAGAAACTAGCCACATCTTCCCCTCCCAAAGCTGACATAAATAGTGTAAATTTGCACTAGGCTTCTGGCCAACTCAGGAGTGCCCACACTGTCCTTGAACAGCTACTCAGTCTGTTTGTAGCAGAAATATTGCATCATGCACAACTACTTTTGTCAGGACACTCAACCAGAGCAAAAGGATGCCATGGATGGATAAGGGGGACACAGGAAAAAATGTGTGGACAACACCTTTTGACTTTTAGACCTTGCCTGGAAAAGCTCCTCTCTGACTCGGTATGTGGAGGGACAAGAGAAGTATTGGCTTTGGAGGTTTCAAAGGAGCAAGCATCAGGATGCAAACAGTGACATTGCAATTGTCCTTCTGGCTACTGTTTTTCAGGCCCACATATAGCCTGAAGCTAGATTTGGTCCCAGCTGAGTATAATATGCACTGCAGCACCCTTTACAATAGTTTCCTTGCAAACAGCTCACTGAATCCACAACTCCCATAAAAGCATATTGTACGGACAAATTTGGGGTTGAGACGCACACGAGGCCTCTTCTATGTAAGTCGATCGGAGCATCTCTCATTTATTAGATAACAGAATTGGTCCCAAACAGCCTTAAAAATGAACACTTAAAATCTGTAGCATCTCGATGCTACATAATAGGCCATATTTGATACCAAACAAGAAAAAACTAATTTTAAAGAAGCACTGTACGCACATATGCATTTTGGGAATTTAAACAATTACTGTCTGCAGTGGAACTATCAAAGCCTATCAAGAAATACAGTGCTTATTAAAAATTCTCCAGCATACATATTTACATGTTAAAGCACAAGAACTCTGAACTAGTAATTGCTGTGTGAACAACAGGGTAAATAGATATGTTTTTAAAAGCTCAGAGAGCCCAGTCTTGAAAACTATTATGCACATTAGAAATCCATATGCCCATTTACTTGAGCAGGATCGCTTGTTCAAGTAAACACTAGACACGACAGTAAAAGTTTGCAGGATCAGGCCCTCAATGTGATATGTATTTAAAATTTTTAAGTGTGATTTTTCTATTTTGGTATAAGCATAATATAACATGGCAGGACCCTGGCCACTATGAGAGCTTTACTCTAAATCGGGGGTAGGCAACCTATGGCATGGGTGCCAAAGGTGGCACGTGAGATGATTTTCAATGGCACTTACAGTGCCAGGGTCCTGGCCACCGATCTGGGGGGCTCTGCATTTTAATTTAATTTTAAATGAAGTTTCTTAAATATATTAAAAACCCTTATTTACTTTACATACAACAATAGTTTACTTATACATTATAGACTTATAGAAAGAGCCCTTCTAAAAACGTTAAATGTATTACCGGCATGCGAAACCTTAAAATAGAGTGAATAAATACCACTTCTGAGAGGTTGCTGACCTCTGCTCTAAATTACAGTACAAGTGCAACAGCTAAAAAAACCCCACAAAAAAACCTAGAGTCAAGTTCTGCTCTCATTTGCACTAGTGTAAATCTGGAGAAGATCCACTGATTTACTTCAGTGTAACTGAATAGAATTTACCCCGACAGTCCAGAGAGGGTTTGTTTCCACTGCAGAGATCATAATCAAAAACATCTAGAACAATTTCAAATCCTTCTGTAATCACGAAAGCCTTCAGTGTGAAACCTTGGAGAAACATTGCGGGAGTCTGAATTACAAATCTCAGACTAAGGAATTAAGGGAAATATTAACCTTAATATTCTGTGAAACATTTCTGTGATATTTACATTAAAGAGCATACACATCCAAGAGATGATTTACAATTCTGAATTAAAGTGAAGATGATCAAACCACCACTAGGTGTGCTACTTCCACTCTATACATGTGAAGCAAAGGCTACATATTCTGTCCTTTTCTGAGCCCCAGAGGTCTTCACCTGTTTCAAACGCAGTATGGAAATAAGGCAGGCTTATGCCTGCTCTGAGAATAGTTCAGCTTGTCACAGAAAAAATGGTTAAATTAGGTTCTTTTTTATTTTTCCCACTTTGGCAATAACCTTAATTAACTCACATGAGCCATACACATTTTCAAAGTGTTTCACAGACTTAGCCACATATAAGCTCAAATAAACCCTTCCTGAAACACCTCAGAGTACTTTACATGACTTCAAACAACATACAACCCCCCCACCCCACCCCACAGTTCAAAGACAAGGCTAAATAAACGAATTTTGTAATAAAGATGAGCGAGAACAACACTCCAGGAAACACTGTGAGAAAATTTTCCTAGGAACAGAATACTAAACACTACATAGAGAACCAACCCTCTCCAAATTGAAACAAGAGTTACAACCTGTGTACTGGGATACGAGGAAAACTTACTGATATGTTCAAGCCTGTTTGTGCCTTTTACTTACCTAACAGCCTTAAAATCAATTATTTGGTCCAGAGAATGTGAGTGGAGATGCTTGAAATGAGAGAAATTTGATCAGAAATGTTGGTTCTCTTCAGGAAGCACCTAAGAATAGCGACCAGCAGAATGGGAAAAAGAACTTTGTTATATGTGGTGGGAAGTGGTAAAGACGAGGTATGTGTTAAAAATCTCAGCATCCTAGTGAAACAATGTAGGTCGCAGAGTGAAGAGGTTCCTATGGTGATACTGTAGTAACATAACTTGACAGCCAATTGTAAATTAAAAAATAACTGCAGCATTTGCAAGCAATGAGGCCCTGACCCTGCGCCATTACAGGATTAAGCCCTGAGAGTGGGAAAGGTTAATTAGGATAATAAGATAACAACCAGGGAAAAATTAGACTCTCATTGAAGGGACTCATTGAGCAAAATTCAGTTTGTTTTGTGTTGAACTTGAAGAAGTTAGGAGGCATAGCCAAACATGAATGCAAGAAGAATCATGCAGCACAAAGTAAGTTGCCACTGGGACAGCAGACCGAATACTGAGTTCAGAGGTTGACATCTAAGGTCCTCATCCTGAAAACACTGATGTTCCCATAGATTGCATGGGGACTACCCATGTGAGTAAAGGTCATAGGATAGGGAGACCAGACAGCAAATGTGCAAAATCGGGACAGGGGGTAGGGGTTAATAGGAGCCTAGAAAAGAAAAAGACCCAAAAATCAGGACTGTCCCTATGAAATTGGGACATCTGGTCGCACTATCACAGGATCGGGTCTTAAATATGTAAAGTTTGATATTGATGGATATGAGCATAAATGCTATGACCCAAAGTAAGCATACATGTTCACTGTATAAATAAACTGGCCTTTTCAGTCTCTGCTGAAAATCTGAATTTGATCACATCACATTGATGAGGACAATATGCACTGTGAGTGCTGACGTAAGATCAAAACTAAGTGAGTGCTCTAGCATATAAACCAATACAGAAGTTTTGCTGGATAATAAAACCACCAGCTTTTGGGTCAAGCAGGAAACAGGTCCAGTAACAGTAACAAAGAAATGTAATTCCTATATGCAGAAAAGTAGCAGGCTTTTCACATCCTAATGAGAGGTTCATTACAGTCACATTTTCACTAATGGGGGAAAAAGAGAAAAAGAGAAGCATGAAATAAGGAAAGATCATATGAATCCTGATAGTCCATTATAACTTCCATTAACTAGCAGCACTGGCTGCATTTTAGAGTGAACTCCATAAGAAAGCATTTCAAATGTCAAAATTAGAAACTAAAAGGTCTTCCAAGTAACCTCTGAGGATGTGCCTTCCACTTCCTGGGAAATAGCTGCTTTTTTTCTCCCAACCCAATAACATTGTCAAAGGCAATTTGTGAAGAGGGGAAAATATCATTCTTAGTGTCTAAGTAAAAACTTCAGTCTAACAGGTCAACACAAAAGCAGAAACCATACCCACAGAATAATATTCTTAAAGCTCTAAAACTAAAAAGGCTTAGTTGTCATCTTCAGAGGTTGTTTTTTTTTTTATTTGTTGAACATTATTAATTGCTCATTTTCCTTGGAGGACATTGCCCGCTTGGCTTTCCCAGTAATATATGTTTCAGTGACTTTTAGAAGGAAATCAAAATTAGTTTTTCCTGTTCATCATCATAATCCTTTCAGAAAAGGCCACTTCAAGTCAACCTCTTGTACTTCATTAGCCCTAGAAGCTGCAGCAAATCTGATATTCCTTAAGTTCATGCATTTGACTTTTTATAGCTTTCCAGTGTTTATCTTGCAATGTCCCTAGCAGTTATTTCCACTTCACTTCCAAAATGAAATGGCTCTCTTTAGGAGGAGGGAAAAAAACCATACAAGAGTACATTTATGCGAAACAAATCAATGAAAGCAGGAAAAATTCAATCTTAACCCCACTAGCTGGGATCTCTTTATGCCACTCTTGTCAATGACATGACCTTGACTTGTTAAAGAGCATCCTGTACTTCTCTCCTGATGAATCTAACCAAGCGGTATATGGGTTTAGTGTATACTTCAGCTTTTTCTATTATCACTGTAGATGTTAAATACAATGTTTCTGATTTTATTAATGACTCAGAAAAAAAAAACCCTATAGGCCCAGAAATTAGTCAGACTTGAAAATGTTTTTAGTGGAGATCTTCAGGGGTACAAAGATGGAGGCCTGATTATCATAACACTGCAATAATACTATTCCCTCTCCCCACTCGCACTCTCTCTTATCTAAACATTTTAAATTTCCAGAAGTCATGTAATTCAGATATCTAGGTGAATATAGGTAAGATGCTGATGGACTCGAGAAACTTACTCCACAGCCAGCACAAATGAAGGTTCCTTTATAATACACCTGAGAAACCTGATTTCAAGTCATCCAAATTATGTGCTTGACTAGAGATGTTTGAAGTGTCATAAGATGGTAAAAGTTATACAGATTCAGCATGGCAGTTCTCAGAAAACAAACACATTAATCTGTTCCACTCAGTGGCTCCTGGGAGAATGTGCTCAAATCCTGGTTGTGCTGACTACAGCCAACACTTTATTTAACATAAGAAAGGCTGTACTGGGTCAGACCAAAAGGTCCAGCTAGCCCAGTATCCTATCTACTGACAGTGGCCAAATGCCAAGTGCCCCGGAGTGAGTGAACCTAACAGGTAAAGGTCAAGTGATCTCTCTCCTGCCATCCATCACCTCCCTCTGACAAACAGAGGCTAGGGACACCATTCCTTACCCAGCCTGGCTAATAGCCATTAATGGACTTAACCTCCATGAATTTGTCCAGTTCTCTTTTAAACCCTGTTATAGTCTTAGCCTTCACAGCCTCCTCAGGCAAGGAGTTCCACAGGTTGACTGTGTGCTGTGTGAAGAAGAACTTCCTTTTATTTGTTTTAAACCTGCTGCCCACTAATTTCAATGGGTGGCCCCTAGTTCTTCTATTATGGGAAGAAGTAAATAACCTTTCCTTATTCACTTTCTCCACGCCACTCATAATTTTATATATCTCTATCATATCCCCCCTTAGTCTCCTCTTTTCCAAGCTAAAAAGTCCTAGCCTCTTTAATCTCTCCTCATATGGGACCCGTTCCAATTCCCTAATCATTTGTTGCCCTTCTCTGAACTTTTTCTAATGCCAGCGTATCCTTTTTGAGATGAGGAGACCACATTTGTACACAGTATTCAAGATGTGGGCGCACCATGGATTTGTATAAGGGCAATAAGATAGAAAATAAGATGGAGACTATCCCTTTGTTAATGATTCCTAACATCCTGTTTGCCTTTTTGACTGCCGCTGCACGCTGCATGGACATCTTCAGAGAACTATCCATGATGACTCCAAGATCTTTTTCCTGATTAGTTGTAGCTAAATTAGCCCCCATCATACTGTATGTATAGTTGGGGTTATTTTTTCCAAAGTGCATTACTTTACATTTATCCACATTAAATTTCATTTGCCATTTTGTTGCCCAATCATTTAATTTTGTGAGATCTTTTTGAAGTTCCTCACAGTCTGCTTGGGTCTTAACTATTTTGAGCAGTTTAGGATCATCTGCAAACTTGGCCACCTCACTGTTTACCCCTTCCTCCAAATCATTGATGAATAAGTTAAATAGGATTGGTCCTAGGACTGACCCTTGGGGCACACCACTAGTTACCTCTCTCCATTCTGAAAATTTACCATTTATTCCTACCCTTTGTTCCCTGTCTTTTAACCAGTTCTCAATCCATGAAAGGATTTTCCCTCTTATCCCATGGCAACTTAATTTACATAAGAGCCTTTGGTGAGGAACCTTGTCAAAGGCTTTATGGAAATCTAAGTACACTACGTCCATTGGATCCCCCTTGTCCACATGTTTGTTGACCCCTTCAAAGAACTCTAATAGATTAATAAGACATTATTTCCCTTTACAGAAACCATACAGACTTTTGCCCAACAATTTATGTTCTTCTATGTGCCTGACAATTTTATTCTTTACTATTGTTTCAACTAATTTGCCCGGTACGGACGTTAGACTTACCGGTCTGTAGTTGCCGGGATCACTTCTAGAGCCCTTTTTAAATATTGGCGTTACATTAGCTATCTTCCAGTCACTGGGTACAGAAGCTGATTTAAAGGACAGGTTACAAACCTTAGTTAATAGTTCCGCAATTTCACACTTGAGTTCTTTCAGAACTCCTGGTGAATGCCATCTGGTCCCGGTGACTTGTTACAGTTAAGTTTATCAATTAGTTCCAAAACCTCCTCTAGTGACACTTCAATCTGTGACAATTCCTCAGATTTGTCACCTACAAAAGACAGCTCAGGTTTGGGAATCTCCCTAATGTCCTCAGCCGTGAAGACCGAAGCAAAGAATTCATTTAGTTTCTCCGCAATGACTTTATCATCTTTAAGTGCTCCTTTTGTATCTCTAACATCCAGGGGGCCCACTGGTTGTTTAGCAGGCTTCCTGCTTCTGACGTATTTAAAAAACATTTTATTATTACTTTTTGAGTTTCTGGCTAGCTGTTCTTCAAATTCCATTTTGGCTTTTCTTATTACATTTTTACACTTCATTTGTTTATGCTCCTCTCTAGTTACCTCAGTAGGATTTGACTTCCACTTTTTAAAAGATGCCTTTTTATCCCTCACTGCTTCTTTTACATGGTTTTTAAGCCATGGTGGCTCTTTTTTAATTCTTTGACTTTGTTTTTTAATTTGGGGTATACATTTAAGTTGGGCCTCTGTTATGGTGTCTTTGAAAAGTGTCCATGCAGCTTGCAGGGATTTCACTTTAGTCACTTTACCTATTAATTTCCATTTAACTAACCCCCTCATTTTTGCATAGTTCCCCTTCTTGAAATTAAATGCCACAGTGTTGGGCTGCTGCGGTTTTATTCCCAGCATGGGAATGTTAAATGTTGTTATATTATGATCACTATTCCCAAGCGGTCCTGTTATAGTTACCTCTTGGACCAGCTCTTGTGCTCCACTCAAGACTAAATCAAGAGTTGCCTCTCCCCTTGTGGGTTCCTGTACCAGCTGCTCCAAGAAGCAGTCATTTAAAATATTAAGGAATTTGGTCTCTGCATTTCGTCCTGAGGTGACATGTACCCAGTCAATATGGGGATAATTGAAATCCCCCATTATTATTGAGTTATTTATTTTGACAGACTCTCTAATCTCCCTTAGCATTTCTTTCAGGTAAGCTCCTCATGGAAAAGTTTGCTTCTGGGGAGGAAGGTAAGCACTTATATTTGTGACTGGCTTTGGAGACCCTTCAAATCAGAGGTCCACAGTTGTACACATGCAACTCCCATTCATATCAATGGGAGCAGGACATTCACAGAGGACTGAATATTTATGTTTACCAATTATTCCTTTCCTAATTGATATTGGTGTATTTATTCTGCTAATGGTACTGCTAATAGAAGGGCTGATGCAAATTATCCTAATTAAAATGTCAGAAAAGATAAGAGAAATGTGAAGTATTCATTTTTAGAAAGTATTTTTTGTGGGTTCGCTCTCATTCTGATAAGTTTCATATTTCTTAATAGAGTGCAAAGCCTTGAAATAGGTGGTTTTCAATGTGGTAAGTAAATGTTAGTGTTTGTAGCCTTTCATCTTTTGAAAGGACACATCTACTTTTTCAACATTTTATTTTGGCTTACTCTCTGTTGGTTTTAATACTGTCTTAGAAGCATGAGAATAACATTTCCTTCTGTACTGTTCATGTACTTTGCAATTTGGCCAATCATTCATTGATTTCCTGTCTTTCTTACGAATTTTAAAATTCACGACTTGTTTATATCCCTCTTTGTGCACAAGCTTTATCAGTGTTGCAAGGACAGCTTTGAAAATAATGTTAGTTAACTGTTAAAGAACCAACAGAGAAGGGAAGGGAGAACCATTGATGTGTCTGTGTGAGAGAATCTAATATAAACAGTGGGGGTTAGTATGTATGTTTTTAATTCCCAGCAGTGGTATGGTAATTTCCATACACTTATTGTATTTTGGTTTTTTTTTTTTTTTTAAACACAATAGCTATTTAGACTCCTGCAGCTATTTCCAATCTACAACAAAATTAAGGGGGATCAAATTTTAGGCCATAATTACTTGGCCATGTCCCTTTAATTGTCCTTCATTCTGAAAATTAGCATACCACAAAATGTAGTTCTGACTAGCTATAGTTTTAAAGCTTTAGATTTTATCATAAATATATTTTATGAAATGGGAAGATTTGTTGAAACAGTAAGAGATTTCAACCCTTGTTGAGAAATTGGGAAGATTAATTTTACTCTACAAATTCCCCAAATTTTTTTTTCGGAGTATGACTGCTGAAATATAGCTTTACAATAATTAACAGGAGAAGTAACACTATATGGTTTGTATTTGTGGTGTGATATATGCACTTAAAGTTACTAGAAGCACCAAAAATGTGTCAATGTAGCGCACTCAACCTGTGGTATATTATTCTTTAAGATATCATGGGGATTTCAGTTTTGCTACAGACAGAATCATTGTGTTATGACTATAGGTCAAGAGCCTGCCACTCTTCTACAGGATGGGTATCACTTGATTCCACTAGTCCCACTGAAAGCAACGGGATTACTGTACTATCCCACCCTGAGTAAAGATTGCAGTCTCTCAGGCCCATAGTGTGCTGGGAGTGGGGAGAATGCCACTCACACAGGAACACACATCATCTGACTAGTCCAGACCATTTGCTTTAAATCAATGACCATTATGGAAAAAATTTAATTCCTTCAAAATGTTCTCTATCTCTGGGCTGGATTCTTTCACCTTTACTACACTGTGTAGTAGTATCTTACTCCATCAGGAGAACCTAGCCCACGAAAGCTTATGCCCAAATAAATTTGTTAAACTCTAAAGTGCCACAAGGACTCCTCGTTGTTTTTACTGAAATAAATGGGATTCTTCACCGAGTAAGATACTGCATAATGTGACTTAGTCTATGTCTCCACTTGGATTTAGGGGTGTTATGCTCAGCTCACGCTGATATTTTCATGTTAGCTCTCACAGCACAATAAAAATAGTAGTGTAGCCACAATAGCATCAGCAATGAATGGTGGCAGAACCTAGCCACACTCAGTACAAACCTGCTTGGAGTCTGTGGATATGTATTCAGGGTGGCTAGCCCATGCCATCGCTCACCACTGCCCATATTATTGCAGCTACACTACTATTTTTACCACGCTAGTTCAATGAGAGCTTGCACAAATATGTCTATGTGAGATGAAGCCGAAATGTGGCAGAATCTAGCCTTCTATGCAGTTAAACTGCTTGCTGAAATGGAACACAGATTCAGAGGTACTACCAAACAAGAATACAAATCATAGCTCACAAGTCAAAAAGCATGAAGTAACTTTGATGAGTTGACAAGTTAATTAACAGATACCCAAAAAGTTCTGGTTGGTACAAACAAAACATTTTAGTCCATTGATTTAATATCTTCATCAGATCGATTACTACATTTTTTTTTTTTTAAATCTCAGCAGGGAAACATGCAACCTATATAACTCAAAACTGATGCCTTAATTAAGCAAATCAGAGGCTCAATGCAGTGCAATGCATTTTGGAAATATTTTGAGACACACCAGGCTAAAGTTCAGGTGGCTTCACTCACTTGTAATATTGCCACCAGACATTCCAAACACAATAGCCTTAGTCCATGAAACTCACAGACATAAGGTAAACTTTTCAAAAGTGCTTAAAGGTATGTCTACATTGCAATGAGAGGTGTGAATAGTAGGAATCTCTGCACTAGCTTTAATCTAGCTAGCATGGCCATAAATATCAGCAAAACTCCAGTGGCATGAGGTTCAGCACAGCCTAGGAATGTGAATACTTAACCAAGGTTTGGGGCAGGCCTGCACAGCCCTTGCTGAGGCCTGTACTCCCTACAGCAGGGGTGGGCAAACTTTTTGGCCCGAGGGCCACATCGGGGTGGGGAAATTGCTTGCAGGGCCATGACTATAGGGCTGGGGCAGGAGTGAGGGAGGGAGTGCGGGCTATGAGAGAGGGTGTGGTGTGCAGGAAGGGGTTCAGGGCAAGGGGTTCGGGATGTACGAGGGGGTTCAGGGAAGGGGGCTGGGGTGTACACTGCAGGAGAGGACTCAGGGCAGTTGTGCAGGGAGGGATGCAAGGTGTGGCGGGGACTGGGGCACAGAGTGCATCATGGGGCTCAGGGAAAGGGGTTGGGGTGCTAGGTGCAGGAGCAGTTTGTTATGTGGGCTTTAGCCCAGTGCTGCTTACCTGGAGCGGCTCCGGGGTGGCAGAAGGGCCAGGGCAGGCTTCTTACCTGCCTGCCGTGGCCTTGGCCCCAGCCCCAGGTCGCTCCAAGAAGCACCGAAGCGTCAGGCAGCACATTCCTGCCAGCTCTTGGGTGGGGTGGGGGAGCAAAAAGGGGAAGCAGAGGGCTCCATGTGCTGCTCTTGCCTGTGATACCTCCCCCGAAGCTCCTATTGGCCGCGGTTCCCCATTCCCAGCCAATGGGAGCTTTGGGGGAGGTACCCACAGGCAAGAATAGCACACAGAGCTTTCTGCTCCCCTTCCCACAGGGGTCTGCAGGGATGTGCTGCTGGCTGCTTCTCGGAGCGGAGTGGGGCCCGCAGCACCACAGCGGTTGCAAATCTGCGGGCCATAGTTTTCCCACCCCTGCCCTACAGTTTCCTTGCTATTCTTAGCTGTGCTAGCTAAATTAAACCTGCAATCACACTTCCAACTGCAATGTAGACATACCTTATGGGACTTAGGTGCTTAAATCAAATTGATTTTTGGTGAGACCTAAGCTCTTAAGGGATGTATTTTAAAGGTAATTTAAATTAATTTTAAAATATGTCTCTAAATTCCTAAGTCACTTTTGAAAATGGGAGATTGGGTAACATTTGCAAAAGTGCCTTATTTCATTACTCCTTATCTATCCCCATTATTCCTCCACCAAACAGCATACAAATTTGAAGTCCCTTAGGGATTAACAGGATCTAATAGTTTTCCCCTACTACCACTTGGAAGTGTACCAGGCTCAACCCCACAGTCCTTATGCAGGCAAAACTCCTAGTGGACTAGGCCTGGCATTTAGCTTCCCCAGTGCTACCTTTAATGTACATTCCTACCTTTCTCCTCTACATGTAATTATGGGCCACCCATGCACAGAAAAGCAGCACGGAGAACAACCAGCACTATATTGTCTCCTAGATTACTGGGAGCTCCTTAAACCAACCACTGAGGCACCACAGCGAAGCGCATAAAGATTATAGTTATTGGTCATGTCCATGCTGTAAGAATATTCACATAATACTCACTAAATTCCCGAAGTCTTCTCCCGGCGTGCACTGGATTAAATGTAAAATTTGGGATGGATTTTCTGGGGGCAAGTGACACAAAACCCCTTTGCAAAGGGTTCCTTGTTCCTTGCAAACAACTCTCACCTCAGATCTGACAAACTCATTATACCAAATGCATGTCTGATGGGATAACTATCCATAAAGAGTAATATGTAAGGTACGTGCAGAAAGCTCGTAGCTTGTCAAGCCTCATACCCATTGTGAGTCGTAGATAAGGATAATATTTAAGGAATAGTGTATTTATATTAAAGGTATGCTTTATGGACTTGGTGTAGAAATTGATCTCCAGGGGTAATGTGCCATTCAAGTAAGAGAGAGTTTAACATTGAGTTGGTATCCAACTTAGCTGCCTTGATCCAGCAGCCAACCACAGTCAAGGGTATCAGAAAATTCTTGGATGGTATATATGTTTCTGAGAAGGAAACAGTAAAACAGGCGGATGAATAAAAGAGGGAGTTGTTACCCGGTTGTCACTCAGCTGGTGAAATAATGCAATGTTCTATTGTCTACCCTTGCCACATCCAGAGCAGTTAATCGAAAATCATCAGACAATGACAAACACACAATCAAAACCACATAAAGATAGAAAAGAACTCTGCAGCAAGGCAGGGGCTTGCCCTGCCTGTGAATAGAAACAAAAGACTTTCAGTATAACAGCTTGCAGGGAAAGATACACTGTATGCATTCACTTCGGGAAAACCCTGACTGGAGGTAGATGCTTTCATGAACTTCAACTTTTGGCTCCCGGTAGAGCCCAGCTAGCTCTTCAACAGACTAGACTTTGGAAGGAAATCTACTTCATTAGACAGAAAAGGTAGCAATTGATAAATGTAGACCCAGCTTTGCGTTTTATTTTTTGTTTTGTATTGTGGTCATTTATTTTCACCATTCTCTCTTGTCTCTAGTGCAACCTTTATTCTTTCTTAAATAACCCTTTTCTTGATTTACTTTAAGTGCTTATGAGCACTGTGGTGATTTGCAGGAGCAGTGGCTTAAGGTAAAATTGGTCAACTGGGTGCACTGCTTTGTTGGGAACAGAAGATTTGGAATTTCTGTGAGTAGCCAGATTGGATATCACAGCAGAACAATTAAAGAAAGTTTGGTGGATGGGACGAACCTACTATTACCATGCAAGACAAAGGCCCAGTCTCCAATAGTATTAGGTCGACCTAAGGTGGCATACCTCGACCTAATTACATCACTGTACACACAACAGCCTTGCTCCTGATGATATAAGTGCCCACTACACGGACATAATTATTCCACCTCCAGGAGAGGCGTAGGGCTTATATCAGTGTAGCTAGGGCAACTCAGCATCCCTGTAGACTCTGCATTACTTAAATCTACTGGCTGTTAGTGAAGCCATGAAACTGATAATGACACCGGCTCCCAGCCGGTGCCCAATCTTCTATCCAAGCCAGGCTGCCACCCAAGCTCCCGGATCAGGTTGCCGCCTAGACTCCCTGTGGGGAATCCTGTTGCCCCTCCCCCACACTAGAGGCAGAGTAACAAGGTGATTCAGAGTTCTGGGTGCCCCGAGAACCCTCATAGACGGTCTCTTCTTTGACTATTCGAAAGCCCTGATCAGCTATTAAGGCAATATCCCCCAGGACTCAATACAGACAAGCAGGGAAGTCTGCGAAGCATGACAAAAGCATTATAAGCAACATGTGCACTCAGGAAGTTTATCAGTTCTCTCAAAATGGACTGCTGTTGTGAAATGGGCAGTACTCTAAAGAGGAAAAAATGCTGGAGCCATATATTTAGGGCTAGATCCTACAACTGAATCCATCCAGATGCAGGGGATGGCCCACATGGATTCAGTTACAGAATCTGGCCCTTCATAAGAATTAGTCACAGAGGTATCACATCCTAAAAGCTGAGCCAAAAGTTTTATTCATGTGTAGTTTTAAAACAATTTCATAATTAAGCCACAAGACATGACAGACATTTCCTGACAGTTATTGCAGCACTCTCTGGATGCATTATTAAACCCAAGACGAGACACTCAAGGCCAAGTGACTTTCGTCACCTTACGAGTGCAGCAATGCTTTAGATATGCACAGCCTGAAAATATGTGGGGATACTGAAATAATTTTAAAGTGATAAGAATCTTACTTGGGAATTATTCACAGTGATTGACATGCGGATCAGAAAATCTGTGTGCACATCTTTAATAGTGTCCTGGGAGGAGTTGAAAAAAAGAGAGTTTGTTCCCTTTTTTGCCCTCCCCCTTCATGATGTACAAGACGACCATGTGGATTCCTTCCCTCCCTCCCCTAACCCCCACTCGTTCTTTACATTAGCAATATCAAGTCTGGTATTTCCTGTGTTGCTGGAAATCTTTCTTCATGGATCAAAACATGTGAATTGGGACCTTTTCAGACTTTATTAGGAGAAGTGGGAGTGTTGAATATCCAACAAGAGCTTTTCTTCCAGCTGTTTTACTTGTCTGAGTTATACAAACTTTAACAAAACCAAACAAAAAACCCCACAGTTTTTAACTGTCTGAACAAAGATCATCTCCCATCTAAGTTTCATTTCATGTTTTCTTTAATATCATATTTCTACTAGTTCTGCAGTCATTCCTTGCACCTTCCAGGAGAAACAGGAGAGATGCTGCTTCAACTTCTAATTCAAAAACCCAAGCAGAAGAAATAATAAAGAAGCAAAAAAAGCATAGACTTCTTTTTTTTTCTTTCCAGGTGACTTTTAAGCCACTTCAGAACCATAGTAGTTTCCTGGACTAAATAAGCAGAATGGAAAAATACATCTCTTGCTGGAATAACTTTGGTGCTTTAGGATGTACTAAAAATGTTTCCATATGTAATTCAGGTGGTGTTTACCATTTCTTAGTGGACTCAGCCAATCTTCCTCTGCAGAGCTAAAAGGAATAAGGGGTCATGAAGTCCCACTTGCAACAGCAACTCCAGAACAAACACTGCACCAAAATGAGAGGCTACTTCTTCAGAAAGTAGCTTATGGAGGCTGGCAAAGGTCTTTATGAACGAGGGACTTCTTCCTCCGAGCAAGTTTTAACCACAGTTTTGGAACAGGTGCTGAACACAGTATAGTTAAACTGTGTGCACCTCTATCAATATTCACCCATGAGCTTCTTTTACTATTAGAACAGAGTGGTAGTGAAATAAATTACACTCAAAGAGTTAAGTAGCTGACCTATGTGCTTCCACTTGTGCAAGAGCAAACTCTTCATGTCACCAAAGCTCTCCAGCATCCCAGTGTAGCTATTTACAGTTTACCACTAGGGTTCCCAGGTATCCGGTTTTTGACCAGAATGCCCGGTCGAAAAGGGACTCTGGCAGCTCTGGTCAGCACTGCTGACCAGGCCCTTAAAAGTCTGGTAGGGTGCCTGCCCAGCTTCAGCAGCTCCCGGAAGCAGCTGGCATTTCCCCCTGGCTCCTAGGCGCAGGGATGGCCACAGGGGCTCCGCAAACTGCCCCTGCCCCAAGCACTGGAGCCACAGCTTCCACGGGCCAGGAACCTGAGGTAAGCATCACCTGGAGCCTGCACTCGAAACCCCCTTCTGTGCCCCAACCCCTGCCCCAGCCCTGAGCCCCCTCCCACACCCAAACTCCCTTCTGGAGCCCATACCCCAAACCCTCTCCCACACCCAACCTCCTGCCCCAGCCCATAGCCCCCTTCTGGGCCCAAAGTCTCTCCCAGAGCCCGCTCCACCTCCCGCACTCTGAACCCCTTGGCCCCCACCCAGAGCCCCCTGCTGTACCCCAAATTCCTCACCTTGACCCCACACCAGAGTCTGCACCCTAGCCAGAGCCCACCATCCCTGCACCCCAATCTCCTGCTCCAGCTTGAAACACCTTCCTGCACTCCAATCTCTGCCCCAGCCCTGAGCCCCTCCTCCACTCCAAACCCATTGGTGCCTGCCCAGAGCCCACTCCTGCACCCCAAGCCCCTCATCCCTGGCACAACCCTAGAGCTCCCACCCCAGCCAGAGCCCTCACCCCCTCCCACACCCAAACCCCCTCCCCAGCCCAAAGCCTCCTTTCACACTCTGTACCCCTCATTTCTGGCCCCACCTCAGAGCCCACATCCCCTGCTGGAGCCCTCACCCTCTCCCGCACCCAAACACCCAGTCCAGTGAAAATGAGTGAGTGATTGAGTGTGGGGGAAAGTGAGCAACAGAGGGAAGAGGGGGATGGAGTGAGCAGGGCTGAGGCAAGGGTGTTCAGGTTTTCTTCAAGTAGAAAGTTGGCAACCCTATTTACCACTTAAACTTCAAATGAGGTTTTAATGCCCAGCATCATAAGGGAGTGAAAAGCCATAGATCCTCAAGGGAAAGGAGAGATCTACTGTTAAGATATTATAGACAGCACAGTGAACAGGGACTTCAATGGGGCCAAATGATTTCTAATTTATCAATTTAGACATACATCATTTTATGTAAAATAATGAACTTAAAACTGCACTAATTGCAGGTGGAAAGCCTCTAGAGCAGTGGCTCTCAAACTTTTGTACTGCTGACCCCTGTCACAAAACAAGCCTCTGAGTGCAACCCCCTCTTATAAATGAGCAACACTTTTTATATATTTAACACTATTATAAATGCTGGAGGCAAAGCAGAGTTTGGGGTAGAGGCTGACAACTAGCAACTCCCCCCCATGTAATAACCTGGCAACCCCTAATCTAGTGCACAACAACAAAGGCTCTCTGATTTATATGAGGTTCCATCAAACAAAAGATACATAGAAATGGAGACCCCACTCATTTCCAGTACATTGTGTTACATCTGTTCGCATTCCTCAACAACATGGGAGACAAACGTACCAGAGAAGGAGAAGAACCAAGCATTTCAGTGGGCATGCGAAGAGTGCCAAGGAAGCCACACAACAGCAAGTGACAATCAGAGCTCCCACCATCAGCAAACCCCTCAAAGAGCAACTCAAACCCTCCTCAGCATTTTCCCCAGGACAGGTTTTGAGTGGACTCTGGTGGTGTATTATGCTGTGCCCCTATAAGCTTCCCCTTGCAGCAGGGGTGCTCAGAGCCACTGAATCAAAACCCTGCATCTAATGGAAGCCACTGCAAGCCCAGGGGTGTGAGAGCACCCCTAGTTCCATCACCGATGCCTTGCAGTCCTGGGGAGGGGGCAGAAGAGCTGCTTTAGATGCGCTAGCTCACAAAAGCCCAGGAGGAAAAACCCCACTGGACTCTGGGCGCTGTGCCGCTGCTGGCGCCCCTGGCTCGGCCCGGGGCAGAGCAGGAGGCGGCGGGGCTCTCGCTGTCCCCCAGCCCCAGGCGGACGCTCAGAGGGGAGCATCGTGGTGGGCTTCCAGCTCGCACGTGCCTTGATGTGCCACCTCCAAGGGCAACCCGCGGGACACGGACCAAAGGAGACCTGGCGTCCAAACAGCCGCTCTTCGCTCCTGCCCCATAAAACACCCCCCACCCAGACACACGCACTTGATTGAAGTTTCCGACTCCGTTCTGCTCAGAGAGATCAAAGGGGGCTGGGGAACCCCCTGCAAAGTGCTCGCCGCTCCCAGCCCTGCGGGCTATTAAAGAGCCCCCCGGACGAGCCCGGAAAGCCGCGAGGAGAGAGAAAAGGCTCCGGGGGGCCACAGAAAGTTCCTGCCCCCGCGCCAAGCCACCCACCGGCGGGGACCGGTCTGTCCCCCACACGCGCTGCGGGGCAGAGAGAAGCCGCAGAAGCGCTGCCACCCGCCCCGCAGGGAGCAATGACTTGAGCACGGCGGGGCTCCATCAGGGTCGGGGGGGATCGGGGCTCCTCACACCCATCACACAAACTTCACCCTGGCCCAGGGGCAAAGTCCCCCCTCCCCGGCCTTCCGACCCACTCCGCGCTGGACGGTACCTGGGGAAACGCTGCTGCGGGTGGATGCATCAGCCGGGAGCTCAGGCACCTGCCCCGCCACCGACACCCCGTGCACAGCGCCGGGCTGCAACTTGGCGGCTCGCTCCGAAGGTCCCAGCAAAGGAGAACCCGGCTACGGCAGCTGCTGGGAGGAGCCGCCCTGCCCCGCCGGGTGCTGCAGCCTGGTCCCGGCCGGCTGGCGGCAGGTGCCTGCTGGAGCCCGCGAGCGAGCGATTGGGTCCCCCCGTCTCCCGGCTCCGCGCAGGGGCGGGAGCTGGCGCCGCCTCCCCAGGCTCCCCCACGCCCGCGAGGCGGCCGCGCCGAGCACCTGAGGCCAGCGGCGGCTTCTCTCCCCGCCCGGATCCTGGAGTGGGGCGCGGGGGCTGCCGCCCGGGCGGGGTGGACGGTCCGGGCGCACGAGGGGGGCGGGTCTGGCAGGGGCCGGGAGAAAGTCTTGCTGAGTTTCCGATCCTCCCCCCGGGCTGGGCTCGCCACTGCCCCCCTCACCCCGCCCGCGACCCTTTCCAGAGTGCGCGGCAAAGACACGAGATCCGAGCTGCGGCTGCTCTGCCGCCCGCCCCGGCTGTCTCGGCGGGTGGAAACAGGGACGTTGTGTTTTCCTAGGCAGGGGGAGGGAAGGGGACATCTACCATCGGAGCCGCAAATGACTGATCCCGCGCAAGCTTTATTGTTGGGACACCCTCCCCCCACCTTCTTCACTTGTGTAACTCAGCCCGGCTTTCAACTCTGGGTCCACTTTGATTTTCGACCCCCTAGGCCAAACCAAGGCAGGGCTGGTTTCTCCTTAAATATTAGACGGGAGTTTCGCTTTTAAATTGGGCCAGAATCGAAGCTGACCAGTTTTTAAACATTGTTTTTATTCGGAGACAAAACGTATGTGACATGTTAAAACAAATGCCCTACAAGGCACACGTTATCCTGTGACTCAGTGTTGCATTTAGGGGGTCAAATTCAGCTCTCACTTATGCCCCTATAAATTAAGAATTATTCCACATCCGTCGAATTATTCCTGATTAACACCAGGAAAGCCAAGCAGAATCCCATGGTGAAAGTACTGCCTTAGGACTGGGAACACCTGGATTCAATTTCTGCCTCTATCACAGACTTCCCCTGTTACCTGTGGGAAGTCACACTTAACCTCTCCCTGTCTGATTTACCTATCTGTAAAATGGGAAGAATGTTTCCCTACCAGGGTTTTGTGAGGAAAAATGTATTAGTATTTGCAATGCATTTTGACAGTACAGCAATAGTGTAAGCTATAAGGACATAGACAGCTGTACCTATACTCTCTATGCATATTCAAATGTATACTTTAAAAAATAAAATATCCCATAATGAATATGTGAAACACCTTTAATTCAATAAATTTTCAAATATTAACCATCCAGTGAATAGATGTGTCTTATTTATGCAGTTAATTTCTTTTCAATAAATTTTCCAGTTTTGAATCCTTTTATATATCCAGTATATTATAGCTTGGATTTTAAGTAAATATATTTGGCCAACAATTAGCCCCTATTACAGTTGAACTGCCTTTGGCATTTTGAGACATATACTTTTTTAGATCATCTATAATTCATGTGCAACTACAGTTTAAGTGCTGTAAAAAATGTAAATAAAATAAATAAATAATTCTACCCCTCAAGTTTATAATGATTTTTTAAAATTACAAGTAAAATGCATCCTAGTATGTACATGAGAAACCCGCCGGGACTTGGCTCCACCAATACATTGCAGAATATTAGATGGTACCTGGCACCTGTTATAAAACATCTGCCCAGTAAACACCTGAGACAAGAATTGCTCAGTAGAAGTAGTTCCAATCTCTCCAGTAAATGAGATGCAGTTAGGGTTAGTGGAGTTTTGGGGTGTGATTATATAGTTACAAATAGACTGGGAACGTACATAAAGCAGTGTCATAACATCTTTCATAAATTGCATGAAGTCCCCAGTAATGCAATCAGGTGTATATGAGTGGATCCCTAGGAAAGTATACAGCCCTGCTGGCATTAATGGGGTTTCTCTGCAGATATAAAGTATGCCCGTGTGGCTCCAGTTGCAGGATTGGGACACACATTTCTAAAGCACAATGCAAGTATACAACAAAAATATATGTGATTTTAAAAAGATGAATCATATTGATAACTTCCTGGATATTTTACTGATACTTCTTGAACATAGATGTTAAATTGGATTTTCTTTAATTTATAAGTACCTTATTTTTCCAAATATATTTTAATTATATTTATTGTGACTTTACTTACCTCTTTTGCCAATTTCTTCAGAATTCCTCTATGGCTATTATCTGGTCCTGTAATTTTGTCAATCTTTAGATAGTTTTAATTTATTTACTATATATTCTAGCATAATCCCAATTTGTTTCAGTATTTCCTTCTTTCCCAGAGAAATTCCTGGCTGGTTTTGATATGCATCACACATTTGCCTTTTAAAGACCGGAATAAATAATTCATTTTTTTCTTTTTAGCATCACCTACCTCTTCAGTCGGTAAATCATCCTTAAGAATAGAAGAATATAGGAATTGTTATATTGACCAGACCAGTCTGTCTAATCCAGTGCCTTGTCTCTGCCAGAGAAAGGTGCAAAAATCCCTATAATGAACTGCGGAATAACCTACTGATAGAACTTTCTGTCTAATCCTCCTATACCAGGTGGTAGTTGATTTACAACCTTAAGCATGGATTTTTTTTATCCCCTGTAATTTTGTTTATCCTGTCTAAAGAAATTGTGGATGTTCTTATCATTCATACAAATGTCTTGTCCTTTTTTACAATATTACTTAGTTCTTATGACATAATCCAACCAGTTCCACTGGTAACTTTACATGTTGTGTTAAAAGTATTTACCAGTTTACCTCCAGATTTCAGCCCTGATTTCTGCCATTAGTTACTACTGTTGTTCCTATGTTTGTCTAGAGTAAATTTAATAAGCTTGTTTACAACTAAATCTATGCCAGTCGGATGAAGAGATATTCCTATCACTGGCATCCAGAGTGTGGATGTTATTTGATCATTCTTCCAGTTTAAAAATTTTAACTTCTATTTGGGCCTGGGCCAGCTCCAACTGCAGTCACAGCCTAAAGTTCCAGTGATGTCAAAGGGAGCATGATCAAACTCTTTATGAGCTTGCATACACATTTCTTTATCAAATGTCCTATTGGTGCTGCCACTGGTTCAGTTCCAGCTGGTAGATCTGGGAGAAGGGTCAGAATTTGAGGGGAGCGTAGGCTGTTATAGCAGGGATAAGGAAGAGACAAGACACCACTGGGACGAGGAGAATCAAATCAGTATTTTAGATGTCTGTATACAAATGTGAGAAGTATGGAGAATAAGCAAGTAGAACTCAAAATTCTAGTAAATAAACACAACTATGACATAGTTGGCATCACAGAGATTTGGTGGGATAATACGCATGATTGGAATATTGGTATAGAAGGGTACAGCTTGCTCGGGAAGGACAGGCAGGGAAAGAAGGGAGAAGGAGTTGCCTTATATATTAAAAGTGTATATACTTGGACTGAGGTTGTGATGGAAATAGGAGACACATTTGTTGAAAGTCTCTGGGTAGGGGTAAAAAACAAGGGTGATGTTATGTTAGGGGTTTACTACAGATTACCTGACCAGGAAGAAGAGGTGGATGAGGCTTTTTTTAAACAACTAAAACTCATCCAAAGAACATGACCTGGTGGTGATGGGAGATTTCAACAACTCAGACATCTGCTAGAAAAATAACACAGCAGGGCACAGATTATCCAATAAGCTCTTGGAATGTATTGGAGACAATTTTTAATTTCAGAAGATAGAGAAAGCAACTAGGGGACAGTCTGTTCTAGATTTGATTTTGACAAATAGGGAGGAACTGGTTGAGAATTTGAAAGTGGAAGACAGCTTGGGTGAAAGTTATCATGAAATGGTAGAGTTCATGATTCTAAGGAATGGTAGGAGGGAGAACAGTAAAATAAAGACAATTGATTTTAAGAAGACAGACTTAAGCAAACTCAGGGAGCTGGTAGATAAGAGCCCATGGGAAGCAAGTCTAAGGGGAAAAACAATAGGCAGTTGACAGTTTTTCAAAGAGACATTATTAAGGGAACAAGAGCAAACTATTCCACTGTGTAGGAAAGATAAAAACTATGGAAAGAGACCACCCTGGCTTAACCAGAAAATCTTCAATGATCTAAAAATAAAAAATAGGGTCCTATACAAAGTGAAAACTAGGTCAAATTATAAATTATGAATAAAAACAAACAACACATGTATATAGGGAAAAATTAGAAAGGCCAAAGCACAAAACAAGATAAAACTAGACACATAAAGGATAACTAGACACATAAAGGATAAGAAGAAAACATTCTACAAATACATTAGAAGCAAGAGGAAGACCAAGGACAGGATATTGTCCTTATCCTCTGAGAATAGGACAAGAAGAAATGGGCTTAAATTGCAAGGGAGGTTTAGGATGGACATTAGGAAAAACTTCCCAACTATCATAATGGTTAAGAATAAATTGCCTAGGGAGGTTGTGGAATCTCCATCATTGGATATTTTTAAGAGCAGGTTAGACAAATACCTGACAAGGATGGTCTAGATAATACTTAGTCCTGCCATGAGTGCAGGGGATTGGATTAGATGACCTCTCGAGGTCCCTTCCAGTCCTATGATTCTATGAAAATACTGCCAGTCTCCTTCACTTATAACAATGCTAGTAGAATCATAAGTGTAAGAGAGAGAAGAGCACACACTGTCATCATGAATTTGTCTCATCATGTGCCTTTTGCGGATTTGAAATATATAGAAAAGGAGGCTATTTTTTCACACTCACAGAGACATGCATTTTTTCTTACTGTCATGCGGAACAGTTTTATTTTCTATGCTTGCAAAGGTTGCTAACAGCTAGCTTGTCACAGAGCAATAAATATATCTTCAGCTATGACTAGCACTTCTATTTGTCTTGACCTGAAAACTGAGGAAACGGAGACTATTACCTGCAAACAACTATGAGGTTGGTAGGACTACTGTATATATTTATGATACTGTGTATTCCTAGCATTGCTTCATCATCTAATTTGTTATGAAAGCCAACTTGAGTCTACTCTCGGGTTCACTTTAAATTATGTTATCTAAAAATAATACTTTACAAGTATACAGGGTGTTTCAGCTGAGGATCTCAAAGCACTTGATCGATATTCTACTGAGCTACACAGAGCTCCATTGGAATAGGTGTTAATATACTTAATTTACAGACAGAGAAACGGAGATGCGAAAAGGTTAAATGACTTTCATGATGACACAAGGAGAGGCACATGACCTTAGAAATTAGGAACCTGCACAGAAAAGCAGAGCTATTTTGCTGATTCATCCTGGTAGCCAGAGTAGGTGTGTTCTGTTAGGTGCCACCTGGGAGTACAAAAGTATTTGTCTCTTTCTCCCTCAGAATGATTGGGTAGAAAATAAGAAGTATTTCAGAGAAAATCCCTAGACACTGCAATATAAGGAGGAAGCTGAGGTTTGTGTTTTAGTTTTCTTAAGGAAAAAGGAAAATTTCAGGAAGAATGGGCTAGTGCTGGTGAATTTTGGACACCTGTTGTGTATGTATATGGTGTGGAAAATGGGATAGAGATTCTGCCACTTCTCAGTGATAGAGATAAAAAGAGACGCTAGGAATTCTGATTCCCACTCTGCAGCTCTGACATTATTCAAAATTCCTCTAGTTAGTTTAAATGAAAGTGTCTGTGAAGCCTACACTGAAAAATATTATTGCAATAATTTTGATTGATTGTCACAGTACTGCTGTGCGTGTTTTTGAAGGGAGGAAGAGCGAGCGAGAGCAAAACGTTGGCACTGATAGCCAAGATAGTTAATTTTATCTCTGTGAAAAGAAAGAACATTAAACATCAGGAATGACAGAATTTCATGTAAAAGTGTTTTTTACTAGAAAAACAATTATACTGAACTGTAACTGAAACTGTTTTACATGCCTGTAAATGGTTTCAAGCAGGACAGCTGATGGATAAGAAGTTCCAAGTGCCATGGGATCATTCTGCACTGCAGATAGTGATGCAGTTGGAAGAGTTGGTATAAATATATTTATAGCAACAGTGGAGAAAATACAGCAGTTATCCACAGAAGTTGCTTCCAAGTATTGTGGTCCTGTGTATGCACAAAACTACAATTATATGCTGCATTACAACAGTGTGTTTACATATTACATGAAATACATATATACAGTAATGCCCGTATTTAGATTCCTCCCGCTGATTTAAAGGAGGAGGCATCAAATCTTTTGCAGCTATATATAGAAATTATGTAACCTCCTGCATGCTATATATGCCTTTTATATCAAAGTGAACTTCTCAAATTATTTCACATAAAATTATACCATTTGAAAAATTTCAAGAATTAAACAAAGAACATGTGATTTAATGGTCAGCAACTAATTATATATAACATTATAATGGTGGTTGACTGATTTCCCCCAATACTCTTGTTTTGGAAAGACCACAGCTTTGAATTACAGCTTTGGTATTTCCTCCTTTATTAGACAGCGGGTAGTTTACTGCAGCTTTGCTGAGAATAACAGTGGTGAATTCAGGTCTGTATAATCTTCTATATCCTGTTCCAAGTACATATTGTCATAACAAATGGAATAGAAGCCGCCCTCCAACTAAGTCTGCACTCACTTTTAGAGGACTAAATAAATCTACCCTCAAGTGGAAGCACTGTTAAACATAGTTTCTTTGTAGCTGTAGCTTCTCTTCAAAGTAACGAAGAACTCTTCTGAGCAAACAACTACTGGCTACGTGATTTTTAGTACAAAAACAAGACCTACCCATATTAGTAGCATTAATCACAATGGGAACCTCATGAGAACAATATATATGGTCATATTTCTGCTGTTTTTCTGGAGTAGAAATAATGTGACACACCATAAACCGACCCACACACAGGCTCACCCAAGCTGCCTAAATTGGGGAGAAGCACTAGAAACTTAGCTGTCAAGATAGAAATTCCATTCTCATTATGCTCAGGTTCACATGTTTGAGATTGCTTACATACCAGCGGTTTGGATATAATCATCACCACACATCAGTCTCTCTGGGATTTTATCAAGTCTGTCACTACACAACTTGTACTGAAATGATATTTTCTAGCGTTAGAAATTTCTTACTCAGAACAACAAGATGAATAACTCAATACAAGTGGAGAGAAATAAAATTCCTAACATTGTCTACAATTGCTCTGAGAATTAGGTTTCATCTTTTGATGCAATTTAGGCATCTAGGGCTGCTAAACAACACAACACAGCTGTACAACATTTATGAACAACTGTGTATGTTCTCATGAAATTGAATCAATGAAAAAATAGCTCTAAACATGAAAGACTTGAGCAACTAGTCAGAATTCCATGATGCTTCTGGCAAAATTTCAATCTCAAAGGTCTATGCTTCTTAAATGCAATTCGATGGATATATTCAATGTCTGCCTTTAAAGTAGTACATTTGCTGCATTATAGACTTTACATCCTGAAAGGGTCTCTAAATTGTTTGGCTGGAAGTCAAAGACAATGAATTACAATTAATGTCAGGATGATCTCTTCAGAATAACCATTTTCGGGATCACACAGAGCAGTAAAGAGTACTGTTACTGCCTGCCCTGTAATCTTGGGTGCTTTAATATGCCACTGTGGCTCAGTATAGGGTTACCATATTTCAAGCTCCCCAAAAGAGGACACTGCCAGAGGAAGGGGGAGCTGAAGTGGGACTACAGGAAATATTTGGGATTTTTGCAGAGCAGACATTGCAGCTCAGAAGGAGTCCTGATTGATCCGCTTCCTTTTTAGTTTTACAAGACTGGGGTTTTCTTTTCTGTTTCAAGTTGTGTCAGTGTTTTCCCATGAACTTTAATGGCCCATCATTTGCCTTTTCCAGGGTTGGGGAAGCAGCCCCTTGCTGCCTCACTACCCAGTATACCATTGTGAGATGGAGCTCAATATTATAGCACAAATTATGAGCACAGTTGTATAGATACAAAAATACATAACCAGTTTGCATACATTCCTCATCAAGTATAATCATCCAGTTCAGTACATTACATGCTTTCATAAAAGACCCTTCCCAACATATTTTCATAGCTCAATAACATTGTATGCAATCACTGATTCAACTGCTTATTCTTGGGTTCTCCATTTGAGGTATCTGGATCCTGATTGTCACCCATGGTATAGCCAAAGAGTTGGACAGCCTAATGGCTTAGCTGATAAGACAATTCACTAATGCATAGGAGACACTGGTATGAGAACTATTCATTTTGTCTCAGTTTAAACCCTGGAGTGGTTTTTAAGGGACCTTTGCAGAAATGATAGTAAGGACCAATTTCTGCAATCCTGACTCAGACTGAGTAACACCTTATTCATTGTGTGACTAGCACCCTGGAATCAGTGAGATTATTCAGAGTATTTAGTGTAAGCAAGGGTGTCAGAACCTGGCCCTTTTGCTCTGTTGGAGCTAGGGAAGATTAGCTGGCATTATACTGTTAACACCTCTTTGTAGTTACGGGGATGGGTAGTAGAATGAGGGGTGGGCAGGTGAGAATGGTGGGTCAGAATGAAAGGGGAGGTTCAAAACTTCAGGCAGGGCCTCTCTCTAAAACTGGCCTACTATCCCAGTTTCTGTTGTGGGGAAAGTGGGAGCTCCCTAAACATGTATGGCCCAGGACAGATGTGAGAAGGGAGAGCTCAGACTCAGACATCCTGAGTTCCTTTTTCCATTAAAGGGCGTATTTTGCTAAGACTTTTTTTATTTGTATTTAGTGTTTTGTTGAAGGCATTTGTTTTTATATGTGGTTAATTGAAAGCTTAGTAGCTTATACCCATGAAAATAATTCCTGATTGTGAGGGTTGCATTACCATAAGAATTTTACCTCTCTTCCTCCTCTTCCTCATTTCTCTATTGTCTTTCCCCGTTTCTTGGGATATGTGTCCACTGAAAGCTGCACCCACTAGAGAGTGACATGAACACATGCTTTTGAGCATGTTGGACAATGACATTCAATCCAACATGGGGCAATGTTTTGGAGGACAGAGAGACACATGAAAGTCCAGCGATTATCCCTATATATTACAACACCATAGATCAAAATGAATGACATTTGAAACCCATGTGTGTCATATTTAGCTGCAATGAATGCTCAAGGAACGGTCATGGGTAAACATGTGGGACGTAACAAACCCAGTAGCTGTTGTTACCTGCAGATGTCAAAAATGTTCCTATTTTCAAAAGTACCTTAAATTGTAATCCCCAGCCACATTCTGTTTCAAACAGCACTATATGGAATTAGCATGGCTTTAGTTGCTGTGGACAAGGTCTAGGACATAGTCCATTTTAATTGTTCAGAACAAGGATTCTGATCCTCAACTTATTGCTATGATCCCAACCCTCACCTTGTTTTAGAAGAGATGAGGAATACTTAATTGAGAAAGGAGAGGAATAAGAGGCGATTTGACTGACATGTAAAAAGTTATAAAGAGCATTTAGAAAATTGACCATTATGCTACTTTTCACCCTGTCTGCAAAGTGAGAAAGTAAAAGACATTGCATTTAACACAAACTACAAAGGAAATACTGTACTTATTTACACAATATACAGTCAATATACAGAATTCTCTTCGACAGGTCACTGAGACTATAGCTGGACCTTTGAAAGGCCAGATGACTTTTTGACCATTAATAACATTTTCAGCTTCCATGTGTAAGCTAAGAACATTACAGTGGTATGCTATCCTAATGCCTTACCACATACAGGATTCAAGAAGGAATGTTCTAACCCTGTTTTTAGCATTGCACAAATTGGCCATAAGCATTATTGTAATTTCTTTTTTTAGCCTTGTGTCATTCAAATGGAAAGAACATATAGTTTAATCCCATGCAGTATTAATTATTATTATAATGCAATAGCTGTGCATGGCATTTTACAGAAATAAGAATGATAGATTCACAGTCTCAAGCAGCTTGCAACATAAATTAGAAAACACTGCAAAGCATAGCTGTTGTGCCTTCATTTGTTACACAGCATTAAGAATATGAGGAAACCACATGGACACAGTTGGGTTCTGGATACCATGGTTAATAAGTGTAGACAAACATACAATGCCTAACACACACACACACACCCTGCTGCTCCAGCAAGGTTCTGATGGCTTTTGCAAAGGAAGATGGAGGCTCATTAGAAAGCTTACAAACTATTTAAAGGGTTATTATTCAGTCTCTGTACTCTATAATAGCAATAATAGAGGGAAGGAGTGTGGGAGAATGAAGGTTAGAGTGGTGAACAATAATGAGATGTGCCTTCTGTTAGTATGCATCAGTTATATTTTGGTTTAACCTCCAAAGGGCATCAATTTATTTAATAGATTAGAGTTTATGGAGAAAATCCAGAGTGATAGCCAGGAAGGGGGGGTGGGGGGGAGAGGAAAGGAGGAGGCTGAGGAATGGAAGGCAACTTGGCAACTCTTGTGTCATTGTGCTCCCTATAAGTACTGCCAAGGTTCATCTTAGCAGTGTGCTCTGAAAAAGAAATGGGAAGCAATACAGCCAGATTGTAAAGCGTGTTCTGAGGTCTGATATATACTGCGTCAGAGTCATGGGATGATGCACTTCTTAAAACATTCTGCTCGTGCCAGTGGCTAAACTATAGAGGAAGGCAGAGCAGGGAGCTAAAGCCCACCCAGTCCAGAACATGAAATATTTCACCTACTGTATTTGAAGAATTACTTTTACTCTTGAGTAATAATGTGTAATAACTAGGGGTGTTGGTTAATCACAGTTAGCTCACGCGATTAACTAAAAAAATTAATCATGATTAAAATAATTAATCATGATTAATCAAGTTTTAATCACATTGTTAAACAATAAAATACCAATTGAAATTTATTAAATATTTTGGATGTTTTTCTACATTTTCAAATATATCCATTTCTATTGCAACACAGAATACAAAATGTACACTACTCACTTCATATTATTTTTTATTACAAATATTTGTACTGTAAAAATAGTAAAAGAAATCTTTTCAGAGTAGTAGACATGATAATCCATATTCACAAAAAGAATGAGGAGTAATTGGGGCACCTTAGAGACTAACCAATTTATTTGGGCATAAGCTTTTGTGGGCTAGAACCCACTTCATCAGATGCATAGAAATAGTATTCTTCAATTCACCTCATACAAGTACTGTAGGGCAATCTCTTTATCATGAAAGTGCAACTTACAAATGTTGATTTTTTTTTGTTTCCTAACTGCACTTAAAAACAAAACAATATAAAACTTTAGAGCCTACATGTCCACTCAGTCCTACTACTTGTTCAGCCAATTGCCCAGTCAAACAAGTACCGCTAAATTTAAACTCATGGCAGACCTCAGACCAGCAACTAATCAGAGTTGGAGGATCAGGTCCTCTCTCTTTGAAAGGTTTAAAGTCATCTAGTGCGCATGAAAGAGGTGAAACAGAGTGCTTGTAAAATGCGCAAAATTGATACACTCACAGATATGGACCCTGAAGTCATCAATTCTATTCCCATAAGAGGCCATCAGTCTTTGATGGTAATACTACTGACCCAAAGGTGAAAGACTCACCCATTATCATTGCCTCAAGTCATACTGGAGACGTGGATGTATAACTGTTTCTGTACTACTTGATAATCTTTTTTTTTTTAACAAAAACAACAAAGCTTCCTAGCATCCCATCAGCCTATTTGTCGGATGCTGCACAGTGAACAGACATCTTCACTGAACTGTTCACAATAATCCCTCAGGAACTTTTTTACTGAAAGGTGATAGCTAATTTAGAGCCCAACAGTGTGTATGAAAAATGTAAATGAATTCTGCCAATGTGCTCTGACCAAACGAGTTCTGTGGACTGTGCTCCATCCTAGCATGATGTGAAAACACAGAATTTGCTTCACTGAGAAAGGGCACCTTAGAGAGGCCTTCTCTCTCTCTCTCTTCCCTGGGGATCTGTCATGAATAAAACCAAGGTGATGGATTAAATGTCACCAACAGCCTTTACTCTTTTCTTTGTAATTAATGGCTCTTTGAGTGACTCATGAAATACAGGAGTTAGAAAATGACTTTATAATAAAGACCATTATATCCTGTTTCATAATTTCAGTTTCACACTGAAAAACATCTTTCTGTAACCAAAACAAACAGAAAATAAGTTTCATTAATACACAGTACATTGCCACAAATTGTATCGAGATTGAGTTTTGGTATCCCAGGCAGTCAGAATAATTTCCTAAAGTTTTCAAACCTCCCGTGCCCAAAGTTAGTTTCCTAAATCCAGATTTGACACCTAAATAAGAGTGGCTTGATTTTCAAAGGTGCTGAGCACATGCAGCTACAACCAGCTTCATCAGGATTTATGGGTGTTCAGCACTTCTGAAAGTCAGACCAATTTTCTTTAGGTATTTAACTGTAGGAATTAGGAGCCTAATGTTAACCACCCAGGTTTGAAAACACTGGAAATAACATAGTGTTGAAAGAGTTAGAGAAATACTGGGCCAAATTTTCAGAAGTAGCCATTAATTCTGATTGCCTGACTTTAGACACTTAATAGGGAGCTGATTTTCACACATGTTGAGCATCCTCAGTTCCCATCAGCTTAAACTGGAATCGTGGATACCGAACAATTCTGAAAGTCAGAGCCCTAACAGGGGTCTCAAAATGGACAGCCATGACTGGAGCACTCAATATTAGTGGGCCTCACTTCTGAAAACTGGGGCCACTGTAATTTCTATTTAAGATGACAGTAATAGCAATGATCATTTAAAATTTCTTATATGGTGAGAGAAACTACAGCTGCTTTCATCAAGATGGAGTCGTCTCCTTACCTCAGAGGAGACAGGAGACTGGATCCTAGGCCGTGAATTTGACTCTTGAACCAAGGCAAAGTTTGAGGCATAAAGAGACACAGAAAAACTTTGGATTATCATTCACCTGAGGAGACAAGGAAAAACAGGGCCTTGGACTCTGTAGGGATCCTGGCTAAGAGTTTGCCAACTACTGCTGGGAAAGGAACTTTGGCAGGTAAAATGACCTTGAACAAAGAATGTAGCTTAAGTTAGGTCTTAGCCATTAGAAATTGTACTGTTACTTTTGTTTGTAACCATTTCTATCTTTATTCCTTCTATTTGGTATTAATCTATGTCCTTTTGTTAATAAGCTTGTTTTATTTTTACTATAAACCAACTCAGTGCTGTGCTTGAAGGGAAGGGTGTGTTTAACTCAGGTAAGTTAATAAGCTGTAATGTACTGACTCTTTAAAGGAGCAACAAATTTAGTATCTTCTGTAAATGTACAATGATAAGGGCTGTGCATTGCACAGAGACATCTCTGAGAAGCTCAGGAGCTGGAGTTCACTAATTGTTACCTGCTACCCAAGGTTAAGACTGCTAGATCTTGAGGAGTTTGCTGGTGAGGAAGACAGACTGGTGTGGCATGGAACTAACACAGTTTAATCTTCAGCAAAGCTCACTCTTGCTGATGCAGAGAGGTAACAAAGTGGCTCACAGCTCTGCATCTCCCCAGCAGCCTGTTAAAGATCCTTAAGAAAGGATGTGCGAAGGCTGAGAAACCCTTGACTGGTGAGTGGAATACCGTGATGGTGGCTAAAAGAACCTTGATAGAACTCAGGGACAGTCCCATTGATTTCAAGGTTAATAGGTAGGTGAATATGGACTTTGGGGGAGAATTGGCAGGAGACACGGAGCATTGAGTGCACCAGCTCTTGAAGTGCTTCTTCTTCTGCAGATAAGTCCTTCACGTGGTATTTAATAGAACTGATTAGACTTGGGAAAGCTTTCTTTGTCTAGGCCTGAGAACTATTGAGGAGTCAGGCCTTTGGGTGCAAGGGTGATGGGTTGGGATAGGTTTTGGATCCTGACTGCTGGGTCAGGAGGTTTGTCATTAGGGGAAGGTGCAAAGATGTGTGTGTCTCCAGATGGGTTGGGGGGTCAGGAACCACACCTGTCTTGGCCACACCAGGTCTATGAAAATTATAACTGCTTTTTCTTATTTCAGTTTGAGCAGGACTTTGTGGATAAGTGGAGTTGGAGGGATGGTGTATAAGCAACCCTAGGGCCAAGCGGCAAGGAGTGTGTATTCCAGGAAGTTGAGCCCATGTCTTCTCCTCAGGAAGAAGTCACATTTCAAGTTGGAAGGCATGGCAAAGAGGTCTACCAGGGGATGACCCTGGGTAAGGTATAGCACTAGGAAAGACCACATCAGTCAGCTCCCAAACATGGTCTGGGAAATTCTGCTCAGTGAATCTGCAATGGGGTTTTGTGATCCTGGCAGATAAATATGCACCAGGTTAATTGCCTCACTGATTCTTCATTTAAGGTTGGACTAGATGACCACCTGAGGTCCTTTCAAACCCTGATATTCTATGATTGTATGGTGGCAGACTGGATTTCCAGGAAAAATCAGCTACTTAGGAGCCAGTTGTCCAGATAGAGAAAATTGAATATTCCCAAACAGGTGGGCTGCAATGAAGGAGGAGACCTTCCTAAAGATCCTCTGGACAATACGATGAAGGGCAGGACACAATACTGGTAATAATCAGTTCCCATGACAAACCTGAAGAAGTGCTGTTGTGCTGGGTGTATGATTACATGAAAGGACGAATCCTAAAGGTTGAGGGTGACAAACTAGTACCTGGGATCTAACGATGGAATGATTGTTGCTAGGGTGACCATCCTGAAGTGCTGATGTGTATGAATAAAAGTATTTAGAGATTGGAGGTCTAGAATCAGTCTTTAGTCTCCTGCTTTCTTCCAGACCAGGAAGTACCCGGAGCAGAAACCCTTTCTAATAAAGTCCGGAGGAAAGAGTTTGATTTCCTCTCACCCTCCCTCCCCCTGAAGGAGGGACTTTACTTCCTGCTTTAGGAGCCCCACGTGAGAAGTATCTGTGAGTAGGGACAGGAGGGTAAGGGAGAACAGTGCTCAGTTGGATGGAGTAGCCCTCTGAGATTGTTCCAGTACCTATTTGTCTGAGATGATACATCTTAAGCAGGGGGAAATGGGCAAGTTGGTCTCTAAAAGGTGGGTGAATGGATGGATGTTGCAGCTGAAGTTCCAATAAGAGAGTCTGTGGGCCTCTATCAAGGTGTCAAAATGGTCATTTGGATGAGGTAGACATATGAGAGGTGAAGTAGAGGATGAGCTTTGTGTGGGCTAAACCTCTGTCTGGGTGCCTCAATGATTCTTCTGAGTACCTGATAGTACAAGATGGGTGCTGGAAGGAGTGCAAAAGTGTGTGTGTGGAGGGGAAGCAATCAAACGTCTCAAAAATCTACTGAAACATGAGCTTTTTTTTTTTTTTTACTATATTCAAACCATTTATGAATATAGCTATCCTGGAATATTAATTAACAAGGAAGTGAAGGAATGACAGGAAGTCACAGTGGAATCAATTCAAACAAATTTACTGTAGCTGTTTACTTTTAATTATTGCTATATAATATAACACTTAACAGGGAATACTAAAATACCTGAATGCTGGTCACTGCACTTTATACCTCCTTGGAAACATAACCTCCATGAGAAAACATTCCAGAATAGACCTGTATAAGATTAGGATATCAAAATAGGCAATGTTGCTTTGCAATGTCATTTATTTTGCTTATTTACGCTACTGGTAGTACTACTACCTAATTAATCCTACTTGCCATGGAAGTCTTTCCTGGCAACATTAAATTCACAAAATTACCTGCCAAAATCTAGATCAGGTGTGAGCAAATGTTTTGGCCTGAGGGCCACATCAGAGTTGCAAAATTGTATGGAGGGCTGGGTAGAGAAGATTGTGCCTTCCCAAACAGCCTAGCCGTGCTCCCTAGCTGACCCGCTCCTACTTCATGCCCCCTGACTGCCCCCCTCAGAACCATCGACCCATCCACACACCCCGCTCTTTGTCCCCTGACTGCTCCCTTCCTCACCACCCTAACTGCCCCCACAGGAGCTCCTACCCAACACCCCACCCACTCCCTGTTCCCTGTCTGCCCCGACCTCTATCCCCCGCCCCCGACTGCCTCCTGGAACTCCCTGCCCCTTATCCAGCCCCCTGGCCCCATCCCCCTTACCATGCTGCTCAGAGCAATGTACATACACTTCCATCATCCATGTGTCTTGGTAGCTGTTTTGGCAGTGAAACTAGTCACATCTTTTGAAGCTTCTGTATAAAGTTCAGCATAGTGTGCTTCTGAATGTAAACTATTTAAGCATTCACAAAGGGTGGCAACGCAAGACAGAGCACTCAGCAGTTATACTCTTTCACAGCATTATTCAAGCTACTGCCTCACAACTGGGAAATACACTAAAGCGAGTTTTTAGTCCAAAGTATATCTCAATTTTTTCCATGAGGTAAATCAGTCCTGTTTTTTCCCCCCCCGCCCATTTCTTTTCTTTGGTGTCTCCAACTTCAGTGACAACAGTATCCAGTGTGTCGAGGTTTGCTTGATAGCTGGTGTTCTTGCTGTCCATTTTACTTGAGACAAGGATTTTAATGATTTAGGGCTATCTAATGGAAATGCTGCTTGCATGATTTTAAATATGGCTAGCCTATTTGCAAAGGCATGGATTAACTTGTGAACTTAGTGACCTACTCGTTGTGTGCTTCTAACCATTAGACAATTCTTTGTTGCATCTTGCAAACTAAGTTTGAGGCTGAAATTTAAACAATGAATCAACAAAGCTTTTTGGTTTTATTTCTTCAGTGATTGTCACCACATTAGAAGTCTTTCCTTGAGGTACACTCAGACCATCGTAAATCTGTTTGCGGATGTTTTTGAGGTCTCATCCCATTCACAATAATACATTTATAATTATATTCAATAGAGATATTACATCAATCATTGGGCAACCATACTGCCCAACAAACTCTTTTGCAACCTCAATTATTATCAGCCAACCACACAGCAACAACAAGTTGTTCATGACCACTCACATTCCGGGTTTCATCAATAACAAAAGAAAATATGGACAAAGTCAGGCAGTCAGAAATAAGTTTCAAAAATGCCTGACAGTTGTGCATTGATAAGGTTGTTCGAAGCCTACCAGCATTTCTTTTTCCACCCTTACTTAATTTCTTTGTCCAATCTGTTGTTTTCTGAAACAATGTCAAAGAGCTTCTGAAAATTACTTTCACCATCTGAATATCCTCTTACCGCCACCTCTTACCTCACAAGATACTGGATGCACTTGAGTTGCTCTAAAAAACAACTGTGATTTGTATTTTACTTGACTTCTTTATTGCACGGTAGCTGAACATTCACTTGGCTGGTGTAAGTGTGCACTTTAGAAATGCATTCCCTGTGATAATTCAATTTCTCATGTACATCTAGTTTTCCAGGACAGTCCCTTCCAATTCTTCATGCCAATCAAAACAAATGTAAATGAGGAGATGATACAAAAGCTAAGTTTCTGAACTGTTGCAAATCAATACACTGTGCAGAAGGTGTTCATTCTTGTTTTACAGAGCACAAGCCACAATCTGTATTTATACTGTCAAAACTGAAAAAGCTCCCTCCTGCATTGACATCAGAGCCATAGTCATGAACATTTTCTTTTGAAACAGGTAATCTGTCTGTTGCAAGATGGTAGATCACAATTCAGAGATAGCCCAGCAATACCCAGTATTTTTTTGACCAGTGTAGTTGAAGGCAACTGCTCCCCAGAGTTTATCTGAATTTCAGCACCATTATTCCCTTCAGTGAGTACTGTCAGGAACAGCAAGGAGGAAGGTTCCTGGATTTCAGAGCAACTGCCACTGGAGGGCCTCTCTTTGGCCTGCCTTCCTCTTCATTTTGTTCTATACTTGAAAAGTCATTGTCTGTCTCAGATGTAGCAAGTGACTTGAAAAGGGTTCTGAGACCCAGGGCTGTTGTAGAGTGTTTATATTACACACACTTTTTAAAATTGTGCTGTTACTATTGAAACTATTTTACAATCTACACACAACTATATGCAATAGATCACATAAGGACAACCCAACGGACAAACGGTCAAAAAATGCAATGAGACAAGCAAAATATGAAATACAGCATTAAGGCAGCCATCAAAGAGACCTGAAAGAGCAGGAGATGAGAAACTCTGGAGAGAAGTGATGGGCGTGGCCCAGATGGAGGTGGTGATGGTGGAGAGGTCGCTTCTGCTCTGCTTAGTGGGTATGGAGTTGCTCTCTGCTTCAGTAGAAAAAACAGAGATGAAGCTTTCCCATCCAAAGAGGGAACCTTGCAAACTGTATGTGTTCTGTTCAGTAACATCCCATACATGGTCAATTATTGCACATTCAATAGTTGCTGGCTAGCTAGGAACATTTCCCATTTGATTTTTCCCTGTAGATAATGCAAATATTTGGACCTTTTGTTTTAAAAGACGTGTGATTTTTCAATATTAAACCTAATAGCCCACTTGCCATGTGGTTCATGGAAGACAAAGTGAAGATAGAATTCTGAAACCGTCTTAGGCTTGCTCACTCATATAGCAGAGTGTGATAGCTGCTATGGTTAAAAAAAGAGAGACTGAGGAAATCCGCTTAGACGCAAAAAGAGCTTAGCTAGTTTACTCAGCACTAAATTTAGATTCCAGAAATATGAAGGGCAGCTGGAAACTCATTGTGATGGCAACCAGATGTAGCCTTAGGGGAAATATTTTGAACACTCATAGATAATAAGAAAATGACTTGGGAAAAAATCAATGCTGAATAAGATATGGAGGTTTGTACTTTGCCCAAGGGCCAGATCAGGAGATTTTTACTCAAACTATCACTTGAAAGTGTATATGTATATTGCTTGGGTGAGGAATGAGTAAAACCCAACTTAGAACCTTAGGCTTTGACCCATAAATCTTAATACATGGCTGACAGAAGTGATAATTGTAGTGGTAAAATGGAATAGCATGTGTCCCTTCAAAAGTAAGCACCAAGGGAGACTCTGGAGAATAAGGAGGACTGGTCTAGAAGTCTAGTCCACAAAGTTAGGACAATTAGGTAGAAGCAAAGGCCCTAAAAAGTACATTTTTCTTAAATGACCCTCTATAAAGTTTCAGAGCTATTGTATATAAGGGTCCCGTCTACTAAAGTTTGTCCGCCAAGACCAATTCATTTTATCCCAAAGCTTGTAACATTCTGATAGGGTAGTCTGTTAGCCCCACAGATATTTGGGGGATTTTTAAAATCCAACAGACCTAGGTTGTAGGATGCAGACCAGCCCCATCAGACACAAATAATCAAAATCTGAATGGCTGAAAGCACTAGGTATAGAGGAGAGCAATGATTTAAGAGAGCATTTGTGACGGTGCTGTTCCTGGTGTGACCCACTGAGAGTGTCAGATCAGGACAAATTGCTTCCAAAAGGGGCAATTACAGCCCAAAGCTGGGGTTTCCCCACCCCAAAGGGTTACCAAACCAGCCAGAAAGAAAAGACTTTGGTTTCGCCCCACTGGCTAGCCACAAGTCACACAAGCAATTCCCTTAGACACTGCAGCTTCCCAGTATCACCACCAGCAGCCACCTGTCCTGGGGACAAATGGTTATAAAAACCAATACCCCAATAAAAGAAAACAGTTCTTCCCAGTTCCAAAGAATCAGACCCCAAACCCAGGTCAATATACAAATCAGATCTTACCCACAAATCACGCTGTTGCCAATCCTTTAGAATCTAAAATCCAAAGGTTTATTATACAAGGGAAAAGATCTAGGTGAGGGTTAGAAATGGTTAAAGGAAATCAAATACATGCAGTAATGGCTTGCATCAGTTGTAGAATAACTGCAGGTTCAAATCAGAGTTTCTGGAATACATTCCCAGGAGGAATGGGTCATCAATCCTTTGGCCAGACTGCCCCTTTGTAGCAAAGTCCCCTCCAGAAGTAGGAGCCAGGCTGGAGACTGGAGACTGGAGATTAAAGACAAAATGGAGGTCTTTCTCCCAGGTTTATATAGACTTCCTCTTGTGGGTGGAGACCGCCTCCTTCTTGCTAATCAGAGTCCAGTTGTAAAATGGAGTTTCAGAGCCATGTGGTCCAGTTACATGACTCCTCAAGATTCAGCACCTGAGCAGCCAGGCCACATTCCTGGGGAAGCTCGGGTGTGGACAGGCACCTACAAAGTTCATTGTTAGCTTGATTGGAACTTGATGGGCCATCAGGAAGGCCAGGCGGAGCTAACAGTAACTTTTTGTCTGGGATTTCACCCAAAAGCAAACATAAGTTTGAAATACAGACACTATACAGCCATTCTTCATAACTCTAGCTACAAACAAGATACACACATACAGATAGCATAATCATAATCAGTAGACCATAACCTGGTCATAGACACCTTATATGACCCCCTTTACCTAAGATTTGGTGCCCCTACAGGACCTTACTTGCACCAATGATCTATATGATTCCAGATAATTTCAGTAACGTGACAGCATTAAACAGATTTAAGTGCAGCTATAGCGGCACCTTTGTTCTGTGTTTGCCCTGATCTGGTTAGATTGGTTTGAAGCCAGGAGCGCCGGCTCCAGGCACCAGCCCAGGAAGCACAGGCTTGGGGTGGCACATTTTAAGGGGCGGCATTCTGGCAAATCTTTGGGCAGCACAATCCGGCCGCCCCAGAAGCCCGGCTACCTCCACTATTTTTTTTTTTTTTTTTTTTTTGCTTGGAGTGGCAAAAAAGCTAGAGCCGGCCCGGGAAGCCAGTTTAGTTAAACTGGTGCAACTTTTCTAACATAGGCCATGCCTTAGTCTGTACCGTCCCAGGTGACGTCTAAACAGCAAAAAAAAGACCCCGGGGCAGAAAATCTCTGGTCAATTGACTCAGGCTCGCAGGGCTAACAATAGCAGTGTAGACATTTGGGGCTGGGCTGGAGCCTGGGATCTAAAACCAGGTGAGCAGTGAGGCTGTTGGAGCCTGAATGTCTCCACTGCCTTTTTTAGCTGGGCAGTGTAAACAGCATAAGCCCAAGTCAGTTGACCCAGGCTCTGAGACTCTCTTCCGTGGGGTTATTTTGTTTTGTTTTTTTACTGTGTAGATATATCCCAAGAGGCTAACCCTGCACTCCCTGTGAAAGTAGCTCCACTAAAGTCAGGGGAGACAATCTGGCCCCATTTACTTCAGTGGGGCCCGGATTTCACCCAATGTAAACAAGGGAACAGGCTCATGCACCAAATTATTGTGGATCAGTGCTGGGAAATAGTGGGAAAGTTGTAAATATGGAGCAGCTGCAATCATACCAAAGATACCCGTGACTATGAACTGTCTTGAAGTGTCTTAGAAGTAAGAGAAAATGTGTTGCAATACATATCAGAAAAGTATGTTTCATCGAGGCCTTGAGGTCATATCTGCATGATGAAAGAAGGGGCATAGTTGCTGTGGCAGACTGACAATATCCTGAAGAAACCTTATGGAATGAAGATAAACTTTATTGATTCAGTGTTAATATGTTTGGGGTCCACTGTATTAAAAATATAATTGTGTATGTCTTATTGTGACATTGTGTGAACCTTCTTGTGTGTGTGTGATGGTGGGGTGTTAATGTACTTCCTCAGTTACCAGCCTTGAAGCCCCCACGTGCCACTAGCAAATTCAAACTGAATTCTCCAATGACAAGCCGACAAAGCAAAGATCAATAGCCTGAATTTATACAGACTTGAAGCCTTCTTCCTGATCCAGCCAATTGACAGGGTCACTGATTCACAGACAGCTGCAGCACTTAGGCAAGGATCAGAAGGACTTGGCCTTCCATAAGACTGTGCTTGTTTTGAGCTGAACCTGTGATGAACTTCTAACTACAGAAACCCGCTGTAGTGGGATATGGATAGTCTGTTCCTGACAGAGCGCATGTTAGAGCTGGGATGAACTCTAGTAAGCTTATTAGCATGCATGTAGTTTCTTTTATTGTTTTGAATATGCTTTAATAAGTGGTAATTTATAGCTATAGCAATCATGCTTATTAGTCTCCGAAGAGAAAGCAAGCAGATGTCTTTGCTGGGAAATAGGGTCTGTAGGACACCAGGATCTCCTAGAGGGAGATGTTGGCCTTAGTGGAATCCATTTCAGTAATCAATCCATTGCTACTCCCTTTCCTTACCTCTTTTTTGTTTAGTTTTGGTACTCAAATTGTCATGGACTAGGGCATAGATGGTCCGGCCTAGTGAACGGAACTGAAGTCAGGAACCAGGGATTGGAGCCAAAGGTCAGAGCTGGAGACAGGAACCAAATGGGAGGGCAGGGCTGGAGCAGATTGGAACAGGACCGAAGCAAGTCTGGGAAAAAGGCGATCACAGGAGTGAATAAGGAAGTGTTATTTATCCTTTCACATAACACACGAACCAGAGGCACTCAATGAAATTACTAGGCAGCAGTTTAAAATAAACAAAAGGAAGTACTTCTTCACACAACACCATGGGTGGTGTGTAAGCCATCTGTTCAGGGAGGCTAACCCCCAGCCCCACCCTCCCTCTGACCTTTTCCCCATTCCTATCCATGCCCCGCCCCCCACCAGAGCCCTGAGCCCCGCTGTGGCTGCCGGCCCTTCCTGCCCCAGCCTGTCTTGCCTGAGTGCCCCCAGCCCCGGGCTTCATGGTCCCACTGCCTGGAGTGTCGGGGGGACCCCCAGTGCTGGGCAGTCCCAACTGCCATGAGTCCTGGCCACAGGCCAGTCCACTCTAACCCCAGCTCACTTCCAGGAAGAGAAGCAGCCTGCCTTGGCTGGGGGGAAGCGGCAATCAGGAGGGGACCTTGGGGAGGATTGTGGGCCACAAAGGGCTGTTTGGGGAGGCTTCTCCTCCCCTGGCCCGCAATACCCGCCATCCATGCACAACACACAGTCAGGGATGCAACCCCCATGCTCTTGGTGTCCCTAAAACTCTGACTGTTTGAAGCTCTGACTGTTAGGCCTGGACCACAAGGGAGGGATCACTCAATAATTGCCCTGTTCTGATCATTCCCTCTGAAGCTTCTGACATCAGCCACTGTTGGAAGACAGTCTAGATGGACCTTTAGTCTGACACAGTCTGGCCATTCTTATGTTAGCTTTCAGTCTACTCATAGATTTGGAATTTGTGAAGCATTATGAATTCATAAGTGATTTGAGTTCCATTTGGAAAACTTACTTTTCATTTTACCTTTAAAATACTTCATTTATCTTTCAGTGACAGGCCAAGATTTTATAGACGTTCCATCTGTTCAGACATTATGTTCTTATTTTTTTTAATTAACTCTCATAGATCACAGTTTCTCCACCTTTTTGATAGCAGGGACTGGCTTGCTGCCTTCCTGAACTGTGTCAAGGAGATCTCAGGGACTGGTTCTGGTCCACAGACTGGTAGTTGAGTGGCCTAGATAAGGAATTGTTCAGTTTGTCACCATATTTTTGTGCTAGAAGAATCCCTGATTAATCAGGTTTCTGCAGAAGAATGGCAATGTTGTCTAATCATTATTATAAGCTCATACTATTAAAATATGAAATAATCCTATGCCTCATTCTCCCTTAATCCACCCAAAGCCTATCACTTAACTCACTTCTAACATTCTCATTCTCCTCCACTGAAAACACCAACATTATCTTTCCTATGAATAACACATCTGCCTTCTTAACATGTTAAAATCTCAGTTGTCACCTCTTATCTTCCTACAACTTCTTGTCACATTGCCCTGTCTGTTCAGCCTGTCAACACAGATGCCAATTAGTGCCAATAGCTGTGCAGGTTTTTGTTATTTGTACACCTGTTTACTAGCACCTGGACCGAGCCCATCTAGCTCACAGTACAGATGATTTGAGCCAGTGCCCTAGAGGTAAAAGACACCATCTTGCATTACTGAGCCTTTCAATCATTTACTCCCTTTCTTAGTTATGCAACTTGACCACCTTCCTTGGGTGTCCTTGAAATCATTTTATGAATAAACATTGAGGGATTATTGTCACAAAAATGTTTATTGCATTCTAACAAGAGATAATGTTCTCCAAAACTGTACAACAGAACGATCATCTTACAAGGCAAGTATCAGACCAAATGCTTAGTATCTGATATTAATGATATAGAGAAGCTAGATGTCTAGAGCTTCTCTTCTTCCTACCTCATAACGCAAAAAAGCAAGGGGACAGATAATGAAACTGTAAGATTTCAACTTCAGAACTGATAAACGGAAGTATGTTTTTTCTCACAGCATGCATAATTAGACTGGAACTCTTAAGAACATAAGAACATAAGAAAGGCCATACTGGGTCAGCCTGATGGTCCATCTAGCCCAATATCCTGTAGTCCAACATGGCCAGTGCCAGATGCTTCAGAGGGAATGAACAGAACAAGGCAATTATCAAGTGATCCATCCCCTGTCATCCACCCCAGCTTTTGGCAGTTAGAAGTTTAGGGACAACCAGAGAATGGGGTTGGCTAATAGCCATTGATGGAGCAATTCTCCCTGAATTTATCTGATTCATTTTTGAACCCAGTTATACTTTTGCCCTTCACAACATCTCCTGGCAGATTGACTCTGTGTTGTGTGAAGAAGTACTTCCTTTTGCTTGTTTTAAACCTGTTGCCTATTCATTGCCTTGGCTGCCCCCTGGTTCGTGTGTTATGTGAATTGGTAAATAATACTTCCTTATTCACTTTTTCCACACCGCTCATGATTTTATAGTCCGCTACCATATGCTGTCACCTTTCTAAGCTGAGAAGTCCCAGTCTTTTTATTTTCTCCTCATATGGAAGCTGTTCCATACCCCTTATTTTTGTTTCCCTTTTCTGCACTTTTTCCAATTCTAATATATCTTTTGTGAAACAGGGCAACTAGAACTGCACCCAGTATGCAAGGTATGGGAGTACCATGGATTGATATAGTGACATGATATTTACTATCTTAGCTATCTCTTTCCAAATGGTTCCTAACATTGTTGGAATTGCATCTATGATACAATGTAATACCTTTAAGATTCTTATGGTATTTGACACTGTGCTTTCTTTCACATTTAGTACCACATTCCCACCAGCAATAACTACACTGCTACATCAGTATAATATGGTCTGATATAAGGCGAATTCTGATATAACACAGTGAAGGCGGGCTCTGAGGGGCATGGCTGTGCGCTCCAGTGGATCAGCGTGTCAGCATGTCTGGCTTCAATATAACACGGTTTCACCTATACCAGGGTATGATTTTTTTTGGATCCTGAGGACTGCATTATATCGAGGTAGCAGTGTACTCTGTATTTCCTATATATTTTGTACCCTGGTATTGCCATGTCCCATTATCACTGTTCCACCAAGTTTCTGTGATGCCTGTTATATCAATATCTTCATTTCATACCAGGTTAGAAACCCAGAGAAGAAGTAAAGATTGTGGAGTTTGAAACAGTGCTGAACAACAGAGAGATAACGTCTGTATGTAATATAGTGGCAATGCACAGGTGGACATGAGTAAGAAGACAACAAGATGGATTCTGGCTCTGTTTTTCTGTGTAAATTTAACTTTTCGGGTCTGTCTACACAGCAGTGAGGTGTGATTCCCGTAGTGGACAGACATACACAGATCGAGCTCCTGTGCTAAAGATAGCAGAGTGGCACAGGTGGTAGTTTGTCCTAGCTGCCCAGGTACAATCCTACATACTTGGGGGACTAACCTAAGCTGCTGCGGTGACACTGCTATCTTTAGGCACCGGCTTGAGCCAAGCTAGCATGTGTATGTCTATCTGCACTGGGAATTACATCTCCCAGCGGTTGTGTAGGCGCACCCTTGGATAGTTTTACTTGGAAAACTCACTAGGGCAGAAGTTTACCCTTTTGGATATAGATTTTCCTACACTGTGCCTCTATTGCTAGTCCTTAGGTCATGTCTGCAATATCAAGGGGAAGCATGTTAGCACCTTTCTAGCAAGAATGGTGTTTAAACAAGGTTTGCTAGAGGAATGACAACAAGAAGATTGCCATATTCAGTAAAGACAAGGCCTAAAGGCTGTTGACATAAGCACAAAGCCAGAACATTGATTCAAGAAAACGGAAAACCCACAGCATTTAAAATATAAGTCATTAGAAAGTGGTTAAAACAGCAAAGAAGCAAAGCTAGGTCTTTTGAGAGCAATGGTTAATAATTAGGTCAATATTGTGTTTTAAAACTGTTTTGTGACCTAAGCATTTGCTCTAAAAGGGGAAAAGTCGAGAACAGGTTGAAAATCAATTGCTAAATTGTGTAGGAAACTATCCTGGATAACATGATTCGATGTTCACTATTCTAATTACCAATCTGCCGGTGAAACTGAGCTAACAAATTGGCTATTAATTTTAAAAGTTGTTGAATCCTGATTATAAGATTAACAAGAGTCTTGGGAGATGGAAGTTAATGAAATGTCTCAGAACAGCTGTACAATGAAGAAATCAGCAACATATAAAAGTTTTCTGTGTCCTGAGGAGATGCATGTTTCATGCATTACAAATTTACCACATTAATGAGAAAAATCATGTTTTCCTTTCTCTGGCCCCAGTTCAGCAAAATGAATGCGGATATGTTAATAGTTAAATCACATGCTAAAATGCCATATGCTTTTCTGAACTGGAGGCTATAGAATCTGACAGGCAGGATCTGACATAAAATGCTTTCAGATGAATGTTAGGCACTAACTGCATCCTGAATCTAACTGTTTTAAATTGGAACCACAGAATAGACGAGGAGGCTCATGTACTGCCACACTTAAGAACCACTGTAACTGAATTAAGAAAGACGAAAAGATTCACTCTCAGTTGCATATATGAGAAGCATCCAGAGATCTGGATTTAGGTTACTGCCCTACTTTAAATGACTGCATTGCTACTTCTTTTCTTTTTTGTGGGTTAAATGTTTTAAAAAAGAGGGCATGTGAAAAATAGAGCGTGTGGGGGATGGCAAATGACTATTTCTCATGTAAGCAACCTGGACTCAGGAGGGTGAGATGGCAGCTTGAGGTATATGGATACAACTCTCTAATCAGATGCATCCTGCTCATTGTAGTGGACTGAACTTATAGAGAAGCTCAGCACAGGGAGGCTGTTTTTGATGTTCGGTGATCACTCAGTGCTTAAGGTGCTTGCTAATTATATGTTGCGTCTGGTTCCAACTGATTGAGCACTGACCCCCAATACCACACACCATTAGGCTACATTTAGAAAGACGTGTAAGTAGTGCACTTGCTTTGGATTGACGTGTGCTAGTTCTCAAGATAGAGTGTCCTTTTGTTTTCCAAGCAATTTTAATGCTCATGTGATATACTGGAGTGACTGAGCACCCAAGACGCAGATCTTCCATTTAGCCATTCAATGGGCTCGGCTCAAACAACAGTAGTACCAGCATCTCCACACTGCATGACATAACATCTCAATGCTGATATGGAGAAAGCACCTGTGAAGACGAGAGGGTAAAATTCAGTCTGCATGCCCACGCCCATTCACAGCCTATCCCCCATTAAGAGTTCCATTAGTTTCAGTTGTAATACATCCTGTGCAATAGATCAATGACTTGGTTTGGATGGCTGTGCTGTGTTTGTTGGTATATGGTGTGACAAAGCTCTGTCCTTATCTTCGTGGATCCTGTGTTTCCTGGTGGATTTTTACAAGCCTCAGAGGCTCACTGTGACCCTCCACGGAGCCCTTCTCTCTCTGGAGACAAGGTCACAGCCTATTGAGCCATTTTCATCACAAACCAGTGAGGAGAAGCTATCCTTCCTGGCACAGTCTCTATTGTCTCCCAATCTCAGAGACTAATTAGGAGAGGCAGAAAGCGGGGAGCCTGGGTCCGCCCTCTACTCCGGGCTCCAGCCCAGGGACCCTAATAGTATCAGCTAAGATGGCTGACCTTTTATCCACAAAACACAATACAATTCCCTGGGCTACTTCCTCACAGCAGTCCCCGCTTCTTCAAACTCCACTTCACCCTTACCTCAGGGCCTCCTTCCTTCTGTATGATATGTTGTCCAACACTCAGTCTCACCAACAGCATAACTTCCTCCCACAGCTCCTGACACCCACAGCCCACCTGACTAACTGGGAGGTTTTTAACTGGTTTCAGCCAGTCTCTGATTGGCTTCAGGTGTCCCAATCAGGCTAGCTATTTCTACTCCTTTCTAGAAGGTTCCATTGGTACCAGGGATTTGTTTAATCTGAGACCAACGTATCTATTCTCCTGCACTTTCCTATAGCCATCTGGCCTTGCCCCATCACAGTGGCTACTACTGCATTATACTTCCTGTTTCTTTTTTTAGTGCAATTTAGATTCCCTTTCCATCTTTGTGGTGGGGGAAGCAGAAAAATGTAAGAATAAGCATGAAAAGTCTTCTCAGACAGAAATGTTATTATTGAAGTATTATATTATTTACATTATTTATTTTTTTAAAATGACAGTGTAGAAAGAATGGTAAAGGTTATTATATTTTAAAATGTTATTTAAAAGTTGATAAATATGTTACACAATTTAAAGTACAAATGCTTCAGGGATGGGATCCAGACTACTTTTTTGTTTTTACAGTGCCTAGCACATTGTGGGCATTATGGAAAACAAATGCATAATTAACCATGATAATAATAAATGCTGTGTAGTAGTCTTGATTTTTCTTACTATTACACAGGGCTTGAAAGCCCAAAGTCAATGGGTGTCTTCCAACTGATTTCACTGGCCTTCAGAACAGGCCCCTGGTCACTGAACTGCAAAATTCATTAAATTTCTGTAAGTCTCCTCATCATTAGTGCAGATTAAAGTAGTTGAAATCTTCAGTGAAATCTTTTCATTAAAGGAATAATGGCCCATCAGCTCATAACTTCAGAATGTGTTGCGTGCTGCAGTTACTCGCTATTATGGATGCAGAGGAAGCCCAAAGTTCAATTTAACTAGCAGAGTAATGCTCTGTTATTTAATGCTCTCCTAAGCAGAAAATCTTAGCTGACTCGAGAGAAAATATTTTCTTTGTCAATCCTGTCTATTCAATTAAACATAATAAATGTCTAAAATACTTAGATTTACATTAATGGCTATTTACCATCAGTGGACTATTTTAGTTATATATTAGTGATCGGTTGTCACTGAGAATATATCTTTTAGATCTCACTATTTACTCTAAACTAATTCCAATCTTTTTTTGCCACTGTACATTTTTGTGCTGGGGTTTGTTTTTTACAGTCACAGATCTGTTTTGGAAACAGCTTCAGCTCTTTTGGGGGCCTGAACAGCCAGTTCAGCTCTTTTGGGGCCTACAAACACTAACTCAGCCAATATGACAATTTGTGGGAGTGGAGATTACTCAACATCAAACCCTTAGATACTTTAAAACATCTTTTTTATTGGTGTTTGCAGAAACAACAACTTTACAATACCATTAATAAATTATAGGGGGCGGAAATTAATGATGAAGGAAAATGTCTGAGCTACTGAACTGCCTCTTTGAAAATCTGCTGTCAGCAAGAAAAATAAAGAAAAGAAACTCTGACAAATAAGGGAGGAAAACCTTATTAAAAGACATGTTAAAATGCTACTTAGTAGATACTTGGAGAATGTGAACATATACAAAGTCATTCAGTATGAATGATATGCATGCTGGGATATTAAGATTTAACTAACGTCAACAGAAAGACTCCTATTAATGTCAAATGAGTTGAACTGGGCTCTAAGAGAATTAGCAAACAAATTACTGTAACCACTGCCTTAAAAACAACAGTCACCCTGGATAACTCAGGGAGTGTCAGAAGATTAGAGAAAGCAAATGCAGCACTGGATTTTCAAAAACTGAAAGAGTGATTCTACTCCCATATGTCTAATTTCTATCCCTAATAAAATAATTGAACAAATAATGACAGAGAAACAGAACCTCTAGATACTCAATTTAACAGCTTGGCATATGTCTGCCTTAGAGCTGAAAGGTGCAAATCCCAGCTCAGGCAGGCACAACCGCACAAGCCCTGATCATGCTATCTCACTAAAAAAAAGTATAGCTGTGACCGTGCAAGCCATGTGAAGGGCAATGTGCCCTGACTACATACCCAGAGTCTCCGACAGGATTGTACTTGGGGCAACTAGTTGCTCCTGCTGCCACGTTGACTACACTTCTATTTTTAGGGCACTAGCAAGTGTGGGTATGTCTACCCATATTGGGAATTACACCTCCCAGCTCCACTTACCCCTAGATTCACAGGTAACAAACTTGGAGAGTATTTTGGATAATATAGAGTCAGAAGATCAGGAGGAGAAAGTGCCACTAAAGTCTGAGGCCTTGTCTACGCTATGAGCTAACGTCAACTTTCTAGAGTTTGAATTAAGAAAGCTGATGGTATACATTTGATTGTGTGTCCCCCCAGTAAACGGGCTAATTTGGTGGATCGTGTTCATAGTTCCCTGGTATCCCACAGTGTCTGCAGTCCCCGCGGCCCCTTGGAATTCTGGGTAAACTGGCATTGCATGATGAGGGCAAAAACAGTCTCACGGGTTTTCGTTCGCACTTCCCGTCACTCACCCCTTCCTCCGTGCAAGGTGCGGCTGGCAGCTGTTTCACGCCTACAGACACCATACTGCTTTCGGCAGACAGAGTGGTGGTCAGCCAGCCGCCACTCCTGCTACAACTCTGCTCTACAGCTGCTCTGAAGCTACCTCACAGGTCCTCTCGTTTGTAGGCTGGAATTTCTATTCTTGTCGTGTCAGTATCTCTGGCCCTCCGGCTACTAACCTACTGTACTCCAGGCAACCCTGAAACTACGTCAAGTCACCTGCCATCCATCTATGCTCCGGGCACTCATAAAAAGCACGTCCAGTCTGGTGGCTTCGGCGGCTCCCACTGAGTGGTATCTTTTCTCTTGTCTTTCCTCTTTTTTCCTTAGTTGAACGCTTCTGCTGCCAGCTCTGCCTTTTCCATGGATTGCCCGGAGGAGTCTACCTCAAAGGTCCTCCTGTTGTTCAGCCAGAATAGCTATTCTGGTGGCATCAGCATCACTTGCCCTACGGCTGCTAGTCTGCTGTGCTCCAGGCACTTGTAAAAAGCACATCAAGTCTGGTAGCTTCTGCAGCTCCCACTAAGTGGCATCTCTTCCCCTACCGAGTGGCATCTCTTCACTCTTCTTTCTCCTTTTCCCGTTAATCGAACACTTCCACTGCCAGCTCTGCCCTTTTCCCTGGCCTGCCCATGCAGATGTCATAGTAGTGTGGGCATGGACCCTGCTCAGCTCGTTACAGCAGTTATGGGCATTGTAAACAGCTTGCGAATTATCGTGCAATGTTTGCGGAAAGGGAAAACCCATGCGAGAACGCAAAAGCGGGGCAGTCACAAGAGTGAGGAGGACATGGACACAGGCCTCCCCAAATGCAGTGGCACTGGCAGCTTAGGGATCCTGGTGGCAATGGGGTAGGCTCAGGCAACGGAACGGCGATTCTGGGCCCAGGAAAGTAGTACAGATTAGTGGGACTGCATAGTGCTGCAGGTCTGGGATGATTCCCAGTGGCACAGAAACTTTTGCATGCATAAGATCACCTTTATGGAACTGCTTTCCCCTGTCCTGAACCACCAGAATACCAAGATGCAATCAGCCCTCATAGTTCAAAAGCAAGTGGCAATAACCCTCTGGAAGCTTGCAACGCCAGACAGCTACTGGTCAGTCGGCAACCAGTTCGGAATGGGTAAATCTACAATGGGGGCTGCAGTGATGAACGTGGCCAATGCAATCATTGAACTGATGCTGTCAAGGGTTGTGACTCTGGGAAATGTGCAGGCCGTAGTGGATGGCTTTGCAGCAATGGGCTTCCCTAACTGTGGCGGGGCTATAGACGGAACGCATATCCCCATCCTGGCAAAGGACCAGCAGCACTGTGAGTACCTAAACCGCAAGGGGTACTTTTCCATGGTCCTGCAAGTGTTGGTTGATCACAGGGAACAGTTAACCAACATCAACGTGGGTTGGCCGGGCAGGGTTCATGACGATTGTGTCTTTAAGAACTCTAGCCTTTTTAAACAGCTGCAGGAAGGACTTTCTTCCCAGACCAAAAAATTACTGTTGGGGGAGGTTGAAATGCTGATTGTTATCCTTGGGGACCCAGCCTACCCATTAATACCCTGCATCATGAAGCCATACACAGGTGCCCTGGATAGTAGTAAGGAGCTGTTCAACTACAGACTGAGCAAATGCAGAATGGTGGTAGAGTTTGCATTTGGGCGTCTCCAGGGACACTGGTGCAGCTTACTGACCCGTTCAGATCTCAGTGCCAGAAATATTCCCATTGTTATTGCAGCTTGCTGCGTGCTCCACAATCTCTGTGAGAGCAAGGGAGAGACATTTATGGCGGGGTGGGAGGTTGAGACAGACCGCCTGGCCCCTGATTACGCGCAGCCAGACACCAGGGCGGTTAGAAGGGCACCCCCTGACATGGTGCGCATCAGAGAAGCTTTGACAACTAGCTTCATGGCAGGGCAGGCTGCAGTGTGAGACTTAACTTTGTTTCCATTTGTGCTGTTTGTTTATACATCCTGAAAACCCACCCCCTTGCTCAGGCTAATGTTTTAATTTTTTTTTTATTTCTACGTGTCCTTTTCCTTTCTCTTGCTCTGCTGTACTGAACGGTCAGCCAGCCGCCCTCCCACATTCCTTCATCGCTTGCTGAGCAATAATAAAGTCATTGTTGTTTGAAAACCATGCATTCTCTATTAACGGGTAACAGAAATGGGGGGATTGCTGCAAATGTAGCACTGGAAGGGGTAGGTGAGGGGGTAAACACCAGGCGGGGTGGTGGGTGAGGGGAGGACAGGGTCACACAACAAGTCACAACTTTGGGAGTGCCACCTTTCTGGTGCTTGGGTGGTCCTCTGGGGTGGAGTGGCAAGGTGCCCAAACCCTGCCCACCCCCCGCATCCCTCCGTGTTCTTCAGAGTGCTGGCGATGAGGCTAAGGAACTTAGGGAGGAGTGGATGTGGTTACAGAGGGGCTGCTGTGGGGTTGTTTGATCCAGCTGCCTTTCCTGCAGCTCCACCAGACGCCGGAGCATGTCGGTTTGATCCGCCAGAAGACAGAGCACTGCTTCCTGCCTTCTCTCCTCTCTCTCGTCCCTCCGTTGGTTTCTTTTGTCCTGCGGTTCTCAAACTTCTGAGAACCACGACCCCTTTTTCATTCATCGGCTGCCACAGCAGACCCTTGTATGTCCGCCGAAAAGCCACCAAATGAATTACTTCCGCATTCGGTGGCTATTTTCGGCGGACATGCTGAGCGCTCCCAAAATAGTTTGGCATGTCCACCGAAAAGCCACTGAATACGGAAGTAATTCATTTGGCGTCTTTTAAGTGGCACCAGGAGCTCATGACCCCTCTGGGAGTGCTCGGCGACCCCCAAGGGGGTTGCGAGCCCTAGTTTGAGAAACCCTGCTTTTGTCCCTTCTCTGCTCCCACTTGTCCCTTCTTTCCTCACACTCTGTTACCACTTTCCGGCAGTCCAGCAGTGACTGTCTCCAAGCCCGAAGCTCTGCTCTCTTTGTGCAGGAGGACTGCATGAGCTCCGTGAACATCTCATCCCGCGTGCCTTTTTTTTTTTTTCAGTCTTATTTGTGCAAGCCTGTGGGACGTGGATGAGAGGGGGAGACTAGACACAGTTTCAGCTGTCAGATGAAAAAAAGGGAGAGTGGTATTTAAAAAAAATAAAAAATAAAGAAGTTCTCTGTGATGAGAGTTGCATCCCACCCCCCAGTGCCTGGCTGGTATTGGGGAAGATCCCTGCTAGCCAGAAGCATGGCGTCTGTGCCCCAGTCCCCACTCGCGGTCAGAGAACACATGAGCAAACAATCCTAGATGCTGCTGGCCTTCCAGATTCAACCCCCCACCCCAAAAGCTCGGGGAACTGCTGGGAGAATTTCTTTTAAGATACAGACACTCTTGCACCCCAAGTCCTCAGGGCACAGTAATCATTAAAAAGCAATAGCTTGTCAAGCGGGCACTCCATTGACCAAGAGACACTCACCAGGGCTTCCTTGTATGCCTTCGGGATACCTTCTTGGAAGGGTTGAGAGGTTACTGGCTCCGGGGTGATGAACAGCTCCTGGCTTTTGGGGAGATAGGTGTCTCCACTTGCCTGTTCTGTAGACTCCTCGCCGTCACAGTCCTCCTCCACCTCATCTTCCTCAGCCAGCAAATCCTCTGCCATGCTGACAATCACCCCATCGGTGGAGTCCACAGACACGGGTGGGGTAGTTGTGGCGCACCCCCCTAGAATGGCATGCAGCTCGGTGTAGCAGCGGCACATCTTGGGCTGTGACCTGGAGCATCCGTTGGCTTCTTTGGTTTTCTGATAGGCTTGCCTCAACTCCTTAATTTTAACACAGCACTGTTAAGAGTCCCTGTGTGTCCTCTCTCCATCCCGCCCTTGTAACCTTTGGCATATGTAGTGGCATTTCTTTTTTTGGCTCGCAGTTCTGCCAGCACGGATTCGTCTCCCCATATGGCGATCAAATCCAGCACCTCCCTTGAGGTCCGTGCTGGGGTTCTTTTCCGATTCTGGGACTGAATGGTCTCCTCTGCTGGTGGCCTCTGCATGGTGAGCTGTGCAGGAGATCTCGCCACGCTGGCAAAAGAGGAAGAGAGATTCAAATGTTGCCGGGGCTCTTCCTGTCTAACTGCCCAGTGTATCCGCGTTCAGAGCGCTGTCCAGAGCGGTCACACTGGAGCACTCTGGGATAGCTCCTGGAGGCCGGTAATGTTGACTTGCATCCTCACTAACACTAGTTCGACCCAGAAACATCAATTTCAGCACTACTCCCCTTGTCGGGCAGGAGTTCAGAAATCAATTTAAAGACCCTTTTAGGTCGATGTAAATGGCATTGTACTGAGGATGGCAAAGTGGAAGAATCAATTTACCACAGATAAATTTGACTTTACAGCGTAGTGTAGACCAGGTCCCCAGGCCTGAGAGAAGGAACTGGAGTGAGCTAACAGGCTCCTTTCGCCCATCAGGATGGGAAATAAAATGTTAAACAGTATAGTGGGGGAATGGTAGGATAGTTGGGCTCCCTGAAATAAATGGAACAACTGACCCTTCCTTGCTGTTTCTGCATGGTGGATTCCAACTGCATGGTAAAATTTAGCTCTGACCAGATCTAAGACCAGAAACAGACAAAATGGATAGAATTGGTTCTTACCAGGGAAATTTTGGAGGAAGAAAAGAGGAACAATACAGAACTGACAATTTGGAGCAATGGGGGTTATGCTGGGTTTAAACTCCCTTTGTCCCCTCCCAGTCCTGGGATGCCTCCTGGCACCCAGCGTAATTTAGAAAGTCCTGGGGACCTGTCTAAATGATGACAGTTTTCCCAGGTTGCCTATGGGCTGCAGCCTTGCCCAGAATGTCCACAGAACTCTGTGCTTCAATTCTGCCTTGCCCCTTTATTCCCTGCCCATTTATTGCAAACCTCCTATGCTGGGGCTTGAAAGGGGGTTCTTGGAAGACAGACTTATGGGTGTCAGATATTCCCGCCCCCAGAGAATCCTCCTCTGACAGCATCCAAGGTCAGAATTTTGGCCTCACCAAAATCAGTGGCTAAATTTCCATTCATTTCAGGGGGGCCAGGCAGGACTTCACCCTTAGAAGGGGATGACCAAAAGCACTCAGCATTGACCTAACTCTTCTCTCACTGAAATCAGGGGAGCTTTCCCATGGACTTCAGTGAAATCAGAGAGAGGCCAATGCTGAGTGTTTTTTAAAATCTTTGCCAGAAATCCCTAATGTCTAGGGATCAGGAATTATTTTGTAACAAAAAAGTGATGTTTTATCTCTGCAAGTGAATGTTATCCTCTGTGAACCACAGACTTTAACTGTAACGAAACAGAAAATGTAACCTCCAAAACTCCCATATGTTGCTTGCCGATTTTTTTTTTTTTTTGCTAGATCAAACTACAGTAATAGTAGTAAAAATACAAATTAGCAGCTGTAGGGAAAACAACTGAGGTAATGTACTGACCTATTGCTTATTGAATTAGAATAGTGTTTTATACTATATATAGTATAAAATATTATAGTATTTTATAGTGTCTTATAAAATCTTAAGCTCAGCATGAATTGCTTTGGTTATGAATGTGTCACATGGTTTTGTAAACAAGGTGGAGTATAAATAAACAGTTACTATAAAGAGCAAAGGATCAACTAGAGTGTCTAGCGACGTGCTGCAGAGACCTCTGTTAACTTCTGTATTATATAATGCTTTCATTAATCCACTACAATAGGAAATAAAGAACACATTCCCAGATGTACTAAATTGGGATGAATTGCAAACACCAACGACTACAGAGAAATAATAGAAAGGGACCTAGAGAGATAAGAAACTTAGGAAGAAAGGAAGAAAATGGGATTCAGTTTGGAAATAAAGCAGCTACTCTAATTCAAATGGGAGGAGGGTAGAAGGGAGGGGAGAGAAACAATATGAAACATCTATACACAGTGGGAGAAACCTGGAAAGGTGTACCTTATAGTACATTTACAAAGCAATGTGGCAGGGACAAATAGCCAAGACATCACAGCATGAAATGTGGGATGTAAAAGTCCCTCTGTATGTGGCAATGGTACAATCGTATCTGGAACACTTTGTTCATTTCTTAGGGTCATGCTCCCTGAAAGATGCTGGTACACTGGAGAGAGTTCAAAGAAGAGCAGTAAAAATAGTTAGGACGATAGGAGGATTGATTTACAAGGAAAGATTAGAAGACTTAAACATGTATAGCTAGACTAAGTGACAGCCAAAGCCAGGTGAACAAAGGAACACTTTTTAACTATCTGAAAAGGAAATTGTTTAGCAAATTCAAAGGAAGTGCAATTAAGAGTGGATGGATGAAATTAAGAAAGGAAAAGTTAAGAGTGTCAGAAAAATCATCTTGAGAATAGATGATTCTGTTAACCTGTGGAAGAGTCTCCCAGGAGATGCGGTGAAAGAGACATCACTTTACTCAAACAAAACTGACCAGACAAAACACTAATAAATGTACAAGGGAAAACAATATTGCACTAGCAGATACATGGGCTAGATAGTTCAATAGCTCTTTTCCATCTCTAGATTCTTTGAATACTGAAATAAATGAACACTACAAGAAAAAGCCAAAGAGAAAAAGATATTTTGGCTACATCATAGATCAAACACAAGCATAAATTCAACAGAATACAAGAATTTTGCCTAGGTTGTGTCCACATATAGCTTTATAACTCAATTTTCCAGGGATGAACCAGCATTCATCCCATTAGACAATTTCCACTCAGAAAGCATCAGTCTCATTCCCTTGTTCAAGTGGAATTTTGCATTTCCCGTCCGTCTCTACTCTGTCAAATATTCTTGGATACTCATAAAGGTGAATGTTGGACTAGTCAGCAGACTATGAAGTGTGTGGACCTTGGACTTCCACTACCAATTGCAGCTGATCTACCAGAAGATTTGTGTCTCCCTGCACTTCTCATTTTCTCAACACATGTGAGAAAAAACGAATGCTGAAGCAAAAATAGGTTGGTTTTCTCTGCTGTTGCTGATGTAGTTAAAAGAAATCCCAATGTGGCCACTATATTCTGGTATCTGCACAACATGCTTTGTTTTCTATTTATGTTTCAGAATTAACTATTCCAGAAGTCAAACTGTCCAACAGTTGGATTATAGATGATAATAGGATTTGTAAGTGTGGCATGTACAAGAGCTTTCATTTAAAACAATGGTAAAGTTGAATGAGAAATCATAATTACGCAGTTTAAAAAATGACCCCATCCTTATGTAGAATAGCAGCTTTAGGTCTGTATTAAAAACAGAAGATAAAGGCAGCGGACAGGGTACTAACAGTGGTGACATGGCTCAGTGCAAATGTATTACTGAACTCAGAAAATGGTTATTTGACTCCTGCCGTTAATGACCGGATTAGCATTTTAAGGAACAGAGGATAAAGAGTTAGTTGTTGTAGGTAACCTCTGGCTTGTCCAGCTCACTGATCCGGAGGAACCTTTTCCTAGGTCTTTACCAAATTCAGTTGTCTATTTCTGCAAATATTTAATCACCACGAGCGTGATCCTGGATTGCCCCGCTCATTAGAGCAGGCAAATATATGGACTGTATGATATGACACAGAACAGCAATTTTTAATTCCCTGGGACAACTTCTTTGTAGTCATTAGAAAATGTATTTTGTTCTTCATTATACCTTTTATTAACACTCTGCAGGCTCTCTCTAACTTCACCTGCTGTGTTAATGATTGTATAGTGTATAATGGCATATGTACTTTGGGAAATTAGGCATATAATGTGGGCAGGAGAGCAATTGACTGGACATTTTAAATTACTAGCTTATACCTTTGCTACCAACAGAAAGTCAATATCATTGAGTGAAAACCCTGAAATATCATTCTGTGAAGAAAAGCTTGCTTTCAAAGAGATTTAAAGCAGTAAAAGTAAGGAGAAAAGAAAAAGGCTACTTGTCTTAAATGAAACTCTTTCATAGCCAAAGCAGTAATGCTACGTTTGAAGTAGGCATTTTTCCTTTTAAAATGTTTTTAAACAGTTCAGTTATACAGCAATGTTTTCATACAATGAATGAAGTAAGATTAAGTGACCTTTCAGTATTTTCTTTATCGTGATAGGCCTGAATTAAAATCTCAAATCCAAGCACACCCAAATGTTGGGGAAGTATGGATCTGATAGATTAGTTAGAGAAATAGAGAAGAATAAGATTAGATAGTTGTGGAGGAGGGCTCTGCAAAATGATAAGTTTTCCTGCACTGTTTCCGTGTGCATAACAATATTATCTGCAAAGAGAGAAAGCGTATGCAAAAAAAGCAGAATGACTAACAGAAAAGGAGATCAATACAAAGGAACAAATGAAATATAAATGAAGGTTTTAAGAGGATCCTGCAAATGCAATTGTGCTGTAGAGAAGCCACTTGAATTAATGCTCGATTCCAAGACGAGGGCTAGAAATAAGGAAACCAAAACTGGAAACCACCAGGTGAACTGTGAGCCTGTGCAAAACCTTTCCATGAAGGGGGTTAATGAACTTGTGCAAGGCCCCATTAAGAGCAGCAATTAACATTATAACAATAAGTAAAAGGTGGTAGATTGAGAGGGCAATGCGCTTTTTGAGCTGGATACACAAAAGTATCATGCTATGCATAGTGACCATCATTGAACTCCTCATAATTTTGCCTTTGCAAATAGCTAGTGTGACTGTGGCAACATGAATACTGTAGGTCAGTGGTCCTCATCCAGGAGTACGTGAACCCCTGGGGGTACTTAGAAGTTTTCCAGGGGGGTGTATTAAATCGTCTGGATCTTTGCCTAATTTTATAACAGCCTACAAAAAGGCCCTAGCAAAGTCATTACAAACTAAAATTTCAGTCAAGTCAGTAAAAACTAAAATTTATACTGCTCTATATACTATACTCTGAAAATGGATTGATTTTATGATTATATGGTAACAATGAGAAAGTAAGCAATAGTTCATTAATAGTGTGCTGTGACACTATCGTATTTTTAATGTCTGATTTTGTAAGCAAGTAATTTTTAACTGAGGTGAAACTTGGGCGTATGCAAGACAAATCAGACTCCTACAAGGGGTACAGTAGTCTGGAAAGGTTGAGAACCACTGCTGTAGGTTCATTACTTGGAAGGGTGTTTTAAAGATTGTAATGGTGGCCACTGTATGGCTTTTGAAGTATCACATCTGGAATTGTGGTCTCATTTAGCAGCAGTATGTTTTAGCAGGAGAATGCTGTCAAACTGGGAGTATCACCAAGATGAGCTACAAAATGAGTAAAACCAAAGAACTAAAGAGCCTCGGTTTTGTTACAGGAAAAATGACAACCATGTACCTGACATTTGAAAAGTATAAACATACACGGTGGAAGAAGAACTATTTGCACGGTAGAGGAAGGAATAACTAGGAGTAATGGAATAAAATTGAGAGAATATAGGTTGAATATTCCTGATGGCGAGCTTCTAGTCCAAGAAGTGGCTCAACTTCCATCATTTAGGAGTCCTTAAATTTGACTGGACAAGGCATTAGCGAGTGAACCATAAGGAATAATCCTGCAGTAAGAGGAAGCTGGGATGGATGTACTAAAGCACCCCTTGCAGCTGTAACTTTTATGGCTCTATGCGTTCCATTAGACTATGGCATTGATGGGGACTGATGGAAGCCTCATCATTGTAAACATTTAGGTGCTGATATTTCTATGCCTACAGTTTGCACATGCAAACACCAGGCCAGGCTTTTTCTATATTGATGGGCGTATGTGTGCAGACATTAGCACTCGAAAAGCGCACACAGAAAGTTGCATGTGGAGAAATGGAGGCTACTTTCTAAAGTACCCAAAGCCATGAAGAATATACAATACCATAGGGAAGTAACTTGTGCTACTGGGGATGGTACAGATGATCTTCAGCCACTTCTGTCTCTAACTTCTAAGAGGAACGTAAAAAAAGAACATTACAAGTTATTTTGGGTTTAAAGGCTGCTTTTTGGGCCAGTCATATCTAAAGCTGTAAGAGAGGCAATAATCTAATCCATATAGGCACTTATACAGCCTCCACCACTGTGGTATCTGAGCACCAAAAATAAAAAGAATAACAACAACAATCTCTTTCTTCTGTGCCAGCCTAGAGGAGAAATAGCTTGTTTGGCTTATAGATGTGTGTGTTTATATGTGGAACCTACAAACTGATTGAATGAGCTTGCATTTAGTTGTGAACATGGGAAGGCCTGTGTCATTCCTCTCTCAGGCACAGAGTTCCATAGCCCTGTCCCTGTGAGAGTTCTCTCTCCTGTGCTAATGTCCCTCACACTGTTTTTCACAGTGCTGTGGATCCAGCAATGCACAGCTGGGCTGAGGGATCCTGGCTGGGAAGGAAGAGGCAAGCTCTCAGGGAGTGAGGGCCAGATTCAAAAAAAGCCTTGAATATCAAGAAAGATCTTGAATTGGAGTCTGTAATCAAATTGCCACAAGCCAAGAGGGGTTCCTGCTATGAATAACACTCTCAGGTGCTATGTGATGACACACACTGGTTCTAAAGTTATAAGGTGAAATCCTGGTCCCATTAAAGTCAAAGGGAGATTTGTTACAGAGTTCAATGGGACTAGCGTGCTGGACACAAGGGACACCATTTGCAAACCTGGGTGCCTAAACTCAGGCTCCTAAATAAAAGTGACCTGAATTTCCTTTGCCATGACCGTTGACTTATGATCTAGAGCAGTATGTTGGAACAACTGGAGCTGCAGTCCCTTCAGCACCTTTGTACATCAGGCCACTTTTAGAGAAGAACATGAACTTAGGAACCTAACTCTAAATACCAGGTTTGGAAAGCACAGCCTTAGCTTTTGGCTAACATCTTGGTAAATTCCGGTCTGTGCACTGCATAGCCCAAAGCTTTGGTCCTCTCTGGCATTACCACACAAAATCCTATACAGATGCTGATAGAAAACCAAAGCGGAAGTTGGCACATGTAAAAATGCTTTAAAACCAAACAAGAAATCAACAGAGAGCTCGTTTTTGGGCAACAGTCTCCACTGCTTCAGGGGGCCAGTTTAGTATCTGCGGACCAGGAGATGCCGCTGCAGCAGGCTCAGCTGTGTATCCACCAGGAGTCCGGCATTTGCATCCGGGAGATACACTAATAAAGTAACAGTAAAAGCAGATGCAATGCCTCCTTGGTAGTACCTGGAATATTTACCATTGTACATTAAACATATTTACTGGTCTTCTGTAAAGATACTCACAAAAGAGCTGAGTCCCTGGAAATAAACCGTGGGTTTTAAAGCCAAGCTGCAGAGAGATCCCTGAAACGGGCTTCACAAACGGAATGTCAGGCAGGCTGGCTGCCTGATGCACCAGCAGCTGTTCTTGGTGTCTCTTGGAAATGATCTGTCAGTATCAGAAAACAAAGCCACTAACAAATCCAGTATTATTCAAAACCTTTGTGGTCTGCAGAGAAACCAAGCAGAAGCTTCCCTGATTGTTAAGTTTGGCTGAACTCCAAGATACACTGGCCTCTTCATGCACAGTGTGGTAGGATCTGCTGATGGAAAATGATGCCTTTCTTTTTAACTACTGACCTATTTCTCTTCAGGTACTCTGTTGTTTGCCTTACTGGCTTCGTTCTCTATCCACCTCATAGGTCTGCCAGTTCTTTTATATTTTTATATTATCCTCCTGTACCAATCTGATTACTGACAAGCCTGACCTATGGATAGGCTGCAAAGCCAGTAGTGCAAACTACAGAGTTCAAATGGGCACTATGTAAGGAGGCGTCAGCACATAGGGTTTTGAAGTGTATATTATAATGGGATAATTCATGTTTGGGCTTCACAGAAGATGCTGGTCTAACTCATGACAGGTCGAGCCTCACAATCCCAGCTCTACATAAAGAAGGTATTCAGGCCACAAAGTTAAAATTACCCCATGTCTAAAACTGGGAAAAGATGTTAGCGCATCATGAATGCTGATAATCATTCACGTAGTGCAGCAGCTTCACAATGAAGAAAAGTTGTCAGATCCATAACAAAATGTTTGCCCAAAAGAGCTGAGATCTGAAAGGCTGAAACAAGGGGCCTACCAAACAAATCTGAATGGAAGATGGGAGGAATATTTGTGGGTAGGACGCAAAATTGGAACTCAGGAAATCATTTGTGGCTCTGTCACAGATTTCCGGTGTGACCGTGGGAAGGTCAACGAGTCTCTCTGTGCAAAGTGGGGTTAATTGCACTTCCCTACTTCCCAAGATGTTGGGAAGCTAATCCATTAATGATTCTATATCACTTGGAGACCCGTGGAAGGACAACACTATAGAAGGGCAGATCCTCATCCTATCTGGAATGCTTCAGGAGAGGAATGGGCCTTCCAGTGCTTTGAAAGAACAAAGGAGAGGCCCTTAATACATGGGAACTGATAGGCTGTTCCAGGTGTAGGTCGGTGGTATGAAAGCAGGTACAATTTGGGATTGCAATACAGCAAGAAAGTGCACACCCTAAACACACACATTCAAATGGTGGGTCAAGTCTTGATTTTCCACAAAATAAAATGACTATGAAAAATATTCAAATAAATTATCTAGTTCAAAGTCACTCTTCACATGAATTTGAATATGCTACAGCTATCTTTGCATAATGCCTGGAAGCTAGGAAACGATTGCTAAAGCAGTAGTTTGGTGAATTGGCTGATAATGACAATAATCCACACGGGAAGATGCTAATGTGATAATAAGTAGGGGGGAGAGGGAAGCAGCAAAAACATTCTATTATTTATCCTTCAAGAGCTGCATATCAGTTATTAGCAGATAATGCGTCAAAACTTATCCAACGCATTATTGACTTCAGTTCTCAACAAGAAAGGAGTTGAAACTTACTGAACATTCTTTCAGAAGAAACCCTCCCAGCACTATTATTATAAAAGTATAGCTCTTAATAATCATTCTACCGTCATCTTCTGGAACAACCTGCCCACACAAACCCTCTGTCTCTGACAGGCAGGCTGTGAAAAACCTATTTTTATGTTTTCAGAAATGAGGTTCAGATCAATAACTAAATGTTACGACATCTAAATGATTTAATGTAATGAGCCACACTTTTAGAGGGGCCTTATTTGGGGCCTGAAATACAAAAAAATTGCAAATGCAAACAAGGTTCAGATGACTAGCGAGTTGGTTGGTGGGCACAGATAGCTATCACATATCTGTTGTAGACACTCACAAGAGATCACATCTGCATGGATTGTAAGCATGACATGAAAGGATATTGTTGCCATTTTCAATCCCAGTGATTTGCTGAAGTTTGGGGCTTGGGGAGTGTTCCGGTTGGGAGTGATAGGTGTTTCTCAGATGCAATCTTCTTTATTTACAAGGACTGTACAAAGTCCTGTTTCTCTAAACATAGAAAGAATGTAACAGGAGGAAACAGCTCCTTTTGCTCCAGGCACAAAGAACACTCTTCCCAGCCGTCTCCCTAAACCAAAAACATGCTATTTTTAAAAAAACTTTGTTTTTTAGCTAACAGGTTAGCATCTGAAATTAACCTAAATTAGCTTGCTCCATTCACTGCAATAGCAGACAGATTAGGATGAACACCTTTACTGTATAAGGGAGTTGTGGAGTCTGTACTGGGTGCCCTCTCTGTTCAGGACTATTCTTGTTTTTTGAAGGTAACAGCTATCTCTTCTCTCACTAAGTTGCAAAAACCACTTGACATATGACTGTGCTATGGTACAAATTATAGTCTTAGCCAAACCCAAATTACCATCCACCTCCATTTCCTAAATCAGATCGATGTCCCACATATACAGGAAAAAAGAGATGCCCTGCTGTACAGTCCTGTCCAACACCCAGGGGCTGCTTTGTTAATAGTTCTGAAGTTCTCCTCTCTCTAGTCTTAAAGGTTAGCAGTTGTCTAATATGGAACATTTTTTTAGGAACATAATTAGGAACATTTGTAGTTCCGTATCTTGTACTGGTGAAGTGATCTGCTATCTAAAAGTGTTTCTTTGTACTACTTACATATTCCATTTGAATACATGCTCCATCTCCATCTCCATCTTCAAGGAAGAGTTTTCTTCTGTGCTGTGCAATTTCCATGCTGTTGAGTACTTTTCCTGTCTATTTTAACTTCCTTTGCTTGCTTACTGAATTTAAAAATGCAGACGTGAAGGCAATGCAAAGAATAGAAACTTCCAAAAAAGATAATTACACAGAAGTGATGACAAAAAGAACCAACTCTTAAAAATGCTTTCAGTGCTCCAGAAAATCAAGCTGACAGATAATTTTAGCTACTGCACAAGGTAGTTGGCTTGCACCTGTTTTGGCACCTCTTTGGGAGCTACACAGCTATGGCTCAGGTAAGTATTCAGGACCTACAGTGTTCATGTCGCCACAGTCAGGCTAGCAGTTACTAGCTATTTGCAAAGGCAAAATTATGAGGCAGTTAATGGAGGTCACTATGCATAGCATGATACGTTTGTGTATCCAGCCCAAAAATTGCATTGCCCTCTTAATCTACTATCTTTTACTTATTGTTATAATGTTAATTGCTGCCCTTAATGGGGGGCCTTGCACAAGCTCATTAACTCCCTTCATGGAAAGGTTTTGTACAGGCTCACAGTTCACCTGGTGCTTTGCAATTTTCATTTCCTCATTTCTAGCCCTCTTCTTGGAATTTAGCATTAGTTTAAGTGGCTTCTCTACAGCACAATTTCATTTGCAGGATCCTCTTAAAAACTTCATTTATATTTCATTTGTTCCTCTGTATTGATTTCCTTTTGCGTAGAGACTGTCCAGTTTGACCAATGTACATGGCAGAGGGCATTGCTGGCACATGATGGCATATATTACATTGGTAGACGTGCAGGTGAACGAGTCCCTGATGGTGTGGCTGACGTGGTTAGGATCTATGATGATGTCCCCACCAAGATTGGAACAGATCATTTAACTTTAGGAAACATTCTACTAGCCCCTTATCTTAATCAACTGTTAATCACTCTGTTTATAAAATAAATTCTGACTTCCTCAGTGGCACAAACTGGGAGCACACATCTCTCTCTTCTGCAGAACTCGGTTGCATTTCACACTCAGGCTGCCTGCCCATGAGCCGTACAGTTAGGGGAGCAGGGACAATGCCCTCCCTTGCCCCCCCAACTCCGCCGATGTACAGTGGGGTTCTGTTGTGAGCTGAGAGAGTGAGAATCCTTGGATTCAAGAACAGGGTGGAGAAAGTATACAAACAAGCTGGTCATTTGCTTTCCCACTCATTATTCAGTGTCAAGGAAAGGAAGTGTGTGATAAACTCAGGACAGACAGCTGGGGGGGGCGGGGCGGGGGGGAATAGAAAACAGTCCCAGAAGGTTAAAAACCCTCCTCCCTATCAACTAAGGAGGGGTGACTACAGGCCAATCAGATTCAAATGAAAAGGGGTTACCAGAGAATCAATGAGGATCAGCTGAGAGGGAGTTGCCTGAGGTTACTTAGGATCAACTGATTCCAACTAAGGGCTGCCTGAGACCTTTTTAAACCTTCCCCTGTTGGGAGAAGTGGGGGGAAGAGAGAGAGAGTCAAGCTGCTAGTACCAGCAAGACAGCAAACCTCACCAGGAGGGGAGGCACATTCCCTTCCCTAAGGGAAGAAAAACCAAGCTCAAAAGACTGGCTGAGAGAAGGAATGGACTGCCCCTGTGCATCCTACAAGGACTGTTTTACCCAAGCAAGTCCATCTCATCAAGACTAAAACATCTGAGGGTGGTGAGACCGAGAAGGTACCTTGCCACAAGTGACAGAGAAAAATTAGGAGAGACGGAGTTAAATTCTGAAAACATTTATTCACCCTAGTACATGTTGAGCCCTATAAAGACCAAATACATCCATTTAATTAAAAATGAGTGAACTTACCAAGGCCATTTATAATGGTGCTAAGTGACACACACGTTCAATCCTTTTGTCCTAATGGGCCATATATTTCCATTGTGATAGATCTGAGCAGAAAATGCAGAAAGCTTGCCTAATGTCTCCCTGGGCTCTGCAGAAGTACCAGCACTTGGTCTGATGGCGACATGAGGAGACTGATCCATACAGGCATTTGCTGCTGACAAATGATCAATCGGGATGATGCAGTTTATTTTAGCATGAGCAGCTTGTCTCTTGTGAAAGAGTGATGCCGTCCAAAATCTGACAGGCGAGGCAGACAAACATTCTTGGCAACTTAGAGCTGCCGAGCTGATTCAATTCAGGGGGAGTGAGGCAGACTTGGCCTTTCTCAGGATCATAACTTTGGTTAATATTTCTTCATCTTTTGAAGATGAAGCATGTTGGCCCGGAGCCACAGTGGGACTTTGGCGCTGCAAAGCCTCGCTTTTAGGTGCCTAGAAAAATCAAAGGAACAACACTGTGACCCTCAAGGCCAAGTTAGGCTCCTAGGATTCTCATACAACAAATGGAGAGAGAGCGGTGGTTCAGCATGTGATCCACAAAGCCAGCTCTCTAGGCAGGGAGCTGCCTAAGCTCATAGGGGCCGAATCCATGGCTGCTCCGGGGCTGGAGTGCACACAGGAAAAAAATGGTGGGTGCTGAACACCTACCAGCAGCCGTCCTATCGGCTTCTCCCCATCCCTCTGCATCGCCTGCCCACCAGCAGGCCCCGTCGATCAGCACTTTCCCCTCCCTCGCACCTGCAGCAATCAGCTGTTTTGTGGCATGCAGGAGGCTAGGGGAGGGTGTGGAGGAGGGAGAATGCAGTGTGCTTGGGGGAAGGGGGTGGAAAGGGGTGGGAATAGGAGTGTGGGGATGGGAATAGGTAGGGCAGGGGTCTGGCCTTGCAGGAAGTGGTGAAGTAGGGGGCGGGTCCTAGGGCAGAGCTGGGGGTCGAGCACCTGCTGGCACAATGGTGCCTGTGCCCTAAGCTAGCCTAGGGGAGACGCTGACACGAGAGGGGTGGTCTCAGCCCAACCTGTCTCACGGAGGTAGGCCTCCCCTCTTTCTGCTAGTAAGCCACTAAGCAGGGGAAGATAGTTGCTCCTCTCCCTCAATTGTGTGTGGGGTAGACATGTTCATAACTCCACATGAAGCAGCGGGCAACAGCTGCACCCCTGCTCCTTTGCCCAGTGGTTAGAGCACTCATCGTGGATGGGGGAGTCCACCAGTTCAAGTCCCATCCCTTCGTGAGGGAGAAGGGATTTGAACAGTAGGCCATGACACTTCTCAAGTGGGTGACCTAACCCCTGGGCTACAGCATCATTTTCACTCTCTCTGGGGCAATTCATTCATATTTAATATTATTCAGTTATTTAATTAAAGTGGCACAATCTCAATCCGAGAAACAGAGAGCCCCACATCAGAATATCCCTCAGCAGGTAGAGGGAGAGACTTGAACCAGTGGTCTCCCATCTCTCAGGCAAGTATGCTATCCACTGGGCTAAAGATTATAAGGAAGAGCTTCCCTCCCCTGCTGTATCTCATGGTTAAGTGGCCTCTCAGTATACTATTGGCTTTGGCCTCATACATGATTTAGGCAGAGTGGCTTGACTGGGGCTTAGGCAGAGGTGAAAGTAAGCCGGTACAGGTTGGTACAGCATACTGGTAAAAAAGTGGCTGCCAGTACCGACGAGCTGGTACATAGCTGACATTAAAGCGCTGCTGCAACAACACTTTAAGGACTGTACCAGCAAGGCAGCTGACAGGGGTTGGGGGATAAGGGGCAGCTGCCCCAGGGCACAGCAATTTAAAAGGGCCTGGGGTTTCTGGCAGCGGCTTGAGCCCTGGGCGGCACAGGCCAGGCAGCACTGAAGGGCTAGCTGGGGAAGTCTGGGCCAAGCCCCACCCCTTCCACCCCAGGCTCTGGCTCATTCAGGGGACCCACAGCTGCACCCCACCCCCCAACCTTGTCCCAAAACCCGGCCGCCCTGCATACCAGTAAGTGGTTTAAGTTACTTTCACCCCTGAGCTTAAGTAGGCGATAGGCATCCTGGTGCCTAGACTGGGGCAAGAATGCGCATTCCCAGAGGCAGAAACATAGGGACCTGGGAACTTTTACTGTAACAACATAGGTGCTGGCTGAGTTTATTTGCCTTCTGGATTAGGTAGCAGCCAAGTGAGAGTTTTATGGACTGCAGTGGTGCCTGAAAATGGGACTTAGGTGCCTTTGTGGATGAGAAACATGGTCACACTTTTTTTAAGAATCAATGTTGTGCATACTTCTAAAGGAGAACTGAAGATATCCCCCCATCACACAAGTAATATAAAGTTTAAAACAAAATGATAACTCGCCTGTAGACTTCTGCATGGTGAGTTTTTTAAAAAATAAAGCATAGAAAATGTATCAAGCTTCATTAAAGTGACAAGATTTTGCAGTAATTTCTCTAGATTCCTACTGGTCAGTTCTATTAAGTGCGTCTCCTATTTTATATAACTTGTCTATAAGGGCTCATTTTACTGTGGGGGTATAGTGTGATGGCATACTTTACAATCCAATGAAAAAACGGTTTATAGAAAAAAATTAAATACTTGAATGTAACTGGAATATGGTCTTCAAAGACAGCTAATCAGGGGAAAGGACTCATCAGAAATGCCTTTGGTATTGCCTTTGCCCACATTATGAACTGAGAAAGGCCAGGACACTCAGTGAACAACTGTATGCCTGAAGGACGACTTACATCACCATGCTCCTTATAGGACTTTTCTACTCCTTGAAGAGTGGCTCTTGACAAATTTTAAATGCAGCTGTCTGGGCTATAAAGGTTTCCCCAAAACGCTCTCTCTGACCAGTCAGTAATAGTTTGATGGCAGCTTTGCCTGTATGGCAGCCTTCAAATCTCACCCAAATGTTCTAAATTCTTGGGACTGAATTGTAATATGTGTTTATAATCTACTGAATGAAGAGCTCTTCCTTGTGAGGAAACAGAATCAGAACAGACAGTGGGAAGAACAATGGGTTCATCACTTTAGGAACATTTTCTGTCATCTCTGGCTGGCTGGGAGACTACATCCTATCTTAGCACAAGCTGCCTCATTAATACAGCAGCATACTTTATATGGGCATGAAAACTATAGGCCTGAGAGAACTGCAACTGATACAGAATGAGGCACTGCATCTCCTCAGCAACACAGATTAATGCAAGCACATCAGCCCTGTCCTCTGTTCCCAACACATGGACCCTGTCAAATATTGTGACCCTGTCAAATATTGTGTCAAACTGAAAAGTGAAGCTTCATTGTACAGAAGACAGAGCTGTTTCAAGTACTGGTCCAAGGCTGTGAAATCCACTTCCGTTATACCACGGACCTCATCATTTTACATTCCAAGTGCAAGGCGCACTTCTACCTTGCTTTCCCAAATGAAAGCTTATAATGATTAACCCCTCCGGCACAATTATTCCTCCTAGGAAAAAAAGAGAATTGGACACAGCGCCATATATGACATATGCTAGCTGAATTATGTAATACATCTCTGGAAGGCATTCAGAACGTGAATATTATTATTATTTGTATTACCATAGCAACGAGGAGCCCCAGTCATAGACCAAGTTCCTGTTGTGTTAGGTGCTGTACAAACAGGGGGGAAAAGAATGGCGCCTGCCCCAAAGAGCTCACAATCTAGATGTATAGAACAGAATGAACAGAGGACTTGACATTCATCTGTGGTATAACGTTTGATGGAAGATGAAAAAAATCACCATACAGGAAAAAAAAAAGGAAGATTTTCCTCAAGAACAGAAGATGATGATTAAAAACTCTGTTCCCTCACTCACCTGTAGGAAGTCCCCACATCCCAAAGAATTGCTTGAAGAGAACTTTCTCCTATGGACTAATAATGGAGAACTTTCTCCCAGAGCTAAAAGAGGCATATGTACTCCTAATAGCAGGGAGCACTCTTCCGGGTTGGCAACGGGACAGTACAGAGGCCTGTGTAGGAAGGTTGAACAAAAACATCTCTGACATAAGGTTCAAATGTCCCTACTCACATGGACAGCCCATAATGCCAGTGAGTGGACTCTGGGGTCAATGACCCGAAGGCACTTTTTGAAGTGCTCGGGAAGGAAGTCCAGGATATCTTGCAGAAAACGGGAGTGGGTGCTGACACTCCCTTGCTGTGCTCTAAAGAACTAACATCATCTAGATATAGGAGTATGTTATAGATTATTTACTACTGTTTGCAATACATTTTTCAATCTCAGAAAAGAAACCTTCCACTCTGAAGCGCCTCCACTCCATTTCCATGTTCTCAGGCTGAGGTGTTCAGGGTGACAGAAGACTGGGACCTGACCAAGTGGATCTGGAAGGCACCAGAGCTTCTGGGACTGGTTCATGAGCTTTGAAAACCTGGGCAGTGGGGGCCACCAGAGTGAAACCAGTACAACATCTGCCTTGCTCTGCCTCTTCTTTCTCAGAAATCTGGGAATAAATAAAGAAAGGGAGTTTGCATGATATGCACTTATGACCCTGAATATTTTGCCTGTTCCTCAACTTTTGCTATATTTACTCTCTTGTGTGTTTGTGTTGGTTTCTTTGCAGGAAGGGGGACTTTTTACATCACAAGTGCTTCAGTCAGTGACTGTGTCTGTGTGTTTGCACTTAGCAAAATGGGGCCCTCACCCTGATTGGAGACTTTGGGTTGTATTGCAATACAGATGAAACTACAATGAGGGAGAGAGAGGAAACCAATAGTTTAGTTCCTAACCCTAATCTCAAGCAAAAATGCCAGAAGACAGGACTCTGGGCTCAGTAACTGGGGTGCAAAAGCATAGGCTTCAGACCCCCCACTTTGTTGGGGGTGACCAGGATTTATCACTTCATCACTTATCAATACATTTATTTGAATTTTTAATTCTATTCCATACACATCCCAATACAATAATAGTTATTGCAATATCCTCAACTGTCCATCCTTTCAACCGTATTCCTAGCCACAACAGAATTGTTAAAACTTCAGCAGTTCCTTCAGATTCAAAACATGACTAGCTTTTTGAATAATACTAATTTTTTGTATTTCCTTTCTACCCAGAACATTTTGTAACTCAAGTCCCAGTTTTGGAATGATTCTACTAAACCCTGGTAACCAGGAGTAAAACCAGTTCTGGCATCATTCACAAATTTAGGAAATGGAAAAATTGCTGTATGACCAATCCTTGTGCATACTTTAAGATAAAAGCAAAAATTTGGAAATTACAGAAATGAAGGACAAGAAGACACCTTGATAGGCCAGGTAATCCAGTCCCTGCACTGAGTATTATTTAGACCATCCCCGACAGATGTCTGTTTAACTTGGTCTTAAAAACCTCCAATGACTGAGAGTATGGTTACACTTACAGGATTATAGCGCTATTGGTTATAGCAGTCCCCTTATACAGCAACATGTATAGCACTATTGTGTGTCCACACTGAGACGCCAGCAGTATAGCATGGCCACATTTGTCAGGTTGCATTTGTCACATTTCAGGTGGCATTAACAGCAGCGCATTAGGGCAGGTATCCCACAGAGCACCTCTTCCCGATCTGGCGCAATGCCTTGTGGTAGGGGGGCAGCACTTGTGGGCATTCTGCATCCTGTTCCAACTACCCATGATGCTTCGTGGCATATCCCAGCAATCCCTGGGTTTCCATCCACGTCAGGTGTCATCTTTCAACGGCACGCTTCCATCTTCCATTTTCGTGTGCTGCAATGAATCCACAACTGCTGAGGGACATGCTGACGACTGTCGCCAGCACATCTCTGTGTGCAGTGGAGTTAATCCTTGACATGCAAGATGACAGTGACGGGTCTGAAGATGAGATCGAAGTGGTGAACGCGTTTGACACAAAGCTTCTTGTCTCATTAACGGACATGCTCATGGCCGTGGAACGCCACTTCTGGGCACGGGAAACGAGCACTGAGTGGTGGGATCGCATCATCATGCAAGTGTGGGATGATGAGCAGTGGCTGCAAAATTTTCGCATGAGAAAAGCCACTTTCATGGCACTGTGTGCTGAACTCGCCCCTGCCCTGCGGCGCAAGGACACCAGATTGAGAGCTGCCCTCTCAGTGGAGAAGCGGGTGGCTAGCGCGCTATGGAAGCTGGCCACCCCAGACAGCTACTGATCGATGGCTTTGGGGTGGGAAAGTCGACCGTTGGAGTTGTGCTGATGCAAGTGTGCAGGGCCATTAATCGCATCCTGCTACGAAAAATCGTGACTCTGAGTAACGTGCATGATATTGTTGCTGGCGTTCAAGAAATGGGTTGCCCTAACTGTGGAGGGGCGATAGATGGGACCCATATACCTATTCTGGCGCCCGCCCACCTAGCAGATGAGTACATTAACTGAAAGGGGTATTTCTCCATGTCTCTCCAGGTGCTTGTGGATCACCGTGGGCGTTTTACTGACATTAATGCGGGCTGGTCTGGAAAGGTGCATGACGCATGCATCTTCCGCAACACCAGCCTGTTCATGAAGCTGCAAGCTGGGACTTTTTTCCCAGACCAGCGGATCCCTGTGGGGGAAGTTGAAATGCCCATCATGATTCTTGGTGACCCCGCTTACCCTTTAATGCCCTGGCTCATGAAACCCTACATAGGGAGCCGGGACAGCAGCCAGGAAAGGTTCAACTATAGGCTTAGCCGGCGTCGAATGACTGTGGAGTGTGCTTTTGGGCATCTCAAAGCGCGCTGGCGCTGTCTTAATGGGAGGCTAACCTTGGCCGAGGGAAGTATCTCCGTGGTTATTTCCGCATGCTGTGCCCTACATAATCTTTGTGACTGGACGGGCGAAGGCTTCACTCAGGCATGGTCCTCGGAGGTTCAACGCCTGGAGGCCACATACGCACAGCCAGAGAGCAAGGCTCTTAGAGGGGCCCAGCGCGAGGCTGTTAGGATCAGGGATGCCTTGAGGGAGCATTTTGAGGCTGAAAGCCAGTTCTAAAGGGAAGTGCAGAGGGAGGGAGGGAGTGTGCATTCTTTTAATAGGAACAAGGATTTGCTTTTCTGTAGCCTCTAATAATCTATGTACACTGAATAAAGAAATCCATTTATTAAAAAGACAATTCATTTATTCAACAGCTACTTAGGTTGCTGAAAGAAAAGATTTTGATGCATGTGAGGGAGAAGCGGGGGGAGGTGCAAGTGGGGTGGGATGGGGTCAGTCAGAGATTGGAATATGTCTGGATCTCTGAGTCTCCAGTGCCCTCACAGTTGCCGTGTCCCCCAAACCCCATTTGCGGAGAGCAATAAGGCATGTTATTAGGGGTTGACTGCAGTGGGTAAGGGTCCTGGGTTTGGGGGTTGTTTGGTGAAGACAGAGATGTTGGAGGCAGCTGTGGGTGGAGATAACCAGATAGCTGGTGATAGTGGCCTGGAGGGTACAGAGGGCCCAAAGGGGAAGGGTTTTGGGGCAAATGATAATGGGGGCGGACAGTGCGGTGCTTCTCCTCCTGAAGGGTGGCAATGCGCTGCAACTGAAGCTGCAGTAATAAGAGCGGTGCTTTCCCACCGGTGAATCGCGTTCTCCTGCCACGCTTTCTCCCTCAACTTGCTCTCGTCCTCCCTCCACCTCTGTGCAATTCGATTCTCCATTACAGCGTGTTGCATTACTTGCTGTACTAGATCCTCTTTGCTCTTTCATGGCCTCTTCCTCAGTCACCTCAGTCTGTCAGCTGTTGATAACAGCGATGGCTCAGAGCTCAAGGTCGATGCTTCTAAAAGAAAAAGATACATGTAACAGTGGCTCCCTTGTAAACAGCAGACACGCCTATGATTCCCCCGCATTCCCTGTTTGCCTGTCCTGCAGAGAGCACACAGACAACAACGGAGCCCCTGCCATGGTGAGTCCTCTCCAGATGCAGGGGGAATGATTGTTTCCCTGCCGTGCTATGCTGTGGTGGGGGTGGGGGAGGGAGTGCCAGGAAGTGGCGGGAGCCCTACTCTGAACACTGTCCCAACATTCTCTGTAGGTGTTTGTCCTGGAAGATATCTTGCTGCTGCGGGTGACTGAGGAACAAAGGGAAGGGATTCTAATGAGATGCGGCTTCCGCCCAGGGCCATATGCAGCTTGCCTCTGTGCAGCAATGCTCCCCCCACCCATTGTAGCACAGTGGCGGGGACTAGTGACCGTGACCGGGACGGGGTCCACGCTGGCTCTCCTGGGAAACCTGCGCAGGCGCATTGCAAGCACTCTTATTGAGACCTTTGAAGAGATTACTGATGACGATTACCGTGATGTGATAGACTACATCAATGCACTATTCCACATGTAGGCAAGTATGCAAGCATCCCTTTCCACCCCAAGCTGCCAGCCTTCCCAATAGAAAAGCAGCTTTACCTCCGCAATCCGCTGCTGCGCTGCCCCCTGCAACCGCTGGACGCTGCGGCTGGCTGCCCTCCTCCTGGCTTGAGAAGAGCTCCTGGCTGCATGTGTCCAGGGACTCCTCCGTGCCCTGGGTCACTGCCGCCTCCTCCTCCTCTTCTTCATCCTCCGCCTCTTCGTCCTTCTCCTCACCTCCCCCTTCACTGATGGGCTGGGAAGTGTCTGTGGTGGTCGATGGAGTGACCGTAGGATCACCACCAAGTATCGCGTGCAGCTCCTTATAAAATCTGCAAGTCACCGGGGCTGCCCTGGAGTGGCCATTTGCCTTGCGGGCTTTGCGATATGCATTCGTAAGCTCCTTTACCTTAACACAGCACTGCAGAGTGTCCCGCTCATGGCCTCTTTCCACCAAGGCCTGTGATATCTGCCCATAGGTGTCAAAATTCCTGTGGCTAGATTGCAGCTGAGACTGAACAGCCTCTTCCCCACAACAGCTGATGAGGTCCAGCACCTCACTATTGCTCCATGCTGGGGATCACCTATTGTGAGGAGGTATGGCACGTGGAGTCATGATCAATCAGAATGATCACCTGCAAGGATTCCCTGAGAGCACGCCGTGCTTGGCTGGAGCAAACAGGAAGGGGCTTTTCAAATTTCCCTGAAACTTTAAAGGGCGGGTCTGACGTGTGGTCACCTGAGGACAGGACAAGAGAGTTTGCAAGTGATGACCAGAGTGGCTCGAACGGGAATTATGGGATGGGCTGGAGGCCAATTAATGCGCAGTGGGTGTCCACATTCTCGCTGTAGTGCTACAGCAGTTGCGCTACAGCCCTTATTCCCCATGAGGAGGTGGATTACCAGGAGTGCTATAACTTCGCAGTTATAGCGCTCTACGTGCCTTGCCAGTGTGGACGGGTAGGAAGTTATAGTGCTCGTGGGGGCTTTATAGCGCTATAAAGTGCCAGTGTAACCATGGCCTGAGATTCCACAATCTCCATAGGTAATTTGTTCCAGTGCTTAATTCCCCTTACAATTAGGAAGTTTTTCCTTATGTCTAACCTAAATCTCTCAAGCTTCAATTTAAGCCCATTACTTCTTGTCCTGTCAGTGGTTAAGGAGAACAAGTTATCACCCTCCTCTTTATAATAACCTTTTATGTACTTAAAGACTTATGTTCCCTCCCAATCTTTTCTCCAGACTAAGCCAACCCATTTTTTCCCAATCTTCCCTCACAGGTCATGTTTTCTAGACCTTTAATCATTTTTGTTGCTCTCATCTGGACTTTTTCTAGTTTGTCCACATCTTTCCTGAAATGTGGTTCCAGAACTGGACTCAGTATATTTCATTCCATCATAATAATTTTTTCCCTATTATTCACTACACAATAGCATCCATCATTCTCATAGGCTACCTTCTCTATTGGGATCTTACATCTTGATAGTTATACTGGACATGATATGGAAGGGTCTGGCTCTTCTGACTGATTACACCTTTTGTACCACTCCGCTTGGTCACAGAAGGTGTGAGTACTTAAAGTCATCGCAATGCCAGATGCATTGGAACCCCTTTATAGGTCAACGGGCAATTTCCAAGCAGAGTTTCCATGTTTGTCTCTCATAATAATATACTACCAAGGGAGGTCACTCAATCTTTCTTTACAGAAATTTTCTTGGAGATGGCCTATAAATTGAATGGTTGCTAAATCAGGGAACAAACCTGTGTCTGGACCAAATGCTGGTAGTGAAGTCATAAAAGAAACAAATTATGATGTAGGCCCAGTGCAGGTATAGGAGGAGGTATCACTGATCTCAAATTCCTAATTGCCCCAATAGAAAACTTTTTACAAATCTTAAGACGTCAGCCTTTTCTCCCTGATATTTATACATGCAATGAAGACCATACAAGTTAAACTATTTTTTATCCTTAACCAGATCAGGTACATTTTCCAATTCCATGCTTTGTAATGTCTGAGTCAGTATGTCAAAGACATTCTCCATACATAGAACAAATTATTTCTTTTCCCATATAATGATTTTTAGCCTGATCATTATGGACAGGAATTAATTCATTAATGTTAATCTGGGTTTCATTAAACCATGTGGCAATTTCACACATACTAAAAACTGTAAATCTTTCTCCCAAAGCCAACCCATATATATGCTGTAAAACTGATTTAACTACTTTGTTGCAATGCATAATTAACATATTTTTTAATTCTTTTCACATCAACACAATTCCAAATAGACATTCCTGTGGTACACAAGCCTGAAACAAGATCCTATTCCTTCCAAGGTATTTAATTCCTCTTGTTTTCTAGGAGACTAGAGATGAGGAATGTGGTCAAGTCTCAAATTAGCCATATCTTCAGCTCATTGCTGATAAATTGTTATCTTATTCACAAGCAGCACCAAAAAGAATGAAGCTACTTTGGTATTTTTGCAATAGGAAAATTCCTTCATGTTCCAATTAGAAAACTTAAAACCACTGGGACATGCATAAATTGAACCTGATTAATCAGTACTCCAGGGACGGAAGTGATATAAGTCCACAGTTTGGACTTTGACCATTTGCAGACATTTTGATCCTCTCTGTTTATTATAATCATATTTGGCTAAAGGCAATTTTACCATGGCCCAAAATCAAATATTATTGACCAGCTCTGAAGGCCTAGTTTGAATACGGGTCTCATATTCTCCTTCATCCTTGAGTTCTAATTAATTAAAGGTTATCATTTCACCTTTAAACAGAATTTGCACATTGCCTTCATTCTCTCAGCTACCATTAAGCAAAACTTTCACTTTACCTTAACACATGCATCTTGCAACCACCTCCCTTAAAATAACTGAAAAGAGTGAAGACCATTTTCTGGTCTACAAAAGGCAGTTCCATTATTTCCATTATAAAATAATGGAAATTTAGGCTTTCATCAATTCATGCAGTTGTTTTGTAAGTATCACCTACTTTTTGATGTCTGGTAGTGACTAAAGGTTAAGGGAGAATGATTTTTCCCTGAGGATTTCCAAATACAACATGTTTTTCCATTTTCAGAATTCCGTAATGTATTTACTAGTGCAGTACATATCTTGTTGAATCAAAAATCTTTCAGATCTATCCAATCCCAATTTTATACCAACATAATATCTACCCAACATACGATCTGAGGCATGATGCATAACCAGAATGTTCCCAATAGTCCAAGTTGGCAAGAAAACACCATTCCAAACTTGGGTTAGCAAATGGCATTTAGGTTTGGTGTATTTACATCCAAGTATTACATCATAATGTAGTAGTTATGATCTCAAAGTAGCAGGATATCATTGTCTATTTCAAACTATGGAAACAATAGTCTGTGAAGACACTCCTTTCCAGGTTGCATCTGAAAATCTGCCTCAAGTCCAAGAGCAATGTTCTGGTTGCAGAGTATGTTTCTTCTGCCTTCTCCAGATGTGGTTTGGTTTATGAAACTGAAGGATGTAAATTAGATCAGGGTTACTCAGAAGAAAGAGGCAGAAGGAGATATAGACACAATCAAGTGGCAGTTAAATACAGTAGAACTAAAGAATCTTTCTACAGTGCACATCTCCTTTGCCACTGAGACACTCTTCTAGGGCACAAACAACAGGAGCCAATTCAGTTGGTCTCCCTGGTCTGTCTGTGCCTAAGGAGACCACTCTGTGACATAGTGGGGCCTGTTGGCTCAATTGTGAATGAATATATTTTCCCACCCCTGACCTGGTTTCTAGAGAGAGGCGCCTGATCAGCTGGTCCAGAAAACCAGGTATCACATTCTATCAGAGAGGAGGCAACTACCTTCTTCAATAGGATGTAGTTATTGTCTGACCATTTCAGTTCCTTCCCTTAGACTACAATTCATTCAGCGAATTTCTGCCACCACGCCGTCCCATTGGTTCGATGAATCCGATTGGACAGAGGCTCCTGGGCTCCACCCAGCCTCCTCGTGAAGTGGTTGTGGAGAGAGTTGTGAAGGGCAAGTGCATAGAGGGCCATAGGACTACCTAGGCCCATAAAAGGGTTTCTGTGCTCTCAGCTCCTGGTTTTTAAACCATGGCAAGGGCCCACATGGAGGCTAACTGGGAGCATTCCCTCTCATCACAGCACTGGGTGAAGTTTGGTTGCAAGAGTACAGCTGGGTCCTTCAGTTTAGACAACTCCTCCTGCAGCTACAGGAAACTTTATGACCTTACCCCTTCTCAACTACTGTGTCAGCAGCTTTGTTTATCACTTCCAACACTTGGGTTTCTGTTGATCCCTTGTTCACATGAAAATCCATCATCTTTTTAAGAGCAGGCAAACCATTATTAATTAATAAATGCACATAGTGAGGACATTGCATGTCGATGCCATCACAGGCTGTGGCTAATCCTTCATGATAGGCGTGAGGAGACTCAGCCTTTTTTTTGTTTAACATTTGCTAACTGTGCAATTCCTACCTGTTCTGCAAATAAAATCTCTTCCAACTTAGCCAGTGTCTCAGCCAAACCCTTAGCTCCTGACTGAAAGTCTGATGGGAGAATTTACCACGAAGAAGGATCCACTGGCATTTGTAAACTCTTTAAACTAATCCTATAATTCAGTGGAATCATTTATTACTCTCAAGTCTCATAGCATGCGAACCAATTAGCTCACCCTTTAACTGACCAACTTTTTTTAGCTACCGAGTCCAATGTTTTAACATCCAGTACTGTCACAGGGCAAGGTCCCTCATTTGGCTCCTCTGACTCTTCACCCTCTTCTGAGTTACAAGGCTCTGTTATTAAGTCAAGTCACTGCTGGAGAGGGGTGGGTGGATGGTAGGCAGCAGAGTTGAAGGTTAGTGTAGCCTGGAAGTCCCCTGGCCAGTGTTCCCGCTAATTCTTTATGTCTGTGTGCAGGATGAATTTTATGTGCACCAATTGAAGTGTGGTGGGGATGGGACTGAGGGTTCCAGAGTATGGGAGGGGTCTCAGGGTTGGGACAGAAGATTGGGGTGGGAGGGGTGACGGATCTGGGGTGGGGGGAAGGAATGAGGGTATTGGGGTGCAGTACAGGGCTCACGGCAAGGGCAGAGGGGTGGGGTGCAGGGGATGAAGGCTCTGACTGGGGGTGGCAAGCTTTGGGGATGAAGGGTTGGGGTGCAGGAGAGGGGTGCTGGAGTGAGGAGTTTGGGGTGCAGGAGTGGGGTTCTGGGGTGGGGGTGAGGGGTTTTGGAGGGTTCAGGGCTAGGGCACCAGGTTGGGATGCAGGCTGTGGGGTGGGGCTGAAGGATTTGGGGTGCAGGCTTCCCCAAGACTGCAGCAGGGAGAGAAGACTCCCCTGCACTCCTCTCTCATTGCAGCAGCTCAGGGCTGGGCAAGAGGTGCCTCTCCTGGGCTGTGGCCAATCTGGCGGGGCTGGGCTGGGGGAGGGGCTCCTTTCCCTGGCCACGGCAGCTCTAGAAGGGCAGGACTGGACTGGGCCAGGGGCTCAATGTGGCCGCACAGCTTACAGGGAATTTAGCCCCTGGCCTCTTTTGTGCAATCTAATTCTGTGTAAAGAGAGTTAGAGAAGGTCAGTATTGCCTGTGCTTCCTCACAAACAGTAATAGTCTCCAGCCTGCTTTTTTCAGCAGTGTCTAGAATCTCAATATGTGAGAGGAAGGCGTAGCTGAGACTCCTGATGCTCCTTCAACAAAATCAAAGCTCTTATCCCACCCTGGGCTGTCATGGTTTGAACTGCTCTCTGTGGCAGAGACTGTTTGCTCTCTTAGTCTTTGAGCTCTGGATCTTTTTAATATTCCACTGTACTCTTGTCCCTTTTTCTCCTCTGGCTCCTGTCCTGGGGAAACCATAGACACAGATCTAGTTTCTCCAGGGGCATATTCGGTGCTAGAGGAAAAACCTCCCTTGGAAGCTGAATATTAGCCTTCATCTCCCCAATATATCAAATCATCAGAGTGTCTGTTCTAAAATCCTGATTCCCTTCACATAAAACAGCACAAAGCTCGGCCAACCCACTCTGTGTAGCTGTATTACAAATCTCTCAAATTCTTGAGCACAATCACAAAATTCCTCAAACTTACTGCTCATAGCTTTTTCCTTCCATAGCTGGGCATTGATCTGGAAATGGAGGGCAACCCTTCTAAGATGCCAGTTTCTTATCTGAGCCTGTTCAAAATCAGATACCCTAGCAGTAAGATTCACCAGTGCTTGTACATGGCACTTTGCCTGGTCTGTAATAGCTTTATTCTCTATTACAGCTAATTCATGGTTCTCTACCTGTTGTCGAAATTTTATTTTTAATGCATTGCATGCAATAAACGAACAATCCATTGCTACCCCCTTTAACTTTCAGCTCTTAAACTGCTTATCATTAGCTTTGCACTCAATGAATACAAAAACCCACAAGGATCGGGCTGGTCTGCTACATTCACCATGATGTCCAGACCCCACCCCATGACTGGCAAGATCAGACTAAAAAGTCACCAAAATTGCTTGTTCCCTATGGAACCTGGACATGGTAAATCTCTAAGTGCCCTTTCCTAGGGCTTCTGTACCACTAGATCGAGGTGTTCCTACTAGTACAGTTACTAGTGTAAATATTATTAACTCTTATCAAAGTTTTTATATCAGCAACCTGACTCAGTTTCCCCAATATCCTTATTTGAATCTTAGGCCCCTTTTTGGACCAGAATCAGTATAGGGCGCAGACTATGTTCATTCCCTTTGGCTACTTGAATCAAGAATAGGTGCACGGTCAGCTTTCAAATATTCTTCTGAAGTTCCGTGGTCTCTCTTTGGACCAGAATCAATACAAGTTGAGGTAGATGCCCATTCACCTCCCACATGCCTCTTTCAGCACCAGAATAAAAGGTAGGTGCACAGTCACCTCCTCTCTTTTGGGTATGCTACCACCCGGCAGTCCCCAAGGAATGTTGTCTCTGGCCAGTCACTGGAGCCTTTACGACTGTGGGAGGATGCTGGACCCAACTGTCAGATGCTTGTTGATATCTCAGGGTACCCAGACGGTCTCAAATTTATGTCCTCGAGCCAGTACTGGGTTTCTACAGCCTCCGGTACCAACAACAACTACAAAATTAAATCACATACTTAAAAAATAAATTTTCCCTACATAACACTACAAATGTGTTTAATGCAGCTGCTAGCAAAGAGAAGGCACTCTGGATTGAGAAGCAGTGCTCTGTTTGCAAAACAAACCCACCGACTGTTTCGAAACACTTTACAACTGGGTGTAGAATGTATCAAGGATTCTAAGAGAAGTGAGTTTGCTCTCCAGCACTTTCTGGACTTTATCACTCCTCAGTGAACCCCCATATCACTCAACAGGCACCCCACAGCCCTGACAGCCACTCCCAGTCCCTATTCAAACCAAATTAATGGTGTTAAATTTGCAAACAAATTTTAGTTCTGCAAGTTCTTAGTGAAGTCTGGTTTTGAAATTTTTTTGACAGATGGTTGCTTTTAAATCTGTTATTGAATGTCCAGGGAGATTGAAGTGTTCTCCTACTGGCTTTTGTATGTTACCATTCCTGATGGCTGATGTGTAGTCATTTATTCTTTTACGTAGAGACTGTCCGATTTGGCCAATGTACATGGCGTGGGAAGGGGGCCTCGAACACATGATGGCATATATCACATAGTTGATGTGCAGGTGAATGAGCCTCTGATGGTGTGGTTGGGTCCTCTGATGGTGTCACTAGAGTAGATATGGGGACACGGCTCCCCCCTGCTACTTTAATTATGTGTTCACAGTTAATTGTATAAAGATAAGAAATCAAACCAAACTGTACTCTCTAAGGTTTAAGCCTCTTGGGCAGTTACAGATCATTTAATTTAGTGGAGGACTGTGAATGACACAATGAGTAACGGAATTAAAGACTTTATTTAAAATAAAGAGTTAAAGCAAACGGGCATTACAATATATCCACACACTGCATTTAAATGCACATTCCAAAATGAACTGGTGCATTCAGGCATGATCAGCCCCTGGATGAGAATGGGTATACAATTCTGCCTCTAATGGTATTTGGATAGTGGATGAACACACTACTCCAAAGTTAGTGAACTACCCTTTTTATAACCAATTATAAAACACCCCTTAATTAATGAAGCCATATCTACATTTCTGCTACCATATTTAATCTTCCATATTCTAAAACCCAATATCTTCTACTTCTTTACTGGCCATTAATATCAAAACTCATTCTAATTACCATTTGTGTCAATGCAAATTCTGCAGTTACCCATATTCCAAAACATCCAAACATTCCCCTACAAGACCTGCTAAAAACAGTTAACACAAAAACAAATTTCCTACATGACCCAAGGTTATACCATGTGTCACTTCTATTAATATCTTAGTCACTCATGCTAATATCCTTAGCTTTAACTAATATGAAGTCCAAACTTTAGGCCTAAAGGCCTGTTTCCTACTCACACTTCAGCACGTTTTCAATTTGCATAATCAAGTATTACTTTATAGGCTGCAGTTGAAGGGAGCCCAGTGTGCATCTGCATTGATAATAATAGAAAGAGGTGAGTAGTATGAAGAAAGGTTCATTAAAACATGTGGTAATTGGGCTCAACAGAGAAAGGAGAATAAAACTGACAGAAGAAAGTTCTCTCAAGTAACAGGAGGGTGTAAAGCATGGCTAGAGGCAAAAATGGGGTAAGACTAAGGGACTAGGGCCACAAACTGTCAAATGACCCAACAGGTGGAGAATGGAACTGAACTGGCAAATAAGACAGGATATGGGAGACTATACAGAGTAGGCAGGGGAATTGAAATCATGCACTTTTTGTGCGCAAGAAACTGTGCACACACGTTATTGCTTTCAGTTTTCTCACTGAAATACCAGACAGCAATTAAATATAATATACTTCATATTTTTATTTCACCTGTTTACCTGGTTTAGCTGCAAGTGACTATTTCTACATTAAAAAAAATCAGCTTTTTAGTATTTCTGTTCCAAGTATTTTATAAAAATAAAAGTGTTTACATTTTTATACTTTAACTGCTTCATAAATATTAACATAATTTTTGTTATCAGCTAAGTGTAATTTAATATCTTATGGAAAACTTGAGATTTTTCATCTGCAGATTGTTAGTATGTAACATTTGGAATTGCCAGGACCACACCATCTATGCACAAAACCTGCTAGCAGAAGTATTTGTATACTTAGAGCCTGTCAGCTCAGTCTCCTACCATTGACTAAGAACCCTTCCAGTGACTCCTGAATGGAAGAATGCCTGTGCATCACTTGATATCATCTTCATTATGATACCACAGGTATCATGAGGTGTCTGCACATAAAAATGTGAAGGCATGTCACAGTTCTATTAAAAATAAGAAAGTTTTTTTATTAAGCACTGCTTGAAAAAAGGAGGAAAAATTGAGTACAGCTACAGATCTTACAATGAACAAAATTGCTCTTCTCGTCTGTTTCTGGTACAGTTGTTAGAACATGAGAAAACGGTCTCCTCTGGAGGGTTAGAGAAGTGACTTAGGTCAAATTTAGAGCTTCATGGAGCAGCATGTACTGTATCTTCATTCTGTGGCCATCTCCATGCCGAGTACCATTAGTCAAAGCGGCACTGCATGGTCAGTTTGACCCAGATGATCTAAGTGGGATTCTGCTTTTTACATTAGCACTAACAGTACCTTCCTGGCAGCAGGTTATTGTTGAGGATCTAATGCACAGAAGTAGGTCAAGCAGATAGCTTGTTTTCCTAAACAAAGATTGGCCCTATGAATGTGAAATTACATTTGGAACAGTAGGACAAGGCAGATAGGTCATTTTAATAGAAGTTGTAGAAGCCATTTCATAAAGCACATTTGTAACCTGCTCCCACTTCAATGTTTGCATGGGACTCCATATGATCTTGGGACTGACTGAAGCTTGATCATTTGTAAGATATTTACTTAGACACTCACTGCTGGTTAATCCAAAAGCGGTGATCATAAATAAAATAAGGAAGGGGAAGAGAAAATATATCTTTCATTTCTATATAGCACTCCTCATCCCAAAGAGCTTTTCAAACTTTGCATCCACAGGAATCACGCCACCCATACTGAAATGCAGCTACTGTTGAGTGGAACTCAGCATCCATGTAAAAGTTTTCGCCACCATGACATAGCATTGCTTCAATGCTAATTGACAGGCATTACACAACCCCCTCCAAGATACGCAGAAGATTCATAGGACATTTTAAAAATTCTATCACAAAAATAACCTCACTTCTGTTCACTGGATCTTTAGGCCATCACTTCACATTCAGAGTTGGGTGAACAGCACTCTAATTACAACCAGACAAGAGCAAGAGTGATTATCCTTTGAGATTCATCTAGTTGAAGTTTAGATGTGTGACACCCATGAGTCCTCCTATTAATCTCAAAACCCCAACAGCATTGAGTTAATGGCACGTGGTGAACTTGAGAGGCCATTCAATGGTAAAGCTGACATTCCATCCTTAAGAAAAACCATTGTGTTTCAGAAAGGTAACTAATTTATTTATGGCAAAGATACATGGGATATATTCTAAAAATATGAAGTTTTGCTTAATCACAAGAGAGCCTCTAACCTTAACCCTGAACAGGTTGCGCAATGAAAGTTACATAAAACTTTCTGACTACTATTTGACTTCCCATTCTGTTGGCAGCTTAATTAGTATGTATTTCTAGATGCCCTTTCACAATTTGATTTGGAATAGCACTCAGCGTTCTCAGAGAGCATTTCAGTGGATATGCCATTTTAGCTTGGACTGTATGGTGGATTGTATCATTGTCCATTTCTCAGAATGAGGATATTTTAAATGGTCAGAAGTTACTAATCAATCAAATGTTTCCCATAAAAACTCCTGGTTAAGAAAAGTATTTTTTGGTGCTCCTCATCAGGAATACTGTCCTTACATCTCGTTGTGGAAACGTAAGCAAATAGAACTTACAATTCCCCAAATAGTTCTATTCCACTTCGTTTTCGACAGGCTCCCCCAAAGAATGGGTATTGGCATGGTTCAAAAGGTAAAAGCTAGACTGGGCTTGATTAGAGCACCTAATGATTGTTTCCTTCAGAGTCTGTTTTCATTAATCTATTTCCTATCCAAAGCCATTATATCAATGTTCTCAATTCCCTCGTTACACATTAATTCATCACTAAGACAATGGCTATTCTATCTGGGGTCTCTCAGAACAGCCTGAATTGTGCTATTCTCGTAGAGGAGACATTTTCTTAACAAGGGCGTTGAGTTCTGCTAAATTTCAGCTTACTAGAATGTTAAGATTTTAAGTTCTATTTGGGCAATTAGCCTTATGTCCTTTATTGATATTTGCTCATGAAGAATTCTAAGGCCACTAGAGGTCAGCAGACAAACATTCTGAAAACGAAGCAATGGGGAAATGGGGCTGACTGGAAGGAGAAGTCTATGAAAGGTTCTCAATTCCTCTCCAACAGGTGCCTGCAGAATGAAAAACATAAGAGCAGCAATTCTCAAAGGGATCATAGACAAATTCAGTGTCTGGTGGTGATAAGATGGGGAAATATTTCCCAGATATATTGCTTAGTTCAGAAAAAGGATGGAAATTAAGAGTGCAGTTTCCTAATCTGAAGGTCCCAAAACGCAGGGAGACAACTTTTAAAAATGAGGTTGGGGGAGGAATTCTTACCTTTTTTCAAAAATAGCCTTGAACTGTGTTAGAAAGTAGATCTTTTCTAGTGCCACTTTCCTACCTCTTCAGTGTAGTTACCTTTGCTGTAGAAGCATGGCAGAACAGTGCATGGTAATGGAGATTTCAGTACTGTGCTGCAGAAACCACAGTATAGCAAATTCTTAAGAAATCTCAATGATGCTTAATCCATAAGAACAAACTGGCAAACTGCTCTGGAGCTGATGCTAATCAATACAGTATGTATAATTAATTGGCACAATTCTCCTTTCGTAATGACCCAATATATCAGTTCAGTTACATACTCAGTATCTAAAAATGTAAAGACCGAAACCTAAGCCAACATTTTATGTATTAGAAGTCAGAATTGGTTTGGTTTACTAGTCTGATAAATATCAATACACTTTTCAGTCTGAAACCCAATAGCAGTAAGGGACCTAGCAATGAATAGAAAAATCAAAATGTTATTTCATACAAACATAATTCCCACGAATGACCCACAGTGTGTTTTAAACATCCACTATATATATCTCTATATATAAAAATTTTACATGGGAAGAAATGTGTTTCATCTTATGTAAGAAAAAATTAGCTGTAGCATTTTAGCTCTTTCTCTCCTCTGCAAATGCTATTCAATGTGCTTGGGTCCTATATATTTTAATGGTAGTAAATATTTATATTATCTGAATCTTTTCCACAATTTGTGTAATTTTAGACAGTATTTATGCATCGTATAAAAATACTGAAAATATTTGAAAAAAGTAATAAAAACAATGCTCTTTTTAGATCAAATACAGATCTTCTGGTCAAATTATTCTGTAACTTTTCTATGTTAGCTTGGATAACAAGGGCACACTGTAAACTTGGACATTTGAGTATCTATCAAAAAGCTCAAGTTTTGCTGTTGCTTCGGATGATATTCACAATTTTCACAGAGAATAATGCAAAGGTGAGTAGTTTCTTGTGTGATGGAAGCAGGTGAAATATAGTTATTGATTTTTGCAACCCATGAAATGAAAACAGAATTTACAAAATGGATTTTTATTAAATGAAAGAAAATCTGTTTTGTGGGTCAAATATGAAATAGAATATACAAAAATTTTACATCAGCTCTCTCAAAGAAATAAAACCCTATCTAGAATGAAGCAGCACACATTCCTTCCAAGAACAACACAAATGGGTGAATAAGCTCCTTATGGCAGTACAGGATCACACAGTATGCTGTGCTAAAATTCCAGGTTACAGAGAAGCAAAGTTAAAAATCTAAGTGGTCTCCCTAAAGAACACAGCTAGTCCACAAAGTAACTTAAGAGCATGAAATTCAGTCATTTCGTATTCTCTTAGAAGCCAGTGACAGGTAGGTCAAGTGCAGAGTTCACAAAGCTTGCATATTACATTCTCAGTTTCTATACAAATATAAATTGCTCTTTTTTATTTTAAAAAATTCTTTTATATTTGATAGTATTTAACTGCGGAAAAAAGTATGACCAGATCACCAGGTTCCTGCTGTATTATTCAAGCAATTCCATCCTCTTTGTGGCCTCTTTTCCTTTGAAGCCTGTTACCCAAAACCATACCTTGAGATATTTAAAAAAGTTACTGTATGTTAAATCATAAACCATTGTACTACTGACCTGGTATATGAAGGTTCTGCAGAGCTCATAACACGTCTTTGGCATAGTACACCAAGTCCCCCTTAATACTTTTCCTTTTAAAAAAGTATATTTTCCTTTAGTAAAACGCCTTAAAAACATCTATTTCTGATTTTGTAAAATAATGTGTCACCTCTTGTGTTGCTTTGCAAAATATACACACACATTTTGGAAAAACCTTGAGTACTGACATAAGGGGCTCATTTGAAATTAGATGTGTTACAAGCAGTAAAACATAGTTACAAATCCTCTCTCATACGAATGTCACATGAAGTCATTCAATTCAGCTTCAAGTGCTGCTGCCATTTCATCTGCCTCCGAACTGCTCCCCTCCTCATCTTCGTTGCTGGACTCTTTACTGGATTCACTGGCAGCATCATCTTCTTCCAGTTTGCGTTTGTGACCCCTGTAAGTGTGGACAGAGAAAATACAAGAACATGATGATCTACTTGCCCATAACAATGGAAAACAGGCAGATCTAAACAAAGGATAAAACATCTGTTTCCTAACAAAGAGAACTAGATCAAAAATTTGGTCTTAACCAGTATTCTATATTGTAAATCTTGATATTGTAAACCAGAGCTACTGTTAATTTATTATTCCTACTTTCCGCACAACTAACAAATCAAAGTTTAAGGACCAATCGAAAAAGTTGTTTTAATTTCCTTCCTTCCCTAGTCATGAAGGAAAAAAAGTCTTCTATCATTTAAATACCAGCAATAAAATATTATTAAGGCAAATATTATTAAGGCAAATTTTCCAGGTAAGTTTTGGGTCTTTGTAAAAATGAAATTCAAACTGAAAAGCAAAAATATTAATGAGGCAAAAATAAATGAAATGCTGCTATATTAGCTTGTGCCTCATAAGAAATATAGAGCAGCAGGCATAGATTAAAAATAGAAAAGAACAAAACTGGAAATGAGAAAAATTTGAATGAAGATTAGAGACCTTACAAAACAATGAAGAACACTAGCAAAGCCAACAGTTTTATTGTATTTGGTAATGTCCTGTAAACCTCTAGTCTAAAAAGCCCCCAAAGGATGATCCTATTCCCTCTCCTTTAAAATTTCTGAAGAGAGGGGATTGCAAGCCTGCATCTTCTGTTCTACTTCTGTTCTTAAAGTGAAAAGGGCCTGTTTTCCTGATCTTATTCAGGAATAGCTTAAAGAAAGATGATGGAAACCTTGAAAGATCGGATTTTGTCATTTTTGTCCAAAAACTCATGAGATTTTGATGATGTAGTTCAGTTTAACACTCATACACTAAACCCTGGCCAGTCTCCTTAGCTCAGTTCTCATATAATGTACAGTACATGCATGAGAGAGTATGAGTAGTAAGGTAAGTTAACTTCTTCATGAGAACCCAAACCCAAAAACGTGACTGAATCAAAGGCAGCAAATAGCTGTAAAGAGAAGACTCAACCAATCCACCCAAAGAAAAGCTACCTTAAAAATAATAAATGACTTTTTTTGTATCCTATCCTGGGATACTAAACAGAAGGCAAATATCTTTGGACACAGAACGCAAAGGTCTATTAATGACGATTCACTAGATAGGAGCAGTTCATCACTTCAGTGTCCTTTAGCAGACTCCTTTGGAGTAGCCAAAACACCAGAGCACAACTCAAACCATTATAACTTTTCATTTTCAACCCTGTTGGGAGGAGTAGTATTTTTGATCAAGAACACCAAGTCTGGGATGGAGAGAACTACCTTGGAACTGAATTTTCAGGCTAGAGAAGGCTAGAAGTCTTTTGGGACTGACCATGACTATATCCAGCAGAAGGAGAATCTTCATATTCTCTGGCCATCAATAATATCACTGAACTCAAACTCTCCTAAACTTTGCGAGATGCCCTTTCTATAACAGTCATTGGAAGGTAGGCATGCACTCACTGGCCAAAGGCAAAACCACACTGCCACTGGATCTTTTTTCTCCTGTGCACAAGACAGCTCTTTCCTATGGTGAAGTAATCCACCATGATTTTTTCGAGTCAAAGAAAACCCTGCTTTGCCAGTTTCTTGTTTACGGAGTACAGCTAGGTCTTCCTTCAAGCGAGTCTCCCGTCTACAAGAGAGTTGTATTTCTAGGAAGGCATGGTGCTGTCAAGAGATGTCTTTCTGCATATTGGCCAATTTACAAATTGGTGTGCTTCACCACAAGAGGGCTGGTCATGTTCCTCTTTCTTGTAATAGCCAACTGCTTGTTTTGTCAGTTTGGAGTAATACTGCTAGAAAGCACATCAAATTTTTAGTATCTCCAAAGAATTAAGCAGTGTCTTTATAGGAAGTTGAAACGTGTCCTAGATTCCTCAAAGCAGCATGTTCCTGGCTGTGAAAGCTCATCAGCTACACATCAACTGTGATACATCCATAATCAAAAGTATGTACATGAAAAATATTGGTAACTTTTTAACTCCTCTTCCTCAAGGAGGCTGACAAGATAAATAACCCTGACCTCTCTGGGGGTGGGGGAGGAAGGAGAGTATTGCAGTACCCTGGATATAGACTCACGCATAGGAAAAAAAGATTTCTCAGATGTATTAATCACCTCTACACAGCATATATTAGCATACAATTAAGATGAGAAGCACTGTGACTAAAATTGCCCAATAGATATCTTTGAACATTCTCATTAAAAACTGTATAAACATGTGCAGAGTTTTGCTTGTTCACCTCATGCTGATTTCAGCCTTCGAAGATACAGCTCTCTTTTGGTCATTAAAGATACCCATTAGTTAAGCAAAATGACTTGCAGAATTAGCTGTTCTTTTTGACACAGAATTCTATTCTGCAAATTAATTTTCATGATGCTTTAAGGGATACTGCTGACATATTTCTTTCCCCCACTCAGTAGTACTGAACTGAGCCCTTGGAAATGCGGAAGATTAAATGCAATATATCCTGTCAGTTCTTATTCTGATGAAAAAAAGATAGAATGACAGCTCCACTCAGATGAATTTAGATTCAAAAACTTCCTAACTCACTGAAAAGAAACCTCCAAGCCAACTATCAGTCTTCTGCAACAAAGTTTGTTCTCCTTAAGACAAACACCTTTGACAATTTGTGCTCTATAAATGGTACCTTTACAGCCATTCAAAAGCATTTAAATTAGTATTATGAAATCAAGCCAGAGCTAGTTTCAGTAGAGGAAAGGGGGCTTCGATAAAATAATGTATTTCATCTTTGTAAATTTAGACAATAGATATAACATTACTTGAATCATTTATAACCCTAAGAGAAAAGCAGCACATTCCCAAGATGGCATAAAACAATCCACTAACAAGCAGTCTGAAATTTATATTTTCCTCATGAATTCGTGTCCACTCCTCATTATTTCCAGTTTCTATGCTATACCGCATTACACTTTAAATGGAAGGGTTTTAATTTCCTCTTAATGATAAAAGACTATATCAGCCTTATGCATACAGGGAATACCTTTAAAACGCAAGGCAAGCTAATTGTAACTTCTATTTACTGTTAAACAACATGGAAGCATCAGATAAGAAAACAAACAAACACTGACAGCCATAAACCATCTTGAACACTCACTTTTAAAAGTAATCTTCAACAAATATTTACTTAGCTAAAATTAACTGATGCTGAATTTTTCCTTTAAATTCCAAAAATTGACACACAAGTGAGTTTCAATAAAAAGTAAACTTCTAAAACTGGTTATATATAGTTTCATTTTAAAAAAATAAAAATAAGGCTACTCTCTGTGTGGATCACACAAGAGTCCACAGATTAAATGGATTTAGCCTTCTACAGGAATCATTTTGTAATCTGAGCGTCTAAAATTAGGACTCATTTTTAGCTTCAAACCATAGTCAAAATTATTGACTCGTACCTCAACAATGGATCCATACCATCATCATGCCTAAATCCACTGAATGAGCAGGACATTTAGTGGATTACAAGGGTAGATTTGTACAGAAACCCCTTCTCTTCCAGAAATCACTCCCAGATTTTCACTCAGTTTATTGTTTTTGTGACAGAATATACCCCAGTGTTCACACCCTATGCCGTCTTGTAATCATGTTTGTACAATTTGTGTCTTGGGAGGTGTAACGGGATTCCTGCAGGGCCCTCCTGGCTCCTGCCCCCGCTTGTCCCAGAAAGTCACTCAGGAGACCCAGTTTGCAGTGCTCACCTGTGCTTTATGGTACAAGACATGTACAATACCCACCACCACTTTATTGTATAAGACATATACAATTCCCACCCCCTTCATAGCCCAGTATATACAAGGTTCCTTCTTTCTTGTATCCCAGCAGGAGAGAAGGGCAAGCTATTCCTTCCTGCTTCCCCTTAGAGCAGCTTCCCAGCTCCTCCACCTCCTTTGCAGGTACTTTCCTATCCAGCCCCAGCCTGCAGGGACAGCAGCTGTCCCTGCTTTGCCAATCAGGGCCAGGTGGCCTCCTCTGCTCCAATTTACCTTCCCTCAGTGTAGCTGGGGTGATAGAGGGTTTGCTAAGCAGTTCTCCTGCTAGCACCCTGTCACAGGAGGCATCATTTAAAAATTCAATTTACTGATCAATAATATGGCAAAATGCAATTAGCAGCGTTATATGTGAAGTTCTAAACATGAACTAAAATCATGACTAAAAGTATGTTTTTCAGATAAGTCTGGTGAATGGTCAAACTGGTTCCTCAGAGACAAAGGGTGAGCTGATACTTAACTCAAGTGTAAATGAGGCTGATGGACCATTACCTACTAAGTGGCCATTCTTTGGCAGGAAAGGGAAAGAGGCAAAAAAAAAAAAAAAAATCTACAGCTGTAGCATAGAAACATCAAGGAGTTTCCTTCCAAACAGACTGCCTGTCATCTTGCTGCCATCTGGAAATGTTTTTCAAGATGCGGATTGAAACTATAAAAAGCAGGGCAAACACCCCATATCACCACTGTCTCGTTCTCCCAGCCCCTGGCATTCTCTGCATCTGAAAAGACAACTGAAGCAGCTGATGGACTTTGACAATGAGTTTGGTCAGTAAGATTGCAGAAAACACATGGTAAGAAAATTTTGCTTTGAATCTAATATAGTTTGTTAAATTAGGCACCAGTAAGCATTTTATCTTTATTTTTCTTGTAACCATTTTTGATGATGCTTCATTAATTGTACACTCATAAAAATCTCTCTCTTTGTAGTTAATAAACTTGTTTCATTAAATCCAGTGTGTTTAAGATGAAGTGTCTGGATAATTATTTAAAATAATGAGCTGGCATATTATTCCCCTAAAGGAATAACTGGATTTAATATATTTTTACTGTCCAGAAGAGAACTGGGCACTACAGGACATACATTTCTGGGGGAAGATCTGGGACTGAAGGTGTGTTGGGGTTACCCTGAAGCATAACCAAGACTGGTAGAGCCAAGGTGTAGCTGGCTGGAGCACACAAACATATAATTTACATGCTGGAAGCTGTTTGTGAACTGCGCAGATTTGAGGCTACAGCAGCAAGGCATTGTAAAGGGCACCCCCGGTTACAGGATAGGGATGACACAGCTACTCATCAATCTGGACTATAGCCCAGGTATGACACCCTCCCCACAATTTAAGGAGAATATTTTTTTAGGTTATGCTAATACAAATGTAATTATGACAAGATCAGTCTTATTCTTGTTCATACTTAGAGGCAAAACAGAAGTTCTGTGCTTCAGAATGGTTCTGCAGCTGTGGAACTTGAATCTTAAGGGAGAACTTCCCTCTTTAGGGTCAGCTATGTAATGGCTATGGTTAGTTCTCATGCTGTCTCTTGGACAGTTTAGATGCCACTGAATATGGTATGTGCCTCCTACAATGTTCTGCCCTGAGCCAAATCTGGCATGTTACAGGATAGGATGCCTGGTATCTGTTCATACCATCCAACCATTGTGTTTTTAGGTCTTTGGGGTGGGTCTTTTCCATCCTGCTTTCATTTGGTCAAAGTCGAAGATTGTTCTCACAAGGGAGTTGATAGGCATTCAGAGCGGATAACCATAGCACTTTAGAGAGTGTTAGGCAGACATTTGAGAGTGGGACCTATTTAGTTAGGAAATAGGATGCTGTCATTTGATGTTAATTGATGTTTTCGATCAGACATGCTTCATCTAAATGGTGTCCAACTTCTTTTCTGTCTTGACAGTGAGAAGCTGTATTTCAGTCCCACAGGTACAAATACTGACCACCAATATATCCTCAGCTTCAGCTCTCTATTTATCAGAGTGTTGGTTTGCCAAAGATGTTCTTCGTGAGGCACCCCTTTACTGACTATGTTTTTGTGGTGTGGACTTCAAATTCTCTCTGAATACCACTCATTTGATAGGCCATAGAGCTGTGGTAAGAGCACCAATAATCTTGACTGGGCCGTCACCTGCTAAGAAGCTAGAGCCTGCTGTGTATTTGAAATTACTGATCAGAAAAATTATTGTTTTAACCCAACTAATTTTCAGGCTGACTTTTGCCGCTGATCTTTCCAGGACTTCAAGTGCTGCAACTAGCTATTCCATTGATTTGATAACTAGCACTATGTTGCCAGCAAAATCAGTAACAGTCAGGTTCTTATTCTCAAGACATATTCTCAATATTCTTATTCTCCTTCTTATTCTCTCTTCTCATTCTCTCTTCTTCTTCTTCTTCTCATTCTTATTCTCAAGACATATGCCTAAAATGCATTTGCTCAAGGGGTGGACAAGCACGTAGTCTCTGACGACACTGAAGATGTAGGGGGCGGAAAGGCAAGGGCAGGTATCTGTTGTAGAGCAGCAGCCATAGAAATCTTGTAAGGATCCCCACAAGGCCAAACAAAACAATCTGCTGACAGCTTTGAAGTAGAGTTGGCAGCTGGGCTGCAGGTCTCCCCACTCTTCCAATACACTCCTAGGTAACCAGGAAATGGAGGGAAAATGGCCAAATCCCTTAGCCCCGAAGAGAAAACTGCCCTCTGTGGCAGCTCCATAGAAATTACTCCAACATCATAGCTCCAGCTGAGATGTCTTGAAAGGGCAATTTAAAGGCTTGGTAGGGAGAAATTAATTTGCCTGAATTCACTGCCCCTTCATGGTTTACAAAGATCCAGATTATAGGCAACAGAGTAGATTTATAGCAGCTCTGTCACCAGATTATTTTGTCTGGCACAGATCTCCCATAGGCTCTCTGCCTCTCACTGTCATGTAACACAGAGTCATGGGCTCAACCCTTAATTTTGAAAGGCACTTTTGAAAGACTGATATCCTTCACTCAGTACACATCCCTGGACTGGCACAGCACAGGCAACAGAAGTGCAATATTCCCCACACTGCCCCAATCATGATTCTGAATTCTAATCTGGAAGGGCCACCTCAACTTCCATGTCCACACAGTCTATGGCCTTCAAACTGAATCTGTACACAAAAGAGAGAATAGCAATAGTAAGCTTTGTAATAGGATATGCACCAGGAAAATGACTGAAGGCTTGTAGACAGTTCTTTAGTCTGCACCATAGGGATGTAAATTTAAGTCTGCATTAGTGTGTCATATGCTAACTAGCCTGTGTGGACCTGCTGGCATGCACTAAAAATTCCTTAGTGCACATTAACGTAGCCTTCCTTCAAACAGTAACATGTTAATGTTCACTACTCATTGGGAAACACTAAAGCATGCATGAACAGGATTCACATAGGCCAATTAGTGAACACCACACTAACTAGGAATAAAATGTAAACCCCTCTGGTGTGGACTAAAGCACCATGTAAACAAGCCTTGTTAGATAGCCCAGTCCTCATGTAGTAACATTTAACCTACAATCACTACTGAGGAGGCATGAATTAGAACAGATCAACTAGAAAAAACATTATGTATCATAGTACGAGTCCCCCATAGCCTAACACTTGGCTAACTGGATTAAAATTAATGAAGCACAGAGGCTTGAACGATGTTGACTGTACATATTCTGGGTATTAAAAGTTTTTTGATTATTTTTTTTAAGGACAGATTACATAATTAGCTACCAACAAGATATGCTGAAATTATCAATTATATTTTCTTTATATAAGATAAGTGACACCACCTTTCACGTATATTTAATGCAATTTTAGATGATAATCTACAACAATGTCAACAAAGGCACGGTACCATTCAATTAAAAGAAAACACTCGAACTTGTCACATTTTCTCCTCATAAGCTCAACTAACAATTCCTGCAGGACTGGAGAATGATATTCAAGAAAAATGCAGAGAGAATATTTATTATATACTACTAGGCCCGGCAGAATTTGATATTTTTTAAGAATATCAATGAATAATATTGATGTTAAATTGAAATAACTGCTTAAAAATAATCAAATTTAAATTTTCACTTTTGCACAAGATGTTGTTTTAGTTTTTTTTTATTACCAATTTACAATTTCAGTTGTGCATAATTATGGGGTAGGGGCATCAGACAATAACTATTTAATGACACTAGAGATTGAAATTCAAAAAGTTAAATCATCATCACATATCAAAATATGCAAAATAAATATCCTTAAATCAAACTCTAATAGATTCTCAAGCAGCATTTTTCTTATTTTGCCTATCTGTAATTTCAATCATCAATGGAATTATTTTTCATCAGTTTGTGTATGGCAAGGTTAAATCAATGTTTACCAACGCTTTCTGATAAAAATCTAATCCCCCCAATCCTATATATTATCAAGCATCCTGAAAACTAATCCTGCAGTTACAGCTTTGCTATTAAGTCTCTTACTGTTCTGCACGTTTTTAATTTTAATGAAATTTGGTGAAAAAGTCCTAGCAGAAACACACTAATTTTAAAAACAGATACTATCAGTCAATGAATTAGCATGACAGCCAAATGTGAGCAAATTAACTCTCTCAGATAGCTGCACTTAAAATGGTTACATCCAATATGCTTGCTTTGAAATTGAGAAGAAATCTTAGGTGTATGCATTGAACATTCAAAAAAAATATGAATGCTGAAAGGTTTGTAATTTATTATTTTAATAAATAGTATATTTTTATTCTAAAATATAACTAATTTGAAATAAGCATATTCAGTCAGCAGTAAAATTACTTTAATAAGTTATTTCTGTGTTTCATGAAAACAGAAGATATAAGCAAAGTTAATAAATTAATGCATTGTATTTAAAGGGAATGTCCATAAATTTGCCCCAACTTTTTCCATTTTGCAAATGTATGCTTTTGTGCCTACAGCCAACAAAAAAAGTGTTTCCAGAATTAAAACAATAAACTCAGTATGAACAGTTATTGCTAAACAATTAAATATTTATTTGCCACCTCTGAAAGCCAAACCTTTCGACACTAAGAACTTAGAAGGGAAACAGACTCCACTGATTTTCATTGTCCAACTTGGGAGAACTGCAAAAATTAAGCAAAGAGCAGAGATATAACAAGCAAACTATATCTTTAAAATGCTACTTACATTTCTACTACCACTGACTAGTAGTAAAATTTTAGAAAAGTTTTTACTTGTTACTAACTGCTGTTTTTTATTTACTTTCTGCAATAATCAATTATATTTATGTTAATAAAGTGTTTACAACATATTTTGAAGTGGACAATACTCCTTTAAAAGGAAAAAGCAAGAATGTTGGTTTAAACCACAATATAAATACTTGGTATTACTCTGTAAAAAACAAAAAATTAGATATTCCTTTCCAATACACTGAACTCCACATTTTTCATTTGACATTTTCACAATGAAAATGCAGAGATGCATTTGGGCATATCATCTCTCAATCCTATTTTATACAAACACACACAAAGATCTATTTCTTATCTGTGCACACACTTGCGCCTGTGCTGAGCAAGTTGTTTTTATTTGAACTTATGTCCTTAAGTGGCACAAGATAATATTCAGACAAAAAATACATGGCAACCAACCTGCTAATCTCGCCTCTAAAAACTACAACTGGAATTCCTTATTGGAACAAAATTCTCTCTCTAGTCTCTATATCTGCTCCACATATATTACCTGTTAACAGGTGTCAGCTACTGGTGCAGTTGAACCAATGCTGAACACAAACTCAGGTGCAAGTGTAGACAAAGGCAGAGAATGTTTTTTGAAGACACCAAACATGCTCTGTCCTTGTCTATACTTGTAGCAAAACAGTTCCTAGCACTAGTTCTGCTACACCCACCCCTTTAATACCCACTTTTAGCAATAGTGGATTTCCATAGTTTAGGCAGGCTGTGCTAATACACAGAGGCTTAATGTATGTCTTATAGTCTTCCTCTCGTTTTTTCTCAAAGAACTAATTACTAACCTAGTAATTATGGAGCACTTATAGTAGAATCATAGAATATTAGGGTTGGAAGGAACTTCAGGTCATCTAGACCAATCTCCTACTCAAAGCAGGACCAACACCAACTAAATCCAAGTATGGTAGTGCACCCATACCTCTATACTTCCTGAGTTTTTAACTTTTTGCCCTCTGTCTAATGTCTTTGAAAGTTAATATGCAGTCACACCACTGACACATGCCTCTGAACTTGGGGGAGAGCTTCACTCCTGCTCTGGTCCCTTTAAGCTAGGTAGAAAAGCCTCATGTTTGGCTGAAGATTCCCCTGGAACTGCAAGACACTCTGAGGGAATCCCTCTCAAATCTTGGCATAGAGTGCATGCTGTGAGCAGGACAGCAGAGTGCAGCACTGTGGATATTCACTAGAGACACTACCATAACTTGGACAAGTACTCAGGGCTCTTGAAGTTATGCAGTGGGAAGCCTCTCAAGCCCCCAGAACAGCCCACAATTAGAGGTGAGCAAAGGGGGCTTAAAGCCACCATAGGCTCACTTCCTCCCCTGGGCTGCAAGTTCCGTGCTGCAGTTCTATGAAGTAGAGAACAGAATTTCATGTTTTACCTTAAATCTTTAGGCATGGGAATTTCTAATTAACGTGTGAAAGAGCACTTCCTGATTGTCAGATGACAAACAATAACGTCCTGTGCTTATTTCTAATCATATATACACTGGAGATTTACACTGGGGATTCAAATGCAATATAATGTACATATTTAAAATGTAATGTACAATCTTTAAATTTGCTTATTTTATCTTTATCTTATACTTTCAAGTCTGCAAGTATATATAATAATAGCAAAGCAATGAATTAAAACAAATAGTTCCAGCTTCCTCTACAAAAACCTAAAATAGTGTGATACTGCAGTGTTAAGGTCTAGTTCTGCAAAATAATGTTAAGAATTCAGCTCTGCTTTAATCTCACAGTGGTTTTCGCTCTATCATTTGAATACTGAGTGCATTCTGAGAGAGAAAATTGATCAGGGATACTAATGTCTGGATATATAATTTATCTTAAAATATATTTGACTATGGTAACTATGGAGATCAGGAATAAGGGCCACTAACTGGCTAAATAACACATTTATTGGATTTAATAAGATGCATGGCGAAGAGCTCGACATATATGAAACTGGAAAATGATACCCTGCCCACCTCCAGTGCTTTTCAGCTGAATATCCGGTTCTCACCCCTCCCCCAGCACCTTTCCCTCCACAGATTATTCATGGAGGAATTCTACACCACTGTGCATGTGCAGAGTTCATGTCCCCCACAGATATCTTTACTTCCCTGCACAGGGAAGCAAATACAAGTTGCAAAAGCAGTCATAAGCCCTTCCCCAGCGGTGCAGGTAAAAAACAGTGTCTGCCCTGGCTGGTGGCCCCTGCCCTGCACAGGGCTCAACTGCTAGTCCTGGTTGGCTGGGGTTGAGGGAGGATGGAACTTCCTCTTTTCCTGCAAGCAGCAGCTGGGGCTGGCTCAGACCCACCCCCAGAAATCTCCTCCAACTGCGCACACACCCAGCTGCACAACCACCTTACCCCCATCAATCCTCAGCTGCAGGGAATGGGGTCACTGTACTGGGAGCTGCTCCCCCGTACACCCAATCCCTGTGCATCTGGAACCGCCCATACCCAGAGCTACCCCATTTGAACCCCCACCCTGCTGAGTCTCATGCCCTGCACCCAGACCCCACTGCCAAACCACCCTGCTGAACCTGGACCCTCAACCCTGCTGAGCCCTATTCCCCCAGCATCTGGACCTCCCACCCCTGCACCCAGACCACTCCCCAATGAACTCCCCCACTTGAATCTCCACCCCTCTGAGCCCCACACCAGAGGGTGTGACCTCCCTGGACCAACCTATCAAGAACCACCCCATCAAGCCCCACTCTCCCAGGACCTGGAGCTTCCTGCTGAGCTCCCTACACCTAGCCCCCCTGCCCACCTCCATTCCCCTACTCCCAGACCCCTTTGCTGAGCCCCGACCACCTTCACCTGGAACTCCTTGCAGCATCCCATTGCTCCTGTATCTGGAATCCTACAATAAATCTCCATGCATCCAGATCTCCCCTATAACCAGACCCTCCACTGAGCCATGCCCAGAACCCTCATCCTATACCTGGATTACCCCCTCCCCTCCAGCCACTAATTCCCTCCACACTTGTATCCCGCCGAGCTGAGTCTGCCTTCCCACATTTGGTGTGGAGGGGCAGGGACCCCAGGGGATTTCTGGGGTAGGCCCAGCTCTTGTGCTGTGTCAGGGTCAGGTGCAGCCTCACCACGAATCAGTGTCTTGGAGGAGGAGAGGCTGTACGGTCATTTTCCTCCTTCTTGCAGCCAGTGGCCTGTATTCCCCACTGCCATGCTAGAGCCTCCAAATTAATTTATTGACAAAATATGCATAATTTTAAAGACATTGTGCACAGAATTTATATTTTTGGTACAGAATTCCCTCAGGATTAACTGATGGAGAATATGACAATCTATTATAGCCTTCTGAAGTCTGTCCAGCTTTTCATTCACAGCTTTGTACAGACAGCTTTGGTTTTTGATTTTCTTATGCAACTTTTACAACTTGAGTGTTCTTTTGAAGGTGTACACACGAACACAGACTAGTTATGTTCCACCACATCATCTTATTTCTAAGTCAGTCTCCCACATTCAAAGGCAGCCTTCTCTTTGCTCTAGCAAAAAGACACGGCCTTTGAATATTAAGTGTCTAGCCTTCACAGAGAAAAGGTCATGTTTTTGTATACTTACCTCAGATTAATTCTACTCTACATCAAATATGATAAGCATTAGTCTGTTGATTCAATCTGTCACAGTTAGGAATCTGAAGTCAAGCCAGTATTCTTTTTCTGAAAGCTTGTGTTTCTAATTTTTTTATTCCAGAAATATTCTAATCTCTGATAGACTCAAAACTCTATTTTTGCTCAGCCATCCCATCCCACTATGCAGAATGTATATGCTACATCATATCCATGGAGTGGCTTTAAAACAAACAATGCCAAAGGCCTCTAAATTCAAAAAAGGTTTACAGTTATTACAGTACTTCTATTTCTCTAACATGCCAAGTCTATAATTTTCCAGAGTGCTTGAGAACAACGAGTAATGCAATCTTGCAATCAATCACAGCTTGTTATTTAATTCATTATTGAATCCAGTTTTACCACCATGACTACCTGGCTCTGCATGGTCACTGTCTTGTACTACACATAAAATGCCACCAACTGAAGAGTGTCATACATGTGTTTATTCAAATGATAAAGAATAAAGTTCATACTGATTCAAATAATTTTTTAATTTGTGTTCTACTGGTTGGAGACCACACATCTACAGCATAAAAACATCTGACTCAGATTAAGAACTCTGACAGGAGTGAAAGATATTGCTTTTGCTGCACCACAAAACAATTTTTTTTTTTAAAAAAAAAACCTTAACACACTGCAACATTCCTATTTGTCAACCAGAAAAATAAGAAGTTGAAACCTCTCCAGTTAATTAGTGGCGCTTATGTTACATTTTTGTTCTAAGTCCCCGTTTCACCCCACAAACAGAAATTTTCCATACCGCCTCAAAATTATATGCATGGCTGTGCTTTGCCTTTTCTATACTTTGCCAAACTTTAATTATAGCTTTACCATCTCTCTAAGATAATCAAGGGAGCAATCTGGAAGTGTAAAAGTAATTTGAAAAACCTTCAAAGTAAATCTCAATACAGCAAAAACAAAAGTGAGGAAGAAACTAGTGTTTTTTAGATCCACATGTCAAATTACATCCAGATGTAAGATTCATGTCAGAAGGTACTGTTTTTTGTGTTGTTCCCTGCTAAATAGCAGATTATCATTGAGAAGCAAGTATATTTTCTTTGAATGTGATGTTAAATTGCTCTTGCTGAAAAACGAAAGAAAAAAAGGGAGATACAAGAAAGGATTATCGCCATAGTTTAGATGAGGATTTGTTGTCTGAGTCTACAGATTCAGAATTTGTATTTGTTCCCTCACTTTTGTGGCTGTGCTTAAACTGCTTTATAAATTGACATTTTATGTCAACAAGCTTATGTAGGATAATTACCTAAGTTTTGTGCTGGTGAACTGAAGCTGTTTTATAGATTATTCAGAGCACTTTGTCAAGTTCTTAAATTACATTTTTTATGTTTTATTGTTTTCTGAATTACCTTGACATTGTGATCAGTATGTTACTGAGGTTTAACTGCAAATCTATAAAGTGTTTGGAAAAACAAACAAACCTACAACACGTGACCTTTCCAGCATATTTATTCACTGAGAGATTGTTTTTAAAAACAGATGTCTTACTCAAAAGAACTAGGTGTGAAAATAGCTCAGTGTCTTTGTAAAATCCCAGACAACACAAACTAAGCCCTAAACTCTTGCAGGGGGACAAGATGAGACTTTGGGGAATAACAGCAAGCTGATGGTGGCATTAATAGTGTTCAATTCCCTCCAAAATGCAATTCTTGATTAGCCAAGGATCCAAATGGGGGAAACGTGTGCTCTCTTTCTATGTAGGTACAATTTTAAGAGTTTGGGGAATACATTTATATTAGGACCTGCCATTCAGTATAACACTCAACTGACAGTGGTGTTTCTCTCAGAAATTGGAGAACCACCCAGTAGATATGCTATGTATCCCTTACAGCAGTGGTTCTCAACTCTGGTCCACCACTTGTTCAGGGAAAGCCACTAGCGCTGGGCCGGTTTATCTGCCACCTCCGCAGGTTTGGCCGATTGCGGCTCCCACTGGCCGTGGTTTGCTGCTCCAGGTCAATGGGGGCTGTGGGAAGCAGCGGACAGCACATCCCTCAGCCCGTGCCACTTCCCGCAGCCCCCATTGGCTTGGAGTGGTGAAATGCGGCCAGTGGAAGTCACAATCGGCCGAACCTGCAGAGGCAGCAGGTACACAAACTGGCCCGGCGTGTCAGGGGCTTTCCCTGAACAAGCGGTGGACCAGAGCTGAGAACTACTGGCATAGAGCATACAGCCCATGACCTATCTTTAGGAAAGGCAGAATCAACTGCAGACACAGCAGTTTGGATTTTTTTCTAATTACAAATTGGTTGAGGTTTCTTAGATCTAATATGAATAATCATCCTATCAAAATCTCACCTTTTCATTCAGTGACATGGGCTTGATGCGATTGTGTGTTTTGAGATAGAAGAGCAGAAAAACAATGAAAATGCAAGTATGGACAAGGGGGAAATTAAGTTTTTCTTGGGCAAGTGGTGAAGAAAAATTAACGGTATTTTAAAATAAAACTTATGTCGACATTTTATTTCAGATTTGCAATCGGTAGACCATGTTAAGAGAGTAATTCTGTATTCTATATAATCATTTGTGCATAACATGACTTTCACTGGATCTCAGAGTTACTTTCAAATATATTATTATATTCAGAGTTAGATGCAGAGAGAAGCATCCTGTCTTAAAGAAAGTGCACAATTAGTCTAGTCAAGTGAAGGCCAACACTGTACCAGAGAGATGCCAGCAACAGTGTTCATTTTGTAACAAGATAAGTAGTGGAAGATAATTTGTGGCCCTGTAATGGCCACATTATTTACTCCTAGTTAGCAGGACAATAGCTGTTATTGGGTCCAGAAAGTTAGTATCTAAAGATATTTGACTTCAGAACTTATCTAGGCTAAGTTTAATTATAAATTAGCACTTCTATTATAATTTACATTCATAACTCAAAGTAAATCTGGGTGCTCTCAAGTAAAATTAGCTGATTACCAGATGAGATGACACCAGTGCAGGTAGTCTCCTCTTGAGTGTGTAAGTGTTATACTTCAATGTTTAGGATTTTGAGCCAGCTTGTTGGATTAACATGGGAGAGACAGATGAATGTTATGTCAAGGCTTGCATCAAGAATAAGGAAACCATAAATAAAGACGCTGAAAAGGCTCTGCCAGTTGTTTAACTCTTAGCTAACTATTGATAAGTGACGTGTAATTTTTGTCTTTGAGTATCAGACTCCTATGCCATTAAACACAATATATTCATCAGTGTACTTCTGAAACACACTTTACTTTTTATGAAGTTTGACTTGTTTTCTCTCAGATATCAAGAGATGGAAATGAGAGAGTATGTATTTAATTATGTATATTTGTATCATGCTGATGTTGCCAATATAATTAAAAAAAAGTCAAACATTACACTGATTTGACTGAAAAACATTTTACTTGTCCTCCCTCATAAATCAAGTAATTTACTGTTTAAGAAAAAATATGAGGAAAAAACAATGATCACACATACAACGTCTCAGAGAAAGAGCCTACTTTGAATTTAATCACACGATGAAATATAAATTGTAAATTATTCACATAAATTATTCTTGTGGACGACCTGTCTTCATGTTCTGTTTTTTATCATCTGCATTACTGGAGGAGCGTTACCTCTCTTCTGTCAATATTTTTTTCACCACAAGGTTGGGAAGACAGTTTAACTGTTTGTTTACATTGCTTTCTAACAGCCATTAAAGTTATGTGGTGGGTGGTAAGGATTAATGCACTTCAGTCATTATGAATAGCTAAAGAGTACTTTGAGCATTCATTAGGGAAACTAGAGAACAATAATAGGCTAGCTGTGCTTCTGAACCACTTGTCTCATTTGTGTACTGCAACAACTACCAATGTTGTTCTCATTACAGTATTTGACTTAATATAGGTATAAAATGTAGGATTAAAAGCTTTTTAAAATAGCTGTTACTGTACTTTAAATGCCTCCCTGCTCTCAAGAGACATTTAGATCCCCATAAATCTCATTTGAAAAACCTTAAGTGCTAACCAGGATACAAACTGCACTAAAGCATCCAAACTCACTGGAGGCAAGGATGCCTATATAAATTATCCTAAGGCAAATAGCAGGGTATTTCTCATAGCATTCATATCAGCTTGCTCATTTTAATGTAAACTGAAAACTATGTTGGTAGCTTCCCTCAGATCCCTAAATTCTGCTGTATATCTTTTATCTAAATCTCTTTTTGCAGTCCTTAATCTAAAAATTCACTGACTTGGTAACATATTAGCTCCCATCACCCATTATTTTTGGTCATCTACTGTAGCCTTTATTCCTTATGAAATACAACATGCTTCAGAGCTCGCAGCATCTATATTAAATACATATAGCCAAAGGCATGTCTCCTTATTGAACTGTAGAACAAAACTATTTGCAAAGTAGAAACAATAATTATTCTTTGTGCTTTTCATTGATAACCTGCAGCCTGTATTTGTGAAATATCAAATATATTGTTTCATCTCTTACAGAGAACAATCTTGTAGAGTGATAAGTCAGAAAAGAGAATTGTGACAGCAACAAAAAAAACCCTGCCTCCCCCATAAACTAATCAACCAAAAAACCCCTGTATGTCAGTAATTCATAAGTGTGTTCCAATCTGTGTCTCCTTCAATGTACTAAGTTTTTAATCACTGCCACTGTGGTCCCTTTAAAGTTATGCAATAGTAAGCTGTAGTCTACTCTACGTCATCATTCAGATAGCAACAGACTCCTCATTGTTGGCAATAGTGGATGCATGAAATAGAAATCCACAGAAGCAGAATGAAATTTAAGACTCCCAATTCAATTTGCAAGTACTGACAGCTATAAAAATTGTAGTGACACTTGTAAATGGAGCAGAATTGATGTTAAAATTATTAAGAAAAATAAGAATAATTTTATTAAATACAAACTTTTTGGAGTCTACCCACACAAAATTTAAAACATCTACAAATATTAGGAGTATTAGTATTTGGACTTCTTGAAGATTTATAAAAAGAATGAACCAATTCATAAGGCAATACTGAGGCTGTAATTTTAACATTTGATTCTTTTTAGGTCTACTGCTACCTAGCACAGTATCTCTCAGATCAGGACACTGTTATTCTTAGCCAATCAATAGTTTATTAATTCACCCAGACCCAGGAGTGAAAGTAAAATAAGTTCTTACCCATACGAGTTGGTGCCGGCTCTGGCCCCCGGCAGCGAAGGGGCAAGAGGGAGATCAAGAGCTGGCACCAACTCAACACTGGCAAGTGCCCTCCCCCCGGCCCCGGGGCTGAAGGAGCAGTGGCAGTTGGGGGCTCTAGTAGCGGTTTAAAGGGCCCAGGGCTCGCCGCTGCTAGCGCCCCGGCCCTTTGAAAGCTGCTGAAGCCCTCAGCTGCCACTGCTATCAGAGCTCCAGCAGCGGGGCTCTCGGAGCTATTTAAAGGACCGGGACGGCAGAGGCAGCTGGAGCCCCGGACCCTTTAAATAGCCACCGCTACTCCAGGGCTCCGGGGCTATTTAAAGAGCCATGGCAGTAGAAGCAGGGGTGCCCTCGGCCCTTTAAATAGCCCTCAGAGCCCCAGGGTAGGGGGAGCTCCGAGGGCTATTTAAAAGGCCCGGGGTTCCCACTGCCTCTATGCCCCGGTCCTTTAAACAGCTGCCACTTCCCCAGGACTCCGGCAGCTATTTAAAGAACCGGGGCAGTACAAGCAGAGGAGCCCTAGGCCCTTTAAATAGCTCCCAGAACCCCGCAGCCACTACCCCAGAGCTCCAGCAGCGAGGCTCTGGTAGCAATTTAAAGAGCCTGGGGCTCCACCACTGCTGGGAGCCCCAGGCCCTTTAAATTGCGCCCCCTGGGGAAGCTGGGCTGCCCCAGTACGGCGCACTGGTTCTTGCCAGTACGCCGTACTGGGGTGTACCGGCTTACTTTCACCTCTGCCCAGACCCACATAAGTGTGAAATCAAAAGTTATATCAAGCAAGTGTAGATATAAATGTTCTAGACGTACTGCTCACAAACTAAATGAACAAACTAAATCTTGTAAGCAAATAACATAGACCAGAGTCAGGGCTATACCAAGGACAATACAAATTACCAAGATTTCTATTAAATTTACTCACCAAAATTTCTAATTATTATATTAGCTTATCCATCAACTCTTTTAGTATCTCTAAAATATTTATCACACTTCAAGTAATTCTCCAGGGAGTAAGGATGAGTTTCTGGGTTTTTCCTTAAAGCCATTTGCTTATCCTTACAGCCAAAGGTGCTTGCAGACTGTCAGAAAAATTCAGATGAATATTGGAATGAAACTAAATCTTAAAATCCTCCATGAAATGGAAAGAGATTACCTATCTGTACAGTAATTTGAGTTCTTCAAGATGTTTTGTCCCTATGGATGCTCACCACAGGATACCCAAGTGCACGTGAACTCTCAACCAGAGACTGTAAAGAATATCTGTGGGCTTGCACTTTTGCAGAGCAGCTGCGCTCCCATATAAGGGCATGTAAAGAGGCATGGACTCATTGCCACTCAGTTCCTTCCCAACCTAGAAGCCAGACACTCCACAGCAGGGGGGAAGGAGGTCTCCTCTGGTACCAAAGCAACTAACGGAACTGGCAGATGATCTAATTGTGCCTTCGAGTGGGATGGTACTGGTAAGTGTTGGTGCCTCATCTTGGCTGATATCCTATAAAATCGTTTACCACAATGCCCTCAGTTGTTCCATTAAGACCACTGAGGTGGTGGACAGGGAAAGGGTTCCCACAAGTATTCGTATCCTAGGCATGTAGAATGTCTGCTGGCCTCCGCACGGTAAGAAACTTGAGGGGTGTGATGCTACCTAAACAGAGCCCCGTATGGAGACCCCAGAATCTCAGAATGTGTCATCCTACAGATTAAAAGGGAGAGCGTCAGGTATCTGTGCCTGTACCAAGGGCTGAGGATCTGATCTTGGCCCAGTGCGGGAGGGTTCAGGCTGCAGCTGTCGAAGTGGTACAAGAGAAAGGAGCTCCACAAAAGGGCTCTTAGGAGAGGGGACTCTGGTTCCTCCAATATGAGGAGGTTCTCTGGGGAAACAAATATGGAGGGTTTTGAAGAACTATGGTAATGTGAAGTTGGAGCCTACATCAGTACCAGGGCCTGGAATGGGGATCGGTACTATGCTGGAGACACTGCATGCAGTACTGGAGAAGCCGACAGGATGATGTCTCTGAGCTCAGAGCACTGATGTTGTGAAGACAATGACATTGACAATGATATATATGGACACTGCACATACTGCTTTTAGTTTCAATCACAAAGCATGAGCAGGGCCTGGAGTGGTGTGTGAAAATTCTCAATCCGTTGTGGAGCTGAGATGGCTACAAACCCTGGAATACAAAACAACCGATTTTAACTTTGTTTCACAGCAAATGGTGGTAGTATTTTAAACACTGGATCTCGCATGCATTTATGTTGGCATAACACTACTATTCTGACTGAAATCAGATGCCAATGAATTATGTTTTGGGTATAACATACACAAATATAATCCCTGTGGAGAAGAAATAAACACTTTTGAGAATCAATGCCCACTTCCCATAAAACCAAAATAAAATAAGGAGAAAAACAAAAGGCAAAAGCTGCTTTTCTCAAGGTTTTTTTTTTAATAAAACATTGCTTAAAAACAATTGTTAATATTTGACATTATTCACATCATTCCATCACAGCTGCTTATTTCCTTATGATTTTACTGTGATAGCAAGGATGGTGATGAGTCACATGATCAGTCATGCACTCGCACCTTTTATAGCAGTCTTACTTAGCAGGCACCTGTGTAGATGGACTCCAGAATTCTTCGTTTAAATGTTGGCTGTTTTGCATCAATCTGGTGATATGCTTTATAACTGGGATATTTGAAGTAAAAAACCCACAAAATGCAGACCTGAGAAGCATTCAGATGGAAAATTCCTAGCAAACTCTGTTTAGTTCTTTCTGTTTTCTCTCCTGATAAGTCTAAGGAGTCAAAAAGCCTCTCATTAAGTTCCTGGGTTGTAAGAGGCAAATTAGTAAGTATGAAAAGTCTCAATTCCATTCCCAGGCAGGAATTCTTTAGCTATGAATTACATAAAGCCAGGACTTTTGGATTTCACTGGAGAATAATTGCAGATGGGTAAAGTTTAATATTCTTAAATTGTTGCTTTTGAAATTAATTGAAAAAAAAGGGCAAAATGTCTCAGATTACTAATACTGCATATGCCTAGATTTTTCAGCTGTTTTGAAATTAAAATACATTCTGCCTTCTATATAAAAAAGAGCTCTGACTGTTTTTCAGCTTTGCATCTGCAATGCCGTCTTAATGTTTTCATTAAGTGTTGTCTTTGTAAATATGATATAACAGAAGAACAGAGTCTCATGGAGCCAAGTATATTTTTGTTTCTGAATTGGTGTATTACATCTTAGCCTTTGCCCCCCTCTAGTGACAATATTCTTTTTTCACTATTACACATCAGTGAGGTTTACAGATTTTTCAGTTTTTACCACCTATATATTGAAATATTTGATAGGCTGCTCTCAAAAACATTGTATCACTTTTAATGGACAAAAACATGCAGCAGAAATCTGCAACAATACCAACTATTTTGTAAGAATCTTTTATGCCCAGAGTCCATTTTTTAATGTGTGCCCATATATTTACTCCCCTGCTTGAATCCTACACATACCATAAAGCTACAGTGGTTGGCACATGTTAGAAAAACACTAATACTAATAGCCATCAACCTTGGTTATTATTAAATCTGTCTTTGATTTCTAAAATAAATTCAGATAAAGGACAAATTATTTAAACAAAACTACACTAGAAGAATGTAAATGTTTCGGTAAAGCACTCAACAGCCACGAAATGACAAAGAAAGTTGCATGTCAAGCTTAACTCAGTCCCTCTGTTACTATGCAATATGACATACAATTTTTCATACAATTCAAATATACTATCTTTCCTAAAACGTTAAACACACACGTAAATTTCAGTTCTATGTACTATTTTTTATGCACTGGACAGAGTATTTGAAAGAGATTTGTAAAATATATTTAAAGTGAAAATATGTATTTCATGCAACCTATAAAAACAAATGATGGTTCATTGTTGTAAGGCTGCTACTTTGGCCCAAAATAGCACTACTGCTCCTATCAGGCCCATGCCAATCACTCATTATTGTTTCTTGGTTTTTGAGGGACAAAAGTAGTATTGTCTGTCATGAAATATGAACATTTTCACACCAGGAGCCAGAATTTAGTCTTCAGTGTTACAGCATGGCACTGACTACAAACACTGCTCCTTCTACAGGACCTTATATGTGGCATACTCGAGAGACTACTATATTAGCAAAAAGAGTTTTTATTATGGAGATAGTTAATTTCAAAACAAAAGTCTGCATGTGTACCACACAGCTTTATGTCAGGATGTCTAAAAAATCATGGTGTTGTGTTTTCTTCATCTCTTGTCACCATCTTGCTCAAGACAAATATCAGGAATAATTCTAGCTTTCATACATAGTAGGAATTACATTTTTAAAGGCACATCATTCTGATGGCATTATAAGGTTGACAGCACCCTTTAAAAAATCGAACTGGCATGTAAGGATTTTTATGAACTGCCTTTAAAAATATTTACCTCTCTTAAGTAACTGAAACAATTTTGACAGCATTGAAGCCTAATGATATAAGGAAGATGACAGACAATACTTAAGGGAGAAAATTAGTGATCGAATGTAAAAAAAAGATAAAGGCCTCATCGAGTCTGCAGAAATTATTCATTCAACATTTTTACATTTAGAAAGATGCTATGGCACTTTCTACCCAGAAGAGTGGTTTCACATAATAGTAAGTGTACTCAATTACAGGGCTTTTAAAAGTAATATAAAGCAAAAAAAAAAAAAAAAAAAAAAAAGAGAGAGAGACGATCTCGTAAGAAACGCACTATATTACATGAACAATATTATGGCATTCAGTGGAAGAATACATTTCAGAATCCCTGCTTTCTTCATTACAGGAGAGCAACAGAATGAACTGTCAAACTGGTGACAATTTTTTCCTCCCAAATGGCTTTCACTGATCTTACAATATTTGTATTACAGTAGCAATAAAAAGCCCCAATCAGGACAATGGCGCCATCATTGTAAGTAGATGCTGTACAACCGCACCTGATTACATGTTCCCAACACCAGGAAGGCAAGCTTCTTAGTGGATCTCTTCTTTTGCTGTCATCAGTATGCAATTTCTCTCCCTCCCCTGCCCTTTCATCTCTTTTTTTATATTATGCTTTCTACTGTTCCTCTTGCATTTGCTGTCTCTCCATTTTACAACTACCCTCAAAATCTCTCAGCACCTTAAACTTTTCAAATTTATCTCAGCAAACTGTCTCTCTCACCAACACACACTCCCACAGCTGCATACAAATGCAAGATTGGAATTATTTTAAATTCAGACAATTAATAGCCATAGGACCAAACCTACTAGTCAAAGACTTATTTACACGTAGGAGGGAGCCCCTGCCCAGAGGTTATACTTTGGTAAGAAATACTCTCTGTGTCTCCTCACCAGCTGCTAGGTTTTTGTGATTCCTACCAGGAAAATGTCCTGGACACTGCTTGGCAGCTCTATCTTTCCTCTCAGCCTCTGGCTAATGAATGCATTAAAAATGATGCTCCATTCTCTGTCCCGTCCTTTCATAATAGCTAATACCTCTTGGCTACAGTGATGGTGCATGGGTTGATTCTCTGATACACTATGCTTCTTATCCAGAAGCTGCAGAAGAAAACTGCACGTTTCATCTACTAATAACCCATCCATGTATAAATATGTGTAACTTGATTTTGACTGTCTAAGGGGAGCATCAAAATTAAATTAGATTCTCTTTTTAATAAAACCGACATCTCTTGCTTTCCCAGGGCAGCATCCTTGCCAAAAGTTACTTTAAGTAGAGTTGACTCTTCTAAACTACTAGTTTTACTAAACTATACCTGTCGACGACTTGCTTTTCGTCTTTGGAAATCTTATATTAGAAGCAGCAGTAATTTATGTGAATAAGCCAAGGAGACAATAAAACATTCTCACACAAAATATATAATTAAAAGTAATTGCGTAAAAATGTTGTTCTTAAAATATAATTTTCAGCAGAAAAGCTAAAATGTATCACCACTTCAATGGGTTTATGCTTTGAAATGGTTATACTGACTTGAGAGGTAAAGAAAACAACTGATTGTGCTTTAGGTGGAAAATTACCGTAGATCAACTGCCAACCTAATATCTTCCCCCTCACCCTCCATCAACATAATTTCAATTGATTTGCATAAATTTCCATTGCTTTGGTAATCATACTGTCTGGTTTAAAAAAAGTCCTTGACTGTTTTAAAACATGTAGAAAAGGGGCTCATCACACATGAGTACTGCACTAGGTTCCTTCATTTAAGGATTTCAAAACACTACAAATAATTACGCTTTGCCACTCTGAGGTAAACCAGCATTCTCCGTGTTTCCAGACAGGGGAACTGCGGGACACAGGTTACACACCCAGGCAGTGGCTGACCTGGGAACAGAAACCATAGACTCCCGCCCTTCTAACAAGTAGATTATACAGTTTCTCTACTGCATCTCCAAAAATTGAAGCAAATACCACCTATTTGATGTTATGGAACTACAGAATATACTTTTGTGACATGTTAGGGTTGCGGGATTACTGGATTCCCTTAGAATGTCCTTGCATCTACTTAAGCATCCACTGATGAAGATCAGCATCCACCACTTTTCGTTTATACACATATGCATACACAGTAACAATCGCATATACATAAAACCACATATTGCAGTGTATAGATAATTTATTATGAGAATGCAGGTCCAGTTGCTGCCATTTGTCCACACATTTTATTATAAAATGACAGGCTGGGATGAGGCTCTATAACTCTCTGTCACTCTCTCATGGCTATTTATACGGAACCATCGAGTTTATTTATATTCTGTATGAGAACTGAACAAGTGCAATCAATAGCTAGAATTCTAAAAGATACCATTTATACTTGCAATTCATTGTGTAATACACATATTTGTAGTAATGACCTGCAAATTTAGGCCACTATATCGACAGAGAAATAGCTTCAAAGTATGGAACTGCCCCATCTGATTAACTCAATGCTTATACATAAATCTAAGTAAAATACACGCTGAATTATATAGCTGTTACCATTCATCACAACATTCCCCAAATTAAGTAAATAATCAAAGAGGTAAAATCCTTAATCATTTAAAAATGAAATAGAGTACTGTAATGTATCAGCTCTGAAGCACATTGACAACAAACACTATTTTAAAACTGTGATAGTTGTCAATTACTTAGGAAGACCTTACTAATTTTCAAAAATGGTAATACAGGGAAGCAATACTGAATGTATAACAAAGAAACAAGTTTACATTGCAGAATAAAACCGTGATTTATTTGTTCACTTAATTATATGTATGCAAGAAATCCATTTAACCTTGTTTTGCATTGCTGCATACTAAATGTTACTTTATATTGCCCTCCAACCATCCATTCAACTTATCTGACCTTCAACCCACAGACAGATCCTCAGCTTCTTTCAGTCTAGTGGGATTCCCCATAAACTTCTCCCCTCCTCTTTTCCTGGTCACATCTGACAATCACTTTCCTGCCTCTATTCAGTTTGTTGCACTATTACCAAACCTTGGCTCTCCCTTTAAATTTGTTTTGTCTTCTTCCTGTTTCCATGACCATTAACATCTCCGGATAAAGATCAGGAAACACCGACTTTTTCCACCACTACCATGTAACAGTTATTCCTACCATACTGAAGGCTACACCTGTGAACTATTTTACTGCCTCATCACCTTTGACAACCTCTTTCTAACCTTCACCGTTCCCTGTCTGCCCACATTTTGCAAATTTCTTTATGTTAATATGATCCAGCAAGAATCCTCCTTCCCCACCCAACCTCACCACTTTCTTCACCCCAGGATCTGACTGAGATAGCTCTCTCAATCAAATTGGGATTGACAGCAACTTGCCAGGACCTTTGGGAAGTAATTTAAGCATTTTATCTCAGTCTCCCTGTCAGTAAAACAGGGATAATACTGGACTACCTCAAGGTTATGATGAGAATGACCTAACTTTTTAAAACATAGATAAAAAACCTCTATAAAACTTACTAGATATAAAACTCTGTACAAATGCTACTAAAATTGGCGAATGAAGTATAGTTTAATTGTGTGACTGAAAAACTGGATGGTCATCATATTGCCATAGTTGAGTATGAGCTGTTACCATGCAAGTTCAGCAGAAACTCTTATATGATTGCTATTCCTCAGGATTTAGAAACTGAATCAATGTGGATAAAAATCAATGATATTTTTTGAAAATAATAAAATAATCAATTTTTTTGATTTTGTTATTGAGACTAAGTTTTTCTTTTAAAAATAAACCTATTTAAAATGAAATCTGAATTTAATCCAAAATATGCTAAAGCCTAAAAATCCCATAATTGCTTAAAACTTAAATAAAAAATAAATACACTAAATCTGTGAACCTGCATCAAAAACTTTGAGTTAAAGGCTGCTTTTCTAGATAAAGGAAGAATCCGGGGAAAAACATCCAACTTTTGAAGTCAAACTTTGTAAACACAGCACAACAGGTCATGTCCTCTACTAAGGGCTTGATCCCGCGGCTGGCAGAAAGAGACCCAAGGGCTATGCTACTGGGTGCAAGAGACTGGTAAGGTCATTACAAGTGTTGGGACACAGACTACCTGCAGAACACACCATCATGTATCTCATCATCAGGATCATCTACTGAGCCCACCTGGGTGGTCTCATATTCTGGCTTTATAGCTTCCCCCTTCCAGAGCGCTGACAGTTCTCAAAATTATGAACATTTATGATGCCATCTGCTATGGAAACTTATTCTACAGTTTAGGGGAAAACACTAATGTGCCCAGTAACTACCAGCCTTTGCTTCTGGATGGTTCTGAACACTTCAGATCAATGGCCTTGCTCTCCTTGCATGTGTACACAGAGAGACAAACAGAAATCCATTAATTTCTCAGCTGCCTCCCTCTACGTCTTTAAAATAATCCATTAATTTCTCAACTGCCTTCCTCTACATCTTTAAAATAATAAAATAATGCAGGTGGGTTACACAAGCAAAAATCTTGTACTGTTAGTTTTTTTTCCACCCTTCCCTGGGGGAAGTGGTGGGCGGATGGGTTATATAACGAAGGAAAAGAGCAGTGTGCAACCAGAAAGAAGCAACACTGGTGTCAAAGCAGGACACTGTGGAAAGAAATGACAACATTCTTCAAAGTCTCTGGCGTTGATTTCAACATCTGGGAACTGGAGAAAAAATTGCCATGGCTGCATGACATAAAAAGAGACCCTATTTCAGAATATTTTAAATGAATTCTTGTATCTCTGGGTAAAAAAAAAGGAATATACGCTGAATATAAACAGTGCAAGAAAGAAGACGCAAAGCCTGGTTGTCAGAATGAATCAATGTTATGAAAAATGATCCTCAGAAGGCAAGGACTTCAGAGATGATGATGTGAACATGTCTGAAGAACCTGGATCTATTGGTTAGTAAACTTATTTTCACACCGTTCTTAGAGACTGCCTACCATGTATTACTGTTAGTAAATGATAACAGATTAGTGTCATAAATTTGTGTTTTGGACGGATGACTTCTCATGAATTTCAAAATGTTTTTGTTCAGAATATAATTGGTATGTTAGTTATGGGAGTATTTACCAATTACTTTTTTACTGTTACTGCTGGACTTCTGAAATGATTTTCTACTGCTCAGTGTAAGCAAACATCTTAGGTGAAGAATTCCTGTTTAAAAGTAAAGTTTTATTAGGCATTTATGAATCTTAACATTTAAACATGTTCTGTCTGCTAGAGATAGGGTTTATATAGATTTAGATAATCCTAATTATTTCTTAATTATTCTAAACCCAGTTTTACAGGGAAAATATATTATATAATTTAAAAAGTGGTACCAACGGCTACAGGAGGAGGACTTTCTTTCACTGTTACTCAGTGCACCACTTTAAAAGAAAAGAGACTGTAAATGAAAGTGATTTTTTTTAACCCATTGTGTTTCAGGGTCCAGCTTAGACATAAAGGGTTATGAACATCCATCATCTGTAATGTCTACAATTTCAGAGTCATCTGCTAGTGCCACTAGAAGTGCTGCACTAAATTTAGTTACCTATATCTCAACAGCACCACCACTACACTCACTGAAGTTAATCACCGTATCTCAACAACAAAGTCTTTCTTCATCATCCAGTAAAGGCATGGATGAGTTTGTAATCAGGACTAGAAAATTCCATCAAAACTCCATAGATGAAAAGATTGCTCAGTTTATTTATGCAAATTGTCCCTTTCGTCTTGTTCAGAGCTAACATTTCATGGACCCAGTTCAATTGTTATGACCAGGCTACATTCCTACCTGGCACAGCAGATATTACTGGAAGGTTGCTGGATACAGTGTATCAAAAGGAAGTTGACCAGTGTGCAAAAAACACTGAGGGAAATTCGATAATCTGAGTCTTGATGGGTAGAGCAATGTACACAATGATCAAGTACAAAGTGCTTGTGACAACAAAAGATGGAGTTTTCTAGTTTACAGAAACAAGTGATACATCAGGAAATGCCCATACAGCACAATACTTAGAAGTAGCAGAAAAACGGACAAACTGAACAAAAATTGAAGTGTCAAGTATATAGGTTTGTTACAGACAATGCTGCGAAGAAATGTAGAAGATGACTGAAACATGGAACATATATGGGTGTAATGCTCATTTGATGCATCTTTTAGCCAAAAGCTTAAGTACAACTCCAGAAATTGTGAAGTACTTCCACACCAGCCACGTTGCTTCAGTGAAGGGAGGAGGAGGATCAAAACTAACTTTCTTCCAAGATGTAAGATAGAATTCAGTGGCTGACTATTTTAAGCTATTTATTAAGAACTGGCCTATTCCAATGACAATTTAGGAAGAAAATCATGACAAAATAGATGGGACTATCACAGTCAAAGTAGTCAACATCATATTACTCTCAACCCAACGTACCAGGGTAAAGATTTAATTGAAGAAGTTGTTGCTGCAATGACATGGGCATCTAATAATTACCTATCAGTCATGCTAACCATAATAAATTTCAGGGCCGTTGCTCTCCTTAATAGGAACAATTAATTTTTTACAAATCTGTCAAATTTAGTTCAACTGAACTGCTTAGAAATCATAACTTTCTATTCTGGGGAACAGGTTTTTTTTTTCCTTTAAAAAAAACTCATTTCATTAATGCAGAAGCACATGGTTTGTTTCATTAAGAAATTGTGCAAGGATGGACACTCAATTATTTATTACTACATTCTCAACACTACCTCTATAATTAGAGAGAGGATACCCAGGATACTATAACTATAAAGTTAAATGCTTAAATGCATAACTAAAAATAGATAAATCTGACAAATATAAAATAAAGCTGATGTCCTCCTCTGCATTGTCACTTCAGTTTAATTCAGTTTTGAGAAACAGTGCCTATGAGATCTCTTATGTACCTCTGTCTCTCTTTTTCGTATTGGTATAACTTTACAAAAGAGACTAGGTGTCCTGTTAGGAAAAACTGAAAATTGGGTGGTGGTGAATTCTCAGGCAATTTTAAAATCAAGACTGGATGCTTTAGTAAAAGATATGCTCTAGTTCAGTGGTTCTCAAAATTTACCAACCCAAGGACTCCCGTTTTGATTTAAAAATTTTCAGGGACCCCTAGCCGCCCTGCTTGGCCCTTGCTCTGTGCCTTTCTGAGGTCCCTCCCCTTTTGACGCCCTGCCCCCACTCCATCCCCTCTCCCTCCATTTCTCACTCTCCCAAACCTGCACTCACTTTCACCAGGCTGGAGAAGGGGACTGGAGTGCAGGAGGGTGTGCTGGCTCTGGGAGAGAGTTTGGGTGTGGGCTCTGGGCTCTGAGAGGGAGTTTGGATGCAGGCGGGGATGAGGGGTGTGGGAGGGAGTTTGGGTGCAGGAGGGAGTTCGGGAGGGCGTGAGAGCTCTGGGATGAAGTTCAGCCATTTGCTAAGACAAACAAGTTCAGCCAGTTGATAATGCTGCCCTCTTCTTATTTACAATGTCACCAGAAAGCGAGAACAGGACTTTTCCTGGCACTTTAGTAGCTGGCATAGCAAGGTATTTATGTGCCAGATATGCTAAACTTTTGTATGCCCCTTCATGCTTCAGCAAGAGGACATGCTTCCATGCTGATAACGCTCATTAAAAAAAATGCATTAATTTATATTTGTGACTGAACTCCTTGGAAGAGAATTGTATCTCCCCTGCTCTGTTTTACCCACATTCTGCCATATATTTCACGTTATAGCTGTCTTGGATGATGACCCAGCACATGTTCATTTTAAGAACGCTTTCCCTGCATATTTCACAAAAGGTAAAGAAGGTACCAATGTGAGAGTTCTTAAGATAGCTACAGCAGTTGACCCAAGGTTTAAGAATCTGAAGTGCCTTCCAAAATCTGAGAGAGGCAAGGTGTGGAGCATGCCTTCAGAAGTCTTAAGAGAGCAACACTCCAGTGAGGAAACCACAGAACCCGAACCACCAAAAAAGAAAATCAACCTTCTGCAGGTAGCATCTGACTCAGATAATGAAAACGAACATGCATCGGTCTGCACTGCTTTGATTGTTATTGAGCAGAACCTGTCATCAGCATGGATGCATGCCCCTTGGAATGGTAGTTGAAGCATGAAGGGGCATATGAAGCTTTAGCACGCGTGGCACATAAATATCTCGTGACGCTGTCTACAACAGTGCTGTGAGAACGCCTGTTCTCACTTTCAGATGATGTAAACAAGAAGCAGGCAGCACTATTTCCTGCAAATATAAAGAAACATTTTTGAGCGATTGGCTGAACAAGAAGTAGGACTGAGTGGACCTGCAGGCTCTACATTTTTACATGGTTTTATTTTTGAATGATTTTTTGTACATAATTCTACATTTATAAACTCAACTTTCATGATAAAGAGATTGTATTACAGTACTTGTATTAGGTGAATTGCAAAATACTATTTATTTTGTTACAGTGTAAATATTGTAATAAAAAATAAAGTGAGCAGTGTATACTTTGTACTCTGTGTTGTAACTGAAATAACTGAAAATGTAGAAAAAATCCAAAAATATTTAAATAAATGGTATTCTATTGTTGTTTAACAGTGTGATTGAGATTAATTTTTTAAATTGCTTTGCAGCCCTACTTTCCAGTAAATATTTTTTAAAACTTTTACTATAAATGCCATAAAAATAGTTTTATTCAGTTTACACAATACAGAGTATTTTGCATACACAGCTTTGTAAACAGAACTGTGACCAAATCCCAGGGGAGACAGCTGAGGTCACTCAATTTGAGTAAATTGCAAAGAATGGGGCAGGCAATTCCCAAAGCTAGTGCATATTCCAATACTTAAGATTTATCACGAGAGCACAAAATAACTTCTGTTATACCTCACTGGTTACTCAGAAGTGAACAATGTAGTTCCCTTAAAGTAACCCAGCTTCAGGCCTCCACCTCGTCACCCAAGTCAGATATGGGTGCATATGGAGGATAAATGAAAATCTTATTCATCATACAAAAACGGAATTACCAATCCCAAATCATTGGACAAATTACCTCCCAGGTTAGTGAATATTCCAGATCTTAACCAAATACAGCTAATTCTTTTTAACTAAACTAAAATTTATTAAAAAAGGATAGAGAGTATGGTTAAAAGATTAATATACATAGAGACATGAGTTCAATTCTTGAGGTTCAGATTCATAGCAGAGATGGGGAGCTTTGTAGCTAGAAAGAGTTTTTAGAATTTAGTCCACAGATTATACTCCAATGTCCAGTATGAGATTCAGGGTGTTCCAATTTAAGTAGGATCTCAATTTTGTGATCAAACTTCCCCTGATGACGCTTAAGCAGATCTGAGATGACAGGATCAGGACCCAAGAGTCTTTTCAATGTTCTAGCATACACTTGACCATACATTCATGGGTAAACAAAAGGCAATCAGGGCAACTTTGAAGTAAGTTTATTTCCTAAGCATTGCCAGGTAATTATTCACCATTTTTCCACCATTTGCAGATGATTTGCTATATATATATTTCAAAGAGAAATAAATACAGCAATATCCTATGTTTACAGTTCATTTAAATATTAAGATGTTCTTTTGATCTCTAAATTTAACAGAATGCAGCATAGACAGAGACTGTTGATTACATTGTTGACCACTACCGACATATATATAACACCACAAAAACACAAACACTATCTTCCCATATGTCTTTTAGGGTTGAATTTGAGTCATTCATACTGCGGCACGCTTAACCCTTTTTGGCCATGTGTCACAAGGAATTTTCCATACAAAGTGTTGTGGACCTGGTTCAGCACCACAGAAATTAATGGTAGTCTTGCCACCGACTTAAATGAGAGCAAGATACAGCCCAATAATTCTAACTAAAAGCCTAAATCCCCTATAATATTTACACTGAGCTTACACATACAGAGCCATCCCTTTGCTTGATGAGAAATAAAACCAGGAGGATTGTGAGATTGTGCCATCAGATGGCAAAAGTATTTAAACCACCAATCAGTCCTCAGGCAAGAGACCAATTTACTAGTTAAGAGACAAAGCCAGCTGAGCTGCAGGTTGAACTCTAGAGGATTTAAATATACTCTGCATGCATTCATATGAGTGTGCCCATAAGCATATGTATCGCCTGAATCATTTACAGCCTATCCTAGTTTTCTCATTGCTTTGCAACTTGGTTCCCTTTTCATCTATGACAGTTATTTCATTTCAAGTATTTCACCTTATTAATAATTATTAATCTTAATTTTTATTTAAATAAAATGATGTACACTAACTCTGTAAACTATTTACAAATGGTGTTTTGCACAAGTTTTCTAGGGACTCTGCGTAGAACTGAGTAACAAAATGGATGGGATCAGTTCATAAATGAGGCATTTGGAACTCTTTTTGAAAGAGAAAAAAACCTACAGGATACTAGAATTGTTCCTGCGGACACAACAGATCAGGGGAAACAAAAACTCAATGGTTTGAGCGCTGGCCTGATAAACCCAAGGTTGTGAGTTCAATCCTTGAGGGGGCCATTTAGGGATATGGGGCAAAAAATCTGCTGGCTGATTTAATTTAATTGGGGATTGGTCCTGCTTTGAGCAGGGGGTTGGACTAGAAGATCTCCTGATGTCCCTTCCAACCCTGGTATTCTATGATTAATTGCAAAGAAGAGATAAATAAGATGGAAAACTGAGTTAGAATACTGTTAGTACAAAATATTAAATGTCAAGGAGATGCATGATTCAGTATTAAAGACAAAGATTCAGAGAAGATCTAGTAAGTGAAGTATAAGTCAATCAATAAAGCTATTTCCATAAACAAATGCTATTCAGAGCTTAACTAAAAAGGTGTGTTTAAAAAATGGTGCATCAACTCATTTTTCTACATATTCCCTTTGGACAATTATTGAAACCACTTTAATTTTGCATGAAAAAACAGTGAACAATGGCTCGGCTCCCATTTCCTAGTAAACTCATTTCAGTACAAGTCAAGTTAATGCAAAAGAAACATGAGGGTAAAAAAAGCCTTAAGATTTTCCAGTAGAGCCAGGATTTAAGAAATCAGGTATAGAAATTTAGCAACTCCTCAATCACCTAAACTTAGAGCTACAGCTACCAAGATGGTGTGCCTTATAGACATTGCAGTCAAGTAATTAGCACGCTTTCTCCCAATGACCATTTGTTTTTATTAAATTGTCATCTTTTTCCAGGAGGAAAGACTTTCCAGAACAAAGGAGACCAACACCAACCAAGGTGAACAATACACTAAAAAGAGGCAAGGGAGCATTTCTAAAAGATGAATAGCTTATGTTTGGGTTGAATGTATGGCACAGGAGATTAATATGAAAGACCTCATGTGTTTTCTAACTTACTATCTCCCTCAGCTGGACCCACCAGATCTACGAAGAGAGAAAGCATACTTTCAGTTATGCTACTGAGAATAAAGATATTACATTTTTATAGGTAGGATTCATTTCAGTGCAAAAAGCAACAATCTTAAGCAGAAAAATAAAACAAAATCTGTAGGTCTTTCCCTCCTTGGGTACAAGAAACCTTCATTTACTTCACTAGACTCTGTTGCTTGTATTTAAAATACTCTGCCTAAAATAGAAGCTAGTGTTTCTTTTTTTTTCCTTACAAGAAGATACCATAACTGGATAGCAGCAGAACAGATTATAGTCAGAATAGAAGCTGATTTTTAAAGTTTGGAAGGAAGGATCAAGCTTTTATGTTTTTCTGTTTCCTGTGAAGAGCTAAAAGAACCAAATTTCTTTTAACAAAATGAACTGAAGCATTGAGGACCAAAAACCAATTACGGGCTTTTTTTGATTTTTCCTCTATCCTCTTCTTCTCCCCCATGAAAATACATATAGCATCTGTAATTAGCAGTTTACTTAGATAGCATAAAATTAACAGTGAACCCTGGACTTTTGTTAATAATTGGAAATATCAAAATGACTCTCTGATAAGGGACTTTTTAAAAAAGGGTATTTTTATTCTTTAATAGCTTTAGATTAAAGAAAAATGACTTGAGTAATAAACAACTAAAGACAACAAAGCTTAACTTAACTATAATGAGACGACAGAACTACTAATCATTCTGTCATGCGAATGTAGAATTTCCACTATTGTGCAAAAAGACTGAAGGGCTCAGATGCATATAATTTAATACGCAAGATGATGAATGATGCAAAGAAAACTCTAAATGATAAAAATAAATACAGCAGAAGACCTTTTAATGTGCAGCCCTTAATTAAATTGTATACTGTTTTCACCATTAAGGCATTACATATGTAGCTTCTATGTCCCCAAACTGGCATTCAAGACAATACTGAAATTATATAAAAGGATGTTGCAGTGTGCCCAATCTGACAACAAATATTAACACACCTCATCTTGGGCATTGTGGCTTTTTCATTTATTCTCATACACTCCATCTGAGTTAAGTCAATCACAAGCCTCTCATGTCAATAACAGTAACATTTTTAAGAGAGTCAGCAGGCACCTGCACTTTCAAATTTCCTGACAGTGCCTCAAAATTTTGGACATGATATTTTCTTGTAACAGTGTCATGGTGCAAAACTTGCAAAGTTTACGAGGACAAACTGTTAGTTGTTATTTCGAGGGCAGAATTTTCTTCATATGGTTCAAACTTGAGTCTCAAGTTTGTGTGTCATATTTTAATACAATTAATCTGTATATCAGAGATGAAGTGCACATAGTTCTAGTTCACAAATTTTGTTCTGTACCACAAGTCTTGTGCTGACCTAGAAGGAATCACTTTAGCAACTGCCTAAAGTTAGTTTCACTTGTGTCACACACAGCATACTTTGTACTGTTTTTTGACCAAATCATAGCATGTGAATGATTTTTAGAAGGATGGTTACAGCAAGAAAAGTGATGATAAAATTGGCATCTTGAAACTGCATACACCTATTTACTGACAGCAAATGTGACGATGAATAGTACTGCAGAGTCCAAATGACTACTGCAGAGTCCAAATGGGTGTAGAGTTAGGTACTTATGCTAAATTTTCTTTTGCTCTATTAATCAACATTATTGATGCTGTGTGATCTTATTTTGAGCAAAATATTGGAGACTAGGACCGTTTACAGAATGGACAAAATAGAAGGGGACATTATCCCAGTACATAAATAATGTAGGTTTATAGAGAACATCATCCTGTTTCAGGTCTTAATCCAAATAACTGATGGATGTTAGGAAAATACTTCCCCTAAGGTAAAAGTATTATAAATTACTACAGAATTGTAGCTGTTGCTTTAAGAGGGAAAGTGGGTGGGGGATTTTCAAGGCCAAACAAGAGTTAGGTACTAAGTTCCCAATGTCTTAACTCCTCATTGTGCTTTAGAAATCACCCCCTAAACAAAAGAAAAAGGAGTGCTTTTTTTTTTAAACAACAAGCTAATGATAGTATCCTGTATGTCTTAGTTACTTTTCTTGTGACCAGAGTTTTTTAATTCTCTACACCTTTAGATTGCTGCACATTTCAAATTCTATTAACTATTTAAGAAACCAGTGCAATTCAGATTAATAGTCAAACTCCAGAGCATTGATGTACCGTTGGAATAGATCCCTCATGCATCCATTACAACAGTAGCTAAACATTTCTACAAAGATTAGAAAGAAAAAAAAGAAAAATCACTTCACATGTTGTACAGTATTTTCACTCCAAAGCTACCTACTTTATACAAAGAGAGATACCCAACGAAAAGACAAGTGTCTCAATTATGTTATCCAAGCACAACTGTTCTCTGTCCAATAAATTAATATAAATAATGTTCTATGTATTAGAAAAGTCAAAAGGAAGATAGATGAGAACGTCACATCAGAAATAGACTTATGTCTATAGTAACTTATGATCAATGATGGGCAGCACGATTCAAATATTGTTTGTTCTAATTCTGAAAGGAAACAAGGGGTCTTTAGTATTTCAGAATGATATATAACAAGGGTACAAGACCACTTGACTTTTTAGTCTCATTTTAAAGTGTTAATGTAACACTGGCAGACCCTGATCATTAGCGTGTGGATTTGAATCTAGAACCTCAGTGCATGAGCCTTTACTGCAAGAGCTAACAGCCGTTAAGGCTGTAGATCAGACTCAATCTCTCTCTCTAAGTAGTTTTGGTGCCACTAGATAGGATAGAACACCACACTCAGGAGATGTGTGTGCTACATACTTCCCCTAGCTCAGGAAGCGTGTTCTGAGCTTCAGAGACTTCCCCTGGGGCCTCTGGAGCTTAAGTGCATGATCCTTTATATGTGTGCAATAAAAGCCATATGGCCCACTTGTAACACCAACAGACCCCAGTTGTTGGCAGGCAGGATCGAGCCTAAAACCTCTGGACCTAAAAGGCATTTGCCTATTAGCTATGGCTGTAGAGTAAACTTCTTAATCTCTCTAACGCCAAGGGATGGGACAGGACTAGGGTGACCAGATGTCCCGATTTTAGAGGGACAGTCCCAATTTCTGGGTCTCTCTCTTATATAGGCTCCTATTACTCCCGACCCCGTCCCGATTTTTCACATTTGCTGTCTGGTCACCCTAAACAGAACATTACACTCAGGAGGTGTGTGGGTTACACTAACACAACTGTAAATCCTGATGTATATACAGGACAAACATTTCAGGATGAACACAACTAGCAAGACACTTGTGTTGCAGAACAAATATTTTTGTAGTGTCTACACTATAATTTAAAATGGTATTAGTTAACACATTAATTAATGCATGTTAAACCATGTCTAAGAATTTAATAGTTGAAGTACCAGAACTCTAAAATGTAAACTAGTTTAAAATGTAGTAACCTAACTATTACTATGAGCACACCAAAATATGTACAAAAAAAAAAAAAAATCAAGTCAGATGTATCCAGGTCATGAAGAGCATATACATACTGTATCAAAAGGATCAAAAAACCAGGAGGAAGGTTAAAAGTTAATTTACTTAATACATTGTCCTATGCATTTCCTGTTCTGTATGAACTTGTACCCAAGACAGTAAGTCTACACAAAATATTCATAGACACACCATTTTTGAGGAAAAGTCATTTATTTCAGACCTATTTTTATCCAGTTTTTCCCTGGCACTTGTTGGCTGAATAGGTCTGCAAGGATCTCACAGATGAGAAGCTCATGAATACTACTGCATTTTGATTTATGGCTGGGCAAATTGTAGGAAGTTCAGTTTAGACAAATGTTTTAAGACCCCTTCTCTGTAAATTCATCAACAGGCCACAGTTCTGCAATAACTCCTTCCAACTTCTCACAACACTGCAACAGATTGCATTTTATACAGAAGATCATGTCAAACACCAGAAAATCTACTCCGACTACCTCTATCATACCCTTATAGCCAACAAGTGTTAACCATGGCTCCAAATAAAGTCATTAATGAATGCCACTCTGAGCACTAATCAGAGAGTGTGCGAGAGCCAGTATTTTATATACATTTCTCCATAATTATGCAAAGACACTGGATTAAGAAATGATATTTTAATACCAAATGCTGATTTATTGTATATTACTTCTTTTCAATATACAATATTTAAGCATTTGTTAGCTCCTCCTGCTATTTGCTCTATTTAACCCCCTGGCACCAGTATCATCAATGGTTTGCAAGCACTGCTGGCAATTAATGCTAACGGGTTAATTTGATAGGCTTTAAAGGATTTCCCTTTGATCTTGCTCTACTGTCAGTATTTTGGAGTAGGAATCCAGAATGTTATCTTCTGTAGGAATAAATGGATTAGTTTAAGAGACTTCAAAAAGCTTTTATCAGTGCTGAAAGCCAGTGTTAATCCTTTTATATAAGGATTTTGGATACACAAGACCTTTTAATGAAAACAGGTTTCTAAATGGTAACTATTTTATGTTTAATGTTAACAATGGACACTCATTTAAAATTGATAGTTCTCTTAATTAAGGATGAATAGTTAAGTAGATTATGTTGCACATACTCAGAGCCCCTATCCTCTTAAAGCCCTTGCCAAAATCTCTTTCGAACCGAAGTGACGCTAAAATTCCGAAGGATAGCCTGCTTATGTGAAAATAGCAAGCTGTGCTGCCAACTGCAACACTTGTCTGAGAAGAGGATCCTGGATTTAATTCTTGAGTGTGTCACCACTGTCTCATACAAATACTGTAGTGCACTCCTCTGGAATGGTGTTTGAAGATGAAGGGACATATGAATCTTTAGAGCATCTGGCACATAAATATCTTGTGATGCTGGCTATAACAGTGCATGCAAATACCTGTTCTCACTTTCAGGTGACAGTGTAAACAAGAAGCAGGCAGCATTATTGCCTACAAATGTAAAGAAACTTGTTTGAGCCATTGGCTGAACAAGAAATAGGACTGAGTAGACTCGTAGATTTTAAAGATTACATTGTTTTATTTTTGAATGAGTTTTTTGTACTTAATTCTACATTGGTAAGTTCAACTTTCATAAAGAGACTGCACTATAGTACATGTATTAGGTGAATTGAAAAATATTTCTTTTGTCTTATTTACAGTGCAAATATTTGTAATAAAAATATAAAGTGAGCACTGTACACTTTGTATTCTGTGTTGTAATTGAAATCAATATATTGGAAAACATAAGAGACATGCAAAAATATTTAAATGGTATTCTATTATTGTTTAACACGGTAATTAATCATGTGATTAACAGTGATCAACTTTTTTTAATCACTTGACAGCCTTACTAGAGAGAGAGACCTTTGAAATGAAAGCTGAGATTCTAGAATAGAAGGCGGCTGTGTTTAAAAAAGAACATGGCTTGACAACCTGGCCCAATTTAAGTCCAGCTTATGCCCAAGTAGAGTTACCAACTCTGCATTATATGGTGCTATATATGCTATGATGATGGCAACTTATTCTTTAATGAGTATTTTGCACGCTAGGTAAGATTATATACATATACAGAAGACATTTAATCAGTTACTGTTTAAGACATTAAATAAAACAAGGAAGTCTGTTTGAGGCTATGTCTGCACTGCAAAAATGTGTGGGTTTTTATAACAAGGTATGTATTCCTCATGTACAATCCTAACTGAGACAAAGCACAATAATGTTTTCTTTGATATAGCTAACTGAAGTAAACCCCTTGTGCAGGTTATGGAGTTTACTTCAACTAGCTACCTATGACAACGCTACTTGCCTCCACTAGAATTTTACACTGAGATAGCTATCTTCAGATGTGGCAGGATTCAATTTATTTTTTTTTTATAATTTAATATCAATGTTTATTTTTAAGCATGCTCTATCAATTTAAATTTTCACAGTTGTGCAAAATTAGGGATTTTATTTTGTTCAGTTTTTATTCAAGTAAATTTTCATGATTGTGGGAAATTAAGGAGGGGGGTAGATAATTATTTAATGACACTAGATGTTGAGATTCAGTAAGTTAAAGCTTTATAATTGTTTAACCATTAACACACCAACTGTCAACACCACATATTGTATGAAAAATAAATATCCTTAACTCAAACTCTAAAATTCTCAATCAGCATTTTTCTTACTTTGCCAAGCTGTACATTTCAATTATCGACGGAAATGTTCTTGTCAGTGTGCGTGTGTGTGTGAGAAACTGATGTTTACCAACATTTACTGATAAAAATGTAATCCTTCCAAGCCTAGGTATCTTGATGTAAAAAAAACACCTTTCACTTTTTCTCTTTCTTTGCAGTAAAGTCTAAGTCTAATTCTCCTGTTTGCCATAACTGAGTCTAGACCACATTTTGGCAGAACCTCTTCCTCTTTCTGTTTCAAAAACTCCTCCAATTTCCACATAAAACAGTTAATGAATAGAAAATTAAGAAAAGTCCAGACCACATAGCTCAATCACAGAATGATTCAAAACAAACAAAATCCAGCAAAAAACTCTAGTGTTAGACTCCAAATCAGGGAAGAATTCTGTGAAACAGAAAAAACAGAAGAATGGCTTATAGTAGGGATTGGCAACCTTGGCATGCGGCACGGCAGAGTAGGCACCTTAGCAAGCACACTGATTGGTTTACCTGCCGGTTTGCCGATAGCAGCTCCCACTGGCTGCAATTCACCGTCCCGGTCCAATGGGGGTTGCGGAAAGCAGCAGCCAGCACCATGCCACTTCCCATAGCCCCCACTGTACCGGGATGGCGAACTGCAGCCAGTGGGAGATGCTATCGGCGAACCGGCAGGTAAAGAAACTGGCGGGGCCCGCTAAGGGTGCTTACCCTGCCGTGCTGCGTGCCAAAGTTGCCGATCCCTGACTTATAGTCACTAAACTTTAGCAGTAATTCTAATGCTTTCAAAACCTACTGATATGTAACACAACTGCAATTCAATAAACTTTCTGTCCTTACATGGATCCCACAGCATACCAATTTAAAATGTGTATGGGTATGAGATTTGTTAAATCAAAATATATTGCTGTTACCACACCCCACTTGTTATTGTAGACAAGTGCATTACAGAAATTGCTTGCACTTGAAAAATAAAGCAAAATATTACTATTCACTTAAAATGTAAATGAGGCTCAAATATATCAATTATTTAGATATTTCCTGTTGATACAAGGATATACTATGCAATTGGAGCTGACTAGTCAGCTGCTTCTCCTACAGAAGAAAATGCTCATAATTAAATGTATACGAGTCTCTTTAAAAGCTTTTTCATACTAGATGACATTAATCATTACCTACACTTACTGAAACCACTACTGGATTTTGATAATTTACAACTACTTATTCAAGAATTATGGCAACGTAATGCATGACATTTTTATTACATTAACAAGTGCACTTTGTTATCTCTCAGTGAGTAGAAACAGTTACTGGACACATCTAGAGCATAATCCAGCTTCCACCAAAGTAAATCAGAAAACTTCCATCTACTTAAAAGAGATGCTTGATCAGATCTGTCTCCAAGTTCTCTTTTAAAGATGTAAAAAATTAGAAAGAAAGAAGAATGCAAGCTTCAGAGTGCAAGGAACATTTATGTACAAAATTCAGTTCAAATTGTCTAGCTTTTTAAAGATCATACACATTTGCAGTTTCAACTTACTTTTTAAGTTCTCATGCAAGTCATAACATCATGTCATTGAACAAATGCAGAACAGTATTATAATGAACAAGTCTTTTCAATTATTGATTTATATTTTATCTTTTATATAGCATGGAATATATTCACATTTCAGTGCATGCAAGCGATTGTCCTTCCAAGTATTAAAAAGCTGGGAAAAAAAGTCCTGAATTTTATCAAGTTGCAGAAGGAACTATGATTTTTAAAGGATTCTATAGAATGTAGCACTGGCTGCACCAATGTATCTTCAGCAAGCCATAACAGAACAGAATGCAAAAAAGGTGCTCCTCTTCTATTCTGAAAAGTGACAGTAGTTACCATTTCAGAAAGCCATTATTTTTCATATAGGTATGCCATCATTTATTAGAATTTTAGAAATGGTTCTAAGGTGGCTACAAAAGGATGTCCTGAATTTTCAATTCATATGTCAGCACAATATAATAAACCAAACAATTTTATGTTTAAAAGCAAACAATTAAAGAGGTGTATATGTCATTGTTCTTTATAACTTTATAATTAGATTCTTTAGCTAGAAAAACAATATCCAGTCTGACAACGCGGGTCAACATTTCACCCTGGCATTCAAAAGATTTCAACACTCGCGGCACTGAACTGTAACACAAGAGTGCATGCTTCGTAATGTACGGCAATTATTATGTTGGGTCATAGTGCCAGTAACTGAAGCATTGTTATCTATTGTAAGTATAACATATACTATTTCTCCATATATTTTTGGAAAGTATGTATTTTATTTTATGTACATCTTACTTCAGACCAGGGGTCGGCAACCTTTCAGAAGTGGTGTGCCGAGTCTTCATTTATTCACTCTAATTTAAGGTTTCACGTGCCAGTAATACATTTTAACATTTTTAGAAGGTCTCTTTCTATAAGTCTATAATATAGAACTAAACTGTTGTTGTATATAAAGAAAACAAGGTTTTTAACAATGTTTAAGAATTTTAAAATTCCAGGATCCGGGCAGCGTGAGTGCCATTGAAAATCAGCTCATGTGCCACCTTTGGCACATGTGCCATAGGTTGCCTACCCCTGCTTGAGACCATAATGATAGTACAGCTACCAATGCTACAGTTTTTTTCTTGCCCCAAATACTACACATGCCCATGTGCAATACTGCAATTTCATGATACAATATGTTAGTTTTGGTCTGAAGCCCAATGACAATCTTTCTCCTAAAGTGGATACTGATATCAGACTGATGTCCATTTTTAAGCTAACATTTCTAAAGCTCATCTTTCAGGTTTTTATGGTCAACATGTGGTCCAGAGCTCTGCAATATTCTGTGACCATCCTCATCTTTTAAAGCACTGTGACTTGCAGAGACTATGCAGCATGCAATAATACTCAATAAGTAACCAGATCTGCAGACTCTACAGACTCCTTCCGCATTAAAGATGAGGGCAGTACTAATCAGCTCCACAATAATTCATGTATATATAATCTTCAGGCATCTGGGAAGCTGCTGTTGTAGTCCACAGGTTAATGAACTTTGAGAACATGTTATGTTATAAGACATTTATTACATTACCTGCTGGCTGGAAAAAAAAAAAAAATCAATGCACTAGTTTAAATCCATAGGAAATTTCTATTTGGTCCTGTCAAACAATTACTGCTATAAATTACTGAAATAATATTTTTCAGCAGGTGATTTAGACAATCAAAAGTTGACATCTTTAAAATTTACATTTCTCTTCCATTACAGAGAAATGTATTTGCCTCTAATATGACAGCTGCAGACTTAAATTGTTGAACTGGGATTTAAGAAATGCAAGTTCTTATAAATATAATCATCTAAGTGGAGCCCGAAAGGAAAGCAGAGGGAAGGCATAATGAGCATCTCACATCACATTAGATGGTAGATAGATACTGAACCTATCCGTTGGAATTTTAAGATGATAAAGGGTCTCCTCTTGAAGGTAATACTTTGTTTGTTGCTACAGAGCTGCAGACTTAATTTTTCCAAGTTTTAGTTGGCTTCAAATGTATGGCTATTCAATTTGATAGCATTCCTTTATTGTGTTTATGATTTAATGCTAACTCTGGTTTTAATATAAAATAGATTGATAGTGTTCCCTCTAAATTTTTCCATTCGTGTGTGGAATGAATTTTGTTATGTGCACCATATCATGGTCATGGGCAGAAATGTGCCACCAGTAGAATCCAAAAACATAGATAGAATATATATTTTTAAAAAGTTACCATAGGGATAATTACTCCAGCCAGGTTAGGCATTTAGAACTCATTATTCAAGGAATTAAATTTAAGTATAAGAAAAATAAAAATCATGAAACGAACAGACCAGTCAAAAAACTAAAACAACACACTTTGAAAGCAATATCAAGAAGTAACAATAATACAAATATGTGTTGGGAGGGTACAGAGAGAGAGACGCATTGCCCCTTTAAATACGCTGCCCTTTTAAGTAGATAAGCACATAATGACAGCAACTGCCAGAAAGCTCCCTCCATACTGAGCCCTATCTTGTCCCCATCTCCCCCTGTACCCCCAGGCTCTGTGTAGATGGGGTACAGGGGTAGGGGGAAGGTGACACCCTGACATCAGCGCCATCTGCCCCCACTCTGCACAGCAAGCAGGAGGCTCCTGGGAGTAGCTCCAAAGCAGAGGGCAGGAGCAGAACAGCAGTGACAGGAGGGACACCTGAAGTGTGCAGCACTTGATAGCCTACTGGGCAGCTACCCAGCTTAGAGGGAACTTTGGTCACAATGGCTGGGGAGGAACTTGTGCTTGTTTCTTATGAACATTCTCTGCTGAAGACTCCAACTCTTTGTTTTTAGAAGACTGCATATGAAGCATAAATGAATCCCATTTTAAATATCATTTTGTTGAATTTCTGATATAAAAACCATTCTTACATTTGAAGAACTCATACCTGGGGACACTGCCTGTTAAGCTCCTTTCACTTGATGATGATGATCCAGGCCTCTCTTCTATTTTCATTCCTAGCGATTCTGTTGCACTACTCTGTGATTTCCCTCCTTCCTCTTCTGTCTTCTTTTTCTCACTGTCACTATCATCACTGCCTTCTCCTAAGATGTCATCAACCTGCCAATTGGTCAAGAGTCAGTATGTGCTCTACTGAGTTATTATTTATATCATTCTTTCACACAGTTACTTAGCTTGTCTTAATTATCCCTTTTAAAACATCTTATAAACAGCTTTCTTGCTCTTTTTGCTTAAAAAAAAGTTCAGTGTCTTTAAAGATTTCCAGAATAATCATGACAACATTTTTATACAGATTAAACTAAGTTTATATTCACACAAGCATGATACATACTAAACTACAGTAATCACCACCACCAATACAATTCAATTTTAATGAGTTAAAATAATGTATAGGAATACTATAGAAACAGCCATGAAGCCATATTATTGGTAATGGGCAAACTCTTTAAAAATTAAAGGGACAAACTGTGCTCCACCACAAACAGTGTACAGTTGGTCATCTGTTCATAAACATATACTGAGTACATCTTCAGGTAATAAGAATTTTTATTTTTTCAGGCACTCCTATTTAAAAACCTAATTTTAGCAAAAGGTTGTTTCCAAATGATACTGTATGACAGAAACTGAAGATACTCTAGACACTTATCAGATTCTGTCTACTTGCTTGCCATTAAGGCAAGTCTAATCAAAATATTTCTACATTTAATTAAATAGCATTTTGTGTTTTGCTTCTAAGAAGTTAGCATGGATTTTATCCTAGTCTAAAATACCTTTATTCATTCTAGGTTTGCAGCTGCAGAAATAAACATTAAAACAAAATAAACCTCTCTTCTCTGTTGAGATGCCTCAAGAGGTTTCATACTTTTAAAAATAAGCATTTGAACTACAGTTATGGAAGGAATAAGAACATGTAGGCGGTGTTGCCAAACATTACTTCTCAATCTGAATGATAGTGGGCAATGAGAAGGGAAGCAGGACTGTTGGGTTCTTTGGGACAAGTGACTGCAACTCTGTTGAACCTTAAGTTTTCTTCACAAAGTAACATGTCCTGGAAGCAGTGAAAAAGGAGGTGGGTTAAGGCCCCACCTCCTCTAGCCTATCAATGGTCTAACCATTTTCAATGCTTAAATCCATAGCATATTAGTACTTTTAGGCCTACCAGAGTCATCTTATTCCCATGACTGACCAAAGCCACAGCCTGCTGCAAAGCTACTGTATGAGGCAAACACCAAGCCTCAAAGAAATGTCTGGATTTTCTAACCCCCTTATCAGGTTAAGCCAGGGTGATGCCAAATTCAAAGGAAAGGGGGGAATACACTAACTCCTGACTTCTGTGGGGTTGGGATAACCAACATCCCTGTAACATTTTGGTTTTAAGCCTAGACCAGTGAGAGGTCTCACTTCCTCACTGTAACCCTGGGTGCCTTCCATGCTCTCCTGCTGTGGCTCTCAACCTGAACATCAGATACTCTTATGGTTCCTTGAGTGTCTCTGTGCTGTGCTGCCCTGGTTCAGTGGTCTGACCCCCAGCAGCCTGCTTGCAATACAGCAGCCCCAGCCTCATCTCCACCAGCAAGTTACTTCTTGCAAGTTGACCCCAACACAGCCCCAATCTCAAATTTCCCCAAAAATGTCTGCCCTGAAGTGTCCCACTCCCTCTTGAAACAGTAAGTAAAGCGGTTCATTGGTCCTTTAAGGAGACAAAAGTACAGCTTATTACTTTAACGAGAGTTAATCACTTAAATTCAAAACACAGCTGTGGTTTGGTTTAGATTAAAAGTAGAACAAGTTTATTAAAAGAAGAGCAAAGATTACATGATACCAAGTAAAAGAAATAAAGGTGAGACAGTTATAGGGAAATAAAAGTGAAAAAACACATCTAAAAGCCTGAAAATCTAGTAAAATACAGTCTTTGTTCAAGATGGTTTCTCTCACCCTCGTCTTCTTTCCAGCTTTTTACTGGCTGGCCTGACCAGGACCCATCACAGAGATCAAATTGCTTGGCTTCCTTGTCTCTCGAAGGTGAAGGGTAACTTAGGGGGTGGTTTCCTCTCTCTTTATAGATCTCTTTGAAATGTATTCTTCTGAAGGATGCCACCAGATAAAGTTCACCAATGAGTAAATGATCCATAAGGTTTGGAGGATAAGGCTCCAGGCTGGTTCCTCTCACGATGGTGTCTGCTACTATGGAAATTATCTATTCCTACTACAACCGCTAACATAAATGAATAACCCATGGAAATTGGCTATAACTGGTTTGAGGGCATGGCCACTTTCCTTTGTTTGGCAAAAACCTGTTTATCAATGCCCCTTGGCATGTATGCCTGGTTTAAACACTTCTTAGTCATGGAATTTAAAGCCTAGTATCAGTGAGTAACCACAATTTCACATACAGCATTGTTACATATATAATACAATGATATTATGACCCTTTTGTTAATTTTCAACTATCTCACAAGGCATATTTTGTATGAATATTGTTGCAGTAATGTGTAGGGTGTGAATACAAGGATGGCTAGGGTCATAACCCCCTTCCCAAAATAGTTCTTGTCTCTACCCATGGGAGAGAAGCAGCTGCCCAAGTAACAATAATGTAAACTGAAGGCAATTCAGTTATAACGTGTCCGTCCACATGTACACAACTGCTTTAAAGTCTGAAAATATGCACCCAAGACAAACCACACAATTACTCCCAAGTTCCAACATGCCCATACCCTGTTCTCAAAGGTTATGAATGCCCCCACCTCATTAACCTGCCATAAATGACATTGTACATGCAGAGTGACAAAATATGTATATCTTATGAATCCCAACGAGAAAGGGCATGGATGTAGCAGTAGTGGACGATGGATCAAAAAAGGGCTGCTTGCTGTTGATGCTTGAAAGAAATGCTGGGTATTAATTAATTAGAACCTCAAAGAGCAGTCTAGGTCATTTTTGTTCTCCAATCTTACTAATTTTAGCCCAAAAATCAATTTAATGGCTTTCAAATGAGGTTACTTCTGCCACATTGCATTCTAACTCATAGCTCTTCGGCATTTTTACAAAAACAGAAAAGGGAATCAAAATTTCTCGTCTTTGAAAATGTTGACATGCAAGATAAAAATACCCACTAACTCTTGGATGTGATGTACTTTTAAAAATAGGTTTAATGCCTGATCATTTGGAATATACCACACACACACTTATCAGTTATGCCATTTAAAGATAATTTTTTAAAAAAATAAGGATGTTTACAGTACAGTCTACTCTAGGTCAGATGGAGAACACTCATTTTTATGTGGAAATCTATGAGGAATTTAGGACAGGAGTAACCGTGATACAAAAGAGCACATTACTCATGTAAATCAGCTTTGTTATATTCAATCCCTCTATTTGGGCCATACGTACTAACCATAACTGAATATAGTGATTCATTGCCTGGGCAGCAGGGGGAAAAAATGGGGACAGGACTCCTAGCTCCTTACTGCATTTGGGTTACAAACGAGGGGGAAAGGGAATGGACTTACTTGAGTGGACAGTAAGTAGCTGGACCAGAGAGAGACAGTGACCCATCGTGCACTGGAGGAAGACGGTATTTATATCCAGAGGAAACACTCTCTCTCAATAATCAGTGGCACCCACCCTCCCATCCACAGATCAGAACAGAATCAGGTTTTTAATCATCTACTGTGGGCATGTGCTAGTCACCTTTTTTGGGGGGTGGGGAGCATGTCAGATTGGCTGAGGTGTGCGGGATTGTTTGCCTTCCCCACAGCAAGTTGGGGAGGTAAAGAGGTTAGATCAAGATGTCACAACTCAGTAGGTAGCAGGTGTTCCCTGTGCAAGTACATGTTCACAGAGAGGATATAGATCTCTGATAAAAGGGTTTTGGAAGGGGATTTACAGGATGGCATCGCATAAGGAAGATGGAAAAAAGGGGGGCTAGAGCTCCTAATATCCAGTAAAGCATGGAGAGAGAAAGGCTCTCAATCCTCATATGATGGGAGGCTGGCAGGTTGCAGCAATGGTCTGGGTCAGAGGCATGCATAGGAATAAAAATTTGGCCGCTTTTGGAGGGGCACTTTGTGTACCCCACAGACGGAGTACCTGGTTCTCCCCACTGTAGCCACAGTGCCCATGGAGCTGGCTCTCTCCCTTCCCCTCACAGCCAGAGGAGCTCACTCTTACCAGAGGAGCTGGATCCAGGGCCAGAGGAGCTGTCATCTCCTGAAGGAAGGAACGAACTCTCCCCCCAGCCCTACAGGAGTTCTGTGCCCCTGCTGATTGTGCATGCTCCTTGTCTGGATGGGACCAAGATGGGAAGGGTAAGAGCTGATGGCAACCCTCCTACATAGGTGGAAATAATTAAGGAAAGAATGACAACCTGCATTCTTCAATTTATTGTTGGTATTCCCACATATATTGAGTGAATAAAGTTGGAGGCTAATTAACCAACATCCATTACCTCTGGTCTTTCATCCTTTGTGGCCGGGACAAGGAATCTCCCTACATGATAATTTCTCTTGCAAGTCCCAAACAGGAGGTATGAAATCTTAAGACCAAATGCTACCAGATGATACACTACACTGAGAGTGCTTCCTGTTTTATTTTGCTTATTTTAAATGTGGCTGGTGTCACTTCAGAAGTGTGTCAGTGGGAAGACAAACAAAAGCCACTGCGATCTTTCTAAAGTAATTTTAATAGCAATGGATATATTATAAATATCTAAATTCAATAGCTACAAGGAAAAAAAGGCTGCAGTTCTTGAAAATATATAGACTCAAGTAGTAACACACTTTTCCTTCTGAGATCTCAAACCAATGTGTGAGGCAACAGAGAGGATGAAGAGAGTAGCTGTGAGTGATGAGCAGAATATCATGCAGTGAAACCAGCATGCTTACCTCCCACTCCTCTCCTGCAGAACCAGAGAAGTGCCTGCTTCTGCTTCCCAGAAGGAGCAAAAAAGGATAAGTCTCTCTCCCCTTCTCTCTCTCACACACATACACCCCCCCCGGCCCTACTTTTCAGTGCAGAGAAATCTATTAAAGAGGCCAGGTTAGAAGGAAGACGGGAGAGGAAAAGAGAAGGACCTTGAGAGACTCAGTACTTTGTTTTATTTCCCATCCTGGCAGGTTGTACAAATAGGCCAGAGAGGATGAATGTAGAGGCAGATCACAGGGCTCACGCAGAATTGTAGGAAGGACCCTTTCACTGCCCTCTTTAGGAGCCCTCCCTTCCTCCCCCACACCATCTGTGGTCTTCAGTGGGAAAGGAAGTGCTTCTTCCCAGTCCCCTGCCTAAAAGATGTATATAAGAGGACTCAGATGCTCCACACTTCCCCACACTACAAATACCAGACAGCCACTGGTGTTCCACAGAGCAGCTGCATATGCTATTTTCTGCTGCTGCTTCTCCCGAGCTTATGTTGCCAGGAACAGCTGTGTCAGAAGGGGTAAGAGAAGAGGAATAGTGGCAGCCTCACAACAATCTCAAAGTAAAGAAATCACTGCTATTTTTCATAGTAGAAGCTGTGACAGTCTGTATCCATAAAAAGAACAGGAGTACTTGTAACACTTTAGAAACTAATACATTTATTTCAAATGTGTTAGTCTCTAAGGTGCCACAAGTATTCCTGTTCTTTTTACACATCTATTTTTGTGTTTAGTAAAATCATCTAAAAGGCATCACAAATGATGCCAGTTACAATTCAATTATTTATGGCGCTGGGCTGCAACTAACTTTAAACATGTGAGATAAGGCTACTGCATTCATTGTATAAATGTAATAGAACAGGATAGTAGCCCACATTATCCTATCCTTTTGCAAAGCGACTTTTACACAAAATGAGATTTTACAGGTTAACTACCAAACAGGGTTAATCAACGTACTCTATAGACCCTTTTGTTGACATTTATGCTGTCATATCTTTGCACTGAAAGATTTTGAGGGCCCATCTCATCTTGCTAACAAAACCTATAAAAGAGCCATAATTCATATTTTCAGCAACTAAATGTGACCTCATATACCAGTCATGTCTTCATGACAACATTAGGTAGAAACTGCATTATGCAGGAATTGACAGTCAGATCAGACCATCGGCCATCTAATCTAGCATGCTGTCTCCTAACACTGAAAAGTACCACATGAAAAGATGATGATTAATGGCACAGAAAAAAAAAAGATTGAAAAGATTGGAATGGAGAGCAAACAAATTAGAAAGAACAAGGTGAAAAGTAGACAAAATAATAAATAGCATACATAAGGGAAATCAGGACTTTCTATTCTTGTCTCACAGCACAAAAACAATGGGATACTCAACAGAACCTCTTAATTTTGTAATTTTAAGATAGAATTTTCTGTATAAAAGTAATTGTGTGATTAATCACAGATTAAACCCTTAAATGGCTATCAAGTACAGATTCACAATACAGGCACATTAGTCATACTACCTTCTTTTTAATTAAGAAATATAGATATCCTGTTCCCAGAACTCCTCCTTAGAATATATAATTTCATATTTTCTGTATTATGTGTAAGGAATTTGTTTTTATTGATAATTTATATGAGATGGTTACAAACTGGTCTTAACAGACAGAGAAGTTGTTTTGTTATGTGATAAGCTTATAGTACATTCCAATGTACCAGTAGGACTTGATTACATTCTAAATTGTAGGATAAAGTGCCCAAGTTTGTAAATATACTATGTACATTTCATAAAATTGCTTTAAGAATGTCTAAATCTATACCTCATAGACATAGAACACCAGACTGAGAAATAAGGTATCTTATCTACTTATCTTGCCCCAAACACCACAGTATCTGAGCACTTCACAATCTTTAATGTATTTATCCTCACAATGCTCCTGTGAGGTAAGGAAGTCCAATTATCCCCATTTTACACATAGTTTCTCTGTGCCTCAGTTGTCTAAGTGACTTGCCCAAGGTCACACAGGAAGCAGCAAACTGAAGCTGTGTCTTCTAGACAATTCTTCCTTTCATGCCAAGACTGTGCTTCACTTCCTCTAAAGCACACTTATTCTTTTAAGATGATAAACAGTTTACTCAAGAAAGCTGTAAAATAAGTTCCATATACCCATCTTTATAGATAAGCAGAGAGAATTGGCTACTAATCTGCATGTTGGTTTGTCTAAATCAGGAGTCTCAAACATGCGGCCCGCCAAGCCCTTCCCTGCAGCCCGCGATGCTCCCCCTGCTCCCCCCACCAAACTCCCCCACGGCCCCCAGCAAAGCTCCCCGATGCCCTCCGTCCCCCCGCCAAGCTCCCACAGCCCCCCTGCCACTCCCCCAAGCCTCCTGCGCCCCCCACCCCCAAGATCCCCACGGCCCTCCCCTGCTTCCCCACGTGCTTCTCTCCCGCGCTGCTGCTTCCTGCTGCTCCGCTTACTGCCAGGCAATTCTCTGGCAGCTTAGCTGTTTCTGGGAGGGAGGGGCCAGGAGTGGGAAGCCTTGTGCACAGGGGAGGAGGAGGAGAAAGGGGTGGGGATTTGGGGAAGTGGTTGGACTAGGGGCAGGGAGGGGGCGGAGTTGGGGTGGCAACTTTGTGGAAGGTGTTTGAAGGGGACAGGGAAGGAGCTGGAAGAGGCGGAGCAAGAGTGGAGTGTGAGTGCACCCCAGTCCAGGAGGGTGCTTTAATAGAAGTAAATCTAAGTTCCCGTTTGGTCCTTTGAGTGAGGTGCATTATTAAGTGAATATATTTTATTAAAACTGCTTGGAAATGACTTCATCAAAAAAAAAGAACATTCATAGAAGAAAAGAGTTTTCTAAGACAAACGGGAGAATTTATATTTTTTCACAGAGGTAAAAGATAAAATTCAATGCCTTATTTGTCAGCAAATGATTGTTGTTCCCAAGGAGTATAACGTGTGTTGGCACTATGACTTGATGCACCGTGAAAAGTATTTTTTACTATACTTTTGTATCATTGTATGTGTAACACAGGCTAAGTATGAGGCTCAGATTTGTTAGGTGATGGAGTAGTTCACCTAAGGCAGGGGTCTCAAACATGTGACCCGCAGGGTTATTTTCTGTGGCCAGCCAAGCTCCCCATGCCCCTTCTCTCCCCCCACTTAATTTCCTGCAGCCGTGCCCCCGCCTCTTCCCTGCCTACCTCCAGGCGCTTAGCAGTTTCCAAGAGGGAGGGGGGAGGAGCGGGGAGCTGCACACTCAGGAGATTTGGCGGGGCAGGGGTGGGACCTCATGGAAGGGGTGGGGTGGAGGCGGTGCCGGGGGCAGCAAGGGGAGCGTGTCAGTGATGCGGTCTTCGAGCCAATGAACCAGTCCTCATGTGGCCCTCGTGGTCATCTGAGTTTGAGACCTCTGGTCTAAATGATTATGCTCAAAACTATATACTTTTGTAAAAATATATAGCTGTGATTTTTGTTATTGTATCTCCTTAATGCCGTTAATAAAAAGAGATCAGTCATACAGCACGTCTATGAAACGCTTTTATTCCTGGTAAAAATAAATGAGGAAAATTAGTGCGTGGTACCAAAACAAAGGGAGGGGGGGCAGGCTGTGGTTTTACACTGTATTTGCAGGCAGAGTTCTGCAACTATAAATTCTACTAAACTCCCCAACAACTACATTTAGTGCACAAGTTAAGATGTTTAAAGCCAAATATATTTAGCTCTGACGATGATTAAAGCCAAGTGCAGTTATTCACACTGGGGAAAAAAATTGGAAACAGAATCCTTGGGAATTTGTGATGAGGTTTCAGAAAATACCAATTAGTTTCAAAGCAAGATGAGCAAAGTGAGCTAGAATTGTTCTTTTTTTAATGAATTGCTACTCCAGGAGAATGGAAACTGAGTTGGATGGCTAGCCTCAATACCAAAGTGTCAGACTAGTACTTACAGAAGAATCTGTTTTATAACCACTGAATGTATAAGCTCAATTAAAACCAATGGGTTGCATTCTTGAAGTTAATAGATAAAGAGACATTGTAGGCTTTTTCTACTGTTAATCAATCTCTCTCTCCTCTTCCAGGATTTATTTAAGGAATATATAAAAGAAAAGAAATTACAAATGTGAGAATGAAGGCAGAAAACAGCATTACAAGTAAGTGACAGATACAAGTTATTATATAGTAATGTTTTGAAAATGTCACTCTCATGCAAAGCCTTATAATTAGTCCACAGACTGAGCTACAGCAGGACAATGCTGAAAAAACAAAATGGTGAGAAGCTAAAAATGAAACAGTGGCAAACTAACCTCAATTTACTGTGCACCAGAGTTAAACTGGTCACACGAAATGTCATATCCTATCATAACAAATACGGTAAACTAGTTTACACTGACAAAATCAAACATTCTTCCAACCAAAAACAGTAATCAGAACTACCTCTAATTTAAAACATCAAATCACAAATGAGTAATCAATGGAAGTTACATAATGCTCTCAAGGGAACAGGAAGAATATGAAGTCTACTAGAATTAGTTCAGGCTGCTACTCCTGTGCTCAATCTTCTAGCTAAGCTACACTTTCTCTTCAAGAACACTCAGTATCCCAGATGCAATTTTAAAATGGGGTGGGTGGTGGGGGAGGAAATTATTGGAAATACTGACTATGCCAAACAGGAAACAGTACAAGCAAACTACTACTGTCAGACTCAAATGAAAGTGAGCAGATGAGGACTGGAGGAAGGCAAACATTCATCGGAAAGACATTCTTCACTAAGGAAAAAATGTAAACAATCTAATTTTTGTGACATATCTTTCTATGCTGTGTGTAACCACCCCCCAAAAGCCACTCATTGTGCTGTTATAAGCAATAAGATATAAACCACAGAAAGCACAAAGTGATACAGGGTGTCATTTATACAAACAAAACATTACTTTAAATCTACCCTGCTATTTCTTCTCTTCCCAGTGGCTTATTATTTTGTTTGGGGGGGGGGGTGTTTCCCCGGGGGGCCGGGGGGGGGAAGGGTTTTTGTAAACCCTTAAACTTTTATTTATTTATTTAAAAACTGTTTCCTAGTTATACTAGGAAAAATTCAGGCACTGGCAATAAATGAGATCTGTATATATCATTCATGCTGCTATATCCCATTTACTCTTCTCATCTATGTGAAATAGCAAGTGAGAATGAATGAACACATAGGCATACACATAGAGCTCCTACTTTGTCTTAGGAGGAAAAAGCAATTATGTGAAGAAAAGAACCCTTAAAGCCATATTGGCGCCACACCAAGAACAGCTGTCATGCTGAAAAGGGAAAAAACAGCAATTTGAAAATGTTATAGTTATTTAGAGGAGTTCCCACTGGCAAACACCAGAGAAAGCACTTGAACCATATTATGAAATGAGTAGGAGCAGCAACCGGAATAGCTGCAATTTATAATTCCACTGTACAATAATGACTGTAAACCCTGCAGTAAATTTAACCTGACTCCTGGGTATAGGACTGTATTCTTGAAAAACAGTTACTATATGAGAAATCTGAGTAGCTCACCAGCAAGTTACCAGCTTACTCCTGCTTAATATCTGCCTGCAATACACAAATGACACTGAGGCAGCACACTTCACTTTACTTCAATAGGTTTTACCACACATCTATAAGTAAAGGAACATTCAAAGTGGAGATGTTTCCAAGGTGCATATTTCCACCTGCATTCCAAATCTGAGGAAGTATTTATGCATTAAAATGAAAGCACACATTCTTCTATAAAGTAACACCAGCACAATATAAAATGTTTAAAAACCTCTACATTACATATATTTATAAATAAAAGATGACAGAAATGTAACCAGGGCTTTGGAGCAGAGCCCGGAGCTGGAGTGTGGAGCAGTGAAGCTGCAGGTTTCTGCCTGGAGCTGGAGCAGAGCCGGAGCACTGTTCCAAAGCCCTGAATGTGACACACTCAGTCTTTATCTGTACTTTATACTTCACGCAATTAAAGCACTGGAGGAATATACTGGGGCCAGTGGTTTTTTTTTAATTCGTATGTGGTGGCCTGACTAAACTATGCAAATATTATATTGATTCTTGTTGTTTTTAATTTAATACTGTCAGACAAGTTTCTGAGCACCATCTATTCATTCATCCTTTAAATTTTCAAGCAGCATTGATCCTCACTTTTTTCTCAGTCCTCCCCACTTGCATCAGTTCCATAATGAGATGATTCTTTGTTTCAGCAAAGTCAGAGTATATCTTGTGAAATTCAGTTCAGGAAATGGTATTAAAATGGTCTGTTGAGTCTCTCTCCTTGTGCGTTCTTGAGGCTCTGAAGAGACCGAGTATTTCCGAGATCTTAAAGATGAACAAGGTAGTGCTCTGAAACTGCGTCTTTTTTCGGTTTTGAAGAAAAGGACCTTTCAGCTTTCCTCAAAATAACTTAGCTCAAGTTAATTTGGCAATACCATTACCTGACATGCTCAGAATAAGCCAAAGATTTTATCAGTACTGTGTGTAAAAATTTTCAGAATTTTAACCATCACTGACAGCACAGGACAGCTAGAGTTCTCCTCCCTTTTCTATCTTTTGTCCTCCTATACTCTCTATTTTTCTTCACTCTACCGAATGCCAAGAACGGCCAAGTCACCACAGACCACTTCATCTTCGAGAAATAAATGGAGCTTTCAAATCACTGGAGCATTTCTGCTATGAATAATAATACATTTTTATATAGCACAGTACATGTCCCTTAAAGGGAATGATTTTGATGTTGTGTGTGGCTTTTCTTCGAATAGTCCTTAAAAATTACAGGATCTCTTTTGTATGGGGGAAGGGATGAGGAGTTGACTGTTACCTTTTAAAAGGATGTGGTCTATTTCTCTGGAGCTCTTTAGGGCTGAGCTACACTATGGGGGAAGGAGGGGGTTGACCTAAGATACACAACTTCAGCTATGCGAATAGCGTAGCTGAAGTTGCAGTATCTTTGGCTGACTTAGCTGGCCATCTCCATGGCGGCGAGTCGACCACGGCTGCTCCCCTGCTGACTCTGCTTACTCCTCTTGCCAGGGTGGAGTACAGGAGTCGATTTGGGGATTGATTTATTGCAGCTAGATGAGATGTGATAAATCGATCCCTGATACATTGAGTGCTACCCTGAGCGCTTCACAACTGAAGGTGAGCTGCAAAGGGAAAGTGATTGGGGATCACCTCCCCCAGCACCACCTTATACAGAAGACTGGTCCTGGATTGTTTTTTGACAAATAGCTTCACTGGCAAACAGCTTCATTTGTAGCTTTCTGATATCCAGGACAAATCTTTCACAACCTCTTGATGCTGTCTACTTCATGAAGTTCCACTTTAAGTAACTGAATGCATCTGTTAAGGTACTTGTTACTACAGGTTTGGTGCATTAAGGGAGGTTACACTGGACATTGCCCAAGTCTAAATGTCAAGGTTTCTCAGAACAGTAACAAATTAAGAAAAAACTAAGGAATGCTGGGACCTCATGTTCAAGTCAAATAACTGCTGTACAGTTACATCCATTAGTCAGCAAATAACACAGTTCTTCCTCAAATTCATGTGTGTGTTCATTTTGTGGATTTAAGAAAAAACTGGCATATGCTATCAACTGGGATGAACTGTTTTTTTTAACTCCCCAGGAGGAAGAAAAAAGTATCTAACAGAATTACAAAATCCAGCAGCCTTAAGACTCCATCATTATCCCTACAACTAATCCATAAAGAATTCAGCTAATAACTACAGACAGCACCTCCTGAAACATATATTTGACGGGAACAAGGAAACAGATAATCTAAAAACAATCAAGTTGTAGAATTTACCAATTCCAGTACCTTGGCAGATCCAACTTTTCCCAATATTTCTCTTTTGAAACTTCTGTTATTTGCTTTACTTTAACAATCAGCTCAAGCAGTTTACATTGAAGTCAGTGAGTTTAATATTATTTAATCAAAATATCTTTTTGATTAAGTCTTACAGTCCCCTGACCTGGGGGGGGGGAAATTGGGGGAAAACTGAGGATCCTAAAGAATAACTATTTGTGCACTTAAAATGAAGCAAAGTGCATGAACTGCCATTTATTAGAAACAGTCATTTTATAAGCAAAAGAATAAGGGGGGGTGCTTTTTAGGATCTACTCAAGTTACAAAAAAATAAGAAATGTGTCTGTATAGTCACTATTTTATTTTGCCCATCAATACCTGCTGAATGTTGTCACAAACTGCAAAAAAATTATATTCTCTTTCAATTCATTCCCCAAGGATATAAATTATTACTGAACTGAAGCTTCAGAAACACTTAGAAATTGCTACTCTAGCCTGGAAATCTTTCAGAAGAACTACTTAGAATTTATTCACACTATTCTACTTGTTTATTCAGGTATTCTATTAGTTTGAAAGTCTAAAACAAGAATAATCAGTGTACAAACTGATTTCCAATCACAATTCCTTTATATAAAACTGATCTAAATAATCCATAACTGCTTTTTGTTTCAACTGATAAACTCTCCCCAATACAAAAAGAAGTAGTGTTTACTGAATAAACATCAGAAGAACGCCAGAAACAGTTATTTGTCTTAAGGGCCTGTGTAAATGAAGCTGTAATGCGGACTATAGAGGTGGGACTTCTAAGGCACACTAACATGCTGTGTATTAATTGGTCTGTATAAACCATGCTGTCATGCACTAAAAATTCCCTGGTGGATTGTAACATAGTGCTGTTTAAACCAGGACTATGTTAAAATGCATAAGCAAACATTATAAAGAGATATCTCATTACAAAGAGGGTGCCTAGAACTTTCCCCTTCCCCTGATTTCTGGACACCTACATAACAGTCAAAATTTGCTAAAAAATAAACCCTGAAAAATGAAATTAATAACCCTTGAAAAACAGAAGCCTTGTCCATAACTTAAGACCACCATTAAAAAGTAACACTGAACATCCTATAATGCTGTGAAGTTGTCCAATTATTAAATGTTCAGTGTGCCACATCTGAAGTCTGTATAATTCCTATTCAGTGAAGACCTACCTGTGGACTTTGTCCCACTATCTATGGGAGAAATCAAAATTTCTCCACACACAAAGATATTTTATACCCCCCATTTCTACTTTACTAGAAAATGAAGATCTTGGCTCCTTTTTTTTTTTTTTTTTTTTTTTTTTTTCCTGTCAGCAGTAATTGCTATTTACCCTAAAGAAGAAAGCAGGGTCAGGCCAATCATTCTGTGGCAAAGCAAGTGATATGTCAGATATTCATGCTCAACCTCCAGCTCAGGCACAGATCTCCTAACATCACATTTGCTCTATCACAGAGGGGACAGAGATAACACCGGATACAGCTACTGTACCATGGTACATAGACCAAATCAAAACCATCATGCACTCTGATACAATAAAGTTATTTTAAAAAAAGGTCCAACATGGAAGTGAATACAGGTAGCCTCAATTATTTAATTACACTAGCAATATGGCCCAGGAAGTCACTCATTTTGGGACTTATGGCAACAGCAGTTTCTTCCTAACAATAGAGGGCTCCAGCCCTAAAGCTCTTTATAACCCATATCTAGTCAGAGTCCAAATAATCTTGATAAATGTTGTCACAATAATTAGAATTCCTGCAGTTCTTAGAAGTTCATATCAATAAAGAAAAAACCTGAGTGGGTAATTCAGTAAAATATTACTCCCTGAGACAGGCAACTTTGGCCAAAAAATGACCACTGTAAGAACCAGCAAGGGGAATAATACATTTCTTCAAAAATTGCTCAATTAAGCAAGTAATTTTATCTGTGTGAAATATCAAAGTCAAAGTAATTTTATGGTATAGGACGAAGAAAATTAGATTTGTCTATGAGATCCTGATTAAACCAATATTAACTGTGTATGTTATGTTAATTAGTTTATAAGTAACTTGCTCTAGTATATAACAGCCTGGCCTTGCACTTTTACTGACCGAACACTCAACACATTTTTCAGTTTAAAACTTGAATTCATCTACTACAGACTGGTATAATACATGTTTTCTAAAGTACAGTAAATGTTTTGAAAACTACTGTTTTCTTTACATTAAAATATATTAGAATAACTAGTATACTTTAAAACAGAACAAAGTAAGTTAGAGAAAACCCACTAGCATTTTGGTCTGCTATCTGTCTGCTTGTGTAACAGTCATGCTGGAGTTATCCTACTCAATTGAAACAGGTTAACTGAAACAGACAAGGTAATACACAGTGATACTCAGACCTCAGTGGTTCAAGTGCAGAATTAGTGATTAACATTACCCAAAAGAGTCACCATATGTGAATTCATGGGTTCATTTACTATAATACATTTCTCACAGCAAAATGACAGACCAAATATTCTACAGTTTGTTAACAACATAGTAAAAGCATCCTGATTGGTTAATAACTTACATTGAAACACTGTGTGATGGAATTATTAGCCAATATCATGTGCTGCAAAGAGTCACAGGAGACACATTAAAGAACCACTTGGTGTTCATGGGCCGCAGGCTGAGTGTCAATGTGTTGAACATCATAATGTACAAGTAAACAATTTTTGCTACTCTGTGATGAGATGCAGGACCATATCATTATATTAGCTGAACATGTTGCAAAGTGCTTTAACATGGCTCAGGCTAACTCATTTTAAACTCTGTCAGGCTACTGTTGACAGGATTAGCTGCAGTCAGTTTAGAAGTTATAGCCCAAGTAAGGACATACGCTAAAACACGGCTAATGAATTCCGTTTCAACAGAGTTTTGCCTCATCCTCTCATCCTTGGAGAAAAAAGCTGAGCTTAAACAGACTTAAAAGCTTCACTTAAAAGGTCTAAGTTAGAAGGCACCAGGCATAAACAATCCCTAGAATAGAAAGAAATTGTTTTATTTTTAGATGCGAGACACAAGGTTTTAGAAAAGAATATTCAATAACCCATTACTTTTTTACACTACTTATTCTCTGGAAGGCACCCATTAAAGAGCTATACATCATTTAACATATAATAATAAGATTTTCTATTAAAAATGAAAATATTGAAAAGTCAGAGCCAAAAATGATTTGTGCCACATAATCAGAACACTGCTAAAGACTAACTGGGGAAGCGTCTCAGTCAGAAGAAGCTATAGAGCAACCTTAGAAATCCACAGTGAAGTGTGGGGTTCACTGCCTTAAGCAGTATACAACAGCACAAAGCATATAGTGAAGATTCTTTTAAAAAAAGTCTCTCCACAAATGAGCTAAAACCAGGTGTAAAAACTCCAACTACTTTCTTCCTGACAGAATGACACCAAAAAGGTTTTCAAAAAGTTCCATATAACTTATAGATGCTTCAGGGGTGCAATTTTGAAAGAATTGTAGAATACCTGTAATTTGTCCCCATGCTCTTTTTTTATTCACCAAGCTTAAGAGAAGAATGGATTTTTATAAATGCTTAAACAGAACTTTATAAAGAAAACAGAAAACCCTAACTGCAGCAGGCATTAAGTATACTATGTTGTTGTTTATTAAAAACAGACCGATTTTTCTGTTTGTATAAACACAGATGATGATTTGGTATTTGATGCCTGGTTTGATGTGAAATGAAAGCAGCTATCACATCCAATTTTTGCTTTAATGATTAAAAACCACTGAACACATTCTAGTACTTCAAAAATGTGTTGCAAGAATACATTCAAAAGTCACTTTGCCTTGAACATGGCTGAGCAAAAATGCCCTGTTGAAAAAGCATTTTGAACGTTAAAACTGAAACTATTGAAAAAAAATCTGTGGAGGCCATTTAACTTGATACGCTGCAGACAAACACTTGCTAGGAAAACAGTGATTAAATCTTTCAAATGCAAGTTACCAATTCAAACTGTACTATGGATTTGTCTGCACTGCATTTGTTTCCTAACTTTACTTATTTCAATTGCCATGATACTGGCTTCTAATTGTATTCTCCAATGTTTTTCATTAGACTGATTTCTAGTGCCTAAAGATGATCAGTGCTGATTTTTGGAATACATAGTCAACGACCTTTTCCAATTTCCTTAAGCTGAAAGGGAAGCTTGCATAAACTACTATTAAAACTAGTCTAAATCCAGTCCTCTCTAAAGTTCTGAATCTCTTCAGAACTGAACATATGAAATATCTGAAAGCAAATAACTTCCATTCCATTGTCTACTTCCCCCATGTTCCTCCATCTCCCACTCTAGGTTTTCACTTCTTTATTCTACAGAAGAAATCGCAACCTTTCACATTCCTAGAGACTTAAATGGTACTTTTATAATAGTTGCATCCCCTAATTTCTCTTTTTCCACTATTACTCAAAATAAGATGGGATCTTTCCTTTAGACATTGAGTTGCAGTTGATATACTTAAGTGTGTTCTACAATTTCATTTATCAGAGTTTTCTCCAATAATCAAAGGAGAAAAATAGGTGTGATAGCCAGTCTGACATTATACTTTACAAGCCACCAAACAGCAAAACATTCTTTAATCCTGTTTGTAGAACTACAAACATAAAAAAGTTTTAGCCAGAAAATTATTAACATATCGTACTTATTCACACAACAGGTTAGGCAGTCCATTTTCACTACAAAACTGATGTAAATTTTCTGATGCAATTGCTAACCACATGAGCTCTGTATATGCAATGGGGTATTTGGATTTCAAAGTCCTAGCACCACAGGTTTAACATTTATCTATAATATACTTAAAGTGACAGTCAATTAAAATATTGAAACAAATAAAAAATGACATTTATAGTCTTGCATTAATAAAAGTTTAGGTAATAAAAGCTGAATACTGCACATTGTGAGCTGGCTGGAAGGGACACATTGGGGAGAGAAATGGGTCTCTGATCAGTGTCCATACCATGCAGACATCAAGCTTTCCTACACAGGAAGCTGACAGATGAGATGGGCTGCAGACAGAGAGTACAGCTAGACTTGGGTAAGTTCAGGGACCACATAAGGGAAGGAGGTTGCAGAAGGGGACATTTCTAGAAGAGAACTAAAGAAGGAAGAGAGAGTAGGAAGATGGAAGATACTGGAAGTGCTTGAGCAGAAAATGAAAAATACAACCAGCTCCGCCAAATGTCTAGACAAACCAATAATCTGTATGATATGAGTAACAGCACAAGCTATACAAGTTGTTTTGGTAAACTTACTTTCATGATGGTTGTCATATTGCATAGACAACCCATAATTGTCTCCAGTGTAGCTCACTGCATTTATTAACTTTGGATGAAAGTATGCATGTAGCAGAGTCTCATTCTCATCCTGCCTCCTTGAAAAAAATGCAGAATACTTCACCCAGAATTAAGGCAACAGCTTTTAAAACATGACTCACACCTCCAGAAGGCCAACAGGTCAACTGAAAGAGTTAACAAGAGCAACTAAAATTTGGTTCTCCTCTGCATGTTCTTGAAGCTAATCAAGTTAACAATTTATAGCAGGGAATCAGAAGTTAATTTCTAATCTATGCAATATATAGTGTACTGTATTTTAAGAAGCCATGCATAATGAAATTTCTTGTAAGAAACATCTGAAGTAAGAAGCGCAAGAGTAGATTTTTAATAGCCATAGTTCTGTATTAGTAGGATCCTACCAAATTCACGGGACGTGAAAGATGCATCACAGACACTGAAATTTGGTCTCCTCTATGAAATCTCTTTTTTTATGTACTTTTACCCTATAGTAAAATCCAATGTCGTTATATGCACAGTTACAGGTTCCGGATGTGATTATTAGCTTGTTTTAATATAAAGAAAGGTCATGAACTTGACAGGATTTATTGATTGACACTTGACAGCAGCAAACACTCAGGGCTCAACTCACTGGTTGGTAAATATGGGCATCCAGAGTGGTTTTGTAGCATAGTGATTTCAACTGATAGCCTACTGGAAGACAAGTGAAATTATTTTATAATAAGTGTCCAAAGTAAATCAAAAACCTCTACAATCATTACTGCAGTGGATCGTATGAAATAATTGATTCTATGTACTGATGGTGACAAACTGTTCTGTACAAGCTACAATGTTTTGCTGGATCTCACTCGGCATAGTTCAGTGCCACTTAAGACTCAGAAAGCCTTCGAAACAGAAAGGGCTGCAGACAGTGCACTGCTGGGAAACAAAATGAAAAAAACCCACCCAAAACTACTTATTCTTTTTTTAAGATGGTGACAGAACTCGAGGATCTGTCATTTAGCTACAATGGAACCTGTGTATGCATTTGCAAGTGCTAATATATCACTGAAAAACCTGATCACCAAAGCTGTGCAAATTCATTCAGTGGAACATACAAAAAAGGAGCTGCTTATCAAGGGCAAATAATCTATGACAGAACTACCTTCCAAAGGTTTCTGCAAAGGTACCAGTTTGGTAAAGCTGATAAACTGCTCAGCTACATTAAAAAGATCCTGAAACATTGTCCTAGCTGTATTTCTGATACAGACAGTACACTGCAAATGAGACTGAAATGAGGGAACAAAAATTGCATTTCCCCCAGAGCCAGTAATTACTTTTAGGACTTCCTGGTTTGGGGCTGTGCAATACCAGTTTTAATAGAACTTTCAACCTTTCTAAACGATGCTCAGCTGAATGAGGAAATTCAGTTTGTTGCCAAGAATGCCAGAGAACTGATGGACTTAAGCTGATCTGAATCTTGACATGTCACAGTCCACAAAGCTTACAACAAAGTAATGGATGGATTATTCTGGGCTGACGCACAGTCAAACAAAAATCACTCCGACAATGTTGAGATAAATGCCAGTGCTCCGCAGGTGTGTTCTTGCATGGCAAAGAAGCTCAGACAAGATTGCTGCTGTAAGGAAAAATCAAGCTATGTAGAAAAAGAACAGCTCAAAAGTTTCAACAAGTTGCAGTAAGGTTCCTAAAAGCTGTGTGTATTTTGACACAGCACAAATGCACCTGTTGATAGTGGATTTAACATCTCACTGAAATTCCTGGCTTTGACAAGAATTGTAAGGCTGGAGATTCCTGCTTACAAAAATATTGCCAATGAAATGGAATGTACTTTGCACGAGCTACAGTTTTAGAAGTCAGTGGAAGCCAGAATCCCGCACCTCGCCACGGCTAGCTCGTGCTGTCTGACAATTCCAATGAATTCTATGGAAACAGAGAGAGCTGTCTCAACATGGACAAGTGTTTTCAGTGCAAAAACAGAGAATGAAGACAGACAGTTGCAGGATGCTCCATACTCCCATTAAATGACATTTGAAACAAAATGTTTTTTGTCCCCACCTGCTTTTGTTAACTTATGGGCTCAACATGTTTATATTATGCCATTTAAAATATATATTAATGCCTTCTTTTAATACTGTGAAATTTAAGATTTTTAAAATTCTGTGACTGAAACTTATGAAAAGGGACAGTGAATTTGGTAGAGCCATGTGTATAAGTGAGCTCAAGGCAACTGTCATTTTACAGTAGAGACATATCCATCTCATCCAATTAATATTTTAAACTAACCAAGGGCTAGTATTCACTGAGATAATAGCTTTCATTAAACTGTGAGGGAAATGCTGATCCTTAATTCACAGCATGTTAGTTATAGCTACATTTACTAATTTAGAACACAAAATGGCAAGTCTTCTGATTACTACTATCTATAATATGCTTAGCAGGATGGAAGTAGTAGGGAGAGTGATAAAATGAACCAATGAATTACGACATTCTGTTTACATTAACCTTTGTATAAGGTGTATGCACAAGCACTTGTTTGAAACAACAAAACACGAAGAGAATATTTTGCTCAGCTGAATCATTGTGTACACTTAAATCCACTTTGATATAAAATGCACATTTTGTAATTTTCATTTTAAAATTTTAAAAATTTTCAATTGGTATAAATTAGTGCATCTCCACTGAGTTTGGAAGGAGACAAAAGAGATGGAGGGTTGAGTGTGATCAAGTTTGGATCCAATTCTTCCTTTCCCAGAGAGCCCTGTCTGACAGGAAGATAATTTTATTTATTTATTTATTTATTTGCTATGGGTAGCAGAGACAACAATCCTAGAGATGATGGATGGGGCTGCGGAACCCAAGGGTGGAAGGTGGCAGCAGCAGCAGCAAAAAGGGTTCTAGCTCTGGTAAATAAGGAAGTGAAATGCTTGCCCAACAGGTAGGCTGCACAGGACCAGTTATTCCAAGCTACAGTAATTGCAAGGAAGGCTCTGCTGGATGAGAAATCAGTTGAGCCAAGGAGAGGTTTGGCATGTCCTCCCATCACTGAGCTTCCCTATAAATCTGATCAGCCAAATCATCCCAGAAGTGCCTCTGGGGCTGGTTCTCTTCTGATCTACAGTGCTGAGAGGGGCTGCTGACAAGTGGTGCAAACATTTGCTTCATTATCTTCTGCTCCCATTTCAGTCTGGGATGGCTGTGACATCACCACACAAGATAGGGGGTGGAAAGTAGGAACTTCTGCCCAGAATCGATTCAGTATGGACATCAAGAGAACTGAGGTATCGGAAGGTCATTTTCTGCTGCTGCTAACAGGAGACAAAAGAATAACTGGAAAGGATTGCTTCCCTGGAAGCTGAGCAAGGAAATGGGATGGAAAATCCTGGTTTTGATAGCTTGCCTTACTGTTAAATGAAAATTCATTGTACAAACTGATCTCATAAGAAATACTCTTTACAAAGTAAGTAAAAGGGCTTTGAGAAGACATGGTAACAAAATACACGCCTTTTAAAAAAAATGGTTTCAAGGGGTAAAAATCTGAACAAGGCTGTTGAGGCCAAAAGCCACCCTTCAGTTGCCTGATAGATATCCATGCAAAAACCAATGCCAGCAAATGTGAAGCCAAGTTCCATCAGCAATGAAATTGTGTGCAACCACCATACAAGTTATCTATGGCATCACAAGACAAGAGGAGAGTAAGAAATTTTTAGTTGATTAAATAAGGGTAACTATTTAATTGTATACTCGATACGTTTCACTGAAATCTCTCCTAACGCCATTAAACAGGAGGACAATCTTAGAAGTATAGCTTTCTTAATATCTAAGAGGATTAGAAACACTGGTCCGAAAAGAATGTGATTAACTTGATTTCTAAATGTACAAGGATACTGGTGATCTCATCAAGTACTGGTAATTTTGCTGCTACTTGCTTATTTAATGTAAAAAAGATCTGTATGTGGCAACTAAAATAGAAAAGATACTTATGATCCATTCGCAAGAAAAGGATGGGTTTTGGAGAAGGATTTTTGGGGGAGGAGGGTAGGAGGTGGAGCTGTTATTAATGCACTTGCTCTGAGGAATCAGAAGTGTAGGACTGGAAAGGATCCCAGTAGATCATCTAGTCCAGTCCTGTGCACTCAAGGCAGGACTAAGCAATACTAGACCATTCCTGAGACGTGTTTGTCTAACTGTACTTAAAAACCTCCAGTGACGGAGATTCCACAACCTCCCAAGGCAATCTGATCTAGTGCTTAACTGATCAAACGCCTGACAGTACGTTTTTCATAATGTCCGACCTAAGTCTCCCTGGCTGCAATTTAAGACCATTGCTTCTCGTCCTTTCCTCAGAGGTTAATGAGAATAATTTTTCACCCTCCTCCTTGTAACAACCTTTTATGCACTTGAAAACTGTTACGTTCCCTCTCAGTCTTCCCTTCTCCAGACTAAACAAACCCATTTTTTCCAATCTTTCCTCATAGGCCATGTCTTCTAAACCTTTAATTATTTTTGTTGTTCTCCTCTGGACGTTCTCCAATTTGTGAACATCTTTACTTCTTGTTGGGATGATACTCTACAGCTATGTGCATTTGCTTTCTACTGCAAACAAAGGGAGGAAAAAAGTTAGTTACATATATCTATTTGCAACTGGTTGCAAGAGAAGCAGATTCATCCATGAACATACTTTACTCATGGAAATTCTCTATTAGTTACAATGAAAAAGTGCTTGAAGGCTTAAATACTTAAAGATAATCCTAATCCCAACAACAAAGAATAGCAAATTTCCTATGCTGTCGAACACTGCACGCTTAATTCACTTAGATACAGAGTGCATTTCTTTCTGCAGTCTTTTGCAAGTTAAAGGAGATCCCTAGAGGATTGGAGGTAAAATTCTTACAGATCATTTTTTAATCTTAAATTCACTTTTAGTGGTTATTTTTGGTTCATTTTGATTTTCCTTGTCCTTGCCTCCACTTCCTAGCTACCCACAGGTGATCTCCAATGATTTCTGTAAGAGAAGCTGATAAAACAGAAGAAAGAGCAAAGTTCCTTGCTGTTAGGCTGGACCATTAACAGGCAGTGTCTTCTCAAGAGCTGTGCTTTCAATTTTCAAATTCCTGCATGCCATAGTATCATCACATGCACACATATATACATGTAATGATACTTGCCAACTCTGATGTGCATGCATGTGAAACCTGGACCGTGTACAGATGCCATGCTATGATGATGAATCACTTTCACTTGGGGTATCTGAGGAAACTGATGAGGATAAGATGGCAAGACAAGGTTCCAGATACCAAGGTTCTCATACAGTATTGATCTTAACTGATATATTTCTATAATCTTAAATCTTGCATTTTTCTGTACAAACATTCACCCTGTACAAGAAGAACTCCACATGGACTCCTCCTGAGGGTCAAAATGACAGTCTGGAACCTATACATAGAATGCTTCCGCTGACGTGCACAGGCAGAAATTGTGGAAAAACATTGCCTGCCTCACAAACTAAGTCGAGCAGAATGCAATGCTATCCACAGCCTCAGAAACAGCCCTGACATCATAATCGAAGAGGATGATAAAGGAGGTGCTGTTGTCATCATGGACAGGTCTGACTACCAAAAAGAAGCTACCAGAAAACTCTCCAACACCAATTTCTACAGGCCACTTCTCTCAGATCCCACCGAAGAATATACTAAGAAACTGCACCATCTACTCAGGACACTCCCTACACTAACACAGGAACAAATTAACATACCCTTAGAGCCCCGACCGGGGTTATTCTATCTTTTACCCAAGATCCACAAACCTGGAAATCCTGGATGCCCCATCTCGGGCATTGGCACTCTCACTGAAGGACTGTCTGGATATGTGGACACTCTACTCAGACCCTACGCCACCAGCACTCCCAGCTATCTCCGTGACACCACAGACTTCCTGAGAAAACTACAATGCATTGGTGACCTTCCAGAAAACACCATCCTAGCCACCATGGATGTAGAGGCTCTCTACACACACATCCCACACAAAGATGGAATACAAGCTGTCAGGAATAGTATCCCTGATGATGCCACAGCACAAGTGGTTGCTGAGCTCTGTGACTTTATCCTCAGACACAATTATTTCAAATTTGGTGACAATATATACCTCCAGACCAGTGGCACTGCTATGGGCACCCGCATGGCCCCACAGTATGCCAACATCTTTATGGCTGACCTGGAACAACGCTCCCTCAGCTCTTGTTCACTCATGCCCCATCTCTATCTACGCTACATTGATGACATCATCATCATCTGGACCCATGGGAAAGAAACTCTGGAAGAATTCCACCATGATTTCAACAGCTTCCACCCCACCATCCACCTCAGCCTGGACCAGTCTACACGGGAGGTCCACTTCCTGGACACTACGGTGCAAATTATGACGGCCACATCACCACCACCCTATACCGAAAACTTACCGACAGCTATGCCTACCTTCATGCCACAGCTTCCATCCTGGGCACACCACACGATCCATTGTCTACAGCCAAGCACTGAGGTACAATCGTATTTGCTCCAACCCCTCAGACAGAGACCAACACCTACCAGATCTCCACCAAGTTTTCTCAAAACTATAATACCTGCACAAGGAAATAAGGACACAGATCAACAGAGCCAGACGTGTAGCCAGAAGCCTGCTGCTGCAAGACAAGCCCAAGAAAGAAAACAACAGAACACCACTGGCCATCACCTACAGTCCTCAGTTAAAGCCCCTCCAACGCATCATCAGTGATCTACAGCCCATCCTGGACAACAATCCCTCACTTTCACAGGCCTTGGGAGGCAGGCCAGTCCTGGCCTACAGACAACCTGCCAACCTCAAGCATATTCTCACCAGCAACAGCACACCGCGCCATAATAACTCGAACTCAGAAACCAATCCATGCAACAAACCTCGATGCCAACTCTGCCCACACATCTACACCAGCAACACCATCACAGGACCAAACCAGATCAGCCACACCATCACTGGTTCATTCACCTGCACATCTACCAATGTAATATACGCCATTATGTGCCAGCAATGTCCCTCTGCTATGTACATCAGCCAAACTGGACAGTCCCTACGAAAAAGGATAAATGGACACAAATCAGATATCAGGAATGGCAATATACAAAAACCTGTAGGAGAGCACTTCAACCTCGCTGGACACTATAAAAGATTTAAAGGTCAGTATTTTGCAGCAAAAAAACTTCAAGTCCAGACTGCAAAGAGAGACTGCAGAGCTGCAATTCATTTGCAAATTTGATACTATCTATCAAGGATTGAACAAAGATTACGAGTGGCTAGCTAACTACAAAAGCAGCTTCTCTTCTCTCGCTATTCACACCTCCAGTTCAGCTGCTAGAGGAATACCTCACCCTCCCTGATTAGAGATAACAAGCTGGCTCAGCCTCATTGGACTAACCCTGTTATCTTCCACCTGGTTCTTGCCTACCTATTTATACCTGCCCCTGGATACTTCCACTGCATGCATCCGACGAAGTGGGTATTAGCCCACGAAAGCTTATGCTCTAAAACTTCAGTTAGTCTTTAAGGAGCCACAGGACTCTGTCAATTCACCCTATCGTTCAGTCAGAACATTCAGAAGCAATAAAAACATTTTTAAAAAGTACTTTTAAGAAATGACAGTCTATCTAATGAAAAACTACAGGAAAGCTATTTTTCAACAGAGAACTCAAACTTGTGTGTAATGCACCTAGAACACTAGAATACATTTAGCTATTTCAGAATAAAAAGAGTAGAAGAAAATGGTGAAGTTTCTAATGTTTCATGAGTGTGTCACTTGTATCTTAGTAATTTAACATACTAGAGCTGATTACAGGCATTTCTGTCATTTCAGGGCATTCTGAAATCCTTCAAGTCATTGAAGGAAGGTCTGAGCTATTAGACCAATCTCTTTGTACTATGCTTCCAGTACAATCAATACTTTCCCATAATAAATGTGTTACCTTTTCAGCTCTCCCCACAAAATTACTATTCCAAATTCAGCACAAATATGTCAGAACAGAGGTTATAATGCTTGTACTCCTTATGCTTTTTAATATCATATTTGGCTTAACCAGAAGATCAGCTATGAACAGCATAGGAGAGAAGGACCAAGTGACACAACCAGAAATAAATGGCTGGATTGGATTGGATAGGTGACAACACTTCCTTATAATGCCTTAGACTTCGCACAGAATCACATTTGTTCTTGAAAGCATTGGCCAGTTCAAGTAACCTCGTCATCAGGGCTCCTACATGGAAAATCCAAGCAATGGAAGATTAGCTATTGTGTCATCTGGGAACCAGATGTTGAAAGAAAAGTATAAGTTGCATAATGAAACATGAAACAAGAGATCCTCAAAAGTAGATCACATGCACAGGAACAAGCAGGCAAGCAATGCAGTCCATATTCAGAAAAATAGCTACCCCTATCACAACACACTTATAAGCAGCTTGCTCTTGTCACATGATCACTATTCAGCCCTTATATTGCACATGGAAAAATATGGAAGTGTGAGGAATGAACAGAGAGTTTGAACAAACAACAGTCACTTCAGAGATGGTCCAAGAAGTAAGGAGACAAGAAAGGTTCTCTGAGAAATGACTGAGCAGAAAATTCTACCCTCAGCTATCACAGAGCTACTTCACTTCACTTTCAAGGCCCTTTTATAGCCTATCCCCATCCTCCATGTCATCTGTCCTTCAGGCCTACCTCCGCCTATGATGCCAGCCTCTATCACACACTTGTTAAACTGTTTCATGCTTGTTTAAAAACTGCTTTCTCCTATGCCATCCCTCACGCTTGAAAGGAACTTCCTGTAAACATCTGCAAAACTGATACATTATTCTAATTTGAAAAACTTCTTTAAAAGATCCAAAAACTTTTTTGCTGGGATGCTTATGAAAAAGCTTACAAGTTAGGCTGGTGGTGTAGTAAGCTGACCAATGAGTACCGATAGTGTCTCATTGTTTCCTTGTACTTCCCTCCCTCCCTCCCCATCGTGTCTGTCTGTTATCTCTGGTCTTACAATGTAAGTGTAAGTTCTTTGGTCAAGGAACAGTCACTTTACTGTGTTTGTACAGCACCTAGGGCAATGCAGTCTGGGACTTGAACTAAGGCCCATAGGTGCTATAAATAATAATATTTGATTATTTGGGACAACCAGCAAACAAATGTGATGTAAACGGGACTGTTCATTATACTTTGCAACCCAGCATGCAAAAGGAATGGAAGACTCTAACAAGCTGTATGGAAAATAGGATATCCATCTCTAAGATGGCATTCTAACAACTCCAAGCACCAGATGGATTTGCAAATAATACCAGTCCCACCTAATGTCAAAAAACACCTACTTAATATATATTGCCCTTCTATGTTCACTGTTCTATTTGTGATGCGAACAAGAAAGCTAGAAAAAGGAGAGATTATTCTCAATGCATTTAATTAATACACACACCTCTTTTGTTCTGGTGTTGGCATCTTAACCTTTGACAGTACTGTCAGATAGCGAATTCAGTTTGTAACTGTTCATTGTAATTATTTTTTAGTAACATTATCTTACTGCCTTACATGAAGTTGCCTTATTTTTTTCATTTGATCTAAATATTTTATTATGTAATATTTTACACAGCATTTTTTTAAAAAGTGTAAATTAAACCTAGAATGTATACTATAGCATCTAAATAGACATTAGACATACCAGTACACCTAGAATTTTACACAAATCAACAATAAATCAAGACACTGCTAGTTTTTAAAAAGTCTGAAGTTGGTATTGACCATGATCCTATTTCCAAAGTATTACTCCCATAACCCACTGACTTTCATTGCTAGGTGAAATTAGGTTTCAAATTCTAGAAGTCACCTTCACCATAATTTAAGAATCAAACAATGCACATATCCAACTCTCCATGAAACTGGTGTTTCTCCTTTCTTAGGCAAATACTGCATGTATACTGAATGCCAGTAACACACGGTTGAAAAGGAAACTACAGTTCCTTCTGAGAGAACATACTAACAGATGGTTTGGGTTTTTTAAATCAGTGATCTTAAGGGTTTTTAGGTCCTCATTTATGTGAAATTCAATGTGACAATGTATAATATTTTACATAACTAACATGAGCCAACTTAAGATCCTATACATTTTCTTTTGTGCCAAAATTAAATTGCTATGAAATAACTACTTTACAGGCATACCTCCATGAAAGTACTTACAGCGGCGTAGTTTAAATTTGTTTTACAGCACATAGCTGCGTATTGAACAAAACTGTCTGTCTGTCATGTTTCATGATCAATTCAAACATTTCTGTTCTAAGTTACTGTAACTTGGCTTTTCCCTACCAGTAGTTACACACACCTGATAACATGCAAAATCATTTCATATATGTGCATAATTTAACAGAGTTAAATACTATTATGCATAACTGATTAACTCAATGATACTGTTTGAATCCTGACAATTAGTTTAGCTCACCTCTTTATCCATACTCTCTAAATCCTCTTTACAAAGTGTGTACAGTGGCATTGTCTCGGACATACTTGGCTGGCGTTTCCGTTTGGATGGACCAGGTTGATCTTCATTCTCATTTGCTGGTAACTCCTCTTCGTCAAACAGCTGCTGCTGGTGTGGTTGAACAACTCTGAAAAATTTCACAGGTCCCACATGAGAAAAATCATTTTGATTTACAACTTTCATAGAACTGAATCAGATTCAACATAAGGTGTACGGTTACGGAAGAGTTACAGCTTCACTGAAGTACTGCTATGCTTTCCTTTGAATAACCGGAACACTCTGATGTGTCTGCAACTGGAAAAATTGATCACCACACTGCCTCTCTCTCACTGTATTCTTCTCCCCTCCCCTACAAAAATCTGCATATTTGAATTGTCTATACACATTTAAAAGTTAAAAATACAGAAAGCTCATCAGGACACTGGAATTCCTATCCACAGTGCAACATGTCTTTTGCCAATACAATATGGCATAATCAGCCAGGTGCTAACGCAATATTCCAAATAGTTTTGTAGGTAATGCTATGCTGGCAACCTTTGGCTGGTAAAGCTTTCTAGCGAATATAAGCCCTTCCTCCTCAGCATTCTAAGAAAATGTTCATTACATCAAGGATAATAGCTATACTACATCTGTAAGATCTCAAAGAAACCATGCACATACTTTCATTAAATCATTATTTTAGACACATGGATTGAAGGAGGGAATTTCAAATTAAAAGTAAACTGTTTTCGTTGGGACAGGAGCTTTAAAAAAAATTTTTAAAAAAAGAGATAAGAGGAAAAGAGGAGGGATATTGGCTGCTAAAGCCAATGTTAAAAAGACACTTATTCTTGACCTTGAATCCATAGATTAGCAAAGGTAATCTTTTTTGCTTGTGTGTCAAACAAAACACGGTAATTGTCACATGGATCTCAAGTGCTGGTAAATAATGTGATTTATTCTGTCTACTACAACAGAGAGAGAGAGGTCTTATTACACCACTGGAGACTATTAAGGCCCTGGAAACCCTTTCATCTACATCAGTGGTCGGCAACGTCGGCATGAGGGACCACAGGATAAGTATCCTTAGCTGGCCCTGCTGCTTTATTTACCTGCTGGCTCGCTGCACGCCGCTTCCTGAGGCTCCCCCTGGCCGCGGTCCTGGGCCAATGGGGGCCGCAGGTAGCAGCGTGCAGCGAGCCAGTAGGTAAATAAAGTAGCGGGGCCCGCTAAGGGTACTTACCCTGTGGTGCCATGTGCCGATGTTGCTGACCACTGATCTATATCATGGGTAATACTGGGAATTTGTGTTTTTCAGATCTTATTTTCCTTTACATTGGCCTGACTGAACAAGAAAACAATGCTGTTTTGTGAATTTAGTCAGTGTGAAATGTTGGACAGCCTTGGACGACAGAATTTATTTATACAAACATATTGACAGTGCAGGAAGATATCAATACAAGCTTCTTCATGTCATCCTGGAAAAGACAGATATTGTATCTGTCTCCATGGCTATTCGTTCCTTGGACTCTCGGTCTCCAACAAGTTAAAATTGTGATGGCTTGCGTATTACAGAAATACGTTGCTAGCAATACCAGACCACATTTTTAAATAGAGTATATATTTGAACTAGCAAAAAGAAAACCAAATAAATAGTGTATTAGTGCTGCACTTCTTATGTGGCAATGGCTGTAATAGGGTACAATGAACCAAGATGAAGTCTCTCCTGAAATGGAGAACTGTTTGTTAACAGGTGCAGACCTCAGTGCTACGGATGTGAAGCACATTGGCAAAGTCCTCCATTGCCTCTATATACACTATCTTAGAGCCACTGTATTTCAAAAAGAATAATATCCAAAAGTGGCATGAGTTTATTGCCACCACCTGTTCTACTTAAGTATTATATATAGAATACAAAATGGGAAACTGCACAAAAACCCTTTTACCTTAGAGCAAGGTGGAGCTGAAATACAATGCCAACCTGTGCTAACTGATAGTTTTGGCCCGTCAAAACATATAATATATATTTATCATTAGTTAGTTTAGATATCTTTGGTTATGATGATTTTTTTTTTTTTTTTTTTTTAAAAAAAGGACTGACAAATTAGCCTGTTCCAGTATTTGATTTCTGTAGTTCGGTTCTGTCTCCATAGCACCCAACTATCCAAAGTGGTAAGCATAAAGGCCATAATTCAAGTTGTATTCCTTTCCCCTAAAACTTATACTGACAATTTTTGAGAGCAATACAATGTTATCAGTGCACCAATGAATTATCCAGGACAATCAATTTACAGAGAAAGCATCATCCAAAATAGAATACTTCACATTACAGTGCAGAAGAAATATACCCATTCACCTGTCACTGAAATAAAAGCTGTATACCATGTCCCAGATTCTCTTCGCACACTAGATTTATATTGCTGTAACACCATTGTTTTCAACGGTTACTCCCAATTTTACACAGGCATGAGAGAAGAATCGGGCTAGCAGGTAAACTAGAAAAGATGCTGGGGAACTCTGCTGTAACACTTTTCTACCAGTGCCATTTTGATTCAACAACCTGAATTTCTAGGAGCCCAAATATTTCACTTTACTACCTCACAAAAGGGATTATGTTGTGTCAAAAGACATACAACTGAAAATAAGTGTGACTCTAGCACCAGTGGGAGCTTTCAATCCAGTGTTCCTCTGTATTTGGAGACATCACATTTTTATTCTATGGGTGGCATAGCTGAGAGAGAGAGCTAGGTCCCAACCACATCCTTTTCCAATCGTTTTTCCCTTCTGCCAGCTATGACTCCTACTGGTGCTAACATTTAAAGGCTGAAAAACATGGCAGGAAATAGAGAGGGTGGACAGAATTATATTCACTGGATAATTATGTTAAATAAACTACATAAAATCCAGATAAGAGGTTCTCAGATATATCTATTATAGTGTGCAACTAAGAATACAGGGCTCAATCTTCAGAAGGCACAAATGGCAATTAGGCACCTACGTACTATTTAAAGAAAAGCATGTAACTGACATTTGTGCCTTCGAATATCTTCCCCTTAGAGCTCATTTGTACATATACATAAATTAAAATATCAGTGAACACTACAGTTATACACAAGAAGCCCCAATGCCTTCACCTTTAAAGTCTGGTAGTGTCTTGAAGAGCTTTCATCTTCTCTATCCCCCAACAATCACCTCATTTTTCAGAGTAAGCCTTTGTAAGCACAATCACGTACCCCTGCACTGCAAAACAAATACTTAACCTTGCAAGATATTACCTCCTTTGTAAAATATGGTCCTGAGGATAAGAGAGATTTGGATTCTAGGCCTGACTTGGACATTACCAATTTTTAACTTGCAACTGGACACATCATTCAGTCTGACCTCAGCTTCCTCACATATGAAAAACAGATAGTGCTATGTGTCACCCAGGAGAGAATCATAATGTTGCAAAGCTTACCATTTGTGAAATGGTTTGAGTTCTGATGGCAGCCATTGAAAAATTATTTTTAAATCACAATGTGGATTTATAAAGCTTAGCAAATCTGCAGATATCTACTTTATATCCATGGATATCCACATTTGTTGGTCATGTTTGTGGTTCAAATTTTGTATCTGTGCAGGGCTCTATAGATTTAGCATCTCTAGAATTTAGCAAAAAATTTATGAAACAACTGAATGCCACCAATTGTATATTCCTAGTACGGAGAAGCAAGTCTCATTGTGACTGCTTTTATACTCATTCTGACTGTTCTTAAGATTTTGTTACAAAGTAGAATGTTGGTCCCTCCTTACTTGTCTTCCTTCTGAGCAGCTTTTGCACTCTTGACGAAGCAGACAGCTTCCAAGACAGGAGATGCTGTTACCCCATACTGTCAAAGTTTGAAAAAAAATCTCTACTGCATATAGTCCCTTGAGAGTTTATCTATAAAAAAACCACAACTCTTATATTTCAAATCCTCAGTCAGCTCTCTAGTTGCTGCAGGTAGTGTTTGCATCCTTTGAGATCAAAGTATTTTTTTAATCAACAATCAGAGCTCTTAAGAGGTTTGCACAGTACTGATGGGGTCTAATTCTGTGACCTGGTCACCAGGACTTGCTAGCATTTCACTGATGTTAGTCTGCGCTTTGGAAATCATCCAGACTTCTTTTTGCATGGTGTATTTATAGTCTAAAGTAGAATTTTACTGATTTTTACTACTGCGTTAGCTTAATCAGCATATATAAATTATACAAGAAAATGACAAAGGAATGTTTTAAAATACCTGAAATGTCAAAACATCCACTGATAAGGATTGAACACCTGTGTAATTGCAAGGGGATTGCTGTTTAATGACAAATTCAAGGAGAAAGCTTGATGACATCTATCAAGACAGGAAGAGAGAGTTGCAGGCACAAACAGGAAACAGCTGGAGATTTTTCATAGCTCTTAATTAAATTTCTATTTTTTGGTTTAGTGTAATCTCACTAAGAAGGAACTGTAGAATCAGTTCCTATGAGTTAAATGTTTAGCTGTTCTGAAAACCATTTTAAGCCACCATTGTGCTTCCAATCCTACAGCCTCTCTATTCCACACTGGACCTGTGGCACAATCTACACTGGCTTCAGCACGGCTCAACCTTGTGCCAGCTGCCTAAGATCCCAAGATTCATAACAGAAGTTTGGAATTGTAAGTATGCTCTGAGCATGACACTTAATGTCATCCACAGCAACAAGAATTGCTCACCAAAGATGAACACAACTTTGCAAGTCTGTCTTAAATCATTAGCTATTTCAAATTGTCACCACCAGTTAAATTAACCATATGCTCTCAATAGCCAGAGCAACAAGACAAAACAACTGTGCCTTGTTAAGCTTTTGACGTACAACAAATGTATATGCCTGGACTGAGCAAACACTTCTGCATATGCTCTACTTCAATGAGAATACTCACATGAGCCTATTATGCACATGGACAAATGTCTGCAGGAACAAGGCCTACTTTTATTAACTTCAAGTGAAGCATCTACACTCCCTTCTAAGAAAAGCCATCTAGATGTCAAGATGGATTCTATACAGACACTCCCTGACTTTCATAAGCTGTTCCGGTTTGCGTAAGTTGGAAATTTATCTCCCATCATTACACAAAGAATATACCTTCTATTTTTAGCTTATGGAACTTTTTCCATAAGTGCGAATTTGCATAAATTGGGTCATGTGTAACCCAGGGAGCATGTGTATAGGATCTCCCTTCAAAGACACCTTAGTTTTTCAAAGCTATAAAAATAATTCTGCCCTAATTTCAAACTGGAAGCAGTCACTGATTCCTTGTTGAGATGTGATTAATATGGCACTGCAGTTCCTGCCAACTGAATGCTATTTATCAATGTAAAATATGGGCGATGACAATATAGCAGAAATGCTATCCTTTTCCTCTTACATTCACAAATTTTGTATTCATTCACATAAGCTGGGATTTTCAAAGGGGCCTAAAAGAGTTCGGTTAGCTCATCAGGGACTATTCACTGCAATATTTCTCCCTTTGCCAGATAATTTGTCACATACAATCTGAAAAATTCCATCTTGATAAGAAACTGCACTGGAGATTATTATTTACAGTTAAAAAATGCAGTAGTCCACTTGTACCCTCAATACAACTGTTGGAAGGCAAACGTTTAAAATATGCATCTTTTTCAGTAAACATGACTACTAATTTTTCATTAAATAAATACCCTAGCCAACAGATTATGATGCTATTCATATCTTTGGTCAAATTCTCTTTCAGAGAGGGAACGACAAAACAAAACGAGCAGTGTACAAGTTAGTTTGGAAGTTTAAGCATATGACTTGGCAGGAAGTTACACTTTATCTAATGTGACAAAGCTCTGTCCTTGTCTCAGTGGGTCCTGTGCTTCCTGGCAGATTTTGCTGGCCTCAGGGGCTCACTATGACCCTTCACATAGCCCTTCTCTCTCTAGAGATAAGGATCACAGCCTACTGAGCCATTTTCATTATAAGCCAGCATGGGAGAGGAGGAGAAACAACTCTCCCTCGCAGTCTCTGTCTCCCAGTCTCAGTGATTAGTCGGGGAGGGAAAGGGGGCACCCGGGCCCGCCCTCTACTCCGGGCTCCAGCCCAGGGACCCTAATAGCAGCAGTTATGGTAGCTGACTTTAGGAAAATAGGACTTATACAATTCCTTGGGCCACTTCCCCTCAGCAGCCCCCACTCAATATCTCCTTCACCGTTACCTCAGAACCCACTTCCTTGCGCCTGATATGGATTTGTACTGCTTAGTTCCTCCAACCACGTAGTTTCCTCCTAAGCTCCTGACACACACACACACACACACACACACACCTTAGTGACTACCTGGGAGGTTTTTAACTAGTTCCAGCCAGCCCTTGATTGGCTTCAAGTGTCTCAATCAACCTAGCTATCTCCACTGCTTTCTAGAAGGATCTTAATAGGCCCCAGGAGCCTTGATTAATCTGGAGCAACTGCCATTTGGTTACCATGGTACCAGGGATTTGTTTAGCCTGGAGCTGACATACCTGTTCTTCACCACTTTACTATAGTCATCTGGCCTTGCCCCGTCCAACTAATCATATGTAGCAGATAGGCAAGCAGGATCATTTTATCATAGTGCCAATAAAATAAAATGTAGTGGTTGAAGAGGTAGAAGGCCCTTCCATATCAGCATTATAGCGTCACAGTACGGTTTGCTTTCATCTACTTCCGAAACTTAAGCATTCACCAGACGGTGTAGCCTGAAAGTCATTTTTATATAGTCAGATATGATGATACACAGAAATAATACAGCTGACAACCAAAATTTCTGTCTGCAGACAAGGGATGTAAAGAAGCGGAGAGTACCCTACTGTTCATACAGAGTGCAGGTATAAAGGGACCTGCATTCCATTTTTATGTATATTCACACTAATATCAGCACATCGTGAACTTACAGGAAAAAAAGGAACACAGCTGCTAGTGACGGCTTGACATTGAAAATATTTGAGAAATGTTGACAATCTAAATTGAGCACTATTACTACATAAAAAATAATAGATTTTGCATCACTTATGTCACACCAAACAATAGTAAAAAACATGAGAGACTTCTCAAAGGCTTGTAGTAAAGACGTGTTTTAATAAAATAAAAATACTCTCTCAATCTTTACAGTTTCCACTGATTATGTTGACTAAAAGATTAAATGCTAATTCCAGCATCTCAGTTGCGTGAGCAGAATTCAATAAACACAAGTTTCAGGAATATATTTTCAGCATTGGGAGCACAAAATTCTGTACAAATGCATGTACAGTGCCCTATTACAGTGCCCACTGAAGTGCCCTATTACACATATTAATGTCCAGGATGCATGAACACATTTCTGAAGATGACAAATATTTTACACTCTTCTACACTGGTACAGGTATCAATGTAACATCTAAAATGACTCTAAGGAAAGAGCTACAAAAACATTAATCAAATGCCATTCTTAAACTACAGTGGTCATTAACAACAGTGGCAAGAGATATAACGTTGGCAAAGCAACACTGAAAAAATTCTAAATACAGTACAGAACTGTTTACGCGTGAATCCACTTGACGCGCAGTAGCACCATGCTTCCCAGTGCTACCTATTTAACATCCAAGACTCATTAACATGAGGCACAGGAACTTGATATGTAGTGCTACAGAATTGCTCACCAACTCACTGACAGAAATTGACAGGAAGTGCAGAGTGGAAACATGTGGTAGGCCTACTGGCATTTCCTCTTCCTTTTGATTGCCTATATTGGTAAAGACGTATTATGCATGCTTAGTCACGGTCACGCTAGAGAGATATTTGCTCAGGAAAGGCTGAAAGGAATGCCGTTAAGTGGGCCAAGAGACAAAATTTGGAAATTTAATGGGGGATGAATCATTCCAAGCCAGCAAGGGGTTTATTAGTCATTTTAAAAAGTGTCATGGCATAGCGCAGGTATCTATTTCTGGAGAAAGCCGTTCAGCCAATGAATCAGCCATGAACGCGTTTCCTGCCGAGTTAAAATCCTGCAGTATTCAGGACACTGTGAATATGTATGTAATCTTAGATAATTAAACATGTACTGTATGTATAGATATCTTAAGATACTTCAGCATGGCCCTCAACCTGCGGTCCGTTAACACACAGTCATGATGGCTTGATTCCCAACATCTGTGCGTAAACAGGTCTATACTGTAGTCACTTGAACAGTAATAAACACTGATTATGTCAGCTGGACACTAACAATTGCATGTATTTTGTTAATTTAGACCTTGATCCTAAAAACATGCACGTGCACTTTATACAGTTGAATGGTTCCATTAACATCAATGGGGATATTTACCTCTACTAAGTTCAGCATCTGCAAACAAAGTGTTTGTGGGATTGCCTTATGACAGAAGTGCTTATTTATGACCTTCCAAGTGTGTTGTTTTATTCATATGAATTGAAAGACACAGATGCTTACATATAAAGTTGGGTTTTGACTTCTCTTCTCTACTCAGTTCCATTGTAGATTATATTAAACACACTGGTGTAAATACGACATGAAAACTATGATGGATTTAGTATTTTATGACTACTGTCAAAACCTTAAAAGCCAAAAATGCACTTTGAGCATGTAAATTAAGACTAGAAATTCTACAGATGAACATGCATTTTTAAATGAATTGCACAATATTTACTTCAGCCATAAAGTGTTCGCACACCAAATATGTCGCATATTAAGCTAACATATTTGGCATCTCTTAGTATCACTTAAACACAGTGCTGCTTTTACCTTTCACATGTAAATTATACCCATTTTCTAACTAGTCTGCACTTATCTTTTTCTGTATTATTAGTGTTCACTGGGGTTTAACAAGTCATCTTATTTTTACTTTAAGTCCAGCATGCCATCTGCAACGGTTTTCAGACAACATTTAATTACTTCATCTCAAAAATTGTTATCATTCCACTCTGAACATTGACTTTTTTTTTAAAAAAAACCCCTCTATATTAAAGATGCCAATTGTCAAGATGCTTGCATGTAAGTAAAAGAATCCTAACTAATCCCTGCTAAAAAGAGAGGCCACTTAACTGCTGTTACCAACCCTCACTAAAAAAAAAAAAGTGCCCCTCTAAACTACCATTATAGTCAGGGAATCATTAGTATCTGTTTTTCTTCTTCAAATGCTTGCTTATCTCGATTCCACTCTAGGTGAGTCACAAGCAGTATCCATGGAGATGGGCTCAGAATTCACAGTCGTGCATCCTGTAACACTGCTTTACCAAATCCAGCATCATCTTGGACCTGCTGGGTAAGCAGGCAATGAGATGAGAATGTGTGCATAGATGACCAGGTAGCAGCTCTGAAGATGTCCTGAATTGGCACTTGGGCCAGAAAGGCCGCCAATGACACCTGTGCCCTAATCAAATGGGCAGTTACAATCACCAGTGGAGACACTTTCACCAGACTGTAACAGAAACTGATGCAGGCAGTGATCCAAGATGACATCTGCTGGGTGGACACTAGACCACCTTTCATCTTGTCTGCCACCACGACAAGGTGTGTGTCGACTTATGGAATGGCTTGATTCTTTTGATGTAGAAGGCCAGAGTCCTTCCGATGTCCAGAGAACGCAATTTGTGCTCTTCCTCCAATTTATGAGGTTTTGGAAAGAAGACAGGCAAATATATACCCTGACTCTTATGAAAATTGTAAGTACCTTGGGCAAGAAAACTGGGTGCGGATGCAGCTGAACCCTGTCCTGTAGAAAACTGTGTAGGGAAGCTCCGAGGTAACGGCCCTAATCTCAGAGACCTGTGGCTAAGTATGATCGCCACCAGAGAAGAAACTTTCCAAGAGGGGGAGATGACAGCAAGATGCCAGATACTCCATGTCGGGGGACCCATGAGCCACGACAGCATGAGATTCAGGTCCCAAGAAGGGACAGGGCACCGGACTTGAGGGTAAGAAACCAGACCGTCAAGTCATGAGTAAAGACCGACCTGCCTTGTACTGGAGTGTGGGAGGCTGAAAGAGTGGCCAAGTGGACTGACTAAAGTGACAGGCCCTAAAGTTTGAAATGCAACAGATAGTCCAGAATCGACTGCAGCAAAGGCTGCTCAAGATAGATCCTCTGGTCCACAGCCCAGCATGAGAATCGTTGTTAGGTGACCCTGGTGCAGGGCTTCCAGCTGCCCATCAGAACCTGCTGGATACAAAGAATTGCTGTTTTTGCGCATTTAGCCATATAGTAGCCACGCTGTCAGGTACGGCGCTGCCAAGTTTAGATGTAGCAGGCTGCTGTGATTGTGAGACAGAAGATTCAACCAGCGTGGCAGTTGCAGAGGGGCAGCCACTGAGAGGTCCAGGAGCATGCCACCAAACCAGTGTTGGCGAGGCCACGCTGCGGTGATCAGGATACCTCCCGCCTTGTCCTGTTTGATCTTCACTGGGACCCTGTGGATCAATGGTACCGGTGAAAAGGCGTACATCAAAGCTCCTGGCCACGGGAGCAAAAAGGTTTCTGACAAGGAGCTCTTGTCAGTCCCTTGATTTGAGCAGAATAGGTGACATTGTTGTCCCAGGAAATGAACATTTCCTGTTCTGCCAGGGAGTACTCCACCTTTGGATTGCTTGGCAATCTCCTCCACCTACAAGCCCAAATTCAAGGCCACCCTCTGTAGCACGGCTTGGTGCTCCCTAAAGGGTGGGCTGGCCTGCGAGGATGTCGCAATTACTTCATCAGATAAGAAGGATGACTACTACTGGGAGAGGGACCGGAGCCGCTTCCCCTTCCTTTGCTGCAGACAGCTGCTCCTTTTCCCTGGTGTCCGAATCCACTCTGCGCATAAATTCCGGTGCTGCTGGTGCCCAAGGTTGCCTCTCCGAAGCATCAAGGGAAGACTATAGTACTGGCACCATCGGCATGGGCCATGCATTCCAATAGGGCCACTGAGTTGGCCGCTGGCCTTGCTACCATACCGGCTCCGTAGAGGCCGAAACAATTTCCGGGGCCTCCTGAGTTTGATGCTGCCTCGGCGAAGAGCTGAAGTCCCACTCAGACCCCAAGAGTCCCCTTCCGGTGATCAGGGAGGGACTGTGGATGTCTGAGTGTGGTGTCTGACCCTCTGAGCAGGGGAGTGGTTCCCACGGACTGGTGCCAGGAATGCTGGGACTGGTGCCGGGAAGAGGATGGGTCTCATGGCCTCGGGGAGCGAGACCTGCACTGCAGTGTCAGCTGGCGGGAGAGTGAACAGTGCCGGGTGTGCAGGGACTGAAGTCCCATTGTAGGTAATCTGCATCATGCCCACGCTGCCCGTGAGATAAATTGTCTAATCAGGGACCTTGGCTGGATAGACAGGGACCTTACCTTCTGCTCCGGGGACTGGTGGTGCACTACAACCCTCTGAGGTGGTCTCACACACTGTTTGTCCCTATATGGGGGAGGGGACTTTTGCAGCTTCCATCAGCATATGCCGCACCAGCAGTGCTCTCTGATCTTTAGCCCCCTAGGCTGTGGGAGGCCTGGATCCCCTACTGCTCCTGGGAGTCAGATCCTTGCACACTGAGCAAGACTTATAGCCCGGAGACCAGGGTATGCCCTGTCTTGGGGAAAAGTCCTAACAGGGACTCAGACTTACTAACTGCTATACCTGCCTGCCTGCCTACCTACCTACAAAAAAAGGCACAGCAGCACCAGCTAGAAAAACACTGCTGACCACTTGCAAAGCAAGAGAAAGATGCTCTGACCCACCATCACGGGTGGTAAGAAGGAACTGATGGGGTGCAGGGCCAGTGGTACCTAACATCCCGACGCCTGAGCAAGGCACTCCAGAGGGTGCCATGACCAGCCCTATGGATACCGCTACGGCAAAAATCTCCGACAGCTGTGCACATGGACGCACACACACCTAGAATGGAATTAACATGAGCAAGCACTTGAAGAACACTGCATCAGTTTACATTCAAAATGTTTAAAAGATCAGTTATCCCACATGAAAACCATAAATATTTGTTAAAGAGGAGTTATTTAAGCCTTTAATGGAGACAGCAACACTCAAACTCATAGACTAAGGTCAGAAGGGACCATTACGATCATCTAGTCTGACAATGCAGGCCACAGATTTTTACTAACCCATTCCTGCAATATACCTCTCACCTATATCTGAGCTATTGAAGTCCTCAAATCTTGGTTTAAGGACTTCAAGGTACAGACACTCCTTCAGCAAGTGACCCATGCCCCTTGCTGCAAAAGAAGGCAAAAAACCTCCAGGGCCTCTGCCAGTCTGCACTGAAGGAAAATTCCTTCTTCACCCCAAATATGGCGATCACCTGAACTCTGACCATGTGGGCAAGACTCACCAGCCAGATACCCAGGACAGAATTCTCTCTAGTAACTTATATCCCACCCCGTCCAACATCCCATTATATGCCACCAGACCCATCTATTACTATAGTCAAAGATCAAATGCCAAAATTATGTTATCCCTTCACACCATCTCCTCCATAAACTTATCAAGCTTAGTCTTGAAGCCAGATATGTCTTTTGCCTCCACTGCTTCCCTTGGAAGGCTGTTCCAGAATTTCACTCCTTTGATGGTTAGAAACCTTCGTCTAATTTAGAGTCTAAACTTCTTGTTGGCCAGTTTATATTCACTTGTTCTTGTGGCCACATTGGTACTGAGCTTAAATAATTCCTCTCCCTCCATGGTATTTATCCCTCTGACATATTTATAGAGAGTAATTATATCTCCCCATAGCCTTCTTTTGGATAGGCTATACAAGCTGTACAACTGAATCAATACTTCTTTGTTGACTGCTTTAGTAATTTGCATCCATCAATGAACTCAGGCTGTGTCCTACTCTGAAGCAGATCCGGTGACATTTTGTGTTGTCCTTTGTTAAACAGATCTGCTTGGGAGTTACTCATAACTGGAAAATGGACCTTGTTATACTTGGGCAAAGGGACCCCTCCCAGTGCTTGATAAACAACCTGCTCAGGTAATCTGCCAATGTATTCTGAGCCCCCAAGAGGTGGGCTGTTTTTAGAAATACAACAGTCTATATAGATGCCCCAAAATAGCATTGCTTCCCAACAAAATCTGAGGACTGGTCTCCCACATTTGTTTACATAACACATGGTGGTTGTATTGTCGTTCAGCACCTATACACCACTTCCCCAAATGTGAGGAAGGAATTCCATGCAAGCTAATCAGACAGACAGACAGACAGGGAGTTGCTGGCTATGTGTAGGCTCAGCTCTTGGAGAGATCAGAGAATTTGCATCTGCAGGGGTCCCAGGTGAACTATCAACCCAGAGATTGTAGCGGTGGGGTGAGAGGAACTCCCTGGAAGACACTGATTTAGTCTATCCACCAGTGCAGGGAGGATGAGCTATGACTTGGTGTGCACACCAACATGTCTATGTGGTGCCTTTTTGGAGAATACACCTCTGTCAACCAGACCTGAAGGAGTCTGAGCCGCAGTCTAGCGGAATGAACCATACAAATGTACGCTGCCATGTTGCCCCAGAAGCCTTAAACAGTATCTTACCATGATGAGAGGATAAGCCTCTAAATCCAGGATGAGGCTTTGCACTGCCTGAAACCTTGCATGTGGTAGTAAGGTCCTGGACTCAACAACTCCAATGAATTCTGTTTTCTCTACTGGACTCAGGATTGGCTTGTCTGTGTTGATCAGCAAGCCAAGTGCATCAATAGGTGGATCAGATTATGTTCATGCTGGATACCTCCTTCAACCTGGATTGACCTCTTATCAGCCAGTTGTCCAGGTAAATGAATACATGGACCCCTGACCTCAGGAGGAAAGCTGCAACCTCTGCTGCGCACTTTGTAAAGACATGTGGGGCAGCCAAGAAACTAAAGGGTGAACTGAACTGCTTGCTGACAGTGAATCTCAGAAATTTTCTGTGACTCTGATGAATCACCATGTGAAAGCAGGCATCCTTCAAGCAGAGAGCAACATACTCATCCCCCATCTTCAGAGGAGGAATAATGGAAGCAATTGTGACCCTGTGGAGGCTTTTTTAAAACTTATTTAACTGTCATAGATCTAAAATAGGCTTGAGACTCTTTTTGCCTTTGAGATCTAGAAATATCAGGAGTAAAATCCCTGTCCCCTGAACAAATGAGGGATCTCTTCTATAGCTGCTACAAGGAGGAGTGATTGTATTTCTTGTAGCAACTGTTTCATGAGAGGGGACCTTGAAGAGGGATGGAGATTGAGAGGTAGAAATATATCAAAAATGTATATCTCACTTCCACCATGCTTAGAACCCATCAGATTGTTGTCATGTGACTCCAAGTACGACAGAAACAGACCAGATTTGCAAAAATCGGAGAAGAAAAAAGATGGCACTCATAACTGGGAGACTGCTCTCCACCTGCCCATTAAAATGAGTTCTCAGAAGATGCTGTCTGTCTTGATGAACTGGTGACTGCCGAAGTGGAGGGTGGTGGTGGATCTCTCTTGTACCCTCTGCTTCTTCTCTGTGGTGGGTCTTGGGCCTGAGGGACAAACTCCCGAAAATGCTGGGACTAGTGAGAATGGAACACCTTCCATTTCACTGCTGGGGTATAAATGTTCAAGGATTTTATGGCTGCTCTAGAGAGTCTACATAAAGTCTTGTCCAGCTTTTCTGAGAAGGGCAAAAAAGATAAATCTTGGATTGCCTGCTGCACCTTGGGAGGGAGACCAGAAGAGTGTAACCAGGGAAAGCATCTCATCCTGATAGCAGAGGCCAAGCTGTAAGCTGCAGAATCTGCTGCACTGAGACCTGTCTGCAGAGCTGTTCCTGCGACCAATTTTTCCCTCCTCTATTAAAAACTGGAACTCTGGTTTAATCTCATCTGGGAGCTTGTCTTTTAACTCAAACTGTATTCCACTGGGTGAAATCGAAACATCCCAGCAAAGCTTACTGGTTTGCAATACAAAGCTGTAACCTGTCTGTGGAATAAAGGCTCCTTCCAAAAGAGTCCAGTTTCTTGTCCTCTTTTTTGGGGGGTGGAAGGGTGGGGAAGTGGGGAGGATGACACCTGGTGCTCGTCTCTCGCTCTCTCATTTACTGCTGCTACTACAAGGGAGCTGGAAGAGAAATTATACAGGTGCTTGAACCCCTGAGAGTGGGCGTGGTACCTCTTGTGTGTGTGTGTGTGTGTGTGTGTGTGTGTGTGTGTGTGTGTGTGT
>ML677334.1:34373885-34600489 GCA_007922305.1 Dermatemys mawii
TGTGTGTGTGTGTGTGTGTGTGTGTGTGTGTGTGTGTGTGTGTGTGTGTATACACGCTCACACAGAAGGAGGCAGGTAATCTGGGGACTGACAGAGGATCTTGTTAGCTCTTCCTATAAATAAGATTATTTTGGCTGAAGAGACAGATGTCAAAATGTCCACCAGCTTTTGAGACTTTTCCCAGGCTTCCTTTGGGTGGATGTCTAAGGCCATTGCCATCCTTCTCATTAATTCCTGATGGGTCTTAAAATCATCAAGAGATGGAGGAATAAGTGCCGCCACAACTGTCTCATCAGCAGATGAGGAAGAGGATGCCAATGGTACCAAGGGCTGGTTCAATTCCTGGTCCTCTTGCAGCTGGTTATGAGAAGGATCCCAAATTGGTTCAGCACTGGGCTTGGTATTTGATGCTATGATGTTTATGCTCCAGTAAATGGAGCTGGCTGAGGTGGCTGCAGGGCTGCCCCTTGCTGCAACTGAATCTGAAAGCAGGGCAGGCAGGTGGCACACTCTTGATGGTGGGACACTCTAGGCAGGGACACACAGGATCCCACTTCAGAGTCTCATGAAGCCACCTTTTCCTGTGACCTGTCAGTACTGGTGAAAAAGCCTCAAGCTCTGAAGAAAAGAAGAGCAGGGAGATCATCTGTGGCTTTCCCCTGGATGATACCACTTTAAATCAGTACCTTGACGGCTGAATCCAATGAATCTACCCAGTAATTAAGTGAAGCAGTAATGAGGTGAAGGCACTAATGGCAGTACTCTGGGTACCAGTGCCAGGTAAGTATCTTTAACTGGCAGTGACAGCATCAGCAAGAGGTTTAACAACTCTCAAAGGCCCCAGGAATAAATGACATTTGGAAGACACACTGTGGTACCATGATTTGAAGACATGGGAATGAAGGTGCTGTGGGAGCTGATCTGAAAAGGCCCATACTGGGTTCTGAAGTCAAACTCCGCTGCTTAGAGGTATGCTCTGGGGAGTGCTTTCTCCTTGAATGCACTCTTGAGTCTTTAGAGGAGCTCTTTGCATCTTTTGACAATCCTGATATGAAGTCCAATTTCTCATACCTCTTCTTTGGTACCGGCTACACTGATGTGCCTCTTGATACCAGTAGCACTGGAGATGTGCTACTCACCAATGCTGAGATGCTCAATATCCAGACTAAGGTTAATGGCTCAAGATGGAGAATGTAGCACTGATTTGAGCAGTAAATATTTTAGTCTGGATGCAATCTTTTTTAGAATGGGGCTGACTATAGTGGAATATAGATACCTAAATTTAAGCACCAACTCCAAACATTTTGGCTTGCTGCTTTTACAATGCTTTTTAAAAAGCATAATTTGTCACAACTAGCCATCTCACAACTGAGCAGGTGGGACAATGAGTGTAACTTATCTCCAAGTTTCTGTGCAGCTAAGCAGGAACACAGTATGAGCAAAATATTTAAAGTTAGGTAGTAAGCAGGTGGCAAGCTATGATTATTTTTTCTTTGGCTAAGAATTGTGTCCATCCTACTGTGTGTTAGTCTCTCTCCTCCATTTCCCTTTCTGAGACACCTGTTTGTCTCATTCCCTCATTATATCTCGTATTTCAGACAAAGTTCTTTGGGGCTGGGACTGATATTTTCTATGTCTGGACAGCATCTAACACAACGGGGCCTCAACACAGATGGCCTCTGGGTTGTGGAAGTGAGAAAAGGGGACTTGAGTGCAGCTATCTTAGTTCTGTTAGAGACAGAGCAAGTCAGGCTAACCCTAATAACGTGAGACTTGTAAAGGCGGGGCTGGTGTAAGAGTATGGGAAAATTGCTAGTGATGCTGTTTTGACCTTGCCTTGAGATAATGAAATGTTAACTGTAGCAGGAAATGTTGAAATAAGTAAGATATCAGGAAGAAAAATGTATAAACAGGACACAGCTTTATGTAACGTAAGGGTATAAATATTTGCTCCATATTGTTTGTACTTTGAAGATTTACTGAGGGCAACGGTACTCTCTGTCCAAATTGTATTCTTCCCTTGCAATTGCTTGAAAATAAACGGTCTCTGACTTGCTTACCAAACGGAGAGTGAGGACTTGTTTTCTTTCACGGGTGCTACCACAATATAAAGGTTGCATACTTTTATTTTAAATAAACTCATGAAAAAGTCCCAGTTAGCCAGGAAAGAGATCCACCGATTTCCAGCTGAATAGTGCATATCTCAAGCCCCACTAAACATAACGACTTGAGCAGAAATGCCTCTAACCAATATTTTCCTAGCAGCTCCAGTGAATCTTTAAAAATTAGTCAGTGCTCTACCAGTTTTGTAAAAGTCCTATGTTTCTGAAACTGAAGGTTTGGATTTTAAATGAACTAATGATTAGAGTGGCTCCTATTAACATTAAGACAGGAGTGAATCTGAGAAGTCTACAGGTTAGCTTCTTAGAGGACTATATCACAGATAGCATTAATTCTTTCTACTGTTCTACATAATTGCCTAATCTGAAGACAGATGGGTTAACTGAGGAATCTGCATAATCCATGAACAAAATATATCACGCGTATGCAGAAGTCACTGTACCCTTAGGTTTTGCCTAATATACTACAAGTTGTTCTTGGTTGTCCAATTAGGACCAAAATTTGACCTCCACCAACGAAACGTGTAAACTTGAATGCCATGATCTCCACATTAGTGGGTTTAAAATAAATAATTTCAAAATCTCATTTTTCTTCTTCCTGAAGTCAGAAAAATCTAAATTTAATTTCTCCAACAGAATTTGTAAAATTTTGGACATAACACATGCAGGTTTTTTTTTTATTACAATCAAAGTAGCCCAATTGTACTACAATCACTGGCTGTCAGAAGTGCTATCGAGTAACAATTATGATTAAGAAGGGGAAACAATTTTCCAAAGGCCTAGTCTGGGACTGGTTTCTCAGAAGCTCCCAACAGATGTATATCTTTTGGAAGAGGAAGACAAACAAAGTACCAGTTTTGCATTACTAAGCAAAATGAAAAAATAGTTGTGTGGATGCCAATTTTTGGCTCAGTAATTTATAAATTTGGAGAGGGAGAAGGGAAGAATATGGCAATAAAGAAAGTGCACTTTTGAAGTTCTTGATAGATGCATTAACACATCAAACTTTTACATGCAAACATTTTAGGAAAGACACACACAAATTAAATCCAATACAAAAGCTTCCCAGCTTCTTGAAACTTTGAGACAAATTCCTCTTCCCCAGTGTCAGGTTTTGTTGTTCCTTATCTTTCTAATTACTCTTTCAGAATATTTGCTGCCTTCCCTGTTTCAAGTTTCGTTCTTGCCAGCTCATTTAAAAGAGTATTAGAATAAAATGCAGGCTAAAAAGTGATGATTTAGAACAGAAGCTGAAAAGAAAATTGCCTTTTCAAATATCAGAATGGTACTTAAGAAACTGATGTTGGGAAGGGGCAAGGAAAGTGGAATGAAGGAGACTAAAAGAAACGAAGACCATGAAAGTGGAAAGGGAGAAGTGAAAGCATGAAAATCTTCTGACAAAGAAAAAAAAGGTGGCAAGAAATTTCTGTAACACATTAAGACTTTATATTCTTTAATGATAGAGACAGTGAAAAGGAGAACATGCAGAAGAATTCACCTTGCATTTCAGCATTTATAATAATACTTTGTATTTCTTTGGCACCTTTGAGGTTCTCAACACTGCTTTCAGAGATAAAGTTAGCTCCAACAGTCAGCCAAGTAATTGTCAGCTACATTTTATAGATGGAGAAACTGAGGTACTGAGAGGCTGCCTAAATTTAGTCAATTAAATCAACAGGAGCTACTGAATGCTTAGCACTTTTGAAAATTAAGAACCTAAAATCCATACTTTGGAACCTAACTAAGACTCCCACTTTTGAAAATCTTGGCTTACACGACCTGTCCAAGACCACAAAATGTCTGTGGAAGGACTCCCAGATCTCTTAGCTGCAAGTTCTATTCCTTAAATCACAAAGCCAGTCTTTCTCCCCTTTTATTTTAGTATCTTAATTCAAAGGTGAATTAATGTTTTTAGGGCAGACTGATTAATAGAAACTCACTGTAACACTGGCCAGTTAACCCTTTAAAAAACAAAGAGAACTTCAAAATAAGATCCCAGAGTAATCTCCCCTCTGAAAGTAGGTGTATGAGGTAAGCAAAGAGAAAAAGTTCTGAAACAAAACTGATAATGCAGCCAGCTGTATATTTTATTTGATAGTCAAACAACAAATCCAAAGTAAAGAATAAAACTTAGAGCTGAAATTCACATGCAAGAACCACTTGTTTTGGGATATAAATTATCCTAATAAATTCTACATCATATAAAATACAAACACAGCTTATTCTCTTTGGGGTTTCTACCAATACAGTTAAGGAAGCCCTATAACGAATTAAACTTATTTGTAACACTACAGCTGTTCACCTATTTCTGTTAATTTCCTTTAGTAAGATATTGCAAGAGTTGAAATCATTTTTATTTTTAAAGAGGTAAGCTGAATGAAGTGTTATCAAGTAACAAAAAAAATTGTGATCTTAGAAAAATTTAATTTACAAATAAGTGATCCTTAGCTACACTTTCATGTACCTGAAGGATGAGTGCTCCCCGTGGACCGGTAAAGTGAGGGGAGGAGCTGGAGACTGGATATACAGAGACTGGACAGAAGACTGAGAGCCCTTCCTGATTAGCTTTCCAGTGTTGGGATCATAAAGCCGAACTTCAGGACCCGGCTGAAACTTTGGATGGATGGGCGTCGGGTGAAACAGAGCAGTCTGGAACGCACTGTGTGTATCAGGAAACGTGGCAGGGCTGTTCTCTCTGTTGAACGTAATTTTTAAAAAGTTACATTAGAAATTTACTTTAATTATTTGTACCTGGAAATGGAACAATATTTCCCTTTCAGAGAAAGGGCACATCAGGCTGACAAAACAGAGCACTGGAGCAGTCACGCAGATTATTACAGGGCAAAATGATCTGCCTTTATTCTAAAACAGAAAATAAATTCCTTAGGAAGGGTGTTTTCAGTACACATGAAAATTCCACAGAACTTAATAGGAATAACGTATGCAAAAAGAGAGAACAGACAATGTCATACTTTTTCACTAAAATGAAAATATTCCCAAACAGCAATCTTAAAACATCTCTCAAAATTTGTATTTTAAAATGTTTCAGAAACTAATTTCCTTTGTAGAATTAAAATTAATGCAGAATATTTGTAGATACTAATATAAACCAGATCAAATGTGCGTGCACACACAGACGTTCATTATTGCTCCTAAAGCAAAACAAAAAAAAATAGCACAGCAACTTCTGCCTCAAAGAAATTATTTACAGAACACCAAATTAATTTACTACTGCACTAAACCACATATATGACTACTTCAGAAAAAAGCTATTAAATGATGCCATCAAATACGTCCGTCATTTAGATTAATACCATGTGGAAACATATACACATACAATAGCATGGATAGAAGAACTAGCTATGCATTATATAGTGATGTAAGAAGGAGGCAAACCTATCTTAAGGGTGTTTCACAAAAGTAAGTTTATCTCAGATATTTATACATGCCAGCCTTTTCAAGTTCTGCCACAACACTGAGATTTAAGATCAACAGATACTTTATAGATAAAATTACCCATTTCTCCAATGTTCTTAGTAAATTAATTTTATATACAAATAGGACCTCTTCAAGAGTTTATCTGCTTTTATAATTTAGTCATCACTGAAGTTGTAAGACCTCTAGGATCGCAATCATTGCCATAAACAACACTGACAGCAGAGGATTTGACTTCAGAAAAAATGCACATGCTGCTACACATTAGTAATTCAAGTCTTAGTTTGTATTTTAAAAGTCTCTGTAGTAAGAATATGAAAAAAGTATACAATGCCAGAGCAACATTTTATGTAAAATGAATGTGCTCAGTATATGGATGAGAAGACGATCACTGCATCGCACTGAAACTGCAGTGTGAATATTAAGTAAGCGGGAAAGTCATCATTTTGGTCTTAGAGAAAGTGATGCTGGCAATTCACCGAATGACATTCTGCTAAGGATTACTTTCTGTCTGGAGGCGCCATCTTATGGTGAAAGGATAACTAATGTTTTAGAGAATATTTGGGGATTTAAGATCTCATGGCACATTTTAAAAACGAGTGAAGTTACAATCTACTGTGTTTACTTTGGCCAAAATTTTCAAAGCTCCTAGACTCCTGTTTAGGCTTCTAATTAAAAACAGCCTCATTTTTAGACAGATAGGGTTTGCTGTGTGCCCAATTTATGGTACAAATGTTAATCCATGCACATGACTTCAGTTAAGTGTTCACCAAGGGATGGCAGTAAGCAATTCCTAACCTGATGTCATTCCTTAAATCAGCAATATCACTTTTTACAGCAATGTGAATTTTCCAAAGCCATCTCCTATAAAAAGATCAAGCTTATCTTATCAGTTTGCAAGACAGACAAGAACAACTGATGTGGTACAAACAAGAACACAGCCAGGATTTACAAGGTCTAGGACAAGAAGCAAAAGCACAATTTCAATCGGAAGCCCCTTGCCATGAGCTCTTTCAGTCACATCACCTTCTTCAAGAGGGGCTTATCTATAGTGGTGTCTGCCCTGCCCCCTCTGGTATTTTTCTTTAACCTTTCTTCTGCTTCTCCTCTCCCATTCACGGTCTATTCTCTTCCTATTTGCTGTTCACCTTACTCCATTGTTTCTGTCTCCTTCCTTTCTTACCACCCTTCCTTCATTTCACCCATTTTTTTCCTCCCATCAGTGTTTTCCCCTCTGCTCTCATATTTATCCTCTCCTTTTCTCTTCCAACCTCTCCCCCCATTTTTTCTTCTAACATTCTGTTTTTGTCCTGGGTTTTTCTCCCTTTCCTGCTCTTGGCTACCATGTGTAAAATGGCTAACTGGTCAGGTTTCTCACATTCTCTGGATCTGTGTGCTCGCAGGGTGGAAGACTGTCATGCTACACTTCCATTCCTGGTCCCTACTGGCCATCCACAGCACTAGTATGCAGCACCACTGGTCAGACCTGCTGCTGCTGCTTAATTTAAGTCCCCGCTTGTGGTACTACTAGTCCTAGGGACTTCCCTGAACTCCAAAGCTTGGATCAGCTGTCTTCCCATGATAGTCCTGCATGCAAATAGGACAAGAAATTGGCTGAATTATGGTATGGAATTTTCATACAAACCTTACATCTCACATACAATTCTGGGTTCATCACACCTTATAAATCAACTCTCTATACAGTATGAGAATAAAACCAATCATAACACAATCAGCCTATCTTTGGTCCTTTTTTTTTTTCTGCATACTAAATTTTACCTTTGTGTTTTGATGTAGTCATCCTTTAAGGGAAAGAGCTGCTCCTCTACCTTGTCCCAACGCTCCAAGCAGCTCCACAGCCAGTCAGGGTTTACAACATGGAGGTGTTTACAATCCAGAGCTTGCCGCACTTTTTCTGTGCCTATTATTAAGTCAAACACAACATTACAGTGTTCTGAACAGAAAAGAAGAGGCTTACATTTTTAAATAGGATATTCTGGACCTTTTTTGAAAGTTATCAGTTGGCTCAAAGACATTGTAAGTCATATTAAAACAAGTCTAAGCCTTGGCTGCACTAAGGTATTTTACAGGAAGCTTATTAATGGTGAAAATTTGTGAAATTCCTTAGTGCTGTCACAGCCAGTGTTCTGCTAACACTCATTCAAACTGGAAGCAGAACCAAACAATTCATAACACTTGAACATTTCTACACTGAGTAAACAGGCAAAAAATATAAAAGGAACAAAAGTTACATATTTCCAAAAACACAGCCTTGTATCAAAAGATATCTCAGTCTAAAGCATGAGTGGCTAAAGAGTGGCCCATTCAGTACCCCATAAAACCTAAGCATATTTCATATAAGATTTATGCATACAGTGTTCTGTTATACCAAGGAGTTATACCACACTAACTGTCAAGTACATGGTCACCCCTTTTCGATTTGCCACGAGTGTAGCAGGAGCGAACGCCTACACCAAAGCGGAAATCATGGATTCTTTAGTGTCAAATGGGAGTACTGAAAGTAAAATTACTCAGGACAGCAAGCATGTTGTAAATATGCACCCTGGGACAATGCAACATATCAGCAAAAGAAAAAAAGGAAACCGTAGAACCATTGTGGCCAAAGGCCTTAATTTATAATGTAGTGCAGACTAAAATCGATATGAGAGGCACTGGAAAGAGCAAAGCGCCAGCTAGATTGCTACAGATCTCTCCAGAGAACTACCATGATCAGCAAGACCAACAAGTAAAAAAGTGAAAGGAACTCTCCAGCCTACTAAAAGAAAAAGGGAAGAAAATGTATATTTAAGGGAGCTGGAATTAAGTGGGCAAATGGGAAGAGATTAGATCTAAGAAAAAGAGAGGAATAAGTTCTTGATAAAGAACAGGAAGCAGTTCTTTATCTTGATTAAAAACAAGAGATTAGCAAAAAGTTTGATGGCTGGGATGATGCAGTCTCTTGTACTAGGTGTAAGTGAGGAGACTAGTTGTACTATTTTGGACATAATACATTTTGGGTTCGGGCAGACTACTTTACCAAAGTTGCAAAAGATAAAGACTTAATAAATAAGGTTCCCCAGAGGAACCCAAGATTTTTGGGATGCATGAAGTCCAGAACTGCCTGCATGTATAATGCCCAAGTCCCTCATAAGTGATAGAGAGTATGCACACCATCATCTCATTTTCATTTGTAAGGGATTGAAGGAGAGGAAATTCTCTCTCATACTTTTAGAAGAAGAGATAAGTTTATGGAGAGCACTTGTCAGGCCCCCACTGAATGGGGGCCACATATTCAGGGTTCCACATATTCCAGAATTCTGCAGAATCGTGCTCCAGAACCTAATCTTTCGTTTAAAAAAAAAAAGTTATTTTTAGTCCTCAGGGTTATGAAGAAAGCAATAAAAAAAACTGAGGATACATTCTCTTCTTTAATCTGTAGAAAGCCTGAAACAGTAATTCAGAGATATGAGCAGCTCCCATTAATTTCTTTAGGTTAACAACACTGAACACTAAAAATGCCGCTGCCGGCCCAAAACCCCCCACTTGGACAACAAAACTTCCAAATTTCTCTGTGACAACTTCTACAATGTAAGTATGCATAGTTGTTACAATAATCTGCATCGTACAGCTAACTGAAAATATGAAACAAGGCAATGAACATTGAGTAAACTGAGGGCATTTTGTGGACTGCCATCTTAAGATTTCAGTTAGTAATAAGAATTAAAGTATTTAATGCATACATGACCTCCCTAGAGTGAAATTTAGTGAGTCAATTTAACTGGATAGAGAGAGAGTATTACTACATAAAGCTTCCTCTCCTCTCTCCCCCTTCCGCCCCCCCCCCCCCGTCACTCCCCATCCACTTTTTACTTTTAGGCCCACTCTTGCTGAGAAAGTATCAATCCAAAAGAAAAAATACTGCAGGATAGCATGGACTGCGCCCTCAGCAAGTTTGCAGATAACATTAAACTGGGAGGAGTGGAGATATGCTAGAGGCTAGGGATAGGATACAGAGGGACCTAGACAAATTAGAGGATTGGGCCAAAAGAAATCTGATGAGGTTCAACAAGGACAAGTGCAGAGTACTGCTCTTAGGACAGAAGAATCTCATGCACTGCTATAGACTAAGGACCGAATGGCTAGGCAGCAGTTATGCAGAAAAGGATATAGGGGTTACAGTGGACAAGAAGCTGGATACGAGTCAACAATGCGCCCGTGTTGCCAAGAAGTCTAATGGCATTTTGGGTTGTATAAGTAGAGGCATTGCTAGCAGATCAAAGGACGCAATAATTCCCCTCTATTTGACATTTGAGAGTCCTCATTTGGAGTACTGTGTCCAGTTTTTGGGCCCACACTACAAGGAGGATGTGGAAAAATTGGAAAGAGTCCAACAGAGGGCAACAAAAATGATTGGGGGCTGGAGCACATGAGTTACAAGGAGAGGCTGAGGGAACTGGGATTATTTAGTCTGCAGAAAAGAAGAATGAGGGGGGATTTGATACCTGCTTTCAGCTACCTGAAAGGGAGCTCCAAAGAGGATGGCTCTAGATTGTTCTCAATGGTACCAGATGACAAAAGAAGGAGTAATGGTCTCAAGTTGCAGTGACGGAGGTTTAAGTTGGATATTAGGAAAAACTTTTTCACTAAGAGGGTGGTGAAGCACTGGAATGGGTTACCTAGGGAGGTGGTGGAATCTCCTTCTTTAGAGGTTTTTAAGGTCAGTTTGGACAAAGACCTGGTTGGGATGATTTAGTTGGGGATGATTGGTCCTGCTTTGAGCAAGGGGTTGGACTAGATGACCTCCTGAGGTCCCTTCCAATCCTGATATTCTACAATTTATGAATATTTTAGACCTTCCAGCTGGTAAAACTTTTGAAGTGGTGTGGAACAGCTACTTCAACCTGCTACATATTTTAACTCTCACTCTTTACAGATTTATTTCCTTTGCAGATTACCCTCTCTCTCCCATCCCCCAACTGACTTACCTATAGTCATTATCCAAGCTAAAAGCATTATAAAAGTTTGACTTTTTAAGCTCAGTCTGAGCAATCCATGTTATCTGTCCACAGACCTGTGTTAAAGATATGTGAAACCCGACTCCCCTTAAAAAGTAATAAACCAAATCAGATAGTAGACTGGCAGACCTCTTCAGACTGTCTCCAAAGTCTAAGTGCTCTGATCCCCACAATACACTGTAAAAGAAACAGCCTGCCTAATATGAATTAGAAGAGCCAAACTCAGAGGAACAAGATCTACTGACAAAAGGTGGAAGTAAAAACTCCAGTTCACACTGCAGTTTGATCTCTAAGCACCACTGGTATTTCACTAGACTTCCAATCTTATTACGGCCCATTCACAAAATGAACGTCACTGAATTCCCTGACCTGAACAAGAGCTTTGTGTAAGCTCATCTCTCTCACCAATAGAAGTTGGTCGAATATATAAACTATATTACCTCACCCACCTTGTCTGTCTAATATCCTGGAACAGACATAGCTACAACAACACTATATACATTAAAATGCTTGTCATGTAGCTTTCTAAAGTCCTATAGCTTTGTAAAAAAATATTATGACTGGGTAATGAAGTGGGATGAAATTGGTGAAAAAGTCACAATTTATTCTGCTTTTAAAAAAAGAAGGAACCTTTTTAGTGCCTAACACATTGACACTGTCCCATTTACAATATTGCCAAAGACAAACCCTGTCAAGAAACTGCACAGCTTTATCTTCTAGCTCGGTGGTCTTCAAAGTGGGGTGCACGAACCCCGAGGGTGTGTAAGACCATCTCCAGGCATGCGCGAGATCCTGGCGCCGCCGATCCGGCCCAGGAGACCACCTAACTCCCAGGTTGTCTATTTTGTCCCACCAAAATGCCGCCGCGGAAAGTAGATGCTCCCGCTTTCTGCGGTGGCATTTCGGCGGACATATTCCCCAGGGGCCGCACGAGTTTTTCCTCCACGAAAGGGGGCCACGGAGGAAAACCTTTGAAGACCACTGTTCTAGCTAAAGCTCAGGTGATGAAAGCCAAGCAAGGCGTTTTATATTTAGGCTCAGAAGGATTCAATTTTTTTTTTTTTTAATGTTAATTTCACCATCCACCCACAAAGAGTAAAAACAATTTCCAAAAACAGAATTTTACAGATATGCTACGAAAAAAATACTGCTTGAGAACTCAGTCTGATTTAAGGATATTTACTCTGTATGTTTTGACATATGATGTTGACAATTTGTGTTTTAATGGTTATGAAACTTTAACTCTCTGAATCTCAATGTACATTGTTGTTATTTAAAATGGTCTCATGCCTCTCCCCTCCCCCCAGTAAATTTTCATAGTTGTGGAAAATTAACTATGTAATTTTTTTAAAAAAGCTTAAAAATCATCAATATTGTCTGTCAAAGTTTTAAAAAAATTATCAAAATTATAAAAAATAGAATTCTGCCAATCCTATTCATATTTGTTCAGAGATCAGCTGAAGCAATGGAAATAGGTGCTGGCGATATTTGCAACACGGGAGGACTTTTTTTTTTTTTTTTTTTAATCCCACTCCTGGCCCACAATCACATTATTTTTATCCCACTTCTGCTACTATGGCAGCGAGTCCATGGAATGCCAGTTTCTTCACACGCAATCCAAAATCCTCTTGTGCCCCTTTTCCTCCAATTTGCTCACCACTGAGCTATCAGCGATATCCAACAGAAATTCGATACTAGCCACACTGCTAGCCACACCTATGGTTTTGAATTATTCTTATTAGCCACAATTCAATAGTCTATAGCCACATGTGGTTAGTGGCGAACATATTGGACACTGCTGGTTTAGATTATAATTTGGGACACATCAATCAACACACATCTGTCTTGTCTACAGTATGCTATGGGTCTTTAATTCCCAGTGGCCTCCCACCCTGGCTTTAATTTGACAAGTTTAACATCTTCCAAAGTCTATAAATGGCCAAAGAATCTCACACATAGAATCTCACGCCTCAGACTGCTTGAATACATTTTAAAAAGAAATCTGAAAAAACAGCAAAAATTTTAGTCACAGCACTTTTAAAAACAAAATAATGTAAGGTTATTTAGACTATCACAAACTGTTATAAAAATTCATGCGGTTCATAAACTATAAGCATTTGGAATTGCTCCTCAAACTCTAAACACTAATTATAGTCCTCCTTCCCCTCTTAAAATGGAAACTCTAGTACAACCTGAACTTTACCCAAACTGACTGTAGTAAAATAAGCTCAAACAGAACATATGTCCACAAAAAAGGAAAAAGGCTGTCAGACTGTACAGCACAATGCACAGAAATGCACTGTATATTTAAAAGGAAACAGTCAAGTTTTCTGCAAATGCTTATTAATGCTCTGCCATTATGTGGCAAACAGCAAGATGCTGTCTCACCTATCTCAGATTAAAAGAAGGGGACATGCAAAGAAGCACACCAAAGTCTGTGTGTGTAAGAGTGGATACTTACATTATTTTGCACCCACATGCCCTGATCTAGATCAGAGTTCTGTTTTGATAGATTTGTGGAGACAGAGGTAGAGGCTCTGTCCCAAAAAGTTTACAATCTAAGGATGTATAAAATTCTCATTGTGCTGCAGCCTCAAGAAAATACTAGACACCAAAGATCCAGCTAGCATTCTACATCTTCCTCTGCTTATCAACTGCTTTAACAAAGTGCACAATTTATGTTTTAGACTCTGACTTCACTCCAGTGCCCTTGGCGTCCTTGTTGCTGTTTACTGTCAGGGACTTGATGTCACAAAATGCCTCCTAGCATATTACTTGTTTTGTCACTTCATATATTCTGTATAAGGAGCCAGGATTGTACTGCAAACTAATTGCCAGACACAATTACCTACAAATCCCAAAGGCACGTGTCTTTAGGTGGTCTTTTGATACATTTGTCAACAGTTGTTAGACAAAGACATATGGTATCCGTGTGGAAATAGTGTTAAAGAGGTAGGACTACCTGAAGAAAAAAGACAGAGCTGCAAAATTTCTACAGGTTACCCATAACATACAACACAGATGCATTAGTGAAATTCATATACCAGCTTGTAAGCAGCCACAACAGAATGAGCACAAAATGCTAATAGGCAGCTGAATAATTGTGTGTCCAACTATGTTGTAAGGGCACAATTCCCACCTAGAAATCTTAGGTCAGCAGTTCAGAATTTCTACGCCAAAGGGCAAGATATAGCACAATCACTACTATCTATATATAGCAGAGAAAAAGTAACTCCACAGCCACATACAAGCTGTATGATTCATATGTTCTGCAATAGGTGTGGGAAAAGATACAATGGTGTGTTACCTTCATGTAGGTACCCTTTTCCCACCACTGCTATGGAAATTTGCTAAACAGTTACACAGGACTACATTCCTGATGAATGGGTTGTAAAGATGAGCTACTCTCTCTATTACTTAACATTCCACACAGTGAAGTCTCATTTGTATTGCAATAGTGTTCACACACAGTATTGTTAATTCATTTTCAAATCATTAATACACTTCGTTCACATACTATGATGTAGCATATTAATAATTAAAACCTAAAGTTAAATCTAATATTTATATTAAGCTAACAATAGTGGATGATTCATTGAAGGATGTGCAGTCATTAAAGGCATTGTGATATAAACAGTTTTGCGAATTGAGTTCTTATTTAGTCTCGGGGTTTTTTTTATTTTGGTAGAAAGATACCATACACTCCTAACAAAATCATGTTAATAGTGAAATGCATTCCAGAAACAAACACCCAAAATGTTTCATTGTTTCAAACTATGGGTCAGGACCCCAAAGTGGCTTGTGACCCCATTAAAATGGGGTCACCCGGGCTGGCTTAGACTTGCTGGGACCAAGGGCTGAAACCCAAGCCCCACCACCCAGGGCTCAGGTTACAGGCCCCCTTGCCTGGGGCTGAAGCCCTTGGGCTTCAGCTTTGCCCCCGCCTGCCAGGAGCAGTGGGGCTCAGGTGGGCACAGGTTTCTCTCCACCCTCCTGGGGCCATGTAGTAATTTTTTGTTGTCAGAAGAGGGTCATGGTGCAATGAAGTTTGAGAACCCTTATGTGCCTTACTCTCCAGCAAGCCTTGAATAATACTGGTATTTTCAAAGAGCAAGTGTTAAAATTACACCACAGAGGGCAATTTTACAAACAATCACAATAAATCTACACAATTGCTTTCAAGAACAACCAGAACTGGAACCTGATGTATATTTTTTGCAACAATTTTGTGGAGAGTTCAGAAATATTTTCTTGGCTCTACTACATGTAAAGTTTATTTTGTACACAAGGAAGCACAAGAAATAAAATCTAACTTTATCATTTGCATTTTGATAGTGACCAAATACCCCAAACAGATTCAAGACCTCACTTGACAGAGTGCTGTATGAACACACAGAAGGCTATTATTCCTTGTCAGATAATCTAATCTGAAAGAAGATACACTAAGTGTTAACAAACAATAGGGAAGTGAGAGGAAGAGAAGGAAATTGATTAAACGATTTTGTAGGTATATTAGCTATTGCATAACTCAGTGGCTCAAACATCCCCCCTCACATACAGAAGAAATCAGCTATCCCTGACTCCCACGCAACCAAGCCATGGCATTGCCAGGACGCTCTGTTATAGGTGTCACAGCAGAGGAAAGTGTTAAGGAGAGTTTTGAAGGAGAGATTTGTGACTACATTAGAAAGGGCATTCATGCCTAAGGCTCAGCATTCTACAAAGCAGAGACATTTGTACAACTAAAAAAGATTCTATAAAAGTGGTTATCATCAAAAAGAACAACATTTTTGTTAGAGCAAAATTGGAGTGTTTATGACAGTGGAACTAGCTGGGACAAAATATATTTTTTTAAAAAGTGACAGTACTTCAGGAAAGAGCATTATATTGGATACTTTAAATTACATTACATGAAGGCAGACAACTAAATATTGACCAGTTTTATAAGTGCTTGCATACAAATGCTAGAAGTCTAAATAGTAAGATAGGTAAACCTGAGAGTCTGGTATTAAATTAGGATATTGATATAATAGGCATCACAGAAACTTGGTGGAATGAGGACAATAATCAATGGGACAGGGTAATACCAGGTATAAAATACATAGTGATGACAGAGTAGGCCACACTGGTGGGGGAGTGGCACTATACGTAAAAGAAAGAATAGAGTCAAATACAGTAAAAATCGTTAATGAATCCAACTGCACCACAGAATCTCTATGGATAAAAATTCCATGCTTGAATAATAAGAGTTTAGCAGTAGGAATATACTACCAACCACCTGACCCCAACGGTGGTCTATGAAACACACAGAGATAATTAGATGCTACAAAAACAAAACTCAGAAATAATGGGGGATTTCAACTATACCCATACTGACTGGGTACACGTCACCTCTAGATGGGATGCAGAGATAAAACTTCTAGACACCATTAATGACTGCTTCTTGGAGCAGCTAGTCCTAGAACCCATAAGGGAAGAGGCAATTCTTGATTTAGTCCTAAATGGCACATAGGATCTGTTTCAAGAAGTGCATATAGCTGAAACATTTGGTAAATAGCAACCATAATGTAATTATATTTAACATCCTCATAGGAGGGAAAATACCAAAGAAACCATCACAATAGCACTGAACTTCAAAAAGCAGAACTAAACAAAAATGAAGATGCTAGTTAACAAAAATTAAAAGGAACAGTCATAAGGGTGAAATGTCTGCAAGCTGCATGGAAAGTATTTAAACACACCATGATAGAGGCTCAAACTTAACATATACCCTTAAATAAAACAAAATCAAAAGAACAGTCAGAGGACCAAAATGCTACCATAGGTAAAGACCAGAGAAAAAGAGCAAAAAAAAAAGACAAAACCATTTTTTTTAAAGTATCTCAGCTGCAGGAAGTCTGTCAAAAATCAGTGGGACCACTGGACAATCACAGTGCAACAGGAGCACCAAAGGAAGACAAGGCCATTGAAAAGAAGCTAAATGAATTTGTTATATTGGTTTTCACTGCAGAGGATTCATTTTAGGTAACAAAGATGAGGAACTGTCCCAGTTGAGCAGGTTTTGGAATAAACTGATAAACTGAACAATAAGTAGTCACCAGGACCAGATGACATTCACCCAAAAGTTCTGAAGGAACTCAAATATGAAATTGCAGAACACTAACTGTGGTACATAATCAGATGCTTAGATCAGCTTCTGTACCACATGACTGGAGGATAGTTAATGAAATGCAATTTTTAAAAAAGCTCCAGAGGCCATTCTGGGAATTACATACCGGTAAGCTTAACTTCAGTATTACGCAAACTGGATGAAAGCACAGTAAAGAATAGAACTGTCACACAGATAGATGAACACAATCTGTTGTGGGAAGAGTTAATATAGATATAGTAAAGGGAAATTATGCCTCACTAATCTATTAGAATTCTTGGGAGGGAGGGGGGATATCAAAGGATTCTAGGCTAGATGGATCATTTGTCTGACCCACTGTGGCCATCCTTATGTTTTTACTTACAAGCTTGCAAGCTTAAAGTCACCAAAGGCACGCAAAAAGGCCACATGAAACACACAAACTGCAGTACTAATTTGTAAGCAATACCAAATGTTCACTCTTCATGGAAAGTGAAATACTGAGAGCAAACTAACAAAAACCACCAACATAGTCAAAATAATTTTAGCTGGTTTGTCTTTTTTTAAAAAATTATCTTATTGCGTGAGAGCCTAGGGATCTAGGATCCTCATACCAAAATCAGATGAGATTAAAAATATCCACTCACTATTGGAGAAGGAAAGCTCTTCTTGGTGGGTGGAGGGGATACAAGCCATTTATTTCTGCAGACATGACGTTTTCATTTAAAATTAAGGTTGTCAAATGATTCAAAATTCACAATTAATCAAGAGATTAAAAAGTAGTCACAATTAATTGTGGTTTTTAATCACACTGTTAAACAACAGAATACCAATTTTATTATAAATATTTTTGGATATGCACAACAGCCCCGTAAGATCAAGTTTTTTTATACCTAGGTCTACAAATTAGATAATAAAATACACAAGAACTTCCCAGAAAACTGGATCGTCAGTTCCCAGTCCTCTTACGAAACCAGTAAGCCAAACAGGATAGAATATGTATATTATTATGAGACTTATATATAGCCTTTCAAAACTAGGTCTTCCTAAAATAGTGCACTGAGCTTTTACTTTGCACCAATAAGGAAGAGACAACAAGGGGACACACAAAAATCAAGTTATTATGCTAGCTTCCTGCATTCTTTCCTCAATACCTATTCAATCAAACATTCAAGGATTATTTTCCCCTCGCTCTAGCTTCTTTATTGTGCTGAAAATGCAAGTGTGTAATTATCTGGAGTCAAACTGTCATGGAAATATTTTGGTCATAAATTCAGGATTATTGCTTTTATGCAAAAAACAAACAGATTGGTGACGATAAGAGGCAAAGCCCCTTTGAAATGAGACATTTTATAATTTGGAATGGAAAACCCTGAAGAACACAAGAGATCAATTTAGTGATTTTTATGACTAAAACACTATCAAGCCCTTTACATTTCTAATGGAATGCAACTCACATTTTGTGCTTAATTCTTATCTGATAGATCTGCATTGACATCAGTGCAATTCTCAGAGTAATATCTGCTCAGTAGCAACTGCAGCAGAGCCCAAGGGATCATGAAACACTGTGACCTAAGTTTTCAGAAGTGTGCACCAAACACATACATAAAATGAGAATTATATGAATGCAGTCTCAAGTAGCACACTTGCCAGCGCTGGAAGTCCCCAACCTCAGTCAATCTAAAACTATTCCAATCTGGACACTTTGGCTATGTCTTCACAGCCAAGAAAGATGTATATTAAAATGAGATAACTAACACAGGTTATGTATCTCATTGTAAAAGTGAGGTGGAGGTGAGGCACAAGTAACTTTTACCACTACATCGTGTGGCAAATTGCCGGCACTATTATGATGGGTCCAGCGCTCTCTCTTCTTTGGGAGTCTGGGTGGTTCAGGGCACCATTTCTTGCCCCTGAACAGGGTATTAACCTCCTGACTAGTATCCTAGAGGAGGGGAGTGGAGAGGGAGGAACCTGGGCACGCCCAGGGACCCTGAGGATAGCGGTAAACCACTTGAACTAGCTATTCCTTCCCCTGGGCTACTTCCCTATCCTACCCTTCAGCTTGTGAGGCATCCTGCCCTCTCTCTGCACAAGCCAGGTGTTCCTTTACCTAGGGTCTGGGTCGTTTTAGCTCACCGCAGCACTTCTCCAAATTCTCCTCTGCTTTCCTCCAAACTGCTCTCCATTCCAACACCAAACACTTTGTTCCATCTCCTTCAAACTGCTCTCCGCTCCAACACCAATCCACTCTGCTTCAACTCCTTCCCCTGTCTGATTGAAGCAGGGTTTTTTTTAATCAGGTGACTGGCTTCAGGTGCTCTAATTGGCTCCAGGTGCTCCAACCAACTTCTAGCAAACTTTCTTCCATCTACAGGGAATAAATCTCCCCTCTAACACTCTCCTGCTGCCCTCTGGCCATGCTGTATCACACCACCTGGCCAAGAGCAACACTATATACAAACCCTGCCCATTGATATCTTACCTGTCTATATGACAGTAAAAGCTACCCGTGCCATGTCTCCACTAGGATTTTACAACCAGATTGTTAATCCAGGCTAGTTATCCCACTATAACACCACCCCTTTCTCTGGCAGTGAAGACAGGGCCTTAGTCACCATTCATCTAGCCAGTTTTTAAATCACAGAAACCAAGTTCAAAAATGTTTTTTGCCATGATGTGCCAAAAATCAAAGTTTGGGAACCTAGAAATTACCACTGCTTTCAGTGTTCAGTGCAGAACTCATGACGAGCATGAAAAAATATTTCTTTTCCAAGAAAAACAGGAAGACTGAATTGGTTGGACTATTAAACTGGAAATGATATTGTAAGCTTGCACTGAAGTTATAGATTTGGGCGAAAAAAGCGTCACTACGCTAACAAAAATATACTCTGATGTTTTTATAGTGTAATCTTTTGAAATGAAATTGTTTATTTTTGCATATATTCTAATCTTGTAAGAAAGTAGGCAGGCTAGGAAAATAAATCAAAGGTGACTGAAAAAAACTGGACTCATGTTCTTTGCTTCTTCATGGTATATAAAGAGGACTTAAAAGGTGTTTTTAGTTTTTTGAAAGTCGAGCAAGTGAGAGGAGAACTTTAAATCAAGACTGCTTATCACTTGTTTCATTTCAGTTACAACTGTTTAAAAAACAGTTGACTGATTTTAGAACATCATCTTTGAATAATCAGCACTTTCCCCCTTCCATCAAAGGGTAAAAGCTAGCAATACATTTCCCATCTGACACACTCAAGACCAGGAAGGACCAGACTTGATGTTTGTTTTTTTTTTAAAAGAAAAACAATTTAAAAAAATTCTAAATCTTAAGGAAGCAAAAAGGATACAAGACCTTTTAAAAAATGATTTGCAGTAAATGTTTATGCTACTTCCCTCCATAATTTAAATTAACATTAAAGATAGCAAGTATATCAAGGTCCATATTTAACCCTTTCAAATTTTCAGCCAACTTTTTATGCAACTAAAATAATGAGTGAAAATCAATATTTTCATTAACAGAAGACTCATAAATTTCACCTATTTACCTCCCCTTGCCGCAATCAGATGGGTTGCCTTGTTGGGATCGTCAGCATTCAGTACTAGGCTCTTTGTAATTTTAGCTCCAAGTGCTGTAGCATGATAATGCTCTCGGGTTCTTTCTATGGGGAAATTTGTTGGATACAGTCCACTAAATATTATGGTAACATCTGCCAATACCTTGCTTTTCAATTCTGGTACTATTTTTCTTATGTCTGGAATTTCACTGATCTCCTTTTTCAGGTATTTATCATACTTGGTATAATAATCAGTGTGCACCCGAACAAGGATCTCTTCGAGGTATATTAAATGGTCATCTTCATCCGTGTCGTCGTCTTCTTCCTCTTCTTCCATGCTCTGATCTAAAGACTCACCCATTGTAATCCCAGACTGCTCACTATTCTGGGACTCCGTCTCCGCTTCTTTCTTGTCCGCACACCCATTTCCCAAATCACAAAGGCTGTCCTGTTCGCTTTCTTCTTGCATTTCAAGATCAACTGTCTTGACATGAGACTGTACGTTAGGTGGAGACATCACCTCCCCAGAATGGTTCACCTGACCATCCTTTTCCCCACGCACATCAGTGCAACATTCTTGCTGCAAATTTTCATCTTGTACAGGCTGCTTTGATTTTTTCCAGCTTCTCTTTCCCTCATTTTCACTATCTGAGGCAGAAGAGGATGACAACTTCCTAGCATCTAATCCACTGTCACTTTCACTATCACTAGACAGTTCAAAGTCCAAGTTATTTGTTGTCTTGTCTTGGGTCTGCTGCTTCTCTGGTACTGTCCTATCATCTTGTTCTGAAGAAATCTGAGACTCTTTAACATGTGTTGAATCATTAATGACGGCAGCATTTGTTCTGTGATCAATGGCATCACATAAGGAGTCTCTAACATCTAATTTGTCATTGGAATTTGACTCCAAGTTAGAAGTTTCGCTGCTCATAAAATTACTACCATTTGTAGTACACATCTCTTTTGTAGATTTCCTAAGACCATTACTTTGTTCTTCCACACATGTAACATTCTTTGCTTCTTCAGAATCTTTTGCTGTTATCGTTGCAGGATCAGATGTTTCAGTTTTTGAAGAATGATTTACTGAACAAAACACACAAAAAAAGGAAGATAAAGTTTCCCTGTTTTATCCTTCCAAGTAGATGAGCTTTCAATTATGCTTTCAGAAACTCGGCATCCTTCCTCTCCTCCATAAATTAAATGAGTTCAATCTACAGCTAAACATATCTACACATCCGAATACTCTCCGTTGGGATATTCAAAGGGCATTAAGAGATTTATAGGCACTCAACTCTTATTGAAACTTAACAGAAGCGGGGTGCCTAACTCCCTTAAGCCTCTTGAAAATCCCAGTTTATGTTGCCCTCATCATCATATTTGTCTGCTTCACACAATTTAATGCCTTTATCTTATTAAGTAAGGAAGTATCATTTCCATTTAAACGGGCAACTGAAGCATTAAAAAACCCCATGACTTGCCAAAGGTCACAGAGGAAAAAAGCATATCTCCAGAGTCCCAATCCAGAGTATTAGCCATAAAAATCATCCTCATTATGAACTTCCAAGTTCTGCCCATATTTTTTCTATTGTCTGTTTTCAGAACTGATTGAACCAAGAAAATGCTTTAGAAATTGAAATATATATTTTACTACCATCCATATATGTTGATTAAACCCTTTATGAAAGTGCTAGTGAGATAAGAGCAACAAATAAGAGCAATGTGCTTCATATGCAGAAAAAGGATTACTCTGTAAATAACTTTTAAACAGGTTTTTTTGGGCAGCTGACAGTCAGCAGACAAATGCAGTTAATATTCTTGGCAGGAATAGCCAAGGCCATTTTAGCAGCGGTGACCACATCTTGTTAATAAAAAGGCATACATGTGACTTGACTGCCCCTTGGTCACCACTATTGCCACTACAGCATGCTGATCTTGTACTATATTTTGAGAAGCAGAGTGTCAGGCTATTAATTACATTTTTATACTTCTTAACCACATGAAAAATTACTAGAGTAAAATTAACACAGAACTGAATTCATTTCTAGATAGTAACAAAAGAATGGTAAACAGGCTCAACAGGAACTAAACATGTACAGAAAAATACCAACTACCCTAAAATGAAAGCTTCTCTCTAAAATACCCAACAGTAAAAAAAGTAAGTTCCTTTCCAGCTACTTCTATGAGTGTCAATAAATCACGGATATATTGGCCTTCCCAATGATCACCTTTTCAGATGAAAACGACTGCTATAGCATTTATTCTTCCACTATTTACATTACCCTCTTAAGATTGCGGAAAATAAAATTGTCAAATGCAAAATGGATGAGTTTGGTAGACACTGAAACCCCACTATTAGTTTTAGACAACACTTTGTTAGCATGGTTTTAGTTTGCTAGTCAACTGCTGCTCCAAAAGTAAATAAATAAAATGGAGTTACCCTTCTTTTTCATTTGAGTTTCTTTTGATCCAGGTGGTGCATTAATATCACCTATACCCTGAAAGTATACATATTTCTTTACAGTTATCAAATTGGGTGCAAACTTCCAAACATCCTCTCGGTCATCAATAATGCAAACCATGGAGTCACCGCATGGGAAGAGATTTCTAAAAAAAAAAAAGAAAAAAAAGAAAAAAAGTAGTTTGTTTTTGTCTGTAAGATTACTATTTAGAACAATCTGGGCTGACATTCTGGTTAGTTGTGTGTGGTATGAAATGGCATTAAATGGGTATGGACATTAGACATGAATGATTTCCTCCCCTTCCCATAACAGCTCCAATACGGCTATTATTAAATATCAGGCAATCTTATGTTTTACACAGACAAAAGGCCAAGATGGTCAAAATTGGAGCCTAAAATATGGGTTAAGAAACTCAATTTAAGCACTGAAGTGTAATTTTCAAAAGTGCTGATCATCAACGAAACTCAAAAGTGATGAAAACCCAGTCAGGCCATATAAGTACCTAAATACAAATTTAAGAGTATCTTTAGGCTATTATTTTGGAAAATCTTGGAAAATTTTCTACAATATAAAAATGCACAAATTATATTATGAAATGAACCACCAAGATGAAATAAAATAGGATAGGTTGCTTGCAAATCATGGAGGGAAAAAAATTTAGGGCCAGTCTATACTACACTTAAATTGATCTAACTTATGTCACCTAAGGGGTGTGAAAAGTCCCCTGCTTCCCTGGGTGATGCAAGTTTTGTGCTGTTCACACAGGTGCTACGTTGGCAGGAGACACTCTCCCTCTGACATAGTTTATGCCTCTCAAGAAGGTGTAGCAATTATGCCGATGGCATAGTGCATCTTCACCAGATGCGCTACAAGAGCACACCTGTCGGTGCAGCTGCACTGATGTTGCACTGTAGTGTAGACTTGCCCTGAGCTGCAATTATCTGCAGGCATGAAACATCTGAAAACAGAAGTTATCACCGAACGTGAGACTCTAAATAATCCTGCTTGAACATTACAGGCTCTAATGCCCACTGAAATATTAAGTAGATGAAGCCTATAAGCATCAGCTAGTACTTCTCAGTTTTACTGCTCTCTGTGAAAGTACAGATTTATGGGGTACAGAAGGGATCAAGACAATTTCTCTCTTTAATACTTATGTTCCAATATTCTGCCTTCATTTCCTCTCCTGGATTATTTATTAAGAAGTTTCACACCTCCATACATACCTAAGATTCCCTGTTTTAGAAAATGGATCAATACATTCATCTCTTGACAATATCCGATGAGAAAAAAGCTTCTTTTCCGGGTCCAAAAATCCTTTTGAAAGAAGAGTTTGAAGTTAATCTCTCTTCACAGCAACATTTCCTCCCTCTTAACATTCTACATGATCACACCATACTACATCTTTGTGCATTGACAGCAGTACAAATGGAGCAACACCTGTTTTAATTTGAAGTTTAAAATAAACTGTGTGATATTGGTGTAATCGAAAATACACTAAGATATTTAAGCTCCAAAAAGTATTCATTTTATATACCAGGTAAAGAGTGTAAACAGTAGATTAGATATCTGTCACTAATTCAGAAGGACTCTTATTTTACATATCCAGTCCCAATTCCTTTAACATAGAAGCAATAATGAAGTTACAAAAATTAACTTGTGGCATCAGTGAATAATTAAGGTAAAATGAAGTAAGCACAGCTGAGAGTTAAATAAGGTTCTGGCAACTTACATTTATAACACTTTAAGACTAAATCCTGTCCCTAGCACATTGTGCCTAGGGTCTGCAGAGAAGTCCCATGTGAACTGGCAAAGTACTGCAATGCTTAAGCATAATGGGCAAGTTAAGGGGCAGTTTCAGTTTGAACTCTTGCATTTGTGGTTTTAAATTGTACCTATAACATTGCTTTAGTGCATTTGTACTTGTATGAAGAATAAATCACAAAATTTCTTGAAATGTTAGACCTATTTACATAAATCTGTGCTGACTGTGCCCTTTGTTAAGAAGGAATATGAAAAGATATGCTAGCTAATTTAAAGGCAAGATAAAATACAATTAGTTAGGGAAAATGGCAAATTCATCCATATACAAACATGGTAATGCAGCTGACCTCTCTGTCAATGTAATTAACCTCTCCCTCTAAAGAGACTTTGGAGTTTCATAATTACTCTGAAAGAAAAAAAGTGGTGTTTCATGTATTACTCTGGATTTGCCATTTTTGCTGAACTGATTGCATTATAACCTGCTTTGAGATTAGCTTGAACTTCTCACTGTTCCTGCAGATAACACAATCATTACTTATTTAGGCAAAAAAAAAAAAATTCAAAAAAGGTGGCCATGTAATATAATAGTCTACTGCCCAAGTTTTCAGAAGTGACTACTGATATGAGGGGGGCATATCTGAGGCTCTCTGCAGGGGCCTTACAGATTTTTGAAATGTGTGTACTCAGAACTTTCTGAAAGTCAGGCCCCTTTTAAGTGTCTCAATTTGAGCAAACAAAATTACTAATCTCTTGAAAATTTGGACCTACATGTATTAATATAAATGTGTCATTGGAATAACTTAAAACCCATAAAAAGCAAGAAAATTCTGAGTTAAGGACAGAGATTCAACCTTAACTCACCCGACTATGCTTAAGAATTGCAGCAAACGCATGTAGAATCATCCCCTGTAGAGAGACCCTTGCAGTACCTAGGCATAATGAATTGAAAATATTAACTACAAAGAACCATTGCCACACACAGAAAGAATATATTTTGACAAACTGTATGTAAATCGTCATATACTGCATTATTGTACAACTGTCCCACCGTCAGCTGTTCCTCCCCCTCACCAATCATTTGGGTAAAATAGAAGTTTCCCATTCTCAGTAGTACATTCCTGCCTCATTTGTCAGTGAAACCACAATCAAGTACTTGCTACACTGTCACATTACATGCCACCGATGCCCCTTTGCTGCGGCAGCAGGTTCTTCAGTGCTGCTGAACACACCCGGAGAGAGTGAAGGACCTGCCGCCAAAGACCCGGAGCACTGCCAGGTGAGTAAAAATTAAGGCGGCAGCGGGCGGCCTCCTCCCTCCGCCCCCGGGTACAGGGCGGCCATCGCACACACACCCCGGCACAGGGTGGCTGGTGCACTCCCCGCCCCGTGCCACCAAAAACCCCGGCCGCCTTGTTCCCCGGCCACCCTGCGCCCTGGTGGTGAGGTGTTTTGTTTTGTTTTTCTTCTTGGGGCGGCATCCCGGTTAACCTGCAACCCAGTTAACCTAATCCCGGATAATTGAGAGTCTACTGTACAGTTATTTAACAGGGCCTCGGCAAAAGTCTAGTTCATTTATGCTTTTTCCTGGCAACTGATGGCAGGTAAAAAGAAAAACTGGGGACAGTTCACTACAGATGCAAAACTGCCCCCACAAACTGAAAGCCCAATTTGAAAAAAAATCAGGTCTATTACATCTTTATCTTCTTAAACTTTAAGCTTTCGTACGACTTCACCAGTTCCTAATACAGCTCAATATGGATTAGTCACACAAAATTTCAGTGAAGCCTCATAGACTGGTGTTAAATTGAACAAAGTACACTAAGTAACCAAAAGGCATAATCTTTACTAAGGAGCTTCTCTCTCAATTTACTTTTCTAAAACATTGCCAACTCAATGGAAAAACAAAAGTATAATATCCATTTGTTTGGATCTTTCACAGAAATGGCATATGGAAGGCACATAATATTTCACTGATTGAATAAGTTTAATTTGCTTTAACAATAAGTTATTCTTCTTAAAGATTTAAAGACAAAGTTTTTCCACCAGTACTGGCTATATAGTCAGTTTCTTCCATACAAGAACAACTGAGACACCCACCCGATGGCTAGATCATGTATTAACAAAAAAACCGCAACTGATCCACCAGCAGGTACTGACTAAACACAAAGTTCCCTCTAGCTCATTTGTAAAGGTTGTCTTCCTCTTCTCAAAAAGAATTAGAACTACACACATGTTTTCCTCTTGGGAGGCATGTCAGAAAATGTAAAGTGAAAAATTTTAAAACTCTTAGTGTTATTACTTATCAAGCTACACATTAGGAAGAAAAAAATAGGAGGTATTCCTTGCTGTCAAAAATAAAGCAATAAATAGCATTTTCTGTTGGGCTATAATTGCTACTTTTCACTAGTTAGCATACATTTTCTATATTTTTCATAGCACAATGTATGCAGATCTCAAAACAGCATTTAACACTGAGCTTCTCAAATGAATTTTACTCATTAATACATTTACCCATTAAGTCACATCTTAACACATCAAAAAAAATTAATTTCACATAGAAGTACAGCCAAACATGGACTATTTAAAGCCTTTTATAGAAATTGAAGTGGACAACTGAAGAAACTAGAAACAATGAGTTTATATTGATCTACTTATTCTTTTACAGCAGCCACCCATTGGTTGAATACAATTTTAATCTATTACATAATCCGTTACACAAAGACGACAATCAGCTCTTTATTCTCCTGCTTTTATACCTCTAGAAAATTCTCTAAAGATCTATGACATATCACATACAGATTCTACAGAAATCCAAAATTCTTTAAGTGACACTTATAAAGCTCTCCTTTACCACCACCTTGTCCCCCAGCTGTTTCAGCCCACAGAATTTCTTCCCTTGCTATGGAATTGTTTACCATTAAAAATAATTAAGATAAAACAATAAGCAGTTTTAAAAATTCCAGTCACTACCACCAGAACATGAAAATGAGAGACAGAGGACAATACCAAGGATACATCACCATAGATGATTTTTTTTACTCCAAGATGCTCAGACACTATGGTGATGGACACAACATACAACTAGAGAGAGAAGAATTTAGTCTCCTACTTCTTAAAAGTGCAGGACTTGTTTTGTTTTGAAGTTTATAATTCAAAGCTAGTAATTAATTTTACTGCTTGACCATTTCAACTTTTTTTACATAAATGAATGTAGAAGCACAGAGGTACATAGTGATATTTAACACAGCGGATCTTCACTACAGCGTGTCACTATAATGCGGATCTGCATATAGCATGGTCGTGGCGATGAATCCCAAATTTAATTATTGAAATTGGTATCTATGGCAACGCGGTACTGCGCATGGCTCCCAAAGCGCACGTTCTAGCAAGGGTCCAGTGTATTTTAAAAGTACGCTCTCTTAAATCTGACCTTCTCAATACATTTTAAAAGCTCAACTAGTCTATCAGATGTCAGAAGATAAACAGAAACGTTACATCCGGGACAGATATATCTCTAGGAGGAGGAAGAGGACGGAAAAGGGAATATATGTAGTTATAACCCTCTATAGTCACAAATTGGAAAAAAGGTTGCACACTTTCATAAGTTACACTGGGGAGAAAACAGGCTTATACAAAATAATTACATGACAGAAAACCACAAAAATTTAAAACCACCAAGACCCTAATCAAGACATTAATGAAGTCTCTGGGTATAATACTCTATTTCGGCTATTCTATAGCGGGGTAGGCAGACTATGGCCCGCAGGCCCATCCTGTCCGGCCCCTGAACTGCCAGCTGGGGATGCTAGCTCTTCCCTACTCCCCTGCTGTCCTCCCTCCCCTGCAGCCTCAGAGTACCGCACAAGCAGTGCTCTGGGGGGGCAGGGCTGCACGCTCTGGCGGATCAGCATGGCAGCATGTCTGGCTCTAGCCAGACACGTTGCTCTGAGCAGCATGGTAAGGGGGCTGGGACCCTGGCCAAGGGGTTGGATAAGAGGCAGAGGATTTCAGGGGTCGGTCAAGGGACAGAGGTGTTGGATAGGTATGGGAGTCCCAGGGGGCGGGGATGGGGACAGGGGTCGGGGCAGTCAGGGGACAGGGAGCAGAGGAGTTGGATGGTCTTGGGGGCTGATTAGGGTCAGGGGGTCTTGGGAGGGTGCGGTCAGGGGACAAGGAGTAGGGAGGGTTGGATGGATCAGGAGTTCTGAGGGGGGAAGTTAACATTCTTTTGGGTTGGGACCTGCAGGGTTATAACACCATGAAATTTCAGATCTAAGTATCTGAAGCTGAGAAACTGACCATTTAAAAAATCCTGTGACTGAAACTGACCAAAATGTACTGTGAATTTGGTAGGGCCCTATACACTGGGTTTGGAAACATACCACCCGCCTAGTCTACAAGAAATATTCTATGATTTTTCTTTTAAAGGAGGTGTGGCCACAGGAACAGTCCAAAAGTCTTTAAGTGTCAACCAATCTCAGCCCAACGTTCCCTATTGTAACTGGACATATCTGGTGTGGGGAATCACAGCTTGCACAAAATTTATACACACAGGAAATCAAAAGCAAAAAATATGGAAGGGAAGAGATACAGTGAAGAGGGTACAGGATCTGGATGCTCATGAGGGGCAAACAAAAGAGTGCCAGGGAATGTTTTCTGGGCTCGGATATAGGGGCCTCAGAGAGATAAGAAGAAAAAAAGATCTCAGGAGTATGCAGGAAAGTAAGGCAGAGTGGTTTAAGTTTTTCCATATGGATAAAGACTCCTTTGTTTCATCTATTCCCTTCCAGCGATCCGCTACTCTTTGCTAAAACCTAACTGAATACTTCCCATTATAAATTATTTCTCTGAACAATACCGCCATCAAGTGTTCAACACATGCACAGTCTATGTTTAGTTTCACATTACTACAGCTTGGCCACCACTCTGTCACATATTCATCGGCAGCTCAACTTTCTCTTCCTGCCAACACAGAATACTACAGCAGAAACCAGCAAAAGCTAAAATGTCATATAATCACATATGATTAAACGCTCAAGTTTATCATGCAAGAGAACCAAACTTAAGTCCCATTTTCCTGTTCCCTGAACAAACCAGAATGGTACTCCTTCACGAAAAGGGGAGTGTGTCAACATATAAACATTATGTCCTGTGCTGTGCAATAAAGACATTCCCTGTCCCCAAAATTTATAATCTTATAATGACATTGATGGCCTCTAAAGGGAGCTTCACCAAGTATATCAGTCATCAAATAATGAATGATATAGAATCAATGAAGAACAAGTCTTGTGGTTCTGTCAAAAAAAAAAAAAAAAAAAGGCAGGGGACAACACAGCCTTCCCTTCTCTCCAGAAGTAAAGTTACTTTGATCCTCTAACTAAATCATTAGTTTCAGGTTAGAGGAGTCTCTTGCAATCTTTAAGCACATCAAATTGCATCTTCAATGTCTTACTTAACTTGTCTATAAAATCCCCTATTTTGTAGTTTGTCATCTCTTAGAGTTTGTTATCTCAGATCTCATTATTCAACACTTGTATCTAGACAGGGCCCAAAGGCTTATAAAAGCAAAATCTAAGGAAACTAACAAAATACTATGACATTGAAGCATGTGGTTCAGGAGGGGAAAACAGCCCAGTTTACAGTTCAATCATGTATTAGTGGTCATGTCCTCAACATTGTCCTACAATGCAAGTGTCATAAATAAAAATTAATGCTAGTCTGTTGAAAAATGATACTGTGGATTTCCCTTTCCTTTTATTTAAACGAAAACATTTGAGAACAAATTTTAATGAGGTCGTGAGAGGCAAGATCTGTAACTTGATGGGAAAGGATATGAAAATACTTTGAAATCCAAATGTTATTCTCTAATAAAAGCCAATACTGAATCTCAATGCCAAGAGAAGGCCACAAATAGAAGCACCATATAAGCAAGTCTTTGCAGTCTTTGTATGAGCACCTCTCTGTACGAGTAGAGAACAAGACAAGGACTTTTCGGCTTGGAAAAGAGATGACTAAAGGGGGGTAATATGATAAAGGTCTATAAAATCACGGGAGAAAATAAATAGGGAAGTGTTATTTACTCCTTCTCAAGAACTAGGAGTCACCAAATTAATAGGAAGCAGGTTTAAAAAAGAAAAGCAGTAATTCTTCACACAATGCATAGTAAACCAGTGGAAGTCTTTTCCATAGGATGTTGTGAAGGCCCAAACTATAACAGGGTTCAAAAAAAGAACTAGATAAATTCATGAAGGATAGGTTCATCATAGACTATTAGCCAGGATGAGGTCCCTAGCCTCTGTTTGCCAGAAGCAGGGAATGCGTGACAAGGGATGGATCACTTGACGATTATCCTGTTCTGTTCATTCCCTCTGAGGCACTTGTCATTGGCCACTGTCAGAAGACAGGATACTGGGCTAGATGGACCTTTCATCTGACCCAGTATGGGCGTTCTTATGTTCTCATGTCAACTGATTGACATCAACAGTGATACTTCTATGGAAGGGAGACAAAAGATTTGTCTCTCTCACTCCCTATCCTGACGGAAGCGTTGCTTTCAAACTGTCTGAGGAAGGCACAGGGTGAAACCCAGATACCTCATCTAATCCACCCTGTAGGGACCTTCTTTAGATGCAAAGAGAGAAGAGAAGTTGTGGCTCGCTTCCTAAAAAATAAACAGCAGGCCTGTATCCAAGTAAAAGAGAAATTAGAACACGGACTGGATTCCAAAAAAGCTAAGCATTCTGCTTCTAGAACTCTATTCTTTATCTTTAGACAAAATTTTCAATGCATGATTTTAATTTGCATTAACAATTTACAGTTTGGGGTCTTTAATGGCATTATAGTTTGTTCAGAATCTTCTTTAGAGGTATAGGTGGACAAAAACTTTGAAAAGAAAAGAAAGTCAAAGTCACAAAATCTTAAAGGCTGATAAACTCAAGTGTTCCAAGCAGCATGCTACTCACCTGCAATTGTATGTGCATAAAGTCTGCTACCGAAGGTAAAAACATGTAATTCATACAGCTTGGCAATCTTTTCTAGGAATTCCTTGCAATGAGGACGCAAACGAGTATGCAGCATTGGTTCACCTCGACCTAACTGGAAATGGAATATTCCCTAGAAGAGAACAAATAACCCCACAGCAAGACTTGTAGAGTAATTAAGTTTAGTACAAAAATCAACATGCCTAAATGCACCTTCCTTTACCTCAGTTTTATTTGGAGATCCTACTTCAGCCAATTAAAAGGAAGATGATGTTCATTTGGATATATATTTGACCCAAAGCATATTTTAGTTTTTAACAATGCTGTACAACATATTTTCATTTGCAATAATTGTTTACAATGTCAGAATATTGAAAGAGTTACCTAGGCTCTCAAAGGTTTGTTTACACAACAAAGTTTACAAAAATATACAATTAAATTTTTTAGAGGGTTTGTTTTACTCTCAATACTCTCAGTACTGTCAGATATTAGTTTTACTACATACTGGACTGAAAAATAAAACAAATGGCCAATGTGTGTTGAATGAAAAAAAATGCACTTATGAAAATGCATATAGCAGCTCAGGAAGGGATATACAGAAATGTCAGAGTAAGCTGGGCACTCATTTATGATCCATCCTGAATACTTGTTTTATAAATATGGATTTACCCAGACACAGAAAGCCACTGAATTATTTTATTTTGTCTTCACTGATCCCTCTCTGATGAAGGAAAACATTAACAAGTATAATCATGTTAGGCATGTGGAAGTGCAGGCTGGATAAAAATCAATTATTTAAAATTTATATCTCAGATTTTTTTTATTTCCATCAGATTTTTTTGATAAAATGCTTTTTGAGGAAAAAACCTATCTAAAGATAATTTTATTTAAAATACATTATAGCTCAAAGATCTCTCATCATGGAATAGGGATTATAAATTTTAATTCTATCGTATGAGACAATATATTAATGTAATGTTTAATAAAAGTTCCACTGTACTCATTGTAAATGAATTCCAATAGTTCATTGATTAGAGACCCAAATTTATAGGGATCCAGGGGCTTCTCTATAGATTATTTAGGTTAATCTTTGTATCTACCCAATGGGACTCAGTGCTCAGGCTAGCAGATACCATCAGAGATGCTTAGTTTTATAGTTCTCATAACTGTAGATTTGTGCCTCCAGAAGTAACATGCTTGTTAAAAGCAAAAATGTTTTTAAATAAAATAATATATAGAGGGGAGAAATAACAGACCTCAATCCTATTTTCCCTCTGAAAATCTGTGTACAGAGAAAATCTCTTACTGCTCTCTAAAAGTGCAAAGTTTAAAAAAGTTCAATGAATAGAAGATTATTGGGGGCAGAATAGATCTGGACAAGGAGAAGAAGTCTGGAGATAAATGGGAGACGGGAGGGAGAGGCAGTAGAAACAAAAGTGAAACTGTCTGAGCAACATATTCCAGAAGTCTTGAGGTCTTTCCGAGTGAAGCCTTCATTGATTTGAGATCTACCATACCATTCCCTCATTAAAAGGGAAAACCTATAATGGCAGCAGGCCATAAGAGAGACCCAGTTTGGGAATATTTGAATTAAGTTCTTCTACTTGTGGGTAAGACAGGCATGCGTGCAAAACGCGAACAGTGCAACAAAGAAATGCAAGGCCTGGTTGCCTGAATGAAACAACATCATGAGAAGTGTTCCTTCTCAGGAGGAAGCTGCATGGAATATGATGAAAGGAACATGTCTGAACATGCAGGATCTTCAGGTTGGTAAACTTTTTCTTTCATACTTCTTTCCTAAGGAAAAGGATAGTCTTCTTTCTGGACTATTCTTGAATTCTCATGTTTGAGCAAAAAATATAGTTGTTACTCTATGATACCATAATTTTAGACGCAGTTGTGATAAAAATAAATAGCTGAAATAGGCAGATCTTCCTTTTACAATTTCACCTTTCAGAAGCATGGAGTGTCAATGAATGCAATGAGTAATACTAAATGCACAGTATGGTAATAATAATTAAATAACTGCATTGATTTATTTTGTTTAGGAGAATCCATCCTCAACATACAAGAGTCTGAAGACTATCCACCTTCAAGATCACCATCATTTTCTATAGTTTCAATTATCTGCCAATGATAGTGTTTCAGTCATAACATGTATGTCACATAGCCACACTATATCACCTGCAGCAAAAAGAAAGAAAATCTCCATCATCCAGAAATAAATATACGTAAGTTTGTGATAAGAACCAGCAGATTACAAAAAGAGGTAACTGATGAAAAAATTGCCCATTTTATTTATGCACCAAACTCTCCTTTCTGTATGACTGAGAACCCACACTTCATTAACATGGTTTAGTCATTAAGACCAGGATACAGTTCACCTGACAGAGCAGATGCCAGGCAAATTTCTGGCTGGAGTGTGAAAAAGAAATTAAGCAGTGTGCAAAAGGCCTAGACAGTAAAATTGTTAACCTGCGTGTCGATGGGTGGAGTAATGTCCACAATAATCCTGTTGTATGTGCTTGTGTGACAACAGAAGAAGGGAATGTCTTCCTTACAGAAACAACTGATACATTAGGAAATGCACACACGCAGCAGAATACTTACAAGAAGTAGCAGTAAAAGCTACAACAGTGAAAAAAATTCAAATGTCAAGTGTACGGCTTGGTCACAGACAATGCTGCAAATGTATCCAAGACAAGAAGAAATTATTTAGAAGAGAGTCCCAAGCTAATAATATATGATTGCAGTGCTCATTTGATGCATCTCCTAGCCAAAAACTTCAGTGTTTTAAAAATAAAGGCTAATGTTGTTGAAGTTACAAAATACCTCCGTAACAACCACTTTGCAGCAGCTGCTCTGAAAAAAGTGGGAAGAACCAAGCTAACTCGCCCACAAGATGTGCAGTGGAACGCAGTAGTGGACTGTTTTGCACACTATACAAAAACTAGCCTAATCTGATGACAGTTTATGACCAAAATCATGAAAAAAATAGATGGCACTGTCAGAGTCAAAGTTCTCAACACTGAGCTTAAGAGAAATATTGAATACAGGCTGAATATCTTGAAGCCTATTGCTATAGCCTTGAACAAAATGCAGGGAAATAGCTGTTTTATTGCTGATGCTGTTGAACTTTGGAAGGAACTGAGTGAGATCTTAAAAAGAGAAATATGAAATGACAGAAAAACTTCAAGCATTAAAAAAAAACAGAAGGGACAAGCACCATCTCCAGCTCATTTTCCTGCAAATATTCTCAATATTCGGTACCATGGTCAAACCTTAACTGCTAAAGAAGTGCTAGCTATGACAGGGACATCCAGCAATCATCCCTCCATAATTCCAACTATAAAACTTCAGAGTTAAGGGTGAACCATGAAAGAAATACATGTTTGCTGATGATGTTTTAAAGAAAGTCACACCACTGAACTGGAGGAAGTTATTTAAGCACTTGGATTCAGAGATTGTTGAAGTGATAATCTCACTTAACAGCAGTAGCTTCTTCTGCTGGTGTAGAAAGAATGTTTTCTTGCTTTGGAAGAATTCATTTCCAATTGAGAAATTGTTTGGGACTTGAAAAGGCAGGAAAGCTTGTTTTTCTTCTCCAGATAAAGAACAAACAGGAAAATGAAGGTTAAGATAACTGATTTGGCTGCAGAAGCCAATACTTTAAGTTTCTCATGTTGATCTGGCTGACATAGTTGATTTTTGTTTTTTAAAATATTCCATTCAACTATTTTAGTTAACAAAAACAAACCTGATTTTAAAAAACATGAATGTTTAACTAAATTTAAAAATTCATGTTTGCTTTGTTAAAATATTATGTTTGCTGTTGAAGAAAAAATCCAGAATACATAACGTTGTTTTAGTTAACGAAAACAATATAAATGTCTGTCTGGTGATGTTCTCCTCCTAATACAGTCTGGAAAGAAAATCCTCCAAATGTTAATGATTAACCTGTTGAATTGGAGATATTTATAAAGTCACTGGGAGGTGAACTATCTGCTTCTATTACTTTTGGTAAACGAAATAACCAAACGTTCATTTTCTGATATAGCTGTAAAACTAATCTGAAAAGTTTTCAAAATAAATCATTTAAAAATTATAGTGTGTGCCTTCTAAAAATGAAACCCACATCTATCTCTGAGTTGTGAAGAACATGTATTAAAATTATAATAATTAACAAGAATGCACTTTTATGTAGAAATCCATGATTAAACTCAGTCTTCCAGATTAGTGACTTAAATCAAATCCATCCTGTGGAAGTGTGAGTTTAAGTTACTCTATTTGTTTTAAGGTTTCCAACTAGGGAATATGGAAAAAAAAATGTGAATTTTAATCTGTGCAGGTGCTTATCAACTTCTCTGAAAGGAAACAACTTGACACTTACCTGAAAGAGTACATTAATATTTTTTGCAAGCAAGGATGTAGACAGAGATGGAAAATCACTTGGTGTTATCCTGAAAGTCACTTCTGACAACACTCTCTTAGGAGCATCCTGTGCACTGTTTCTAGGTGGGAGGTCAAGGGGGGAAAAAACGTGCAAAGGGGCAGCAGAGGGGTTTTTTGATAAATTAACTGCATCAGAATGTTTTACCTACTAATCAGAAGTAACACTGGAACTATAAGAGAAAAGAATCTATTTTCAGTTAGTTTACTTTGTGTATAGTCATTTTCCCATGTCTGAAAATCTTTCACGCAGCAACAAAGGACAGAAAAACATTATATGTGATTGCAAAACCCACGGAGTGGCAGACATGCAGGTGGATGTGTAGCATCCAAGATACTTTTAACTCATTTTCTTAGCTTCCAAGCTTGAGATGCCCTACTAATTAAGAACCAAAAATCTTAGACCAACGATTTATGGTAGGTTTAGTTAAACACAGTATCAGATGGGATAAAGTTAACCTAATATGAACAGAAATCTTAATTTTGTTTTTCAAAAAACAGTCTGTTCAGTTATTTTTTTCTAGTGCTGTAACCTGAAAAGACAACATTGTATTAGCACGAAAACCAAGAATTAAAAGTGACTAGCTTAGCTTTGTAGTCCAAGCTGACTAAAACAGAAAGCACAGAACAATAAATGATGGAAAGTAAATTAGTTACTTTAAAAATAATTTCAATTTAAATAATAGTGTTTCATTAACTGACAAAAATTTTGAAATATGCTTTATAATCTTGTGTCCCTCATGTATTTTCATTCCTTGAATAGCTTTTCTCCTACATTTTAATATACAATGTGTGTTATTACAGAACTGTCACTTCATTAGAACTGAACAGAAAACTTCTCAAGCCACAGTAATCACAAGAATATAATAGAAAATAATATTTACTTTATTAGACATCTGTTGACAGTGCTGTTCTGTTGTATGGATTAACGTCTGGTCCAAATCTACCATCAGAACCAGCTTTCGGTTTCGGTGTAGTCGCTGCTGGTCTTCCCGGCCTAGTTGTTCAGCTTGCTAGTATAAACAGATTTACAGAATAAGCATAAACAGACAAGTCAATTAAATTTAAAATAAATCAAATTTATGACTCATCAGAAGCCCAAATGCTCACTAATTTCTGGTGATTTTGCCACCCACTCACTTTACTTTCACTAGCTTTCCAGACATTTTTCAGTAAACGAAACTATACATAAATTATACAGAAACCTGTCAAACACTGTTGATCTTACATTAAAAGCAACCAATCTACACACACATCAAAGCACCAAAAATCACTGAAGACCGAGATTTTCAAAAGCAATTACTACTAGTTTTGGTGCACAACTTGAGATACTGTAGCAGAGCCTGATTTTCAGAAAGTGCTGAGCATATTCAAAAAAATCAGGTGCTTCAAATTGTGCATCCAAAAACTGAAAATCACTTCTAACAACATGCCCTTTGGAATGTCCTGTGTCTATGGAATAAAGTATCAACGTTAAAAATAAATTAACCCCCTACCTTTCAGTGAATTCTTCTATCATTAATACCCCAGACAGAGAGAAGTTAAACCCTACTGCCAAAGTGCTGTTGGTATAATAGATGAAAATATACAAGTTGCAAATACCAAAAAGAAGTCATATTTAGCTTGTACTCCAAAAGAGAGAAGTGCTAGAGGAAATAACTGATGATCATCAAATGGAACAAATGGGAGATTTTACAAATAATTTTAAGCTCCAAGAAGATATTTCACATTATGAAAAGCCATATTTGACCACATTTATTTGAACTAAAGAGATCCATCTCCCTTATTCAAATTTTAACATACTTCTAACAACTAACTATCACACACATTAGAAGCCCAGTTTGTGTTTAATTATATCTCCTTATGTAGGTGAAGTAGTTTACTCAAATGCTAGGCATCAGCCAATTAAGTATGCTAGTAATTTACATAAGTTAAGTTTGAGTTTTTTAAAAGGCACAAATGGAAGCTTGGTCCTAACCATCCCCTTTGTGCCTTTGAAGAGTTTGACCAAAAGTGGCATCTTTTTAGATTTTTGCATCTTCCCCCAAACTATTTGTTTATAAACTTCTAAAACTGAAAGAGATAAGAGGAGGAAAAAGAGCACAAAATAGAGGAGAAAAGGATAGGAAGAAGAAGAAGAGAGTTAGTCTAAAAGAAAAAAGGAAAGAAAGCTGTTGAAAAAACAGGGAAATAGGGTTTTTTTTAAAAATATTTAAAATAATCAACTTCTTTTCCCAAAGAGGGCAGCAAGACAGGAACATTCCTGTTTATTTTAACATCTTCACTACTCAGAAGTTTTATTGCAATATTTAGGCCTCACAAGCTTTTCAAATACAAAGTTTGTGTCACAAATACTAACATGTTATTGAAGACAATAGGTCATTTCTCTTTCCTTCTCTTAAAATGTGGAGAAACTGGGTTTCAGAGATATTTCAGCCTTTGGAGATTATTACAAGTGATGAACTTTCACCACCTGCTTATTTCTGAAAAGGCAGAAACACCTCACAGAAAGCAGAAGACTATCAATAAAAAGGCATCATAGCCTTGCAGTAAACATTAAAACATTAAAATGCTGCAGAATCAGATGCAATTGCTAATGTAGTCCTATAATCTATATCAGTACATGCTAACACAGTTAGAAAAATCTTAATTATTCAATAAATGTCTATAGTGCAGACTTGCAGATCTTAGCTTCCTCCTCAAAGCAAGACCAATTCAATATTTTGTATTAAATGGGCACACCTCTTCGAGAAACCCCCACTAAATGAAATCTCAAACTGTGGAATAAAAGTAGTACGATTCAACTTGCCTCAGAGCTAACCATCAGCTCTGGAACACTATGAACCATAGATACAGTTGCTGTGGATAATGGCACATTCTGTTTTCCATTCTTGCTTTGTAACCTAATCAAACAGGGAAGAAAATCAAAAGTTTCAGTCAAGTACATTGCAGTGCTAACGATTTCCATCAATGAACGCCGTTAATTATTAAAAACTGCAATGTCAAACCAGCCACTGTCAAAAATCATGATTTCGTATTATTGATTCAGTATGGTACATCCTTTTTCAGAGGATCATTACAGCACCAATTACTGAACAAAATGGATGAGAACCCAAGAAGCTTGCTTATAATATCATGCAAGTATAACTATTTGCTGTAGCTTGTTACTAGAACTCTTAAGAAGACTGTAATATGTAAAGATGAACATCAGGATTAAGTTATCTTTATTAAATTTTACATCTGTTGCATTTGCTCTAAAACACACATTTTAAAACTACTGAATACAGATTTAAAAGGACATCAGTAAAACAGTTTATTTAAATCTGAATGATTAACTAATGTTAATCAAAAGGTATGAGATTAAGCTTCTCTTCTCCAAATTAGCAGTTTGAAGTTACTTAAACTGACTCTCTCCCTGAAGCACACAATGACTTGCATGCATACTTGAGAATATGGGCAATGCTATTACTTACCAATACCAACAGGGCTGCATATTCTGATTCTTTCTACAAAGAATGTAAAGAACTATTGTACATGCCTTGCTTCTCTCTACCGGTACCTTCTACAGGACAGATTACAATGTGTAGTTCTTTTCTGAAAACTCACTGAGGAGTGACACCACAGTGTAGCATGTTGGTATCTTAACTTCTAAATAAAATGGGTTAGTTTACAAGTAACTGCCAACCTGGCAAGCTCATCCTGAGATCTCTACATCAAGTTCCTATATTTCTGGTTCATGCCTCACTACCCACAATAGAGATTCAGCAAACCAAATTTCACCCTGTCCTATGTTTTCAATCATGTTTCACAGGTTTTACAGAGGACAGAATCTGGTACTGCAATGGGAGCCAGAATTAAGTTCACTCTCCCATGAGCATCTAGTTGTCTGTTAAAAACATAAGAGGAAAGAAAAAGGGTGGGGAGGAAATGTGTGTCTCAAAAACAAACCTGTACATACACAGGAAGCAGCCCTTTTAAGATTAGAACCCAATTTAAGGGCTGATCCACAAAAGAAGAGAAAACAATTACTTTCCCCCTCATTTTTTATATGCTAAACTGATGTAAGCAAGGGGTCTTTAGAACGACAACAGACACAGCCAAGCTTAAGGTCTACTGGGTCTGTGCAAGCTTCTCCATACAGCTCTCATAATTCCACTGTATCATGACATACAGCATCACCCAATATTTTACTTGTTGGTACGTTATGAAAATGCTACCTAATGGGAACAATAAACTGAAAAAAAAAATGCTTGATTCGTTTCACTGAGTCAAGTGGAATTTGAAAACACTATTGATTTCCCAAAATCAAATGCAAATTCATTATCTAGTCCCCTCACCCAATCTATAAGATTCATTTCATCCTGTCTCTCTCTCCCCATCTCTTTGGTTAACATTCCACTGTGCCTCCTATAGTGTATTCATACAGATACCTAGTCTTTTCTAAAAATACATTAAAACTCATTTTAGGTTATTTATTGCACCAGAATATGAATTTAATGAGGAGACGGGTATCATTGATTGAGACACTTAACAAGGTATGGCTACATGCTGGCTGTGCATCCATTTTTCAAATCAGGAAGAATGGTGAATCTTTAAAGTTGTATCTAATGTAATTCTGACAAGTGCAATACAAAATTTTCCCTGCACTACTGTCATTTATCACTCCCAAGTTCAACTAAACCCAGAAAGAATTTTGAACAAAGTAAACTGATAATTTATTTTCAAAGTGGTCCAGTACTTCACTGGGAACATAGGTGACATTAACTATATAACGAGATTAGGTTAATCTGGAAAATATTAAAATAATTATATAAGGAGTAAGGAAAACTACAGTAGCCGTGATATTATAATTAGGATTAGGGAGACAACCTCATTCTAAGCACCAGAAACAGGTACAGATTTAAGGCTTAATAAGCATTACAATTGTTTTCCCACTATTTTCCTATTTTTATTAGATGCCTATTTTCTTTTACCAAATTAGTTATTTGTTTTACAAGATTAATATTTACCTGCTTTAATTCACTAACATTATACTACTGCGTGGACTAACATTTCAGGGTGTAGGGTCATGAAGTAATGACTGCACCAAGTTATCAGTTTATTGTCTCCACAACTTCATTCAGGACTGTATTATTTCTTACATAGGACCACTTATTGTAAATATATGCACGGAACAACCAGAAGAGAACCAGTTGTTAGTGTGAACTATCAAAGAAGCAAATGAATTTCTGCACCAGACAAAGAACAAGCTCCCCCTTATTCACATCTTTCTGAAATACAGAACACTAACTAGATCAGGGATCTGCAACGTCCCACAGCCCCCACTGGACCAGGACAGCAAACCGCAGCCAGTGGGAGCCGCAGTCGGCGAAACGGCAGGTAAACAAAGCTGGGGGGCCCGCTAAGGGTGTTTACCCTGCGGTCTCGCATGCCAACATTGCCAATCCCTGAACTAGATCTCTGCAGTGTCAAATTTGTTACACAGAACAGAAATTCAAACTTCAGTATTCTAGCCATTTACACTGGCTTATATTGTTTTATTTTAATTTAAACCCTTATTATTGTGGGTTATTAAAGATTATTTTGCGTACAGTATATCTTAAAGCAGTTTCTTTCAAATGAAACTATTCTCAAGTGATATCTTTTGGTAATTCACACACCACATTAATACCCTTCTATAAAAAGGCACTAACGACTGCATTAGTCATGAGTAAGGCTTCGAGTCAGTCACGGAGATCACAGATTCAGTGATTTTGTAAGGCCTCTGTGACTTCCTCAAAATTCCACTAATTCAGCTCCCAACTCCCAACACTGAAGCCCAAGCCTTGCCACCTGTAACTTAGCTTCATGGGGCCTCCTGTGGCATGGAGCTCCAAGCAGTTGCTTGCTACCCCCTACTGCCAATCCTGTGTACACTTCCATGATTACATTGTTTATTGCCCACATTCTGTTTGTGACTTTTAATAAAAATACCTCTGCCAAAATCTTAGCCTTAGTTATGAAACTCAGCAAGAACAGAATTGCTTCCACGCCATGCACTTTGACAAATAAAAAGAGCACTAGAGAATTTTCAGAGCACAGTAGCAGGTGCCACACAACCAATTAATGTGCATTGTTCTAGTGTGCTGCATAGACTTATACCTCAGCTTATCAGGCATTAACTAGACTATCTAAACCAGGGGTGGGCAAACTATGACCCACGGGACCATCCTGCCCAGCCCCTGAGCTCCCAGCCCGGGAGGCTCCCCCCGACCCCTCCCTTGCCTTGCCTTTCCCTTCCCTGCTCCCCACCACCGCGCACACAGCACTCTGGGGGGCAGGGCTGTGCGCTACTCCAAGAGAACGTGGCAGCATGCCAGACACACTGCTCTGAGCAGCATGGTTAGGGGGCTGGAGGGTAGGGATAAGGGGCAGGGAGTCCCGGGGGCAGTCAGAGGGCAAGGAGTGGATAGGAGTTGGCGGCAGTCAGGGGACAGGGCAGGGGTTAGATAGGGGATGGGGGTCTCTGGAGAAGGCAGTCAGGGGACAAGGAGCAGGGGGAGTTGGATGAGTCAATGGTTCTGAGGTGGGCAGTCAGGGAGCAGGAAGTGGGAGGGAATTGGATAGGGGACGGGGCAAGGCTGTTTGGGGAAGCACAGCCTTCCCTACCTGGCCCTCCATAGAATTTTGCAACCCTGATGTGGCCCTCGGGCCAAAAAGTTTGCCCACACCTGATCTAAACAATATCTAAATTAATTAACAACCTTTGCAATCATATAATCTTTTTAAAGTTACAGTGAGCTAAATATACACTATTTACTTATTTGGATTTGTGACTAATTACATGTAAACTTAAAGGGAAGAAAGAAGTTATTAATTTAACAAGTTGCTCTACACTCACAGATGTGCACCTTAAGTAGAACAAATATAAATTCAGGATAAAATCATGTTTAAATAGTGCTTTAAATACTGTAGTAAATTCAGCTTTATGAAATATTGGTGAACTTGCTGATTTCTACTCTTTCAGTACAATGATAACTAGAAAGACTTGCGTGTATCGGCTTCTCTTTCTGTCCCAGAGTGTCAACTTTTCTCTTATGAAATATTCTGAGTGCAATTACATGGATTTCTTCATCAACAGCTGGCAAAATACTTTCAGATTCCAAGTTATTCTAATACTCTTAATTCATAGCTGCTAGTAGCAGCTAAGGTCCACTGCTTTAGAAGGGACAGGGAGAGCAAAGAATATAAGATCAATGACATTCAAAAAAAATCTTAATTTTGTATCAGTGTAAATAGAAAAAAAGCTTAAAATAATACTTACTGAGTCAAGTCCTGGCCACATTCTGCACACAAACCCTTCATTACAACAGGATGGCTACATCCTTCTAGTCTCACCAAAATGCCCCTGAAAACAAAACAAAAACAAAAAAACCCCTTGAATTATTTAATAAATGCTGATTAAACATTTAAATTAACAATTCACCAATATCCAAAAACCGATCAAGTTTGAAGTATTCGTTTCAATCATGATTCAAAATTGCTTTGAATGGACCATTCAATAAGAGATCTGTACTTTGGCTCACAGGTTTAAGAGGCCAGTTAAGTATTACTGATGAATAATTCAAGCAAACCTTTTTAAAAAAACTCAAATATGCAGAGGTGTAATTTTATATCGAGGGCAGAGATTTTGAATACAGTATATTAACCAAAAAAAAGTTTAGGCAAATAGTTCTTCTCAAATTACAGTTAGATACAGTGTGTAAGTAGCAAGTTGTATTCTGCTAATTATGAGAGGAAGGGGTACTGATTAAGTTTGGATTTCATCTTTGGTTAATTACTTTCTTGTTTGGGGGGTTAGGAATATCTACTGGTCCAATCTTTTTAGGTGACTATTTTCCTTTATGACACAAGCGCCTAAGGTCTCTGATATGATACGCAGACAGTGTGCCTATTATAAGTTAATAAGAAATACACACCGCATCATTTAACTTCTTAGGCAACAGGTCAAAACGCACAAATGTAAAAACTGAAACTTGAAATGGAGAGACCTTACTCCACCTCTGAGACCAACCCTTGCCTACGACACAGGAGGCATGCATACACAGATGGCAGGCAACTGTGATGCAACTAAAGCACTTAATTATTCAAATCCAACTCTCAAGCTTCAAAACAGTTTTAAAATATAATGGTTTGAGCTGAAATACAAGTGACTTTGGATTTCATCAAACAGTCTCTGGGGAGCTAAATCAGCGAGCAGAAAGCACTGTACCTATTAAGAATTAACTGAAAACCCTTATACTGGCTCATGACAGTGGGCCCCCAATGTATATCCTGAACATTTTAGGACTTAACACAATAATAAATTAACTAGCTGAAAAAATAGTACGGCAGCCTTTTTAACCCTATGTTTTCCCAGAACATATTCTGATAAATTCTCTTTGGCTTGAAACTTGTGGCACAATAAGCCAGCATCTATCTACTCAAAATTCAAACGCTTGTGCTCAAATCTTCTCTCAGGGAAGAGTAAAGACATTATGGGCTGTAGAATTCCAACAAGGAATTAGTTTTTAAAAAGACACCTACAGATGCTTACTTCCAGCACAGTCACATTTTTTCATGATGACAGGGAAGGAGACCATGGTATTCACAAAACTGAGGCTAATATTGCAGATTCCAGTATGCTAATGATGAGACTTTTTTCCTCCTTTTGGAAAAGCTGGATCAGTCAAGTCAGGGTTGTCAAACTTTTTCACAATGAAGACCATATATTGTCTCATGCACTACTTCCCTTTCTCTAGGATTCTTGATAGTACAGCCTCTCTCTCCTCATCCTGAGAACCAATCCATTAACATCTATCTGGCAACTATTTATCTGGAAAATATATGCGTTTTTAGCTGTCTTTGATGGAATAAGTTTTGTCCTTTTAGTAAGGTAATCTTATTGGCTACTTTTCTCTTAATACCATTTATCCTCCTATCTGTTCCTTTCTCGCCCCCTTGTTTGTGTTCTTCTACCAGTTGGTAGCCTCATCCTTTTCCTTGTACGTGCTTCTTTATTACCCTCTCCTCTCTCCCCTGCACCTAATTTCTGCACTTCAATTCCTTCCCTTGCATGACCTTCTATTTCCACTGGTTGCTAAGAGTTTCATCCCACTGATGCATAAGAATGGTTCCTGTTTTCTCCCCTCCCATTTGTTCTTGATAACCATATACCAAGAGCAGAAAGGCCAAAAGAAAAAAAAGTTGCATACTCTGGGGATGTGTGGCAGGAATACTCAGAGCTCCACAACCCAGGTAATATCAGTGATCAGTAAGTTCATATGGCTGAAATGAAAAACCTGACTCTACTGATGGCATGTTAGAGGGCTGAGCTGCTCCACGTACCTAAGCTACCAACTTCAATTTCCAAAAACTCTGTAGGGGAAAGAGACATTTTGGGGTCCAGAGCATATAGAATTTGACTTGAATATGTCATGTAAAAATCACACAGTCAAATGCATTAGTATGGATCTGTCATTCCCCTTTTCCTCCCTTAAATCTACATCACTAGATTCTTTGAACAGAACCAGAATTTTAGCCCGGAGCACAATCCACATGTTAAGAGATATTAAAGTTGTTACATACTATACAAACACCACTAAATACTATACATGCACAACAGGAAATTATTTTTTGATTTTTGAGTTGTTAAAAAAACCCATGATGCATGTTTGAAATCCCCTTGTTAATCCAATTCTTCCAGAAACCACCATCTCTAACACATTCTGGAGGGACACAAGGCAGCACCCAAAAACAGGAACATGTATTTGAGAAACCTGGACAATGCAAACTCCCCAAGCATGACTGTCGACAACTGGGTGAAATTTCTGTTTAAAAAACTTACTACTGAATGTCACAAAAAAAAAAAAAAAGAGCCCATACAATTAGCCAACACTACCGGTATGCACCCACCATTTTTTTAAAACAAACATGGGATTGCAACTTTTAATAAACAATCACGTACTAAAGCTGCAGATTTCAAGACTAAGGTATGTAAGTATGCGAAAATAAATGAGTGGGGAAGCCAACTAAAATAGCCTGCTTTAGTGTAGTGTAGAACTTGAACAGAGCAGAATGCCTATGAATTATCTGGAGACTGAGTTCAGTTTTGTGAAAATCTTGATTTTTTTATGAAGATTTCAAAATTACAGTAGATATAGTATGTAAATTAATCACTGAATAATTAATACATTCTATACAGAACAAATGGTAACACACATATGGCACACCTGATTTTGCTGTGTTAGAAAGAATTGCATTTCTTTGCTGTCAAATCTCTCAGTCTTTCCTACTTCTCATTTCTATCCAGTGTTGGTTTTATTTTTTTAAAAAAAGTTCAGCAAAATGGTTCAGTGATTTTAGAGTCTTCTTTTCATTCAAGATCATCCTTGCAGACACAGTACAGCATCACCATTCATTCCTGTCCATGGCTTGTTCCTCCATTATACCCAGCCCTCATATCACTGCGTACATCTTGCCACTTAGTTGATGGTCAAGCTCTATGTCAAACTGGCCTTGGCTGTGTTTGCATTCTATTTGCCTTCTGCAGTGTTTCTACCATCGCAAGAATCTATATTAAGCCAATCCCATACCCTAATTTCACATTCTGCTCTAACTTCATTTGTTTTAAAACCATTCCACTTTATACCTGCCATCTTCTAGACAACTCTCAGCTCCAGCCTTCAGATATCTGTTTCATTTAATGCAGCAGCTTCCTGACCACAGGAAGTTAGTGACCACAGTGTTAGTACACTGGTTTGTTACGTTTTCACTGTGGTACCAAACAGTGGTTTTTATCAGTCCATAATTGTATTAGTTTCTTTACAGCACTTGTGGCTAAGGCACATCTGCTTTTAACTTTGTGTTGATGGTTCCATCAAGGCTGGATAAAACTTCCTAGGTACATACAAGATTCTACTTTGCCTATAACTTCACCGCTGCTGCATTGCAACACTATCTATTGTCCCTTTTTCAAGATAAATCCCAAGAAGATGAAGTGGTTGTATTTTAAGTCCCAAGTTTAGCCGTTTCCAAGATGGCAAAGAATGTCATCAATTATTCAAACGCATCTGCTAGTTGTAAACTGTCATCTGCATAAGCTGAAGACCTTAAATGTAGATCATCCGACGTCACACCCTCCAACTTATCTGAGAATGCTAATGGCTAGCTTAAGAACCTGATGAAAAGTGGCAGTGATGCTATGCTCCCCTTGCCTTACACCAAAATTTGACAGCATCATCATTCATTCCTGTCCATGGCTTGTTCCTCCATTATACCCAGCACTCATGTCACTGCATACATCTTGCCACTTAGTTGATGGTTAAGCTCTACCAGCTGCTTGATTTTCTTACAGCACTACAAGAGTCTTCAGATGTGACTTTTATAAATCATAAAACGGGTGCAAAGTAAAGGCTGAGCAGACCATCTTATCATCCCTAACAATGCTAAATTTTTCTGAGTTAGAAATGGAAATGTTATATGTACAAATACCATCCTGCTTCTAACTTCAGTTTCAGTCTATTAAATTTTTGTTTTTGCTGACAATTTCCAGCCTTCCCAATTGAAGTGTAACGCTCCAGCTACATGTGATTTTCAAGCTTGGTGCACAGATTCACTGCCAGCTTTACTTTTATGCCAAGTCAGTCTCAGTAGACTATCATGAAAACAAAAAACAACACTGCAGACAATAACAACCCCTAAAAGGGAAGGAACATCATAGTTTCCCATTGGGAAATCAAAGAAGAGATGGAAATATTAAAAATTTAAGGACACTCTCCATGAAATTGTGCAATGTCATGAATCAGTCACATTTTTACATTAAAGTGTAATTATTCCTAAACACTACCAAAAAGAAAGTCACTGTGGACCACAAGACAACCCACTCACCAGGGCAAGAAAGAAGCTTTCATGGATATGTCCCAGCAGTTTCTGCAGAATTTAAGTTTGCATTTATAGCCTCTATGACTGCAAAAAAACCACCCCACCAAAAACGTTTTAAGTTCAATGCTGTTTTCCTATATCTGCAGACAGGCAACTCTCCAATGCCTCTGCACATTGCTTTGCCAAGCTGCACCAGAGTGAAAACTGACTAGGCTTCAGTGTCCAGAATCTCATTGACTTGATTCCTGCCATTTAAGCTGCTGCCAATTTCACTCTGGACTCCTTAGCAAAATTATAGCAGCAGCAGAGGCACAGAATGGATCTATTCACTATGGAGGGTAAAACAAAACAACAACAAAAGGATGTAGGCAGGTGTAAAACATGAAAGACACTCCACTTACAGCGTCCTGTGAAAAATCCCAGCAACTATTCCACTTCCAGTCACAAGCGTGGGATTGGTTTGTCACCCTAGGCGTTACCCGCTAGACAGTCTCCACTATCATTTGTATCTATTTATGGCTGCAAGGTTTAGCCCTCTAACAATAAGAACATAAGAAAGGCCGTACTGGGTCGGACCAAAGGTCCATCTAGCCCAGTATCCTGTCTACCAACAGTAGCCAATGCCAGGTGCCCCGGAGTGAGCGAACCTCAATGATCAAGTAATCTCTCTCCTGCCATACATCACCCCCCTCTGACAAACAGAGGCTAGGGACACCATTCCTTACCCAGCCTGGCTAATAGCCATTAATGGACTTCACCTCCAGGAATGTATCCAGTTCTCTTTTAAACCCTGTTATAGTCCTAGCCTTCACAGCCTCCCCAGGAAAGGAGTTCCACAGGTTGACTGTGTGCTGTGTAAAGAAGAATTTCCTTTTATTTGTTTTAAATCTGCTGCCCACTAATTTCATGGGGTGGCCCCTAGTTCTTCTATTATGGGAACAAGTAAACAACTTTTCCTTATTCACTTTCTTCACACCACTTATAATTTTATATATCTCTATCATATCTCCCCTTAGTTTCCTCTTTGCCAAGCTAAAAAGTCCTAGCCTCTTCAATCTCTCCTCATACAGGACCCATTCCAAACCCCAAATCATTTTATTTCCCCTTCTCTGAACCTTTTCCAATGCCAGTATATCTTTTTTGAGATGAGACCACCACATTTGTACACAGTATTCAAGATGTGGGCGCACCATGGATTTGTATAAGGGCAATAAGATATTCTCCAACTTATTCTCTATCCGTTTTTTAATGATTCCTAGCATTCTGTTCGCTTTTTTGACTGTCGCTGCACGCTGCATGGACGTCTTCAGAGAACTATCCACGATGACTCCAAGATCTTTTTCCTGATTAGTTGTAGCTAAATTAGCTCCCATCATAATGTATGTATAGTTGGGGTTATTTTTTCCAATGTGCATTACTTTACATTTATCTACATTAAATTTCATTTGCCATTTTGTTGCCCAATCACTTAGTTTCGTGAGATCTTTTTGAAGTTCTTCACAGTCTGCTTGGGTCTTAACTATTTTGAGCAGTTTAGGATCATCTGCAAAGTTGGCCACCTCACTGTTTACCCCTTCCTCCAAATCATTGATGAATACGTTGAATAGGATTGGTCCTAGGACTGACCCTTGGGGAACACCACTCGTTACCCCCTCTTCATTCTGAACATTTACCATTTATTGCTACCCTTTGTTCCCTGTCTTTTAACCAGTTCTCAATCCATGAAAGGATCTTCCCTCTTATCCCATGGCAACTTAATGTACGTAAGAGCCTTTGGTGAGGGACCTTGTCAAAGGCTTTATGGAAATCTAAGTACACTATGCCCACTGGATCCCCCTTGTCCACATGTTTGTTGACCCCTTCAAAGAACTAATAGAATAGTAAGACATGATTTCCCTTTACAGAAACCATGCTGACTTTTGCCCAACAATTTATGTTTTTCTATGTGCCCAACAATTTTATTCTTTACTATTGTTTCAACAAATGCCTGACAAAAGCACTCAAGCCTTATGCAATGGTGGAGAAGACTAAATTTATGAGATACATTGAGTGAGATGTGAAACATGTATATATAAATTGGGGGAGAGAAGGAGAAAAAATACAGGGGAAAAGATAGGGAAAACCCTGTAGAAAAATGGAGAGTGCACAATAAGGGAGGACAGGAGACATTAAAAAAAACAGAAAAATACACATTGTGAACTATTATTGGAAAGAAAAAATAGAGTGAAGTCTAAGGAGAATAGAAAGTAGGACAGATGTAGTATGTCGTGGTTGTAAGATGTTATCTGACCAACTTTTTCACCGATTGAATACTGCAAAAGAGTATATGATTAAAAGTAACTATCAGTGCTATTGCTGTCCAAATATTTGACACATGCAAGTGAAAGGTACTGAACAATACAGTAGGAAAATATTTGTGTGACTAGCTGTAGCTACCTACAACAGTACACAGACATGTTTTTGCTTTAAAATGTAGAATATGTATCTCCAAGGGAGTGAAAGCAAAGATTTTTTTCTGTTGCTACCAGACTAAATCCTGAAGCTAACTGGAATCAGGTCATTTCCTCCTCTCCTCTCTCCCCTCCCGCCCCCCAATTCCTGTTCTCCCTTCAGTTTTCTTAAAGTCAAACTATACATGAAATAAAAATCCAAACAGCAACACCTTACAATGTAAGATTTTTAGCAACAGACATTTGTTCCCCTTTGATCAAAGATCAGTTGCCTTTTAAATGTCTTTTTCACTCGAATCCTAAAAACATTTCAGCAACAGAGAATGCTATGACTAAGATACACTATAAAACAGGGGTGGCCAACCTGTGGCTCTTCAGAAATTAATATGCGGCTCCTTGTATAGGCACCAACTCCAGGGCTGAGGCTACAGGCACCAACTTTTCAATGTGCCAGGAGGTGCTCACTGCTCAAATCTTGGCTCTGACATAGGCCCTGCCCCCATTCCACCCCCTCCTCTGCTATATCCTTGTTCCTCCCACTCCTCCTCCAAGCCTTTTGCATGCCATGAAACAGCTGATCAGGAGGTGCAGGGAGTGATGGGGAGGCATCGCTCTGAGGGGCTGCCGGTGGGCGGGAGGCACAGTTCATGGGGGGCTGCTGACATATTACTGTGGCTCTTCAGCCCAGTACATTGATAATATCTGGCTCCTTCTCAGGCTCAGGTTGGCCACCCCAATATAAAATGTATCACATAATAAATACAGCTAGATATTAAGATAAAGCAGGCAAGTGTCTTGGAATTCTGAAGTATTAACTCCATTAAGGGGTTTTGCCAACATGAATAATGGAAGTGAACTCAAGTGGTCTGTGTAGGTATCAGGTCCCAGAGATGGAATAATAGCTTCACATTATGAAGTTTGCTTTGTTTTTCTGTTTACATAACCTTACATAAAACACTATTCCGGTACAATGCCCTGATATACCCTTTAACACTAACTTCAGGGAAAGAGCTGGTATTAGAAAGTACCTTGCCACTTAAAAAAAGAAGCAAATATACACCCTAAAAATACAGAGAGCGTAGGCCAGCAATTTTTTGGCATTTTCTTCATTGTTGCTGCCAGGGAATTTGGTGAGAATTCTTTGATGTGAACTGCCGCTGCCAACCCTGCCACTTACAGTCCTAAGCTCCTTGATCTCTCTGGTAGATTCTTTTTATTTACAGGTGCACTCTCACCTCCAGCTGACATTTCAATCATAGCTCAGTGTTAAACAGGGAAATTACCAACCTCTCAAGACCCCTCATGTACCTTTCTTAAAGGGGACATTCACAGTAAAGATGTCCTTACTTGTTCTGCTATCTACCATGGCTAAAAGGAAATGTAAATTATTAAAATGGAAATAATTCTAAAAAAATCTAAATCTGTTTATACTGTTTACTCCTTGTTTACTCTCAACCTGGATGTTAACAATCTAACTTTTAAGCTATCATAAACTAGCTCAGGGATGGGCAAACTACAGCCCGCAGGCCACATCCAGCCCGCAAGCTAATTTTGCGCGGTCCCCAAGCTCCCGGCTGGGAGGCTACCCCTGGCCCCTTCCCCCCCGCCACCACCTTCCCCACTCTCCCAGAGCTTCAGCACCCTGTGTCCAGGAGCGGCTCTGGACAGCGCTGTAGCGGCGTGGCTCCGAGTGTGTGCGCGTGAGCTCCTGCCATGCAGCCCGCCGGAGCTCGCAGTCCTGCCCCCTTATCACACCGTTCCCCCATCCTCTGGAGCCTCTGTGTGCCATGTCCAGGATCGGCCCTGGACAACGATGCAGCGGCGTGGCTCCGGTGGGACCTGAGCTGCCACTGGAAGTGGCATGGTAAGGGGGCAGGGCTGAGAGCTCCGGCAGGCCACATGGCCGCCCCCCGGCCACACCGCTGCAGCGTTGTCCAGGGCCACTCCTGGATGCAGCGCACTGAGGCTCCAGGAGAGGAGGGGGTAAGCGGCATGGTAAGGGGGCCAGGGCTGGGGGCGGTTGGATAAAGGGCAGGAAGTTCCGGGGGCAGTCAGGGAGAGAGGGGATTGGATGGGGCAGAGACTCTGGGGGGCGGTCAGGGGACATGGAATGGAGGGGTTGGATAAGTTGGGGGAGTCCCGGGGGTCTGGCAGGAGGGTGGATAGAGGTCAAGGCAGTCAGGGAACAGGGAGCGGTTGGATAGGGGATGGGGTCCCGTGGTGGTGGTTGGGGGAGTTCAGGGGAAAAAAAGAGCAGGATGGGTTGGGTATTCTGAGGGAGGGCAGTTAGGGGCAGGAAGTGGATGGGGGTGAGGCCTTCCCTACCCGGCCCTCCATACAATTTTGGAACCCCGATGTGGCCCTTGGGCCAAAAAGTTTACCCACCCCTGAACTAGCTCAATGGTAAAGTGTTTGGATTATAAACAACATTTCCATACAGTTGTTTCAAATACAAATTTTATAAAAACTGTTTTCACCAGTACTTTCAGAAACAAACAATGTATAGAAAAGTTTCTGTACATTTTGGGTTTTTAACAAAAGAAACTGGAAGCAATATCTGATCCAACTGCACCAAACTGAAAGGCCAGCAAATCCCTTCCAACATCCCAAGAGGTCGGTGTAAACACATGTAATTTTCCTATATAAGTACTAATATGCTCCCCCCATCTCCCGTAACTGTAGTATCTGAACGATTAATAATCTTTAATATAGTTATCCTTACAAAGCTCCTGTGAGGTAGGGAAGTGCTACTACCACATTTTACAATCTACTTCTCCCAAGTCCCAGACTAGAACAGTGGTCGTCAAACAGGGATGCGCGAGACCACCCCAGGGGGGTGCGCGAGACCCTGACATCGCCACCGAGCCCGCCCAGGAGACCGCCGAACTCCTGGGCAAGCTATTTTGGTCCCGCTGAAATGCCACCGCCGGCAGCTTCTGGTTTTTACAGCAGCATTTCGGCGGACATACCTGCCCCAGGGTCCGCCAGACTTTTCCCTCTGCGGAAAGGGGCCGCCAGGGAAAAAGTTTGCAGACCCCTGTACTAGAGCCATAATCACTGGACCATCCTCCTTCTCTGTTACGGGATGTCAATTTTTTCTTGGTTATTCATAAAATACTAAGTTAACAGTGACCTATAAACAAATGTACTAACACAATATTCAAAACTCCAGAAGATGTCAATTTGCCCCAAACCAGTATAACAACACTAAGCACAGCTTATATGGCAACTAGAACATTATGAGTAAACAACAACCAGTTTATTTCTTTTCTGAAGAGTCTAACACAAACATCTGCTAATTCCAGTCAAGAGGATACACATTAACTGAATCCAGCACACAATTTGTGCACAACTTTTGTGCATGCACCAACATGAAATGTATAAATTATACTTACTGGAAACTAAGTCTAACACAGGAATTAGCAACCTTTCAGAAGTGGTGTATCTAGTCTTCATTTATTAACTCTAATTTAAGGTTTCACTTGCCTGTAAAACATTTTAACGTTTTTAGAAGGTCTCTTTCTATAAGTCTTTGATATATAACTAAACTATTGTTGTATGTAAAATAAATAAGCCTTTTAAAATGTTTAAGAAGCTTCACTTAAAATTAAATCAAAATTCAGAGCCCCTCAGACTGGTGGCCAGGACCCAGGCAGTCTGAGTGCCACTGAAAATCAACTCACGTGCCACCTTTGACAGGCGTGTCATAGGTTGCCTAACTCTGGTCTAACATAAATCCACACTCCACTAGTTTTTAGTATGTGCAAGCCATCTGAAAATTATGTTGTCTCAAGTCACATAAGCCTATTTATGTTAATTTAACTATGACTTAGAAATGAAAAAAAAATATAAGCCTTGTGCTGACACAGCATGGTAAAGATGTCCTTGTTTTCGGTTAAGGTAGGTAAGGTGTGTCTCTCCCACATCATCTAAGTACGAATTTATTGTTTCAGAGTCTTAGTCCTCATATGCTCTGTATCCTTCTCACCACAAAGCCCTTGGATAACTTTATTGGAACCTTCTGGCATACCCTTGTTCCATCCAGATTAGTACTGACAAAACATATAATGTTTTTAAAATATACTTTGCCTCATACTGAGGCAGAGCTTGTAGAAACCTGTAGTTCTATTCGCCCCCTCCTCCCCCGCTCAGTTCTATCACAAGAATAAAAATGATTAAAAGAAAGTTCTCTCAATGGGAAGGAGAACTCAATGGTATTTTATATATTATTTCTATTATTGACTGATAAAAATCATTTTGTTTACATATGCTTTGATACTAGTTTCTTGGATCTTAGAAAAGACCCAAAGTAAAGTTACGCAGATGTTCTGTATATGCCACTGATCTTCAATAAAGAATGTTTAGGCCTGGTTCCATCCACCAAAATATCAAAAGAACTGCAATAAAAGAAAATAACTTGCCATCATAAAACAAAGGAAGTAGAAGATTTCAATGGTTTTCTGTTGAGAAAGACCTGTTTGAAGTGTAGGGTAGCAAGTTAATAGCCCAATTTAACTCGGAGCTGAAACATGCTATTCACAGCTAGGAATGCAAAGACTATTTAACATTTTTAACAAGTCAGAAGTCAAATCAATAGAAGATTATATGAATACTGTTAAACAATGGGAAATATTTGTCATTTAATATCTCTCAACTTTGAGTGGTCACTAAAATGTTTTAATACGAAGGGTTGGTATACAAACATTTTAGTATTTACGGCAACTATGTTGTAGTAAACAAGTGTTCTTCTAATACTGCAAAATTGATCTCCAGATTAAACTTCCACCTTAAATGTTAGATTCCTTCACTATTTGATCTTTGCTGCTGCAACACACAAAACAAAAAGGAAACTACTGCATTCTAGCAAATATGCAGGTAGTGTATTTGTCTGTCTTCAACCTCCGGCCACTGGACTATGTTATCCCTTTCTCTACTGGACATATATCATTAGTATAATTCTTTATAGGCTTTTTCTGTCACATTCATCGTCACAGAATTGAGCAGGTCACAAATATGAAATAGTTTAGCCACACAATAACCCTGTGAGGCATAGAAATATTGTTGCCCGATATTACAGATAATAAATTTCAGGCAGAGAGAAAAGAAAATATCAATATTATGAAAGCTATTTCTGTAGCTCACCTTGCCTTCTCCTTATCATAGATGTTAGAAGCATCAAGGACTAACCTAGGGCACTCCTAAAATTTAGGATGACCTAGCTACATCACTCAAGACTGTGAAAGTTTTCTGCTGGGAAGAATTCTTCCCTAGACCAAGCTACCATCTCTTCAAGAAGCACATTTAGTACACCGACCAAAAAAATCCCTTCTTGCAGTAAGTGTCCACATTTCAGTGGTATAGCAGCAGACATGCTGAATTATGTCTTCCTGAGTATAGAACTTTTACGAGGAAGATTTATGCTGCCAGTTTCAATTAAAACGTACAGGTGTTAGAAAGTTATTGAAACTTTTACACTGGTGCGGACTACAGGTGAATCGCTCATGTCAGTTAGTTGGGGGCGTTTTATAATTAGAGGCTGGGAAGCCCAGGGGATATGACCAGCAGCTGGGTGTAACTGCTATGTAGTTTCATCCACAGTAAGAGGAGCGCAAAGCACACAGCGGACACTTAACAGAGGAAAGTTCTCCGAAGCTGAACTGGTCCGAAACCGTAACTCCCACCCCCGCGACGGCGCATATGCGCCTCCAGCTACTCGCTTAGGACTCTCCACCAGCGGCAGCCACAAAGTTACAACGAACAGAGCCGGGGGGGCGGGGGGAGCCGGAGACACGCCTGGTTGCGAGAGACCCTGCGAGTCGCCCAGCCCAGCCCGCCGCCTCCACAGCCGCCTTTCGCCGACGCGCTACCCGAGCCCGGGGGCTGCGGCCCGGCGGGGGGGGGCGCTCACGGCAGGCTCAGTCGGGTTATTTATTTAACTCTACGAGCCCCACATCCCACCCGCCTCCCTCGGCCCCTTACCCGGGCGCGATGACCTGTCCGGGCCGCGCGCAGAGCTCGCGCACCACACCGGGCCGCTCCGCCTTCACCCTGCGCTCGGCGGCCGCGCGCGGGGGCCGGGCGCCGGGGCCCTGGGCCGGGGGGGTGGCGGCGCGGCCGGGCGGCGGGAGGGGCGCGCACAGCGCCAGCAGCGAGCCGATCTTCACCGCCGCTCCCGCGGACACCTTCCACTCCAGCAGCCGCAGCGCTCGTGGGCCCGGCACGCGGATCTCGGTCACCGCCGCCCCGGGGCCCTCGGCGGGCCCTGCTCCTTCCGCCTCCTCCATGGCTCCGGCGGCTTGTCCAGGCCCCAGGCCGCCAAGGAGAAGGTCGCTATGGCAACGCTCGCGCCACTGACTCAATAATGGGCTCGAACGCTGAGCTGTTATTCTCCCCCCCACACACACACCCTAAAAAAAAAAAAAATCCGAACAGTCACGAGCGTCGCCGACTAGGCGCGAGGTCACGGCCCCGGTACGCACGCGCAGGGCACTCTACGCACGCGCCCGTCGAGTCTTAAAGGGACAGTAACGCGGAACTCGATTCCCGGAGCCGGCGAGGGAAAGAGTGACACACATTGACTCTTCCCGCTCCGGGGAAAGAACGTGACAGTCACGCCCCTCCGGGCCACATTTCCGGCACCACGTGCTGACCTCACAATCAACAGCGAGCGCGTGCTCACCTCCCGGAACTGAATAGGTGCTCAACACCCACAAGAACCCGCCTGAATCCCGGCATGCAACGCGGCACAGAACAACTACGCTTTCCGGCAGGCAAAGCTCCATATTGATCCTCCCAGCACCTCAGGAACTACCACTCCCAAAATGCATTGCTCCCATGTGACCCCTCGCACTAACATGCTGGGGTAGGCTTCAACCACCGCCCGCAAGGGAAGATGGGTGGGGAAGGCGCGCTGCACGCTGGGCTCTGTAGTCTGCAGCGGAGAGGAGCGCCTCAGCCCTGTGCTGGCAGGCGTGGCTGCGGTGCGGGCTGGGGATGCGTGGCGTGGGGCTGCAGGGTACAGCGGGAAGCTAAGAGGTGAAGGAGTGTCCCGTTATTCCAGGGGCCCAGCGACCTTCTGCAAGTAGGGTGACCAGATGTCCCGGTTTTACAGGGACAGTCCTGTTTTTAGGGTCTTTTTCCTATATATGCTCTTATTACCCCCCCTCTGCCGTCTGGTCCTGATTTTTCACATCTGCTGTCTGCTCACCCTAAAAGCAGGTCTGCTTATAATCACTCATGCACTACCACTTATGATCACTTAAAATCTATCTCTCTATAGTTAATAAATCTGTTTTACATTTTACCTAAAACAGTGTGTTTTGGTTGATGTGCGTAGGAAATTTCAGGTTACAAAGGCTAGTGTGGGTCCTCTCCATACTGAGGAAGGGGAAGACTGGATAATGAACTTACAGTGATCCGGTTTCTGACCAAGGCAAGATGGTACCGTTCTGGGGTGCAACGGTGGCGGCTTGGGAAATTTGCTGGTGCCTGTCTCTTTGTGATTTGGGAGCATTCATGCAATTATTTGGGAAAGAGGCTCCATATGCTAACATACTGAGGGATAACAGTACCTGTAGGGGTTTGCTGCTTGTCACTAGTAAAGCATTGTGAGAGACAGCCAAGGCTGGAGAGTTAAGAGGGCACAACGGTGTCTCATCTCCAGGTTGTACTGCAGGAATTTCATCACCACATCCCTAGCTTTTCATAGACCCACTTCTATACCAGAAGGGCTGTGGTATATTTGAGATAGGATCTCTCTTCTTAAGGGTTTAGGTATTTGGGTGCCTTTGAATATAATGTTCTTCACACTGAATTCTTCACAAGAGTTCGAGTATGCAAAAGCGGCCTCTTCATGTGTGTCCAACCATCCTGTTAAAGTAACAGATGTCAGAAATTGTAGCTATTTATCCTGTAGTATATGCTCAGGGACTTTCTGTAGTCATTGCTGGCAAATAGGAATGTAGTTGGCTTGATTAATGCTTTCTATTTCTTTTGTATTTGTGTTTCTCTTAATTAGGTTAAGGATTTCTTGTTCATTTGTATCTGCTTCTTCAGGCAGAGCTTCCTTGGGGAGAATATCTGCCATATACATTTTGGTTCCTTTTTAATAGCATACATCTGGTGGTGACATTGTCTTTTATACCATATATTGGAGGTGTTTTAGAGCTAGTAACAGTGATTTCTTGAAAATGACTTCAAGTGGCTTATGTCACTTTCAAGTAGGTATGGATTTTTCACCTTTGTATGTACTGATCAATTTTTTCACAGTCAGGTACTATTGCTAGAGATAAGGATCTTGATGCAAAGATTACTTATTATGTTTTTGCAAGAGGACTGCTCCAAGTCCAGTTTCACTGGCATCGCACTATATGGTAACTGCTTCTTTCACATCATAATATTTTAGCACAAGGTTGTAGAAACCAAGTCTTATAACATGCTTGAGATCTGCGTCATGCTTGGGTAGCCAAATCCACATTGCATGTGTATCTAGTAAGTGTCTAAGAGGCTCACATACCTCTGAGAAACAAGGAAGGCTATTGGTCAGGTAATTTACAAATCCTAATGGCAGTGGCAGGCATTGGTGTTTAAAGGCTTGGGAGTTTGCTGTATTGCTCTCACCTTTTCTGGATCTGGTCAAAGATCTTGTGAGGTCAGCAGGCATTCCATATGTGGTACCTCTGTGAGTCATCTTCTCTTTGTTGAGTTTTAGGTTGACATACCTGGCTCTTTCTTGGAGATAAATGAGTGTCATTATCTGATATTGCACCTTTTCCATTGTGTCTCCAGACCTGTACACTAAAATGTCCTCAACTATACTACTAATCCCCTTGAGATCAGCTAATACATCTTGTTGGTGGCATTGATATTGTTTTGCAGCTGATTTGATTCCAAATGGCATTATCAGACATCTGTATCATTTTGCTGGTGTCCAGAAGTTGGTGAGATAACTATTTTCCTTTAATACAACTTGCCAGTATCCATCTTTTGTATCCATCAATGAAAATATTTTTGATTTAACAAGGTCAGGTATCATTTCTTTTTTTGTGGGTATCTGGTAATGAGCCCTCAACAGCACCTTGTTTAAATTGCTTAGGTCTATACATAAACAAAGATGTCCTGGTTTTTCTATGGCCGCCATGTTTGTCCATTTTGCAGGTTCAGTCACTTTGGCAATAATGCCATCCATTTGTTTTATTGCTTTTAGTATTTTTTTTTTCTTTTAATGCTATGGGGATTCTGCATGGTAGATATGGTAAAGAGATATGGCACACTACACTTACCTGGCCAGGGCAAGTGTAGTGTGCCTGAGAAGCACTCCACTCCTTCAAAAACATCATTGTAGTCCCTCAGGAATCAAGTCACAGAGATGCCACCTGGTTGTGTTTGTCCGTATGCTTTGGTTTCTTTTGCTTGTGAGTTGATTGTATGAATTGTAGGCAAGAGGTTTAATGTGTTCATTTGTACTGGCTGATAGAAGTGGTTTCTCTGGCATTCACAATCTGAAGTTTTAGCTCGTTTACCTTCCCTTGGTGTTTTTCCTGTAGTGCACATTGCTCTAGTGTTATGAGGATGGTACCATCATACAGTTTGAATTTAGCATTGTGTAGATGCAGTTTTGCTGGTCCATCCTGCATGATGTTGAGGAAGTCCTTGTCCCATTTACAGATGTTCTACTATCTGCTTGGCATTCTGTTTCTTGCTTGTGCCACCACGTCAGTGTTACTTTCCAGTTTCTGCATATAGTCCGCAAGCTGGACATTTTGCCTGCTGTGGGTCTTGTACCACAGTATCTGCAGCTTTCATTGTGAAGTGTGCTTGCCATTTTCCAGTACTTATGTGGTGTTCTTATTTATATCTTGTGGATTCCTGCATTTGATTTGTATATATTATGTATACTCTCAGTCTCCTGTGTGTTTATCATCTTCATTTGAGTGAGAGCTGTTCCCTCACTTTGTATATTTCTATGTTAACTTGGGGATTGTGAGCGTTCTCATCTGAACTCCTTTGTTGTTGGTCCCTATGACTAAAGAATCTTGTAGGAATCCTCTTTCAAAATGCCATACTCACATGAATCTGCCCCATTTTGTGCAGCAATATACTAGTCAGTGGTTTATGTAGATGCTTGCTTACGTTGGAAGAGATAGTATTCACATATTAACGTTTCTTATAGGTTCAAAGTGCACCCAATAATTGGAGTGCACTCAAAATTTTGCTGACTGTTGATGGCCTGCCAAGTACTGCTGGAGCATGTGGCATTCTTTCTGTTGTAGCCCTTATACTTTTTCATCCAGTCCTGTGACAATTTCAAAATTTTCCAATTGTGCTCTGAAGAACAGCCAGTTGTTGAACACAACCCCTTTCATGTCCATGGGTTCAGGAACAGAAGCAGGCTTGTTGCTGTGATTTAGTTTTGTGTTTTAGCTATTTGTTTATGTAAGTCTAACAATCAGCTCTGCTAATTGCTTTGTCCTTGCAGTGGCACATTTACTTTTGACATCACGTTCTGATTCTGTCAACAATGCACAGATATCCCTGAAACTTTTCAATAAGAGACCTTTCTTTCATACATCTGAGATATTACAAACAGGGCTGCAGCACTGACTGCTTCCTTATCTTTTGTCATCCTGATCTACCTGGCGCTGACTGTTTACATCCTGTTATACAATATGTTGCACAGCTCCGGCCATTGGAGGTTCTAGTGCTAGCTCTCCCTTGTGTCTCTGATAACAAATGATGTACTCTCTGCAGTGCAAAAGAAACCCAATTCCCACATAGCTCTTAATTTAAATAACAGTTGAGGATGTATACATTACAAAATACTTTTTGGTAATCTGTCATTTATAGACATTCAAGCCCCAATTCTTTATTCAAGCAGAATTTGCAACACAGAAGTTTGCATTCACGATACATGGCAGCATTTCCCACAGACATAAAGCCTCAGGTATGTGCTACTGAGAAGTTTCAAAGATTTCTGTCACCCTCAACTGTGAGTGGCATGGGGCTCAGGGCTACAACTACTGTATTCTTTTTGGTGTGCCAGCATGTCTACTTAAGCTGGGACTCACACCCTTGGCTCAAAATGTAGATGTAGCCTCAGTGAGGTCTGTTACTATGCAGAGATGAAAGACACACTAACTGGGAGCTACCCACACTCCAGCATAACATTTTGATAGCTTTAGAACAGGTTTGTACAGGTGGAGCTGCACAAAGCTGCCTCATTGTGCCAGAGAATCAGGGTGAGAGTCTCTGATCTGTAGATCACTGATTCAGATTTAGCTCAGGACAATAGTAGCTGACAAGCATTACCATCAGATGGCTGTTCAGTCTACGGGAAATAATTATGTCATAAAAGCCATCATGTCACATCACGTTTGAGATTTACTAGCACCTATTTTGTAGTCTCAGCAGAAAGGCCAAAGACTGTATATTGAGTTACCCTATCACACACACAAAGGATGTCTTTTCAGGCCAAAGTGAAGCCCATTAGGTGAGAAAGCTTTTACTGCCACTCCTTGTACCTATTTTGTGGATAATCAATGAAAACTCTAGCCCACCAGTGCCTTTTCATGAGTATTCAAAATTCTCTTAAAAATTAAAGAAAATATAAATTGAATAGATATACACACTCTGAATTATAGAAGGCTGGTAGCACCACCTACTACAGTGGAACCCCATTTATCCAATCTAACTGGGACTTGGGCCAGCTTGGATAATCAAAAATTCAGATAATTAGGAGAATGAGCAGGGCTTGGGCTGCTAACCCCAGGAGATGCCACTCTGGCTGTCAGCCTACCACCCAGGGCTGACAGCCCGAGCCCTGCTGCCTGTTTCAGTTAACATGGAGAGACGGATAATGAAGGATCAGATAAATGGGGTTCTACTGTATTAGGTTTGCTTGACACTTCTCATTATAAGCCCCTGTTTTCAGTTACTTATAATTTCACCACACTTTAACTGCACAGGTTCATAGAATTATAGAATATCAGAGTTGGAAGGGACCTCAGGGAGCCATCTAGTCCGACCCCCTGCTCAAAGTAGGACCAATCTCCAACTAAGTCATCCCAGCCAGGGCTTTGTCAAGCCTGACCTTAAAAACCTCTAAGGAGATTCCACCACTTCCCTAGGCAACCCATTCCAGTGCTTCACCACCCTCCTAGTGAAAATGTTTTTCCTACTATCCATCTTAAACCTCCTCCCTTGCAACTTGAGACCATTACTCCTTGTTCTGTTGTCTGCTACCACTGAGAACAGTCAAGATCCGTCCTCTTTGGAACCCCCTTTCAGGTAGTTGAAAGCAGCTATCAAATCCTCCCTCATTCTTCTCTTCTGCAGACTAAACGGGTTGAAAGTTTCCATGCTTGGCATCTGCCTGAGGCTAAATATATTTGTGTTGAATATTTCAGCCAAAAATGTTCAGCCATTTTCAGGAATGAGGAAGAGGAAAATATGTTGTTTTGCTCCTGCCTCGCCTCCTGCTCTGGAGCAGGATCTTGAAATTTGGCAGGAGTGTGGCTTTTTGTCCAAATTTGTCCAAGTTAGAAGCTGGGCTTCTTTGTGAAGGTGTGGGTTATTAATTTCATTTTTGGGGATGTCTTTTTCAGCAGTGTTAGGGTTTTATGTAGATGTCCAAGGCAATCAGGTTTTCCACCTCTTTATTTTTGTATATGCTATAATGAGTAATATACATAACATACATAGCAGTGTATAATGTAATGAGTAATCTCTTTTAATGTTCCCAAATGCTCTTTAACATAGTACTGTTTCAAACAATGCTATGTCGAAGTGCACTAGGGAACCTTTAGGCTTACCAGCAGCCATGGACCAATTAATATGCAACACATTAGAGCACTTTAGAAATCACACCTCCATAGCTGCTCTGTATAGACATGCCCTTAGATTCAAGTAACTATTTCCAGTGTTTTTCCAGAGCTTATTGGATTAACACCTATTTCTTTTTCTTTGTTTTTGAATTGGGGGTGTTTTATTGGTTAGAACCAAAAATCAGAAGCCCTAGTTACAAATCTTTCACAAATCACAGGTCAAACATGCTCAATAGAGCTTTCTTAGGTTTTAGCAGCTAAACTCTCCAAAGGTTCTGTTCTCAATAAGCATGCTTCAGACTCTGATAGCTCCTAGTGCTGATCAGACTGTGCATTGCACAACCCGCAGAAAGCAACTGAGAGAGCATGCTTCTACCCCTTATGATTCCCACTTGTATACCTCCAGGGCAGCATTCAACTGCTTTAATTATGAGACCCTCCTTAATTTCCCTGCAGTCTCCTGCCTCCTTCATTACCCTCCTTCTAACCTGCCTGTCCTAGTACTTGCAAATATACACACCTTCTAACTTCCACAACAAATGAAGCAGGGTCCTATTGACAACCGATTTTACTACACAACCCTGCTTCCTTCCCAGAGCAGATCCAGCCTGGGCACTGAATGAGACAGGGATTCTGTGGAAAAAATAGTATGTGATAGTGTAATTAAAGACGTTACCGTAACATACATACATACATATATATAAACACAAGGGGGGCATATTTAAGGCGGGGCAACCTCATTTTTAACTTTTGAGTGCTTGACTTTACAACCTTAATAATGTTCTAATAGCATAGTTTTTGTGTGTGGTATAGGTATATAATTGAAAGAAGATGTGGTCATTCTTGTGTGTGTGTGTTTGCGTACAACACTTTTGAAATGTACAGAAATCTTGCCTGATTGTTGCTGGGATAGCTAGTGGACACCTGACATTTGATTTTTCAATTCTAATGTAGAATGTTACACAGTGAGTCTCTGTTCTCTCTCACGCAGTATCCCTCACCCTCATGGAGACTTTATGGGTTCATTAGTTTTGTTTTGGGCTTAATCTGAAATAAAAGTAAGCAAGACTGAAATATCCATGTTTTGTTTTTGCGTATGAGAAATCAAAACTTATACAAGCAACAAGCATAGAGGAGAGTAACAGAAAACACTGGACTGCACTCTGAGACCCCCAGTGCACAGCAACTCCAATGGATGTGCTGGCCTGAAGAGTCTCACCCCCAATTCTCATTCTGATCAATCTTTGATTGCTGCCTCCCATCCCCTTTTCTTCCTGCCACATTTCAGTAAGGCTCTCTCCATCCCCTCCGTCTCCTTCTGTTGTTTTTATTATTCCAAATATCTGCACTATAAAAATGATAAACAAAATAGTATTTTTCAATTCACCTCATACAAGTAGTGCAATGTCTTCATCATGACAGTGTGTAGTAGGCAGCATAAAGTGCCTGTGTAAGTGCATATGGGTAAGATGCTGAAAGCCACTCTCCGTGTTTGTGGTCCCTGTTTCTGCTCGAGGGATTAGAAAACGGATGCCATGAACAGATAGCTTTTTGGTCCCAGCAAACTAACAAAGAAGGAGACACATATCACCAGGGAGCAAGAGAATTGCTCAGGAAATTTCCTTGGGCCTAGCAATAAGACAGGCTAGGATGCGGAGAGCCACTCAAAACCCTTTGTCCCATGGGGAGTAGTAGTCATGGGGGAAAGGGAAAGAGTGGACCATTTAGCACCAGCATCCTCTGGACCCACTGAGAGAGGGGAGTGGAGACCCAAGAGCAGCTCTTGATTACGGCAGTAATTTGTTTGGTTTCCACCAGTAGTAACACCGATTAGGTAACCTTGTGCCTTAAGAAACCACTTAAAGTATCCCAAAACTCAGTGAGTATAAATCTACTCAGTTTTCAATCATCTCCATTAAAGAAGTAATATTTTTCAAACCGCAGTAGCCCCTTATAACAAGATTCAGGGTGTGGAGGTGAGATCCATTTGACAAGATTGCAGAACCATGTGATAAGTGAATTTATCATAAGCCTTTGAGAGACACACTTGCTCTTTTCACATTAATTCATCTCCAGTATTTATTCTCACATTCCAAAACCATGATCCACTCCAGACCACTGACAGTTTTTAAAAGTCAGCCTAACTCAAAAGCATTTCCTCTTTGCACCCTACTTACCATCCAAAAATATACACCTGCCTGAGGGCCAGAGTGGACAAGTTGCAGACCTTTATCAGTGGCAGAGTTTTTAGGTGTAAAAATGTCATGACTTTAAATTCGGATATGTCATGATCATGCTGGGCCAGAAACGTCAATGTTGTTCCATTGGGAAGGGGTGATTCCCAGTAAGACAAGAAAAACCTCCCTCACGCTTCCTAATACTCTGGTGCTTGCAAATTCCTGACTTCTGTAAAACTCAGTAGGGTAGCTTTTGCAACAATGCTAAGTATTTAAATGAGTATTCCACATGTCAAATAGTAATGAACTAGCTCAGCAACCCTTTAAACCCCCCCCCCCCGCCATCGCTCTACACACACAACTGCACAAAAACAATTTTTGACTTTCCCTGCACCTGTAACTGTGCAAAGCTAAGGCAGCATCTCAGCTGGAAGATTACAAGTTAAATCCTAAATAATAATAATTATTGTTTCTAGTTATTTTGAATTCACTGACAAAGACCTTTACAAAATAATTGCACTGATCAATCCCAGATAAGGTGCAAGGGAAAATCCCTGAGTTGGTGTGTGATGAGAACATGGGGAGGGGAATCTGTAATACTGTTCTGTTCAGCAAGTGTAATTCTGAGGCATATACTGTGTTAAAATGCTTGACTCTGTGTCTGGTAATAGCAGATGGTTTACATTAAAAAACAGATGTTTTCCTCAGTCATCAGTTAGAAAAGGACATCAGAATTAACCACACCCACTTATTTAACTGCATAATATGAACAAAGGCATTTGCTCTAGATATCCACTTCACAGTACTGCAGCCTCTAAATCACTGTGCTGGTAGCTACAGCCCTCTGAGCAGACAAGGTTTTCAAATGATAGATGAGTGAAGGCATTTTAAAATACAGGATTGGTTTGTGAGAAAGTAAACAAGATACTTCACAATTAACTTATTTTAGCTTCTACCTCACTAACCTGAACTCCTCTTCCCTTGAAATAAAATACACCCCCACCCTGTTTTAGGCATTCTATTCTTAACAAAGAAGCTTGAAGTGTATTAAATGTCATTCCTTCAGGATGGCTGTCTGTTTTTCTGTCCAGAGTGGGTGACATCCACTGCACAGATCTGTCATAGCACATTTAAATTGCACTGATACCTTACTATAGTAATTCTAGGGAGGTAGTAGAGGGCTAAGTGCAGCTAAGTTTAAACATGTGAACACAGCCATTAGGACATTCAAAAGATATGGTTCCCTTAGTTCGACTCCTCCCTGCTCTCCCCCTGGCAAAAGATCAATGCCCTCAATATCTTCCTGATCCCCCGCATCTCCTTTGTCCTCAGGGGATCAGCCGTAGCAAAGGTGCCCCTGAACAAGGCCGATAGCATCATTGAGCAGCTGGTGAAGAAATGGCTCTACCTTCCGCAGAGGGCCAGCACCAACATCATCTATATTTCCCATAGGCAGGGTGGTGCCAACGTACCTCGGACGGGTGCCCTGTGCGACATGGCAGTGATCATCCACGCCTTCCGCCTCCTGATGTGCCCAGACTCAACGGTGAGGAGCATCGCGGAGGAAGCCGTACGGGACGTGGTCAGGAAACACATCGCCAGGACTCCCTCCAAGCAGAACGTTGCTACTTACCTCAGCGGCTCCCTGGAAGCCGAATTTGGGAGAGAAGGGAGAGATCTGTCCACTCTCTGGACCCATGCGAGTAACGCCTTGAGATGCCTAGGGAAGAGGATTGGCCGCCACTGGAAGTGGCACGAGGAGCGTCAAGAGCTGGGAATACTAGTGCCATGCTTAAAGACCCTGGACCACACCATCGTCACCCCGACTGCCAGAATGATGCTGGAAAGGACCCTGAAAGACACTATCCGCTGCCACTGTGCTGAGTAAACAGGACAAGCTGTTTGAGGTGTCCAGCAAGTGGGATGCCAGCAACCACTTCCTCCCTGGGGGCAGCTTCACCAGGTTTGCCAACTGGTGGTTCATCCAGTGGGACCGACTCAAGTGCATTCCCCTCAACGGAGCCATCTGCCACGGCAATCGGGACAAGCGCTGCAGGAAGTGCGGCTATGCCAATGAGACCTTGCCCCACGTCATGTACGGATGCAAGCAGCACTCCGGAGTCTGGCAGCACCGCCACAATGCCATCCAGAACCGGCTGGTGAAAGCCATCCCACTGTTTCTGGGGAAGATCTCCGTCAACTCCGCCATCCCCGGGACAGACAGCCGACTGCGACCCGACATTGTCGTGACCGACGCAGAGAAGAAGAAGGTCCTCATAGTAGACATCACGGTGCCATTTGAAAACTAGTCACTGGCCTTCCACGAGGCCTGAGTATGGAAGGCATTGAAATACACCCTGCTGGCCGACATCCGAAGAACGCAGGGTTACAAGGTGCAGCTCCATGCCCTGATCGTAGGAGCCCTGTGCGTGTGGGACCCCCAGAATGAAAAGGTACTGAGAGCACACGGAGTCGGTCGGTGCTACGCCCGGCTCATGCGACAGCTCATGGTGTCTGACACCCATCATGTGGTCCAGAGACACATACACTGAACACATCACAGGACATTGCCAGTTCTAGGTCGAGTAGCCGAGACCGCCGACCAGGGAAACAACCCACCCACTGCCTTCCCTGATAAATGGAGGGGTGCATCCCACCCATGTACTTATCGCCTACAGCACCACAGACTTGGACTCTCGCTACACCCCATGGGTGGCGTATCTGAACACACCTATACACTGATGCTTTAAAAAACTCTCAAACGCCAATCTGGATCTATGCTGGATATGTAATATGCATGTACCTTGTAAACCCTGTACCTGTTACCTACAATCGCCCATAACCCCAGCCGGACTCCAGATGTCCAGTACCTTACTTCTCAATTTGTGTATATTTTCATTTTTAACATTAGCTTTAATAAAATTTTACCTCACCTGCATTGCACATACTGGGCCAATTTAACTCACTGCGCCCTAGCTGGTATGATTCATCTTAGGGTAGGCAAAAGGTGGCATTGCCACATGCCCTACGTTGGGATTTCTGTGAGGGGAGGACAATTTTAATCTCAGCAAGGTGCTCCACAAAAGCCCCCCTCGAGGCGTCAAAGGAAACGTTTCTGATCCCCCAGCCACTCTAAATACACTTCTTATCTAGCTGACCCTATCTGATACTGAAGCTGAACTGGCTGACTCTGAGCCCCAACGAAGACGAAGCTGCAGATGCTTTCCATTATTGCAATTCCTCCCCTGCTCCTCCTCAGCCATGGATCCTCTGCCAACCTTTGTGCCAGTTTTACAGGTGCAGAGTCTACACTCGTTCTGTTACACTGCATATAATAAAATGTACATTTGAGACTGAATCCTCTTCTCACTTAAGTCAACAGAAGCTTTGTTATTGCCTTAGGGAGAATAAGCAAACTCTTAATATCCTAATAAATACTAGTCATAAATATTATCTATGTGCAATGTCAGTGAGTTAATGTCACTAAGAGAATCTTAACTTTTATGCTACCTCAGTTTCAGTGTTTGAAAATGCAGCTTCATTGCTGAGTTAGCATAGTTTCTAGCATTTCATTTCTTTGCAAAAACACCTCTGGTGAAATTTTATGGATGTCTGTGGAAGCATATCAGATATTAGTTTTGCATCTTTATTTTTATTTCTTTATTTATTTTAAAGGAAACCTGAAAGCAAAATAGATAGAAAAGCAATGGATCCATGAATGGAAGTATTTAAAGGATCCCAGCTGGCTGGGTCTTGTGCCCAAAAGGGGTATGTTTGCACTACTGCAACTACACAGATGTAGCTACACTAATGCACAGCCCAAGGTGGTGCACCAGTGTAAAAACTGACTTGTGCCAGTGCAGCTTACCTGTCTCAAACCAGGTGCAAATTGCAATACATCTACACTGCACTAACACATCTATGTGAATGTAGCTACAACTACATCTCCAGTGCAGGCACGTCCTTAGGGCCTGATCTTGTAAATCCTTATGGGAGGCATCCTTGTAAAAGCTATTCCATTGCCTTCCAAGGGGCTACTTGCATAAGACTGTTAGGATTTGGCTTTAGGCCTTGAAGGTCAAATTTCTATAGGATGCATGACTCAGCAGCTCTCCATGCCCCTTGATAGGGTAGACATGTATGAGTCAGCATTTCCTCGTTCTTCAGTTGGGAGGGGAGACAGCTGCAGCTCATGATAGAGGCTCTGTCCTGTAGCATCACAGTACAGATCCTCTAAAAAGTTCAAGTTCATTGACCAAAAAGGACATGTCTACAATAGGCTAAAACTTGTTCAATTCCACCCTTGTTAGCAGCACTAGTGTCATGGTGTAGATGAGACAGCCTGCTGGCACCCAACACCATTTGATGCATTGTGTCTAGCAGACGTGTTCTGAGCAGGTGAGTTGACATAGTGCTTAGAAGTGTCAGCCATCACTATGGCTCCTAATGTTGCTAAACCAGTGGAGCTCAACCCCATTTAGAAAAGTAGAAGATTTTTGGAAAATGATTCTGGTGTAGACAAAGTCAAAGAGCATGAGTGAAGGCTCTGACATATACTTTGTACTCACAGCTATGGGTGCATTAGTGAAGGAGCCAAAAGAGCTGAGGAATTTCCACAGTCTGCCTCTATGAGCTCCTCCTAACTGCAAGGTTTTAAAGAAAAGAGTAGACCTTTAATTAAGTATATATATAAGATTCAGTTACTCACACAAAAACCTTTACAGACTTCTGCCACAGGCCACTGAATAAACCTTATTCCTTTTAAATATGAAAAATAAATGTTTCTGAATACACATTCAAGACAAGTTGATGGCGGTAGTGCAGCTAGATACAGTGGCTTGTGTTATTATCTATTCCCACAAGGTGGCACAAATGGACTTCTTTAAAAGTCTGCATATGATACAATATTTGTCTATAGCTCCTCTGCACAAAATGCCACAGAATGCTCAACAGAGCAAGTTGCAAAACATTGGGTCTAATAACTCTTGTTTATACAGAAAGAGAAAACAATGGCTAAAGCAAAAGAAAAGAATGCTCAACTGGGAAGATGCAAGCCTTTACAGTAGTCACAGTGAGGAATGACTGAGAAGGGTGAAATAAAAACATTCCTCGTCCACTAATTTGAACAGGAAGATTTCAAGGTAAAATTTGAAGTGGTTCACAGGGTGCTTTTCATCTACACAGAAATGACGGCCAAGGTTGAAGTAGAAGTGTAGTAGTAGTAGGTGTAGAAACATCCTAGAGCCATGGTTTTCAACCTTTTTTCATTTGCAGACCCCTAAAAATTTTGAATGGAGGTGTGGACTCTTCTGGAAATAGACATAGTCTGTGGACCCCAAGGGTATGCGGATGAAAGGCTGAAAACCATTGTCCCGGAGTGGGAAGCTTGATGAAGGAAAGAAAGCATGTGCTGAGAAGGGTGATATGAGAAGAGTATTTTCCTCAGTTTCTTGTTGAGTAAAGAAACTGGACACAGGCTGGTCATTAGCAAGTGAGGAAGGGTAAGGTAAAGATTTTGCCTTTCAAAAGAGAGGAGGATATCAGTAGTTTTAAGTGGGATGGGGGAATATGTGTATGCCTACATGAGTGACCAGAGATGACATACTAGCTGCAGAGTTAATATAGAATGCTCACAAGGTAGCTACATACTGTTGTCCTGCAAACTACAGCGCAAGACCGAAAAACTAGGATTAAGTGGGTGGGAGTGAGTTCTTTCTGATCTAACTGTGTTAGTAAGGAACCTATTATCATAAATTCGTACACTGAGAATAACAATGAGCTCTGCCTAAAATGAGTTCTAAATATTTTCTTCACCTTATCTTAGCCATAAATTCTGTCTCCCATATTAATGCTGCTGTTGTTTTTCCACTCCATTATTTGGGGAAAGCCTTTATGAAAAGGTGACTTTTGTATCATGCCCTGAACATGGCAAAACTTGGGCTCATCCTGATCTGTGTTGACAGGCAGTTCCATAGCTTAGGACTCTAAGCTGAGAAAGCCTCTGTTTCTTAGAAATTTTACCTGAGGTCCTCTATCCAGTACATGCCAGCAGCTCACAGTTTCTGCAGCACAATTCAGATGGAAAGGCAGTTCCTGAGTTAACACAGGCCTAATTTATGATGTATTTTATAGGACCAGTACCTCAAAGGAGACATGGTAAGGGCTTGGGAAGCCAGTCGTGAGATTCAATGTCAAACCTGTCTGTCAAGTATTTAGATAGAAGCATTTTTTCCCAACAAAAATATGTAGAACATGCATTTATGTCCCACAGTTTGAAAGAGAAAAAGGTAGATGTCCAGGGATATAGCGCTCACCATTTTAAATCCACTTTTTTCTGAAATAGTGAATTGTGGTCTAAAAGCTTCAGACTAAAATCATGTTTGAAGTGTCAGACCATAAATTAGAACCGTCCTCGAAAGCATTCAATTATAGACCAGGCATTCTGGTAAATATTCCACGTTTTTATTGCATATTTTGCACATTATCTATAAAATATCTCTTTTTCTCTCTTTCTCCTATTAGCTGACTTATGACTTTTTCCTTTTGGCTTGTTACTTTTAAAAATATATATATTTAAAGCCCTGTGTTGAGTCATTGGAAAACAGTCCTTTTATCCAGTGAACAGGAATTTATGACATATTTACAAAATGGAGTTCACCCTATTTCCACAAGTCTACCAAAGCAAACACCCCCAGCTCCCAAGTGAACAAAACAAAAACAACCACCACCCTAAAAACTGCATTTAGGGCCAGATCCTACAAAGTGCTGAATGCTTCAGCTCCCACTGGCTTCTATGGCATCTCCCTGAATCCTACTCAGTCACATGACCACACCCTGACCGAATTAACTAAGCTCTCATCAGAATAGAGGGAGCATGCCTTCTGTGTCTGGAAGGTGTGTAAATTTTAGGTGCTATTTCAAGAACAGAGATAAATGAATAAAATACTATCCCAGATTCTGCTCTCAACAATGCTGATGTGAAATCTGGAGTAATTCCAGTGACGTCAACAGAGTTACTCTGCATGTACACTGGCAAAATTGAGAGCAGAATGTGCTCCATCCCCCACAATACACAGTGGGATCAGAAATATGCTGGTTTGTGTGCATGGTTGTTACTATCAGAGTTTTAGCATAGTTTTGCTATACAGCATGGACAGAGACTTTTCTAAGACTGCCATAGATTTATAAATGTTTTTAATATAAAAGAATTTCCTATCCATAGTGGTGAGGGATACATTATAGAACTTGGTTTGCAACACTCATGCTTAAACCAGCACGTTTCTGATCCCTTTATAGACAGGATCAGGGCCTCGTGGGGATTGCTTCTGAGAGTTTGTCTATACTTACAGAGCTGCACCGGTGCAGCTGTGCACTGTAGTGGTTAATGAAGATGCTATCTATGCTGACAGGACTGGTCTCCCACTGGTATAGGTACACCATATCCCGAGGAGGCAGTAGCTATGTCAATGGGAGAAGCCTTCCGGTTCACATAGCACTGAGTGATGTGGTTATACCAACCTAAGTTCCTAGCACAGACCAAGCTAGAGTATCAGAAAGCCTTTTCCCTCATACAAAACTGAGGGTGTCACACTTTCATAACACTCCCAGTCTACTTTTCCAAGGAGTAAGAAATTGATTTCTATGATCACTAGTTCAGTGCAGAGCTCTTGGTAATTCTGCCTCAAGGTCTCCAAAGCAACCCAATGTTAATTTTTCATAGAGAATAATCTGACTCTATTGAGCTGGACAATATAATATCTTCTTACCGTTCACCACAGGATGGCAGTGCAGGATTTTAGTTTTCTGCGTCTGGATTTTCACAGTGTGTACGTGTCTTGTGTGCATGTGGCAACGTAGTTAGACAGAAAATTAAAAACAGTGATGCTTTTTCCATTTTGAAAACAAAGATACAGAAGGCTCCTCTCAAATAAGGTTGGATTATAATATCCCTAATGGAACAGGGGAAAAGTGCTGCTTGCTGCTGCTGATTCTGAGATTCTGTCATGAAAAATCATCTCAGTAATGCATCTCAGTCCTGATTTTAGCATCTGTGCAGACTATATCATTGATCAGTTTACAACTCTCACTGTATAAAATGGTTCTTAATAGAAGCAGAGACCCAAAATTACATTGTAAGGACTGTAGAGATTGTAGCTATTAAGTGCTTTATGAGTTTGGGGGGATGACTTCCAAAATTATGTCCTCTAAAGAGTATGCTTAGAAAACTTTCAACTCCAGTTTCCATTTATGTTGAGTCTACTGATTTGTCATTGCATAAGCAACTTTTCAGTACTGCTGTTCATAGCTACTAGCCTCCTGTTAACCTCTGGACACATTTAAAAAGTAATTTGTCTTCAGATTAGCATGCATTGCAGAAAACATCAGCTAGGGATACATTAATGCCAAGAGCAGTAACAGCTGTATTGCTGAACATTGCTGTGAAATTTTACTGAAACAAATTATACCCATATAAACACCTTTATATGGATATAACTGTCTCCATGCCAGAGGGTTGCACTGATTTATCTAAACCAATTTTTCTATTAATTTAATTCAATCAGTACAAGAACTGCATGTAGACAAGCCCCTTGAGTTGGAATTCAGTGTTGTCAATGCTTATGATTTTATTGTAAGTCTTGCAGTAATTTGTATTTTTCTTAGACCTGTACAGAGAAAGGTAATTCCATTTAGCAAAGCATTACAATGTTTTGAAATTTGGTTGAACTTAGAATCAAAACGAAACCAAAAATTTCAAACTTCTCCACAAAAGGGAAAGCCCTGTTTCTCTAACTCAGGGGCAATCCACCTTCCTTGCTGTCTGTCTCAGGGCCGTGGATGCTGGAAGCCATGGGGACCCCGGCAACAGGGCTATCCGCCTAGCTGGCTGCTTTGGAGTCACAGACCCTAGAATCCCTAAGATCCCTACCTTGGGGGCAGTCCACCTTGCTGGCCGCTCTGGAAGTCATAGACCCTGGTGGCAGATTTCAAAAGCTTCCTGGGTTCCAAATGAATGTTGTCAAAACACTGCACAGAACATTTCAATAAAGACGAATCAGTACATTTGAATGAAATACGGTTTTATCAGAATTATTGTAATTGGCTCTAGTTTTTCATAAAGCCCAACTCCTGTGATTCTGTGCAAATCTCCACTTTCATTTACAAAGAGCAAGTTTCTAGCCCTCATGCTGCAGTGAACAGCTTAAAAATGTGAACTCTCAAGGCTCAAAAATCAGAAGGCAAATGAAAAAGAATACAATACTTTTTATTTTTAAAATTTTACAGTATTTAAGCCAATCTTTTGATATTTTTCAGGCTTGACTCATGATTTTTGAGCTTTTGGGGTTGGCAACAAGGGTGCTTTCCTTATGCATCATCCCAGCAACAGATGTCTGCTGAGGCATATTTGCTAACAGACCTCAGATTTGAGTGTAGGGGACTGGAGGCAGGACATTCTCAGACCTTAACTATGAAACTCCCCCTCCTCTCCATGGGAGGAAAAAAGCCTGATTTGGATTAAACTCAGGATGCAGGCAAAGCTCATCTAATTACTCTGACTTTTGTTTCAGGCACATGGTTTGAGTTTTAATTACGATGTGAAGGGAGTTCTTCTAGTGGTAGCTATTTGTCAGTTTTGTTACTATACTTTTTTGTTTTTAAATTGATGAACATGTGTCCAGAGATTCCAAATAACGCATTAAACCAATTGAAAGATAAAACAAATAAAATTTACAGTACAAGCAGCATTGCTGGCAGTATAACGAAGGCTTCACAAAAATAAAGGCAGCGCTTACTTCCCCCTCTGTAAAGGACAACTCCAGACGGTCTCTGATGTCTGTGACATGGTCCTGCTGCCTTCAGGTCCAGCCTGCGTGTAATGGGAAAGTATACTGCAGGACTTGAAAGTAGACAGATACATTTTATAGGACATAGGATGCTGCATGCCATTCTTAGACTGGGTGTTGGGGGCATTCAGCAAATACTAATAAAATTACTGGAATGTTTTATTTTCTCTCTGCAGAACAGCTATAAATAAACGTCATTTGTGTCTATAAAGAGGAGAATTTCACTTCAGGGCATCTCCCTCTCCTTCCCTCCTGGATATGTAATAATTGGGGATATTTTCTTCCACAGACCAAGAACAACCAAATCTTCAGCCTGAATTAATTTTATTTTGGATTATGGAATACAGCAAAAAAGAACAAGAGCAAAGACTTTATGAGAGAGCACAGTGTGTGTGTTCATCTGAAACAGACTGCTAGGTCTCAGAACAAAAGGGCTGCTCTCTCTGTTAGACACTCACACATTTAAAGATACAGTACCCCCAAAAATAAAGAAACCACAATTTCATAGCTACATACACCACATAGTGAGATAGGGAAATATTTTGATCCCCATGTTATAGAGATTATTAGTATTTATATTTCAGTAGTGCCCAGAGGCCCTTATCAGGATTGGTGCCCCAATCTACATGGCGCTGTATAAACATATAGGAAGAAAGAGTCCCTACCCCAAAGGGTTTATAGTCTAAAAGACAAAACCAGACAAAGGGAGAGGAAAGGAGTATAACATAAGCAAAGTGACTACCTTGATGGCAGGCTCACGTCAGGTTTGCTATGTATTTGTTTGTCCTGTTTGACTTTTTCCAGAAGCACTTGTCTGATTTGGATTCCAGTGAGGCTGAAGTGGAGCTGGTAAGGGATTGCTGGAGTAAGAGCTGGAAGTGGACAAAGGGTTAAGGAGGTGAATGGGAGGAAGAAAGGGAACAGTGGAGGGTGAGAAACATGAAGTGCAGGAGAGTGAAGCTGGCCAGATGAGATGTTGCAGAAGTGGGAGAGGGGTGGGATGAAAGGCACCAACACCACACATATACCCTTCACCCTACCCCCAAATCTCCACAGATGAAATTTCAGAATTGACTGAATCATGAGGCTATGAAGGGTCCTCCTGGCTGCTACCGTTTCTTATGTGAAGAGAGATCAATGCCCAAGGTTGGTCTTTCTGGATTCAGTAAGGGAGCAGGGTCACCTAGAAGGCCCTAATTTACCTACCCCTTGCACACTTGCTGGAGCTGGTTGTTTTGGGAACACTGGGAGTCTTGGAATGTCCAGAGTCTACCCGCTGTGAGCTCCTCCCACCTGCTGCTGCAGTGTCCCATGTGAAGAGAGAACTAAACCACTGGATTAAGTGCCCAGGTAGGGAAATGGAAGTGCAAACTGGTTCAGTGACATATGCATGGAAGTCTGTAGCAGAGCTGGGAAGAGAACCCAGATTTCTTGAGTCCTGGTTCTCTGATTTTTCCACAAAACCATATTTTCCACACACTGTATCTGATACTGCTAAACAAACTACAATGCAAAGCCACAATGAGGTTGAGTTAAGGGTGTAGTGGGCATATGCCTCACATGTGACAGCTCCCTTCTTCTGCAAATTTGTTTTTACTGTTATTTTAACATAGGCTTGTGTGAATTCCCTGAATTCTTGTTAAGTGGTCTCCTGCACCTCAGGCAGTTATTGGAGAAGGAGTCAGAAGCCTGCTCTGTGCCTGGAATCTAGACACAGACAGATATAGAACAGGCATTTGAGAAGGAAACGGCAGCACTGGAAGGGATTCATGAACCACTTTGGCAGAATTCAGTCGTTAGGCAAATGATTAAGGCTAAGGAAAGGGGTGGGGAGTGGGAAAATGATCTGCTGTCCCTGTTGTACATATAAGCCAAGACATTTGTGGAGAGTGAACCATTAGAGCACTTGTCACAATAAGGGGGTAATAAAAAGATAAGATCTTTGCACTGCAATTAAAAGAAAAAATAGTAACAGGATCAGATACTTTCTCTAGATCCCTGTGAAATTAAGGATTTCTCTTCAAGCAAGAGACAAATAATAGCTTCTCCTTCCATTTTATCAAGGATTAACACACAGCCTCTGAACGTAAAAGGCAGTGAGGAAGCATAGGAATTTCTACTGCAGGTTAGAAAAATGTCTAGTTTATCATGTGAATCTCAGGAAAGATTGGATCAACCCATCACCTGCAGAGGAGGGAAAACAAGCTAGTAGGAGATTAGTAGCAGGGAAAAGATCAGGCCCAGATGACTTTTCTGATGGAGCTGTGTAAGAAAGTAAAGAAGCAACTGTTAGCTTCACTTCCCACTCCCTCACCAGTTAAATCCTCTCAAAATACACTGTACAACATACAGCTTCATTAGCAAGACCAGCTTCTGTAACAGACACTGCTTTCACAGAGGTTTTCAAAGCAACAAACAATGGAAAGAAAGCCACAATTTAAATGACCTGGTGACAGCACATTGACATCATCACATCTTTGAGTGATATATGTACAAATGCAAAAAAAAATTTAAAGAAAAAAAAAGTATAGAATTTGTTTGTCTTGTCTACATTTTAATTTATAAATTGCTCCCTAGTAATTAGAACAATGTCAAAGTGTTGTTCACATAATAATGACAAAGAGTCCTGTGACACCTTAAAGACTAACTAAAGTATTGAAGCATAAGCTTTCATGGGCTGATACCCACTTCGTCGGATGCATGTTACTTCTACTGCATGCATCCGATGAAGTGGGTATTAGCCCACAAAAGCTTATGCTTCAATACTTTAGTTAGTCTTTAAGGTGCCACAGGACTTTTTGTCACTTCTGCAATTCCAGACTAACACGGCTAGCTCTCTGATTCTTCACATAATAATGAATTTACCAGAAACACAGCAGGCCAGATTCTGATTCCCTCTACAACTGGTTTTCATCTTGTGGTCCACAGTTCAGTTGGGATCCATAGATTTATGTCTAAGATTTCCAAAGGGGTCTGCACCTCCATTTAAAATTTTTAGGGGCCCACAAATGAAGGAAGGTTGAAAACTATTGGACTAGATCACAATGGTCTCTTATGACCTTGAAATCTGTGACTCTGTGAAAAAACAACAACAGACAGCTGAAAATTAAAAACCGAAACATTTTAGCTGAAAAACATAACATTTTGATTTAGATATGCCACTTTGGTGCCTCTGGGGAGTTGTAAATTCAATGAGCTCATGTCCCCATTCTCCTCTACAAGCTAGGCTCCCCAGCCTGACTTCATCTCCCATGATGCACTGCCTTTCTTCTCCAGGAGGGGAGACTCTAGTGCATCATGGAAGATGAAGTAAGGCTGGGGAGCCTAGCTTATAGAGGAGAATAGATGCATGAAGCACCAGCACAACTCCTCCCATGAGGCATTGCAGTGGCATTTCTGAATTGAAATATTTTAGTTTTCAGTAAAAATATTTTCATTTTACCAAAAAGTTTAAATTTTCCATGCAAAAATAGAATTCTGACCAGATCTCATGTCCACCAATCTCCGAATCCCATGATGTATCCTTCTGTATTTTGTTTCCTTTGACACTTCACTAATAACTTCATTATCTTCCCTAACATTGGCTCATCTTTCTTTTTATGTATTGGTGTAGATCAGAAACATGTATGTCTCCTTCAATCTGATTCTTTATGTCACCATTACTTTTCAGATATATAGCAAAAAAGAATAAAAGGTTACTGTAGCAGTCATTTGTTTCAGGTCTAGACTCTAAACAGAAATTCATTACATCCTCTTATTTGTTATATTACAAATGAATGTTTAACTGTACTTGGCACTACATATATTGGCTAGAGAACGGACCTTCCACAATAAATATTTATGAGTTTAAATCTGCATGCAGCAGGCTGAATTTTAATGCCTAAACCTACTGTGTATGTGAAGTATGCTACCTTCAAAAGCAGTTAAGCAGGCTCCCAAAACCATTGTAGATGTCTGCATTGGAACTGGTCTGTTATAAATTCTATACAGTTAATTTTCCAGATATGGATTCCTCATGTGGGTGAAGTATCTGAATGGTTTCCCATTCTAGTCTTTCACTGTGCTCCATGAATGTGATGAAGTTATTTTCCTCATGTAGGGAACTTTCAAAATGGGCATAATAGACACTATCTGAGGTAGAGCTGGCTGCCCCTATCTGAACCTCTGTCCTTTTGCAAAAGTAAATATTAAATATTTTAACATATTTAAGTGCTGTATCTGTCTTATGTTACTTTTTCAAAAATGGCACTGAGCAGAGAATTTTGTAGCTGAAATTAAATAAAGTTGGATATAAAATGTACTCACAACTGCGTCCTTTTAGAAACCTAGACCAACACTTTCAAAAATGTCTACTGATTTTGGGTGCTCAACTTAATATTGCACTGATTTTCAGACATGCTGAGCATTCATAAGTCTAGTTGAAGTGAATGGGAGCTGTAGATATTCGGGACCTCTGAAAAATCAGGCCCAAGGAGGCCACTTTGGAATATTTTGTCCAAACTACCTGACAGTACCTACATGTCTATAACAGGGATCTCCAAACGTTTTTGATTGTTCACCCCTAGCAAAAAAAAATAATTTCAGCACACACCCCCACAGGGAGGCCCCGCCCTAGCCCCACCCCCATCCATTCCCTTCCATTTCCCGCCCCCAACTGTCACCCACAGAATCCTCCCCCTTTTCTCCCCTGACGGCTCTCTCCTGGGACCCCTGCCCCTGACTGCCCTCCAGGACCCAACCCCCTATCTAAGCCTCCCTGCTCCTTGTCCCCTAACTGCCCCCCTGGAGCTGGTCCCGCCACGGCACCTGGCTTCTCCTGCCGCTGGAGCCGCCTGGCTCCTCCTGCTGCTGGGGCGCCGTGGAAGCCCCAGTGGCAGGAGGAGCCGGGAGCCTGGCAGCCCAGCCTGAAGAGCTCTGGCGAAAGCAGCCCGGCTCCAGGCCGGGGCTGTCTGGCTCCCCCTGCCACTGGAGCCGCAGGGGCCGCCCGGCTCCACCTGCTGCCGGGGCGCCATGGTGGCCCTGGCGTCAGGTGGCCCTGGCACCACAGCAGCTCCTCAGCAAGCGCCGCGGCAGCCCCGGCGACAGGAGGAGCCAGGAGCCTGGTGGCGAAGCCCAAAGAGTTCTGGCCAGAGAAGCATGAGACCTCTGTGGCGCTTGCCGAGGAGCCGCCAGGGCCACCCGGCTCCTCCTGCCACCATCCAGGGCCGCCCAGCTCCTCCATCCAGGGCCACCGGGCCCCCCATTGGTGGTCTTGCTCACCCCAGTTTGCTGACCACTGGTCTATAAGAGTGCAAATAGGGACACAAATATGCTTGCAGTTTTGCTTCAGCTGGATTTAAGTATGTCTACGTGCTTTCATGATGTGGAGACAATGAGTTGTCCTGGTATTTTTAGTGGGATTATTCTCAGGATCTAATTCAGCAAAGCATGTAAGAATTTAAGTAAGTGCTTAGTTAAGAACACACTTAAGTGCTTTGCTGAATCAAGATTATTTATAGCACATAAAGTTAACCTTGTGCATAAGTCTGTGCAGGATCAGGACTTAAATTAATAGGTTTACATGTGTGAGTTAGTAGGTCCTTGGTTGTACAACACCTCTGAGAAATACCTAAGTATTAGCATACTTATTTTTACAGAGAAATCAAAGGCACAAAGAGCTTAAAATGACTAGCCAAGATCACAACAATCAGTGGCAAAGCAGGGAACAGAACCCAAGATGTCTGGCTGCCAACTCTCTTGTTCTAACCAGATTCCTTCTCTTGTGAGGCACATCAGAGAACAAAGTGACAGATGGAAGCTATAGCAAAGGTTAAAGAAAGACCACAAAAATGTGATGATTAAAGTATATATTTTAAATGAGTAATTTAAAAAAAAATTACAAATATTTCCCTAATTCGTTTCTGTTAAAATGTCCCCTTACTTAGTTTTGTTAAATATTATATTTGCTGCATATTTTCCCATTTTTACTCATAAAATATTTACTTTAAACATTAGAAGCTTATTGATTTTTTTCCTGTTCCTTGTTTATTATAAATGTTAGCACATGAAGAAGCTCTCTCAGACTTGACTCATCTGCTAGCTGTAATTATTCTGTGCTAAATTAAGTACAAAATCAGTCAGACACCTTATACTCTGGAAATATTGCTGAAACCAATGCAAGTGTGATAGCTCAGGAAACTGCACTAATCATCAGCAAGACTTCAGTCTTGATGAGTAACAGGAAAAATTTGTCATTGTTTTCTACCGTTAAAGAATTTACAGATGATCTCTCCTTTCAGAGACAATCAGGCACTGCATACTGTTACACATAGGCACGTTTTCCTTAAAAATATGGAAAGGACACACTTTTTAATTAAAAAAAAGGAGAAGTTTAGATCACACTTATTTTTTTCAACTTGTTCTAAACATGCTGTTTCCCTTTTTTCTTTAAATAGTTTTCTGTGTGGCTGGTGAAATATTTTTGTAAACCATCAGGAAAGTCCCTGATGGTTTTGAAATATCATTTTATTTAGATAGTTTTAATAACAAAAAGGAGAGAGAGAGGAAGAGAGAGAGATCAAATAAGTACACCAGCCAAGAATACACCTTAAGACCTGGCTACTGCTGAAGGTTTTGGGAAAGCAACAGGAAAGACACAACCACTAAACAAGGATTATTCTAATGAACATTATAATGTGGCATGAAGACCTTAAGCATCTCTGAAAATATTTCCATCTAAAAATATTCTCTTTTTAAGGAATATTGCAATAGTGAAGGCAATAGATTGACATCTCTGAAGATTGACACCTTTTGTCTAGCCACAGTACAGTTACAGCATGGGTATGTGCAAGCCTCTCTGCACTGCCTCACTACTGTTCTTACACCTACTCTAGATAGGCCAATGTAATGTCCTTGGCAAATCCCTGCCAAATTTTAGAAGGAACTTTGGAAGAGCCTAAGAAGAAACTGCTCCCAAGAAATCCATTAATAGTTATACCCTGAGCCCGTTACGTGTTTGGAAAGGACTTTAGGATGTTAGGCAATGGTAGGTGGATGCTCATACAGTGCAAATATAATCAGAAAACTCAGTTATTTTACCTTTCTACAGAGCCTCAACAGTGTTCAGAGTGTGTTCTGGGAATTTAGATCCATGGTCAAGATCTTTGCCTCTCCTTGGCTTGTGAAAACCACCACAGATGCATTATCCTGGTGCAGAATTCCACTAATAGTGCTCCCTTTAGGCAGGGCAAGATATTAGAGCAGTTGAAAGACACCAATTGTCAGCTTGCACTTAAGAAACAATCTCTTGATTCTGAGAACCTATTTATTACCCAGTCTTACATTATCTTTTCTTGCAAAGGTGATCAGGAACGTGATAGGTGAACAACCCCAGGAATATCTGGACTGAATGGGATTCATTGGCCTCTTCCACTCTGTTTCTAGGCCATGGTACAGCACAGAGAGGCTGATAGTTGGGATGACATTGTCTGAGAGCCAGCTTTCTATAAAAGCAACATCAAATCTATCAAGCTGCTTTTGATATCATTGACCACAAGGTATCGATGAACTGACTTCATCAATTAGCAGAGTTGGACTAGAGTCCTTATCATTGCTTCAGAGGAGGTTTCACTCAGTGATATTGAGTAATAAATCATTTACCACAAGAGCCCTTCCTGTATACAGTAGTGGCTGGTTTTGTGATCTTTGTTTATTATGCATATAAATCCACACAGAGAGCTGAATCAGTGTCATGGCCTGAGTTAACATCAGAACACTGATGGTATCCAGAATTGTATTATCATCCTTCTGACTCCAGCAATTCTATCTGAGTGCTATTATGTTGCCTAGCTGAGATTACAGAGTGGATTTAAAGCAGCTGAACTCAACCTTGATAAATTAGAGAAACAGTTTGTGGTCAGGAGGAACATGCCTGTTCGGTGGCAACCCTCTCTATAGAAGTGATTTGTCTCAAGGAGGTAAATATGATTCACAATGTGAGAGGTGGTTTTTGTTTGTTTAACTGTGTGTTGAACATGGAAGCCCATGTTTTATCTGTGAGAAGAAGTGACTTTTTTCAACTCTGGACATTTTGGAATATACAACCTTTATTGTAGGCATGTGTCTCACCACAGTGGTGCTCACCCATTACTGTTGCAAGCTACATTAACAGTCATGAATTTGTAGATAGTAGCTAATGTAGAATGGGGCAGTATGACTGGACTGGATGTTTGTTCTGAGTCAGAGATGCTGGCAGTGCTTGGCAAGTTGCACTGAATGGCTGGCTGCCGGGTTGGGGAGGCATCAAGACCATTGTAGTATTATTTAAGCTTAGAACAATATAGGACCCATTTGTGATATTGTCTACGGACCTACCACTTGCTGTGGCACTTGAGATGAGGTGGGTTGAAACTTCGGGCCATTGTATGATGTCATTTTCAGAGGACAGGTACCAGAGCCTTCTCCATCAAGGTCCAGTGATTAGTGCTGTCCTCAGTTTACTTCCAAAAGTTGCTACATTCTTCTTTTCTTCCTTTCTCTTTTGTTTGTATGAGGCTCAAGACCGGGGTTTATTTATGGGTGCTGTGGTATTAGGTTATTGGGATTTTTTTTAATATGCTCAGGTATTATGGTAATTAAGGCTGTATAAGCACATAGATAAAAGAGATTTATATCAGCTCTAGGATCTGTTTCCTGGGTCATGCTGCTTTTTAAAGAATTCTTGGTTTTAATTATATTTAGGTTAGGCTTTCAGATACCTTAAGGAATAAATACCTCCAAGACTAATTGGAACTAATTGTCCCTTTGTTGTCTCTGTTACAAGTAAGATGCACACAAGCATCATAGCATGTGTTCCATATGCAACACTGAAAAAAAGTGTTGACGCCTCACAGGCCAGCTACCTCATATGTACAAAGCTATGCCTCAAAAAACAAAAGGCACTTTATTTAATATTAAAAAGTATAAACTAATTTATCGAGGCATTTATTTCATGCTCATCATCATGGCATCTGAGCAACTGTCTCTGATCACAAACAGGGCAGCGAACAACATTTCAAACCTTCCTCTGCCAGTCACTCAGATTCCATGTTGTGTGGTCTCTGGGTAAACCAAAAGTGGATTCACCTGGCAAAACTGTAGCCTAGCAATGGCCTCTTAGGGTATGTTTATGATGTAAATAAATACCCATAACACTAAGTCTCAGAGCCTGGGCCAATTGACTTGGAGTCCTGGGGCTTGGACTGTGGGGCTAAAAATAGCAGTGTCGATGTTCCCGCTCCGGTTGGAGCCTGGGCTCTGAGACCCTCCCCCCTTGCCAGGTTTCAGAGTCTTAGCTCCAGTCTGAGTGAGGATGTCTGCCCTGCCATATTTAGCTCTGTGAGCCCGAGTCTGCGCCAGAGGTTTTTTCTGCAGTGTAGACATACCCTTCAGGGCTTTTTACGAGCAGGTTGTGAAACACCGTCTTGATATTTTGTTTTCTAGTGTTTCTTCTAATGCAAACTGTTGCGTACTTCACTTTCAGCGTGCAAATTAAATCCGTTTCCTTAGTTCAGCCTCTTTTTTAGTGTGGCTCAAGTTAGCATTTGGCTGAACATGCAGCACTGTGAGTTCTCTACAAAGCCTTTGCCATGGACAAACAACAATTTTAACCCAGTTGGTGTGTAACCCAGATGCCTGCATGCAATTACGAACCCAAATGACCATTGGAGTCACTGCATTTTTCTGAAATGAGCTTTTTTTTTTCTTTTTTTTTTCTTTTTTTTAAACAACCATTTTCACAGCCTCTGTGTTCTGGTAACTGAGAGCATTCCATTCGAATACTGGCACTTCAAGAAGATGGTGGTGAGTTCTCAGCATAAGGCAGCACAGAGGTGTATTTTCCTTCATGTACATCACTTGGTAATGATGGGGACAAAACAAAGATTCTTCATGATGAATCAGTCTTCTGTGAGGTTTTCTAAAGCATTTCAAGGTACTGCAAAATTCTTGAGTTCTTGCCTTAAAATCTATGAAGTCTGACCTCCTCTAACACAGGCCAGAGAACTTCACCCAGTGATTCCTGCACAGAACCCAATAACTTGCGGTTGAACTAGAATATTTCACGGGACATTTAGAATAGAATTGTGCTGTCCCCAGTGCCTACAGATCTCCAAGCATCTGCCGGGCAACAGATCATGTTTCAAATCCCTCTGCAATTTAGCTCTGGATATTAGAAGGAGTTTCCAGATCTGAACTTTCCCTGTGTCTAGCTAGTGCTCAGCTAATAGGTTCAGTGATATCTGTGCATATGCTGATTATTCAAGACTCTTTGCTCCAGTTGGCAAGCATAGGCCTAATTTCTTAGTTCCCTCTCACCAAATTGTCCACAGAATGTCCACCTTAAATGAGACTAATATTATTTGAAGTACATATGTTTGAATTGACAGACCAGTTAAGACCAAAAGGTTATTACACAATGAATTATCCAGACAACATTTTCCATAAAATGAAACAAGTGTGAAACAGGCCTGTGATTATGTTACTCCTCTGTTGAACCATCAGACAATTTATGTTCACTGACGCCAGGAGGTGATATTAAAAACCAAAGCAGTAGGCACTGCTGTGTTTTTGTGTTCTGTTGCATTGATGACAGGTAGTCCTTAGTAAGTCTGAAGGTTTGACTCAGTATGGATGTGTACCAAAACCTTTTCTGAATTAGCCAAACATTGGGGCAGACAATAGGTACTAAATCCCTCCAATAGACCCCACCTTTCCCTACCTGTGTTGTCTTCTTGGGGAAATGCTTTGCTCTCTCTTGCACCTCTGACAAGAGTTGATGTAAGAAGCTTGAAAGAAGAAATCATCTGTAGAGCACACAAGTTTAAATGGTTGTACAAGATCCAGGAACTATGCTACATATTCTTGAGTGCCAGCTACTGGCATCATATTTATTTACATATATTAGGGCACAGGCCACTCTCAAAAGAACCCTCACTCCTCTTTTTCCTGGAGAGGCCCAGCAGTCTACTGTCCTTCAATAGCACTGGGACATGCAGGGGCTGGATGTCCTTTTCTCCTTAATCCGGCCTTGCTAATCTTCACTGGATGAATGGCCTGCCTGCTTTTCTCCTCTATCTTTCATTTCACTCAGCGTTAGGAGCGAAGTTGCCCTCATTACTGATGAGATGTAATGGAGCTCTGTATGACATTTTGATGATCTTTTTGCTTTGAAATGTAAAAGGCAGTCTGGGGTTTATGCGCCAGACTCTACTTCAGTATTGTGAAATCCTAGACCATATGAGGGTAGTCGTCGTTTAATATGTGTTTCTGAATATCTTTCCACTGAAAAGTAAGTCTTGTTAGTGAGTGCCGTGGAAGAAACATGAGCGCAATTTCCTGAAGTTTTGTATTAGACATGTGGGAGCAGTACTGTACTTTTCATAAACTGCCAACCTGATTTCATAAGGTCTTGGGGAATGTAGACTCCAGGGACGGTCAACAGCCAGCTTGCAATTTTGGATTGCTAATGTCTTATATATGGTCTTTATTTAGCAAATCTTATTGTATATGGGAATATGCATGTGTCCTTCTGCCTTCAATCCATATTTTGGGGGGCTGTTTAAGCAACAATTGTTCTTGCCATGCCCTTCATTTCAGTAAATTTTGAGACAGTATCAGCAGTGCAGTGAACTAAAAAGGGTAGTTTTTGGCTAGCTCACTTTTCATTTTGGAGGTCCACTAGGGCCAGCCTAAACCCTTCCACTGCATCCTAACTTTGATGAAAATGTATGGTGCTTCTGTTTTTAAATATACTCTAGAAATGAAAATATTTACACTCATTCTAGTTGCACACTATTTGGAGTTTAAAAACCCCTGGAAGAAAAAAATGGCAATGAAAATTTCCAAACTGGGCAGGGAGTGCTACTATTGGCATAATTATAAGAATCACCTGAAGTGACCAAAAATAAAAATACTTATCACTTATTTAGTGCTTCTGTATGCACATGGTTTTACAAACATTAACCAGTTACTTAATCGTCCCAGCATCTTTGTCAGGTAGGTTAGTAGGTAAGCAAGTATAATTATTCCCGTTTTACAGATTGGGTGAAGTGAGGCAGATTGAGTTTGAATTACTTTCTAAAGGCTACACATCAAATATGTACTAGAGGCCAACTCCTAGTCCTATAAGGAAGTCCTCTTTCACTGCCCCCTTCATTGAGAATATGGCTAGGATGTTCTACCACTATTGTTAAGCAGCCAGAAAGGAGCATGCTCTTATCTTGTTACCTTACCTCTACCAAGGGTGTGAGATGATAACAGGTGAGCAAAGGACACTGGTGAACCAAGAACTTGATGTTTAGGAGAACTGTCTATAAACACTTGAGGTTTAATTGGAGTTCCTGCTTTTATTTGACTGAGTAATACCTAAGTAAAGTACTAGTCAGCATGAGTAAGGACGGCAGAATCTAACCCTAAAGCATTATATAAGAAAATAAAACCACTGGCAAAATGCAGCACTAATAAAAAGGATATATCATATCTAGAGCTGTCAAGTAATGAAAAAAAATTAAGCACACTGTTAAACCATAATTAAATACCACTTATTTAAATATTTTTGGTTTTTTTCTACATTTTCAACTATATTGATTTCACTTACAACACAGAATACACAATGTACAGTGCTCACTTTATATTTATATTTGATTCTAAATATTTATACTGTAAAAAACAAAAGAAATAGTATTTTTCAATTCATCTCATACAAGTATTGTAGTGAAATCTCTTTATCATGAAAGTTGAACTTACAAATGTAAAATTATTTAAACATAATAACTGCATTCAAAAATAAACTAATATAAAACTTTAAGTCCTACAACTCCACTCAGTCCTACTTCTTGTTCAGCCAATAGCTCAGACAAACAATTTGTTTATATTTGCAGGAGATAATGCTGCCTGCTTCTTGTTCACAATGTCAAATGAAAGAGAGAACAGGAATTCACATGGCATTGTTGTAGCCAGTATCACAAGATCACAACGGGGATCCAGTGGACATAGTGTACTTAGATTTCCATAAAGCCTTTGACAAGGTCCCTCACCAAAGGCTCTTACGTACATTAAGTTGCCATGGGATAAGAGGGAAGATCCTTTCATGGATTGAGAACTGGTTAAAAGACAGGGAACAAAGGGGAGCAATAAATGGTAAATGTTCAGAATGAAGAGGGGGTAACGAGTGGTGTTCCCCAAGGGTCAGTCCTAGGACCAATCCTATTCAACTTATTCATCAATGATTTGGAGGAAGGGGTAAACAGTGAGGTGGCCAACTTTGCAGATGATACTAAACTGCTCAAAATAGTTAAGACCCAAGCAGACTGTGAAGAACTTCAAAAAGATCTCACGAAACTAAGTGATTGGGCAACAAAATGGCAAATGAAATTTAATGTGGATAAATGTAAAGTAATGCACGTTGGAAAAAATAACCCCAACTATACATACAATATGATGGGGGCTAATTTAGCTACAACTAATCAGGAAAAAAATCTTGGAATCACCGTGGATAGTTCTCTGAAGACATCCATGCAGTGTGCAGCGGCAGTCAAAAAAGCAAACAGGATGTTACGAATCATTAAAAAAAGGGATAGAGAATAAGACGGAGAATATCTTATTGCCGTTATACAAATCCATGGTGCGCCCTCATCTTGAATACTGTGAACAAATGTGGTCTCCTCATCTCAAAAAGGACATACTGGCTTTAGAAAAGGTTCAGAGAAGGGCAACTAAAATGATTAGGGGTTTGGAACGGGTTCCATATGAGGAGAGATTAAAGAGGCTAGGACTTTTTAGCTTGGAAAAGAGGAGACTAAGGAGGGATATGATAGAGGTATATAAAATTATGAGTGGTGTGGAGAAAGTGAATAAGGAAAAGTTATTTACTTGTTCCCATAATAGAAGAACTAGGGGCCACTCAATGAAATTAGTGGGCAGCAGGTTTAAAACAAATAAAAGGAAGTTCTTCACACAGCGCACAGTCAACCTGTGGAACTCCTTGCCTGAGGAGGCTGTGAAGGCTAGGACTATAACAGGGTTTAAAAGAGAACTGGATACATTCATGGAGGTTAAGTCCATTAATGGCTATTAGCCAGGCTGGGTAAGGAATGGTGTCCCTAGCCTCTGTTTGTCAGAGGGGGGTGATGGATGGCAGGAGAGAGATCATTTGATTATTACCTGTTAGGTTCACTCACTCCAGGGCACCTGGCATTGGCTACTGTTGGTAGACAGGATACTGGGCTAGATGGACCGTTGGTCTGACCCAGTAAGGCCTCTCTTATGTTCTTATATTTACATGCCAGATGTGCTAAAGATTCATACACTCCATCATACTTCAACCACCATTGCAGAGGACATGGGTCCAAGCTGACGATGAATTCTGTTCAATATCGATCCAAAGCAGTGCAGGCTGACACATGTTCATTTTCTTTAACTACGTCAGATATCACCAACAGAAGGTTGATTTTCTTTTTTGGTGGTTCGAGTTCTGTAGTTTCCGCATCAGAGTGCTGCTCTTTAAAGACTTTTGAAAACATGTTCCACACCTTGCCCCTCTCAGATTTTGGAAAGCACTTCACATTCTTAAACTGCTGTAGCTACCTTTAGAAATCTGATACCGGAACCTTCTTTGTGTTTTGTCAAATCTGCAAATCTGCATCCGAGACTGCCGTAACACAAAATGTATGGCAGAATGCGGGTAAAACCATGGAGCAGGAGACATACAGTTCTGCTTCAAGGAGTTCAGTCACAAATTTAATTAACAATTTTTTTCTTTAACAAGCAGCATCAGCATGGAAGTATGTCCCCTGCAATGGTGGTCGAAGCATGAAGAGGCAGAAGAATGTTTAGCATATCTGGCATGTAAATACCTTGTAAAGCCGGTTATAAAAGTGCCATGTGAATTCTCATTCTCACTTTCAGGTGACATTGTAAATAAGAAGCAACATGGGTGGCAGGTAAGAGTGGCTGTGCCTCCCCAAACAGCCAGGCCTGGCTCTCTCACACTCTACTCCAGGGCTCTGCTTCGGCAGTGATGCGGAGCTCCAGGGGCTGGGTTTATGCTGCTCGCCTTCCTGGAGCTGGGGCGGCTACAACGGTGCCATCACATGCTCTTCCTCCTGGTATTTTAGGGGTGGGGGCGGGGGCCACAAACACTAGCCAGCCTGGGGCAGGAGCTGGCAGCTACAGTGGAGGGACTGAATACTGGGGCACGCGGAAGGGGAGGTAAGCCCCCACCCCAACCCCATGTCCCAATGCCCTGCCCCAACCCTGAGCCCCCACTCCAAACTCATCACACTGCTTCTTCTGGAAGCTGCCTCCTTCACTGCCCCCTGCACTGAGAACATGGCTAGGATATTCTACTACTATTGTTAAGCAGCCAGCGATTCACATGAGAAGTGGGCAGCATTATCTCCCGTAAATGTAAACAAACTTGTTTTTCTGAGTGATTGGCTGAACAAGAAGCAGAAATGAGTAGACTTGTAGGCTCTAAAGTTTTATATTGTTTTGTTATGGAGTGCAGTTATGTAACAAAAAAAATTCTACATTTAGAGAACTGTATTATATGGGAAAGTAACATCATTAGCCACACAAAATATATGATTATACCATTTGTTTAGGATGGGCCAAATCAATGTCTGATGAATTTGGCCCCATGCATTCAATTCCCCTGTTTTATTAATTAGTCCCAGAGCTAAATATTTTTCCACTGTTCTGTCTACCACAGTTGAAACAGCAAGATTTTCATTAATTTTAATGCAACACAGCAAATTGTTTCTATAATTTAAATACCCATTTATCTTGTAAGAGTCAGAGAGCTTTGAAGAATATGGGAGTTAAGCCAATATTAGCAGGGCATCACAGTCCAGACAAAATTTTACATAACACAAGATGTGCATTTCCATACACAAACTTGACTTTTCTATTGCAATTAGCACCATATAAAGTTCATTTGAGTAGGCTTATCACATTTTCTAAATTCATGTTCAGGCACGTTGGAACAATGGTAGCAATCTACTGTGCAGACACAAACAAAATCTCTTTGCAGGCATCCAAATAATCACCCTTTCGGTAGGAAAGATAAACCAGTAATTCATTAACTGTCCTGAACAGAAACTATTTCTTTGTCACTGGATTGAAGGGAAGGGCAAAATACTGTGTTAGGTATTAACAGCTTGCCACAACTGATCTGCTCTTGTTTAAGAAAAATGAAATGTTCCATCTCTTAAAGGTCTTAATGTTAATTCAGCTTGGAGCACCCCCAGGCAGCAGTCACATGAGATGTAGTTCATAAGCCGTGCATAGGCGCTGACTCCGTGGGTGCTCTGGGGCTGGAGCACCCACAGGGGAAAATTAGCGGATACTCTGCACCTTCCGGCTGCCAAGCTCCCCTCCCCCTACACCTCCTCCTCCCACTTCCCTGAGCAGGCTGTGTCCCCGGTCCTCCACCTGCTTCCTAGTGCTTCCCACCAGGCTGCCACCAAGCAGCTGTTTGGCAGAGTTAGTGCAGTCCAAGAGGGAGTGGGAGGAGCAGGAATGTGGCACACTCAGGGGAGGAGGCGGTGAAGGGGGGGGGGGCCAGGGCACGGATTTGGGGAAGGAATTGGAATAGGGGCGGGGGGGGGAGTTGAGGCAGGGACTTTGGGGAAGGGGTTAGAATGGGGGTGGGACCTCATGGAAGGGGTGAAGTGGGGGTAGGGCCAGGGGCGGGGGGAGGGGGAGGTCGAGGTCGAGCACCCATTGGAAAGAGGGGAAGTCAGCCTCTATGAAGCCATGTATGCAATTTTCTTTTCTTGTCTAGAATTTCTGGCCCAACTAGAACTAAGAATACACTTATTATGAAACGCAGTCCTGTGAAATTAGACCCTGGCTGCAAATGAGAACAGGGGCTAGTGACACCAGCTCCCTGGAACTTGGTAAACTGTGGAGAAGCCAATGACCCAAGGGTAGGAACGTCCTGAGAAACACAGCCACATACCCTCACAGGGGGAGAAGAGACAGGTCACTGGGACCTGGAAGCTCTCCTATGGGACAGGAATTTTGTGTTAGAACAGAGGAGTGACCCTATGTTATCCCTGCATATGAAAAACAGGCCCCCATAGATGGAGAAATGACAGTCTCAGGGAGGCAATTAATACCCACACTTTGCACTCAAGAAGGAATGCTTGTGCTGAACTGAGAAGAATCATCAAATGGGGGTGGTACAGGAGTAGCTGCTAGTACTATGTCAGGCCATGTTGCAGCTGGTGCATGACATCCCCTGTGCGGGACACCTGGGGAGAGAAAAGACATTGGCTCAGATATTAGCAAGGTGTACACCAAGAAGTGAGAGAATATTGTTCCTCTTGCCCAGAGTGTTAACTAGCTAGCAGCAGAGGGATCCCCAAGGCATTCTTGGTTCCTCTGCCTTTGATTGAGACCCACTGAATATGGGTGGACATGGTTGGACACCTTAGAAAAACTGCACAAGGTATCAGTATATACTAGTGATCGTAGACTACACAGCCAGGTATCTGGAGGCCGTTCTTCTCCACTCCCCAAAAGTGAAAATTAGAGCTCCAGAGTTCTTGAAGTTCCTCTCATACATAGGATTTCCCTGAGAAATATTAATGGATCCAGGGACTAACTTCACTTCCCAACTGATGCAGGAATTATGTTACCTTCTGAAGGTCAAGTCCCCAAAGACCTGAGTGTACCATCCACAGACTGACTGTTTAGAACAATTTAATAAGACTTCGAAGGGGCTGTTGAAATGCTTTATCAGCAACAAACCCAAGTAGTGGGACTGGCTACTTCATATTTTCGTAAGGGATGTCCCACAAACCTCTAAAGGGTTAGCTCCATTTGAGTTGCTTTCTGGTTGCCAACTGCAGGGCATCTCAGACCTGCAGCGAGAAGGGTAGGAAGAACAAGATGTGGGCACCTTAAGCATAACCCAATATATTGTGCAGTGAAGAGAGCAACTCAGAAATATAGAGGTGTTCACTAGAGAGAATTTGAGGAAGTCCCAGTGCACCCTGGAACAAAATTACAATAAAGAGGCATGGCTGCAAACTTTTCAGCCAAGTGATCATGTTCTTCTACTACTGTTCTCAGCTGAGCCTAAATTAATGACCCGATGGCAGGATCTATTCAAAATGAACAGGCAGGTAAGGCCCATGGGACTATCTGGGAGGAGGAGGAAGGAAACCAAGGTCTACCACATGAACCTTCTCAAATCTTGGAGGGCGTGGAACTCAGACTAGTGCCCCAGATGTCAAGCAGTAAAGCTCCAGCAACAATACAAGAGGGTGAAAGGCTCTCCACCTCACAAAAGAAAAAAAATCCTCCAACTAATTGGGGACTTTGCCATGGTGTTTTCCAAATGTCGAGGGAGAACACGGCTGGTCCAGCATCACCTAGAACAGGGGTGAGCAAACTATGGCCTGCAGGCTGGATCCGCTCCTCAAGGCTTCAGATCTGGCCTGCGAGATTGTCCCCCTGTGGTGCCACAGCTCCGATGCTGCTTTTGGAAGTGGCCGGCATCATGTCCCTCTGGCCCCTGGTGGGGGGAGGGGGGAAGAGGGCTCTGTGCACTATCCTTGCCTGTGAGTATCTCCCCCCCGCAGCTCCCATTGGTTGGAAGGGGGAACCACAGCCAATGGGAGCTTTGGAGGAAGTACCTGGAGGACCAGCAAGGGCAGAGCGCAGAGCCCTATGCCTCCCCCAACCTGGCACTGCAGGGACGTGGTGCTGGCTGCTTCCTGGAGCAGCAAGGCATGGGACCAGGGTAGGCATGCAGGCCGCTGCCACCCTAGAGCTGCTCCAGATAAGTGGCATGAGGCCAGAGCCTACACTCCGCACCCCTCCTGCACTCTGCACCCCAACAACCTGCTCTGAGCCTCCTGCTGCACTCCACCTCCCTCCTGCACCCAAACCCTTGCTCTGAGCCCCATACTGCATCCCGCTGCCCTCCTCCTGCACCCCAGCCCTTGCTCTGAGCCCCCTGCTGCACCCTGCACCCCAACTCCCTGCCCCAAGCCCCCACCACACCCTGCACTCCTCCTGCACCCCAGCCCTCTGCTCTGAGCCCTGTGCTGCACCCTGCATCCCTCCTGCACCTCAGCTCCCTGCCCTGAGCCCTCACCACACTCCACACCTCTCCTGCACCCCAACCATCTGTCACAACCCTCTGCCTTGAGCTCCATCACACACCCTGAACCCCTCCTCTGCCCCAATCCCTTGCCCTGAGCCTCTTCCTGCACACCGCACCCCCCAACACACATTCCTTCCCACATCCTTACCCACTGCCCTGGCCCTGCATACAATTTCCCCACTCAGATGTGGCCCTCAGGCCAAAATGTTAGCTCACCCCTGACCTAAAGACTACTGTAGGCCAGGTAGTCCAAGAGAACCCTATATACTTACCAGGAAAGATCTGGGAGATGGGGATGATTATAGAATCTAAAAGTTAATGGAGGAGCCCTATAGTTCTTGATTCAGATGGTATGGATAGATTATGCATCGACTTCAGGAAGGTCAATGCCATCATGAAATTCTATGCCTACCCAATGCCAAGGCTGGACACGTTTTTAGAATGGCTGGGACCAGTGAAGCACATAAGCACTATTGACCTGACAAAAGGTTACTGGCAGCTCTCCTTATCCCCTACTTTGCAAAAGAAAATGGCTTTCTCCACCTCTTTTTGACACTTCACATTTAAGACTATGCCTTTTGGTTTCCATGGAGCTGCTGCTACTTCCCAACAGTTTATGAGTAAGATCCTCAACTTCCATCATCAATATGCTGTGGCCTGCATTGACGACATCATTGTCTACAGTCCCACCTGAGAAGATAATTTATGAGAGGTGTTAAAAGCCCTACAGGAGGCAGGATTTACAACCAAACAGGCAAAATTTAAGGTGGCTGTGAGCGAAGTGACCCATTTGGGATACCATGTAGAAGATGGCTTAATGAAGCTGGTGGTCAATAAGGTGCAGGCCCTCAGGGCATGTCCTGTCCCCTAGCTGAGGAGGCAAGTCAGAATTTTTTTTGCCCTGGCAAGATCTTACTGGTGATTTATTCCCGGCTTTGCCTCATTTGCAGCCCCACTTAAGGACCACATAAAAGGCCACAATCCTAAGATCCATTGGGATGGGAAGTGCAACGAAGGTTCTGAGAATTGAAAACTCAGGCACCCATCCTCTTCAGTCCCACTTTCTTTTGGGAATTCATACTATACATAGATGCCTTGGACATCGGGCTTGGCACTGTCCTTTCATAAGACTTCAAAGGGGAAGACCCCTGGTCCTTTACCTAAGTAGAAAGCTATGCCCTAGGGAAAAGTTGTACTCCATTACTGAAAAGGAGGCATTAGCTATCAAATGCGTAACAGATGCCTTCAGGGTTAGGTATGTGTTGGGTAGCCCTTTTTCCCTGATCATGCACCATCATACAATATCCAGACCATGAGGGATATGAACCCTCATATAATGAGATGGTACATTGCACTACAACGTTATAGTTTCTGAGTACACTGGGCAGTAAAGGACAACAGTAATGCAGCTTTCTCTTCATAAGAGATTGGGGATGGAGACAACCCAACCCGAAATGGCCTTCCCATCTTGAGGGCTGGGGTATCTAAGGGGACATGCCCTCACCCTGGTGTAAAGGAGGCTAATGAGCTCCTCTGGACCTGTTCCACACTAACAAGACACACCTACAAGGCTTGTTCAGTCTGGAGAGGAAGGAGATTTAAAGTGGGAAATTTACCACAGGAAGGGGCGGTGGACAGGAGGAAGGATGCTCTGCCCATGGACTACTGGCAGCAGAGAGAATTCAGTCGAGGAAGAACAGCTGTGAGACACACCTCCTCCGAAGCTGCCCTGGCCAATAGCAAAGTAATATGCCCCAGGAAGACGGGATAGAAAAGAAACCCATAGAAGGGGCAATAGACTCTGAGACTGAGCCCTTGGAGCTGCCTCTATAGGGGCTGCCGGAGAAGCTGATCCTTGTTCCAGTCAGACCTTCCCCTCTTGCAAAGAGAAGGGAAGAACAGGAGCCAAATCTTGGCCTGTGGGAAGGCTGGCAACTGGGGAAGAAGAAGAGATAAATGACAGACAGTGGTCAGGATGCCTTCCACCCCCAAATAATATCCCAAACTTTCTCAGGTTGAAATTCTCCCCTTTGCAGGAGGCTTTGTGGTGTCTCATGCACTATGTATGCAATGTTTTGTCGAGACGTAAGTGGTATACAAGCCTGGTGCTGGCCCTCTACGTATCCATTGTCTACTGTAAGTCAATGCAGTGCCTTGAGGCTTGGAGAAGATGTTGTTAAACAATAGTCATAATACTTTTTACACATTTGCCCATATAAGGGGCAATGTTCAAGACATGCTTTAAGTGAAAAAAACCCTAGCATTTATTCATCATTTTGTACTCCCGCCTAGCAGTCCAGAAAGATAGACTGATACTCACACATGTGCCCAAATTCATTAAATACAGCATAAGCTATTTTTTCCAGAATTAGAGGATAATGCTGCGATATTTAAAAAAATACCATGTTTGTAGCTTTCCCATCAAAACAACATGTAATATTAGTAGCTATGTCATCAAAAACCATTTTGACAGCAGTCCCGTTGTGGATTTCCTTTCTATTTTATTATATTGATCTACTTCATATTTTCCACATTATGCCTAACCAGCCTAAAAGACAGCCTGTTTGTAAGCAAACGCTCCATTACTAAAGCTATGACCAGATATTACTGAGTACCTCCCCCAGTCCCTATTTTTTGTCAGAACATCTTTCACAGTTATAGCTGCCACCATCTCATAAATAAAAGGTTTGTAACTTCAGCTTTTACTTGGCTGTGCAATAGTCCAATGAGATTAATCGAGTGAGTAAAGAATGCAGAATGAGGCCAAAAATCTTGTTGCTTCCTTTATGAAACCGCAGAATTGTGAAGTAGTGAGGATACATGGTGATGAAGTTGTGAGTAGATCTGGGTAAATTTTTTTTTGCCAAAAAATGGAGATTTAGGTTGACAAAAAAAATAGTGAATTTACCAAATAGTTTCAGTCAAAGCAAAAATTCAAAAAAAAATTATATTTCCTTTTGATATTTTTGAAATGAAATGTTTTGATTTTTCAACTCAAAACACCTTTTCATTTAAAATGTTACTGCAGTTTTTTAAAATAAAAGGGTTAGAGAAGCCCCCCCAAAACCAAAATATTTCATTTTCAGATGAAGACCCGAAATGAAATTTTTCAATTTTTTAGTTTGTCAAAAGGGTAAAAAATATATATATTCACTGTATATTCTTTGAGTTGACACAAAACAATTTTTTCCCCCGATTTTCTAGTTTGTCCCTGACCTGAAAATTCATGTCTCCACAGAACTCTAGCTCTGAATGCTTGTAATTCCCGCTAAAGTCAATTGTGTCTGAGGATATTTAGCATCTTTGGAGGTTTAGGCATTTGGGTAGAATCTATTTGTACAGTAACTAGTGTAAATGTACCTGTGCAAAAACACCAGACTAAGCTTCACAAATCTGATTTTGTGGAAAACATCTCTTCCAAAAAGCACAGCCTTTAACTGCAAACACAGTAAGGTTTCGGTAGTTGCTGACCCCAGTACTCTTTTGCCATTGGCAAAACTGTGAATTTGCTTAATGTTGGACTAGAACTTAATTTTGTTTTACAAAAATATTTCCTTATTTTTGTAGCTGCAGAAACTGCCTTTTGTTTCTTTAGAAACAAGCCAAGAATTAGAGACAAGGCCACAAAATATTTTGTTTTATTACAAAACCACCGAAACATGATTTCACACCAGCTTAGCTGGCAGTGAGAATTTTTCACACAGCAGTATCATGTACTGACACTCTCCTGGGGAAACTTAGCTACATTACCTTTGGCTGCGGCTTAAGACTATTTTGGAAGTTTGAAAAGCAGCTAGGGAAAGTCATTTTCACTTGTATTCTTATAAACAATATCTCTATGTTAAAAGAAAGTGAAAAATGGCTTTGCTGCCGCTTCAGATGGTTTTGACAATAAAAGTCTGCTTATACCAAGGTCTTTGGGGGGCACATGAAGCTTTCTGATAAATGGGGATTTGGATGAGAAAGAGATGATTTGCAGACATTATAAAGGAGGCTCTGGGTTCCCAGCTCCAGAGCTCAATGAAGTGGAAGCTAGCTCATTCTAGATCCAAACTTTGTGGCTCGCACCCATTTATACTCTTGTGTATGGATGTGGGAATGGATGGGCTGAACTGAATGTTGTTCTCCACCTCAAATTACAAGAAGCCTCAATGAAGGTCTATCTGTTTCAGTAGAAAGACGTTGAAAAGAGTTCTGTATGTTTAGGTCCCCATTCAGCGAAGTGCTTAAGCATATGCTAAAATTTAAGCATCAGCTTAAGTCTCACTGAAGACAATAAAATTGAAAATCATATGGTTGAGTCCTGTGCTGAATAGAGATGTTTGCTGAATCAGGGCAAAGAGCACTTAAGCATGAGTAGTCCTGTTATAGTTAATATTAAACATGTATTTAAATGCTTTGTTTTCCATGGATGGATTTATTCAGTATTTCAAATTCAGCATTTACTTAAGTGCTTTGCTCAACTGGGGCCTTCAAACAAAGTGAGTAGTATGAGTGCCATGAATACAAAACTCTAACCAGGGATGGGAAGACTTGGCTAAGACAGGGCAACCATTTTCTAGACAGTCTAACTGTTATTGACAACTTTAAGGTTTAATGCACTTTAATTCACTGTCAGCTCTCACTCTAAAATGGCACTACATGGATTCCTGTAAAGAGCAAATAGGGTCAATACTGTGCATATGATAAAGCTGACAAGAAAACCAAGAGGGTTTTTAGCAGCCACAGGCCAGACCCTCAGCTAGTGTAATTCCATTCCATTCATTTCAGGTGAGCTAGGACAATTAACACCAGCTGAGGATCTGCCCCACATCTTTACACTGGTACAGAGACACTCTTGGTTTGCATGTCAAACAAAGATCACAATGTTTCTCTTAGATGCATTAATAGCATAAAAGGTCACAGCAGCTGCATCTCCATACCTGTTCCCTGATCTTCCCGCTCACTCCTTTTCTTTCTCCCAATATCACTGCAATAAATCACGTAGCGCACTGGGGCTCAGCCTGCAATGTGATACAGCAAAGCCTGTGAATCGTCCCATTCACTTCAATGGGTCAGCTCATGTGCTTAAAGTTAAGCACATGGTTACATCCTTTGCTGGACTGGGGCCAGACTGCTCAGCTTCTTGCAGGATTGAGCCCATATTTCTCAGCCAAGATCAGATGACACTTCTATATTAATGATGGTCCTGAATATAGCTGTACAAATAACAGATTTTCAGTTCAGTGGCAATTCTGAGGGGTGGGATGGGGGGAAAGGTTTGGATTGACCCAAAACTGAAATATTTTAAAATCATCAGCAAATAATAAAAGAAAACCGTTTCAATTTTGTGCATTTTTAACTTTTAAATTAAACATTTTTTGAATGAAATTTCAAAACAAAAATTCATTTCTTATTGGAAAATCAAAATGTTTTGTTTTGAAAATGTTGAAAGAAAATGTTCCACATTTTTTGGAAATTTTAGGGGAGGATTTTTAGATAGAAACTATTTGGTAAATTTGACGCAAATTCATAAAACATTTAGGTATTTCTGAATCTGCATCTTCATCAAATTACTTTTGGATGAAAAATTTTGCTTAGCTGTAGTCCTGAACCAGCTCCCCCTGAATAATCTGAACTTTAGGGAAGACCAGATGGGGGTCCAAACATTACATCTTGTGGCCACCTCTGATGACAAGTAGTCATGGAACCATACAAGATTCCATGTCCACTCATTTTTATTAGAAATATCTGCCTCACCTGCATGGCTATTCATTTAATCTTTACTTGTGCTTTATGTTTCACTACATTTTTCTTGCCTTCAATAGCTCTCATTTCACTTTTGGACATGTCTGACACTCCAGTTTATTAGAGATCAGTTATGAGGAAAAAAATTGCCAGGACATATTTTATTAATCCCGTTCCCTTTTGTGTGCTTTACAATATCATTAAATGTAGACTAAAAACCAAACCATTAGACCATATTGTATAGCTGAGTAATACAACTTAGGGAAAAATTAAAAAGGGCAGACTTTAGAGATAATCTCTGATGTGGTTTCAAAGATTACAACTCAGAAACATTTGGAGCTGAGCGCTCTCAATGCAAACTTGAGCAAAAACGTTTGTGTTTTCATTAGGCATCCACTAGGGGCCCTACACGTTCTTCAGCATGAACTTCTTTTGGCACCTACACATAATAAAATACCGAGACACAATTCTAAAAAGGAGCAATAGGGAAAGTACTGCTCTTTAAGATACTGCAGACTATTGTACTTTAGTGTGAACACAAATCTTCATCCAGCCCCTTTTCATTTTGAGAGAGGTATGTGCATTAACAATACTTTCTGATGCTCTCTCAGTGACCCTTCTTGCCAACAACTGACAAGTTTAGCAGATAGAAAAACAATAACATTATAGATAAAGGAAAGAGAGACATAATCGGTGCACAAAGCAATAAACACTTTCAACTGCTAGCTATATGACATATATAAAAGAGAGCGAAAGTGTGTGTGTGTGCACACAAGTGAGCGAGAACATATACACAAGATGGTTCGGTAGAAAAGTTATTAGAATGAGTTTGGGATCCCGCAAACAGCTGAAGAATGCAGGTAGTCTATGCAGGTCATCCAAAGTGAGGGCCAATTCTACCCCTCATCGTGTGTTCTGTCTGTGAAACACATTTAGCAGAAAAATATTTGAAGTACTAGTTTGTTGTATCCTTCCATCTACAGTCACCATGAGAACAATTATTCAGAGTTCAGAAGGAGAAAAAAATATCTAATAACTCCTTTAGTAACCTCTATTCTTTACATAATGTTATGGTTTTAAGGTCTTCTAACGTAAGTTATTTCAAGGACCCTTCTAGAGGAATGAAGTTTCCATTTTAGAAGCACCATTTGCAGGTTAGTGGACCTTAAATCTTTCATTTTTCGAAATCTGAATTTTGCCCATCCTATGCCTTGGGCAGTGTAATCTTGTGAGGGAAATTTGCACATTTGAGAGAAAGAAGGAAACTTTTTTGTGGCAGGTTGATTTTAAAAAATGGCACTGATGCTGTTCAGTGGTTTGGATTGTTATAAGTATTCCCATGGGAGATAGATTAATGGGCAAAGTGCAATTGAGGCATTCAATGGTGCATGGTAAATGCAATTTATCACATGGCTATCACCACCACATTATGTGGCTGGAAGATTAGATAGATAGATATTCAATACAGTCAGAAAACGGTCTCATCCATTCTCTTACACATTTCTGATCTGCTTATACTAAATAAAACACTTTTAGGCTACTTTACAAATTCAGGAAGTGTAGATTGTTCATATTCATTCATTTGAGCACAAAAGAACCTACAACACTCAAACTATTCTCAGAGGTAAATAGTACCGAACCTTGTTTTTACTGCATGGCTTCTATTAAAATCAATGGGAGGCAAGTCCCTTATTAAAAATATTATTTTATTTTTTTATTACAGGAATAGCCCATAATGCTGCAGTATCACTATTCTAAGTAGTCATGATTTGTGACATTAGTGTAGATCAGTATTTTATAAAGGAGAAGCTAGAACCCAGTGAATTTTGGAAAAGTATTGTATAATAAAAAATATTACACCTAGATTCTGAATATTGGTATTTTTTATGAGAAAAAGGAGCTTTTTTTGTGATGTAAGATACCAAATACTGTTTAAGGGGATGGAATACCACATTTTACTCAAGTTAAGTATAATTCGTCCTTTCTCTGTTCAGATTTTTGTTTTGATAAAGCAAGGAACAAACAGAAGTTGTCACTTATTTAAAAAAAACAGATAAGAAATGAAAATAGTAATTGCCACATGAGATTCCAAGATGTATCATAACTAAGAAATAGGTTCGTCTCTTTACTGGGGCAGATACCAGCAATTTCCAGTGCTAAAGGCCGACAACCCCCAAATATTTCAGACAGGTGCATTCTCAATTGAAAGATTGATTTTAAAACATTTTCACAAGATACTTATTTTATAGAGCCTCTTTGAGCAATAGATCTCAAAGTGTTTGAAAAGTAAGTATAATTATATCCATTAAAAAACAATGATGGGGAAACTGAGGCTCACATAATTTAAGCGATTTGCCCAAGGTCACACAACAAATGAGAAGCAAAGCTGGGACTGGAATCCAGATCCACTGATTTCCAAGCCCATATCTTCTCTAATGGACCAGGCTGTCTTTCCTGTTCATGTGCTCATAGGAGTTTATTCTACTGCTTTAGCTAACGTACCTTTTGTCCATTTTTCTCCTAAACATAGAACTTTGTCCTTCAGATCATCATTATAGTAAATAAAAGAATCCTAAGGATTGTTGTACAAAATCAAAAGCACTTAACAAAATTGTCACCTCAAATATTGTTTCTTAGATTTGTACATTGGCCCTTCCCCCCGAAATGTACAACTTCTTAAGTATACGCCAGGTTTTTCATCTAATCCAATGTCCTAACCACAGCAGTGGCCAATACCAATGACAAGAGCAATATTAGAAATACACGCAATATTCTGAGCTGCTCGAGTTAGAGCGGAGAAGTCTGGGTGATGCAAGCAAGTCATTTAACCTTTCTCTACCTGTTTCCTCAACTCTAAAGTAGCAATTCTTCCACACAGGGCTGCTGTGAAGCTTTAAACCTTTAATCCTTGGAAAACACTTGGAGATCTTTGGCTGGAAAAAGTGCTATAGTGATACAAAAGCAACATAATTGTGCAGCACATGGGGAGGGGGGAAGGAGAAGGGAGACCCTTGAAATGCAAACAAAAAGAAATGAAAGACTGGTTACTAGACCAGCACATCGATGTTTCAGAAATACAGCATACACTGAAAATATCACAAATCATAGCCTTCCTTACAGATTGCCTAGTTCCTAATTTGTAAGACACTCTGGAACATGCTGTTGCTGAGTAATGCATTTCATGGGTATACTGGAAAATGCAGCTCAACCTCACACCTCATTATGTACCCAAGGTGGACACCAGTTAGCATTACCACACAAAGCACAATTTGTGGTGCCATATTACCTAACTCTAGAAATGACCTACTCACAAAGTATTCCATTCAAATTTTTAAGTTCCTGGATTATCAGTCGGCTAGAATCTCACCAGGTTTCATTTTGAGGCTGGGGTAGTGGTGGGTGGGTTGTACTTTGTATCTCTCTTTATTTAAAGAGAGACAAGAAGACATTATCAGGGTGGTTTAGCACCAGAATTGTGAGAAGCCAGTAAGAAGTCTATTACAGCTAGTAGATGTCGACTAAAGTGAAAACACCCATAGCTGTTCTCTTTTGACAAATTCTTTACTTGCAATGCGTGATTTATGATATGTCGTGATGGCTAATGAAACTTGAACTTGCTGCTGTCCTCAACTGAACATTTGTAAACAAGGTTATGTCAGTGTGAATTTTCTTGAGTAAACAGTTTAATAAATTACAAAATGTGGACTGCTTCTTTCAGAACAGAAAAAAAAAAGCAAAGGAGATTTAGTTTCTGTCCTTTATACTTTGGACTGCAGGGGAACAAGACTGAGCTCTCCCTTTTTGTTGACCCCACCGAACTGATCTGTTACAACGTTCTGCTGGAAATCTGCTGAGATACATGATTTAACAATGTTGTTTTACCCCAACTGGGGAAGTCTCTTATCTGCATTACAGGTCACAGCAATTCTTTGAAAAGTAAATATACACTGTATGTTCAAGTTGTGAGAAAGCATCTAATAATTTTTCAGTGGGCTATCAAGATGATTGAGAATCTAAGTGATAATGAAATGACCTCATAACTTTGTGCTGTCAAGATATAGCAGAACAGTCACGTAAATCAAATTGTTCTCTTATCTCATAGGAAAATAATGGCTATTTTATTCTAATTGGGAAGAAATCTTATTATTAATATTCCAAATAAATACCAGTCTATGAAGAATAATGTATCTCCAGCTATAAGACTTAGTACAGAAGCTGCAGACACAGAGAATCCTTCCTTTAGTGTCTCTAGCCTTGTAGGTGGTCTTATCTACAGATGTAATGATGGGTTTGTCAGAGTGATTTATGACATTTGTTCATGCCGCTGTTTGTGCCTTCAGCTTTGGGTCAGCTCTACTCTCTAGCACACTGTGGTTGTTCTTAATGCTTACTCAGTAATCTCACAAACCAAGATTGTGTATTTATTCCTTTATATTTTGTTTTGTTCTATCTTAGGGTTTTCTATAGCACTCGTCACCAGAGTAGTTATACTTCTGTAAAGCATGAGCTGAGCTTCCACCATTAACCATCTACTATCCGACCTACAAGAAAAATATGTATATTCACATGACTATGCTCTACCTATTTTCCCCCTTGCCCTGTGCATTGACAACCTGATCCTCTCTTATTAAACTAAATGTGAAGACTCAGACAGTTTAATGGGAGTTGGATCAAGCACACTTTCTCTAACATTGAGACAGATGGCACACTTGTGCACAGGCAGGTGAGAGGGCCCAGGAAGCCCTCTTCCAAACTCCCTCTTCCTTCTTTTTGCAGGGAGCAGCATTAATATTGAGCAATGGAGGCAGGGTGCTGTTGCTGGGAGAAGCATACTCTGCCCTAGGCTGAGGCACTGGGGTCTCCTCCCAGAATCCCAGAGGACATTCTGCCCAGCTCATCATTGTGCAGGAAAAATGACCCTGGGATCTGAGATTCCCCAAACTGTCTGAAGGTGGAAGCATCAGGTAAAATCATGACTGAGTCCTTGAACTTTTGGAGGCAGAAATTAGCCAGTTGGCTGAGACAGGTACATGTAAGATAGTGGTCCTTGACTAGACAATCAATAGGATTTTTTAAATCTTTATTTGACAGTCACTCACCTGATACTTGTGATTAGCCAACAAAGCATAGTTCTGCCCATAGGCGTGCACAGCACATTTCATTAGGGTGTGCACCCAGAGAGTCTCACTCTAGGCCCCGCCCCCATCCACTCCCTCCCACTTCCCGCCCCGACTGCCCCCCTCAAAATCCCCAAGCCCCCGCTCCTTGTCCCCTGACTACCCCGTCCTGGGACCCCTGCCCCTAACTGCCCTGCAGGACCCCACTCTCTATATAAGCCTCCCTGCTCCTTGTCCCCTGACTGTCCCCTCCTGAGATCCCCTCATCCTAACTGTCCCCGTAGAGCCCTATCTTTCCCCTGACTGCCCCAACCCTTATCTATACCCCTGCTCCCAGGCAGTCCTCTAGGACTCCCACACCCTATCCAACCGCTCCCTGCCCCCTGACAGGACGCCCAGAACTCCCAACCCATCCAACCCCCTCTGCTTCCTGCCTGCCCCAACCCCTCTCCATACCCCTGCCCTGAAAGGCCCCCCCAGAAACCCTGACCCATCGAATCCCCCCTACTTCTTGTCCCCTGACTGCCCCCTCCTGGGACCCCTGCTGCTAACTGCCCCACAGGACCCCACCCCCTATCTAAGCCTCCCTGCTCCTTGTCCCCTGACCGCCCTCTCCTAACTGCCACCCTAGGACTCCACCCCCTACCCAACCCCCTGTTCCCCATTCCCTGACTACCTCTCCACAGAACTTTGGCCCTATCCAACCCCTCCTCGATCCCTCTCCCCTGATTGTCCCTGGGACTCCCTTCCCCATATCCAACCCCCCAGCCTCCTTACCATGATACTTACCCCCGCCTCCCCGCTCTCCTGGAGCCTCAGCGTGCTGCCTCCAGGAGCAGCCTGGAAAACGCTGCAGCGGTGTGGCTCCGGTGGGGCCTGAGCTCCTGCTGCTCGGCCTACTGGAGCTCGCAGCCCCACCACCTTATCACGCTGCTCTGAGTGGCAGGAGCTCAGGTCCTACCGGAGCTACGCTGCTGCAACGCTGTCCAGGGCCACTCCGGGACATGGTGCGCTGAGGCATCGGGGGATGGGGGAAGGCGGGGCGGGGCTGGGGGGAGCCTTCCTGGCCAGGAGCTCAGGTGGGCCATGCAGGACCAGCTTGCCCACCCCTGCATTAGATAGTGCACGGGCACACCCGGCACATCCTGTGCGCACGCCTATGGTTCTGTCACGGAACTATCTCCCTTAAAGTTTGTGCCCTTTTCTTGTTCATTCCTAGTGTTCCTCTCCCAGCTCAGGGCACAGCTGCATTCCAGTGATCTCCAGCCAGATGAATGGTGATTAGGGCACTGTTCCTATTGGTGTCATTTAGGGCAATCTTCAGGCTACTCTAATTTCTGCTGGCAGCCAAGCCAGAATCTGGTCAATTGCAAGATCAAAGGGATACAAATGTGATTTAGAGCCTCTGTGTCCATTCTCCCACTCCATCGTGCCTTGCCCATATGTCAACTGGACCCAGGGATCTGTCCCAAAATCTGGTTCAGAAAGGAAGAGAAGTAGAAAGAGTGACAATCAGCTTCAACACAACAGGTTATGAGGCACAGGGCTGAGTCTGTCTGTGCGTGCTTGCTTGCTTATAGCTCTAGTTCCTATAGGCATTATTAGGGATACTATACTTTTTGGAAAACCAGCACAGCTACTTCTGTTTTTGGCTGCTAAACTTAATTTTTAATCTCTCCCTTTTTGGGCCCCATTCTCCTGCATAGATTATTCCCACTTGCCGGGGGAATGAAAACTCAAAGAGTTTTAACTCATAGAATTTTCTTGTAATTCTTCCATCAGGAGAGGTGTGAATGAGGTTTGCTCTCAGTCCACAGAAGAAAGAGGGGGTTTGGACCCTCCAAACTTTTGGATCTCATGACACTTATCGGACAGGCTTCCATGTTCAGGTAACTTGCTTCTGTACTGCTGCCAGTTTCCCTTTACTCTTTACTAGCCACTTGCCAACTCTTCAATTAGGGTGACCAAATGTTCCAATTTTATAGGGACAGTCCCGATTTTTAGGTCTTTTTCTTTTATAGGCTCCTATTACCCCCAACCCCCTGTCCCGTTTTTTCACATTTGCTGTCTGGTCACCCTATCTTCAGTGTTGACACCCGCCTCCTCCCCCTTCCTCAAACACTCTCAGATCTGGAACACTGTAGAGCAGCCAAGGAGAGGCGTCCATAGGATGGCAGGGAGGAGGAGGAAACATGGAGAAACCCTACAGCAGGCATGGTGAGCAGAAGTCCTGATTTTGTAGGGATAGTCCCAATATTTCAGGCTTTGTCTTATATAGGCACCTATTACCTCCACACCACCTGTCCTGATTTTTCACACATGCTGTCTGGTCATCCTACCAGCAGGCGTCCATAGGCACAGCATCCTGTCTGTATGTGGAATCATGCTGGATTAGGCCTGACACACCAAATTCAGATGAGGATCTTGAACACCAAAAAGATTGGTGGTGCTCCACACCCGGGTTGTGGCTCAGCTCATTATCAAGTTTTGGGCCAGGCTCAAAACTCAGATCCAGATCCATATTCTGAACAGTTCTAATGCATTATTATTGGACTAGTTTGAGCCTCTAGGCTATAGGGTAATATGAATAATAATTCACACACAACACACACACAGGGCACAGCAGGTGAGACAGAGCCACACACCACTGTACATTATAGCCATAGGGTCATTATAGCCTTATAGCTCTGAGTCTATAACCTTCCGAGAGCTAGCTTAGCTAAAGTCAATGGGTATTATTCTATTTTGGTCTTGGAGATCTTATCCAAAACAAGAACAAAACCCAACCAAGGAAAAGAGTGTTATGCCACCTATCAACACACAGGGCAACGGTCAATGGCAGAGGTTCTTATGGATGACTTATGGAAGCATTACACATCACCCAAAAGCTCCTTTACATTTGTACTCCCACCAGTGAACTGGTGTGAGGTGGAAAAAATGAAGTGTTAGAGCCCGGAGTGTTTGCTACTTCCATTTTTCAGGAATGTGTGTGGCCAAAATTACCAGCCAGCAGCGACTGAAAGAGGGATCACAAGGGAAAAGAAAGGAAAAGGAAAGGAACCATAGAGAAAAGAGAAGACTGTATTACCCCAAACCCTCAGCTACCACCACAACAATGCAACTACAGCTGGGCTAGAGTGTGGCAATCACTTTGTTTGATGAAGGCCTGCTTTCCTTCCTTCCTAAATCCATGGCCCTTGGCATAGCTGATCAGAGGCCACCTGGGAATACACATCCAGCTGCCACTATGGATCTGATAAGTGGGGAATGGGAAGGTAAAGGGCAGAGAGGGCAGCTTATGGTAAAGAGCCAGAGAAACAGACTGGTGAGCCATTGGAAGGAAAGGGTATGGGTCACCAGGAAATGGGTGGGGTGCAGTAGATGGGAAGGTGGCATAGGTTAGGAGGGATACCTGATTGGATGGATCTTTGAAGTTATATAGAGGGCCCAACTGAAGTTGTCCAATCATATATTGCTATCCCTGGCTGTGTTGCTAAAACTGTTGGTCGCACTGTGTAATACTCCAACTTTCAGATACTTTTGGTCCAGAGAGACACTCAGTGTTGTTACTTCATTTTAGCTCATAGTCTCTTTTAATAAGTTATGCCTCACCAGGAGAGTCCATGGACACACACACACATTACACACACTTTATAACATTATTGGGCTCGGGGCTCTCAGCCTCCGTGTTATATTCATGTGTGATGTACTGATGCCTATTTTTTAGGTATTCCCATATCCTGATATTGTTGCTGGGCCCTGCTCTAAAAGAGCCGTGCGCATCTCTGTCATTACTCCCACCACTACCCAATGTAGGATGTAGACATCCAGAATTAGAAATAAATTAGTCCTCTTCTGCTGTCTGCTCTTGCGTCATAGCTGCTACAGCTTTCACTTCCCTTCCCTTCATGGTTCATATTTTGACTCAATAATTTCTATTCTTTTCTTCTCAATTCTGAATCCTAATATCTCAAAATATTTACCCACAAACAAGGGCTCAGAATCTGAAGCCAACTATTAGCTTAATCACCAATCCCTAGGGCCCTATACTTGTAAGGGGATATAGCTCAGATCAGTTCACATAAAGTGCCCATAACATTAACAGGGTTTGCATTACACTCTTTTGAGAGCAGGACACAGACTATGGTTTGCAAATTCTGGGGGACTTCTCTGGTTCCCATTGAAGACAATGGCAAAATATCTACCAGTTTCAGTGGCTGCAGGATCAGATCCCTAATGAACTGTTGAACTTTGCCTAACTAGCATGTTTCAGTGATGTGATCTGGTGGTCCTGAAGTCTTATTCTGGACAGTTGGAAAACACTTAATTTTAACGGTCCAATAGCACCCCATAATCTCATCAAGGCCTATTCACCAAGATTGCTCCAGGGGTCAGTTGGAAAATACAGAACATGGGAAATCTCCTTTGCTTCTGTACTCTTGTCATATGCAATACATTAAACTTATCACTTCAACGAAGAGAACTATGCTCCAGATGAGATTGACTCCTGGGACTGCCAGTCTCTGCTCAACTGGAGTATAGCCACATAAACTGCCATGGAGACTAAATTACCTGTTTTCGTCAGAGAAGCAGGTGACGGCAGGAGTCGGTTATGTTCCTCTGCATGAGATGAGGAAAGGGGTCACCAAGAGGGCAGCTAATAATAATGGAGTTACTTGCAAACTGTCTGACCTGTGCAGTGCTACAAGGTTTTGAATTTTACTACAGTCATGGATTTTAAGGCAGTGCTAGTGTTTATCCTCCCCAAGCAAACAAAATAATAAGATGTCAGTACAATAGGAAGATCTTATGTACAACAGGATATTCTCATATATGTGCAGAGCATAGCAGGTCACAAGCAAACAAGGGGCATGAGACCACAGAGCACTGTCTATCACAAGCAGAGAGGAAAGCTGCCAATTGTTTATCTCCTTCCACAAGAGAGGTTGCTCTAAGAACAGACTAACGAGTTCTGCTCCCACTCCTTTAGAGGAGGGGGTGGGAGAGGAGAGAATTACATTTTTCTATTTGAAAGGAGAATTTTAGACTGAGCACGGAAAGGAAATATAATGGAATTGAGTTAGCTTCTATTGAATACCAGTTTTCTGTTTCATTAGAATACTCTCAAAAAATCCATGAAGATGTACAGAGAAACACACTCTACAACACATCAACTTGGGTAGTAGGAGTTTGTTCTGAGGAATTAAAAACCCTCTTGAACCTCAGGTATTTGATTTGGAACCAAACCTTTCATGGTCTAGGTTTCTTTTTTTGTACTGTCCATTTCAGGCTGGATAGTTTAGTGTAATAGTAGCAGTCCCTCCCATAACTACTGAATCTAGGAGGCCATCTTAAGAAGAATCTGTGTGGTGACTCGAACCAGCACTGACTGCATTCCTCTGTATGGGAGCAAGGAGAGCTATAAGGTGTCTCTGGGTCCAGAAGCCTGAATAATGGTTTTACTTTGTACTCACTGAAACTGAGTCCTGACATCCCAGGGAAGGAGTCTAAGTGACTCACGTCTTTCTCCATTTACCAGATCAGTTGTGGTGTTCTTTCTGGGACCGTAAATTTGAACTCTGGGCCCCTGGAGGCAATGTGTGTGTTTTGGGGGCTGGGGCTGGGTTCAGCTCTGGATTGAGACTATTCTGTGCGTCAGTGGGTTAAAAAAGACCAAGTTAGCACACTTGTGACAGTGGGCATTCTGCAAAGCCTATGTGTTTACTGAGGGTCTTTTGGAACAAGTGGTGTCTGGGGGATTGAGAGGTTAATTATAATTTAAAATAGATTTATTTTAAAAATTCACTGTCTTTGTCTTTGATCATTTTAAATGGTTGTAAATGCACACAGCAATTATGAATAGGTGCAAATAAATAGCACGTTTCCCTGAGTAGCCAGGCAGATGGTGTGGAAAGGTTGTGTGAGTTGTGAGGAAAAAGCGACTCCAATAGTGGCGGAAACAAAATCAGGCCATCTTTTGGCTTGTCATAGCGTGATATACCATGCCACTGTGGCTTACATTAATAAAATTGGGTGACCTTCTTACTATCTTATATGACAGATAACGAATGCAGTAGAACAGTACTATTGGAATGCACTGAGGGAATGGTCTCCCTGGTCTCTAATTGCTTCCTACTGCAGTTTACTTCATATTCTGGAGCTTAAAGCGCGTTTCTCAAATAAAATCATTACAAAACAAACCACATCCCAAAGCAAAGAAACCAATATCCCACGTTTCCACGTTCTTTTTGTTTCCTGAAGCAAATGCAGCACTTTGGAAAAGTGCCAAGTTCACAGCTCTGCACATTGAACTCCTCTTTGTTCATCTGCAGAATGAGCACAGAAGAGGGAGTGGCACTGTTAGCTTCCCCACGCTGCCCTGCCAATGTGCCTCAACCCTAACCTGGAGGGACCATTTCGAGGCGTGAGAAGGTGATTCAGACTCCACGCCTATTCTTCCTTTGGCCTCTCTGCTGAGACAATTAATAAAGGGGCCAACACTGCTGGTAATTTGTGTGATGTGGCTAGTTATCCACTAGGAACTAAGGCCACTCATCTCATTTTATACAGATTGTCAAACAGCTAGTGGATGGCAATGACTTCACCCACTACCAGCTTGGGCTGGGTTCAAATCATTGGCCCAAAGGTAAGGCTCAATATCTCATTTTCAGTATAGTCCTGGAACCCAGATTCTTAAAGGAAAAATCCTTCTCAGTATAGTAACACAGGGACAGAAAAGGATCAAGACAACACTTATTCACATGGTAAGAACCTTTACCCCATCCCACCTTGGTATACTTCGGTTCCCAACATAATTCCCTTATATTTCCACAGTGATCTATTTCTGTGTATAACAAATGGAATATGTACCATTAGGCTATTTTTGAAGAATCAGATCGCAGTGTCTATTAGCTCAGAGTGCAATAATTATTAGATAAAGATAAACACTATAGCAATAAAAAAGAAAACTAAATAAAACCCACCTACACAGATTTCTCACAGTTGGCTCTGGACATGACTCATTGGATATGTATTAAACACAGTGGGTGGGTACTTTAATTTGTATGTGTTCCATTGTTTAGATGTGTTTTGTACTCTCTAATTCTGACTTTATTTTTTTGGCAAAATCTTAGAAAAAAATTCTTGGGCCATAATCATGAACTGCAGCTGTGTTACCTCACCTGACTATCTTGGAATCAGGGTGGAATTCTCTGGGGAGAGGGGAATTATAGCCTATTTGGTTTGTTAGTGAAAGCAGGAACGTGTAGCTGGAAGGGCACAGGCATTATTCAACAATTAAACATGGAGGATACAGTACCTGACAGAGGCTGAACTTCTTTAGAGCTTTACCCGCTCAGCTAGGAGTTACTTTGCATACTGGCCAGGCAAGATTTTCAAAAGTGTATGCCTATGTTTTGTGCTCCAAAATATTAACAAAATAAACAGGTGGGTCTTTAGTTTTCAACACACTATTACACCCCATATAACAAACCAGCAGGCAAAATATACATTAAATGTTGAATTTGCACAACATATACAGCTAAAACCAAAAGCATGTGTTTCCAACAGATTATAACATCACCGCTGGGCAAACACACACAAAAATGAAAAGAAATGAGAGTGTTTGCTCAGAATAATGGCCAATGGTAACCATTTCCATTTCTAGAGTTTTATAACATTAACAAAATATAATTTTACTATTAACAGGAATCCGATTTGTGTTGTACTCTCCAAATGCCCTATGTGTAAGGAGCAGGTGGTGAGGAGTGTGGGAGAGGGTGGGTGGTGCTGAATAGAAGAAAGGCATTCTGCAGAGTGTCTAGGAAACAGACTGTAGTTGCTAACTTTTTTGTCTGTTGAGCTGTAGAGTAAAACTTCTTGGCTTCATCCTAGGACATTTCAGGGAGACCTCCTGATATTCCAGCCTGAGCCATGAAAAATTCTCACCTAAGTCCTTCCCAGCCACAGAGGACAGTTGTCACTAGAGCATTGCAAATCCGCAGACCATTTCTGCGGATAGTGGATTGGATGCAGACACAATCACACTGAGTTTTATTCACTGGCTGTGCTTGGCCTGTAATGTCTGGTTTGGGTAGCCTCTGGGGGCACAGTGCACTTGTAGCCAGCAGCAGCAGCCAGTGGCTGGGGCTGGACAGCAGGTAGGAGTCAGGGCTGTCCAGCACCCGCTCGCCGCATTGCTTCCTGTCCAGCAGCTCAGGCCCCTCAGGCAGCGCCAGCATCCCCACCATGGCCCAGCTGGCAGCACTGGCCGCGCTCCCAGTCCCGGACCTGGCCTGCCAGCTCTTGGGCAGCACAGCCCACCACAGCCACGGGGATCGGAGTGGGTGGGATCCTGGCATCCCACCCCTCCGTGATTCAACGCACTGCTGCTGTGATGTGCCGCTCCTTCCTCTGAGCCCCCCACTGCGCTGCCCCTTCTCCTTGAGACCCCACCCCTGTGCTGCCCCTTACGCCTAGTCCCCACCATAGGCATGTGCAGCACATTTCATTAGAGTGTGCAGCCAGGGAATTTTATTTATTTATTTATTTTAAAGGCGCCGCACTCTGCATTGAAAGCCACTTTTTTTTGGAGACATTAGGGTGTGCCTGGGCACACCTGACACACCCTGTGCACATGCCTATGGTCCCCACCCTCATGTTGCCTCTTCCCTGCAAGATCCCGCCTCTCACTTTCTCATCTCCCCATCGCTAGCCCTTGTGAGATGGCTTGCTGCTGCAGGTGCGCATGTTGATGTGGCTAGAGGTAAAAGACGGCTAATGGATTACGGGTCGGATCCTGGATTGATCCTGGCGGATTCAGATCAGATGTGGATTCACATTTTTGAATCCGCGCAGGGCTCTAGTTGTCAAGTATAATGAATTAATAGTAGGTCACTGTAGCTTTAATTGGAGGTGGACTTTAATGGATAATATTTCGCACACAGGATGCCCCTTTATTTTCACCGAGTTATATCAACATTTTCCAATGAGGTTGGAGACAAAGCTTTGGTAAGAAGTAACACCGTACATCACAGGGGTCCTTAACCTCTTGGATAGTGCCGTGCCACATTGAGCCACCTGTAAAAGGACCTGCATATCAAATAAACCTTTGTGTCAGTTCCCATTCCATCTCAGAGGAAGTGCTACAAGGATTGCTTCAATGGTTTACTGCTATACTGAGAAGAACCTACTGCAGGGATTCTCAAACTTCATTGCACCGCGACGCCCTTCTGACACTTACTACATTACTGGGGTGTGTGGGGGGGTGGCTGACCCTGAGCTCTGCCACCCCTGGGTGGGGGTGGAGCTTGGGCTTCAGTTTCAGCCCTGGGCCCCAGCAAATCTAATGCTGGCCCTGGTGACCCCATTAAAGGGGCTGTGACCCACTTTGGGTCCCGACTCACAGTTTGAGAATTGCTGACCTTCTGTAAGTGACTGAACAGTCCACTTCATTAGAAGCCTGGAGACTGGAATGAGAACAGGCAGATTTGGGTGAACCCCCTCCCCCACAACCTGAGAACTGCTGATAAAATGGGCACTGCATGGCCATAATAGCGAACACAACATTGCTGAAAACTGCTTGGGGCAAATCTAGGAGGCCCTGCCTATCTTTATACTCACCGTTTACACAAATTCTATAGACAGAAGACCAGTTGAAATAGAGACTGGAAGATCAAATGTGTCAAAACCTCCCTATAGAACATCAAGAGTTGTGAGTAGAACATCTGTTTTATTACCTTCCCAGAGTACTCTGCTGTGGGCCTGGATGTGCACAACCCAGTCACCCCTTTAACTGACCTCCTGCACATATGTTACCTCACAAACCCATGCACAGGTTTGAACTTTACAGAACAGTCCCACAGATATAACTGAGATTATTTGGGCATCATTGATGATGTGGATGCCCAACTCTTCAGGATACACAGTCTATTATACAATGGCAAATCTTATATTCTTATGGTCAAAGTAATGAAGCTACTTCACCAAAATTCCTGGCTTTTCTTGTGTATTTCACAATTAAAATATGCAACCAGTTTGACCTTAAGTACACTCCTTAGGAGGGTTCAAGCTGAAAGAGAGTCCACAGCAGCCAAAAATAAGCATGCTTGGCCTTAATCACCACTTTCCTTCAATCACAAGGGAAACACCAATGCTACCATTGTGTAAATCCCTTTCTTTTAATGGCTGCACTTTCAGAAGAACTACAGTCATTAGCCCATTTTCTGCTGTTCCATGATTCTGTTTATTAAAAAGTGGCATCTACTTATGGAGTTATGTAGCCGCTCATTTGTTTTCAATGGGACACTTGTGGGGTATGCGAGTCATTCAATTTTTCCACTATATCACGTATGGCACTTATGTCTGTCTGTTCCCATTTGTTTAAATATGAAATGACGCTTAACTTTCCAGCAGCAGTTTCCTGTGTAATGACAATTTAAATGAATGCCCCAGTAAGCTCCACAAGTATGTTTGGCAGAACTAGAGAAGCACATTTTAGAGACTAAATAGCAAACAATGTTTACTATGCTCATGAGAGAAGTAGGCAGCTGGGGCAGAGTGGCTCTGCAGTCCTATGCATGCTGCAGGCATGACCTTTGTGTCAGGTTTCTACAAGAAAACAGGTGTGGAAATTGAATGTGTCAAATTCATGGCCAATGGGTCTACCTGGTCCAAAATTAGCATTGGAGAGAAGCAGCAGGCTGCCTCCTCGCTATTCGCAATATCCACCAAAAGCAGTGAGTGGGCTGCACACTTGCCCTGAACTAATGAGTCCATCCTTTTACTTGCAGCTCCCAGCCTTACCAGAATTAGACTTTACAAGAGCTACAGTAAGTAGATCGTAATTGGGTAGGTTATGGGCTGAGAAAGATTCTTAATTCTGAACTTCTGGAACTTGATTCTGGTCTGATTTATACTGCTTTCAGTCCAGATGATCTTCAGTGAAGTCAATGGAATTCTTCCAGATTTAAAGGTATCATAGAATATCAGAGTTGGAAGGGACCTCAGGAGATCATTTAGTTCAACCCCTTGATCAAAGCAGGACCAATCCCCAATTAAATCATCCAACAGCTTTTTACCTGATATCGCTAAATGGCCCCCGCAAGGATTGAGCTCATAACCCTGGGTTTAGGGGGCCAATGCTCAAGCTACTGAGCTATCCCTATTTAACTCAGAGCAGACTTCAGAATGATGACCAGAGTAGTCATGATGGGGCATTGTGGGATTTCTCCTGGAGGCCACTAAAGTCATCGTACCAATGCAATTTCTACACTGACACTTCATTGCCCTAACTACATCAAGCTAAGTCCTATGCCTCTCACCAAGGTAGATTTATTAGGTCAGCACAGCAGGTAACTTAAAATGGTAGGAGGAATATTGTAGTGTAGATGCCTGCACACTTACGCTGATGTAAGTTGCCTTATGTTGACCTAACTCTGTAGCATAGACCAGACCTGAGTCTCAAATGAGACACACAAAACTACAAAAAGTGTTGGCCATAGGGCTGAGCCTTGCAAGATGCTGGGCATTTTTGTGAGATACTGACTGCCCTCAACTTCCCTTGAAGTCATATGGAGATGAACATCTTGCAAGACGTTAAGCCTTAATAAGTGACTTTTATTCAGGAAAGGTCATACAGGAAATCTATACTTGAGCTAGGAATAAAATCCAGGTCTCCAACATCCCAGTACACTGTGTTAACCACAGCTTTCACTTTTAGCTTTGCTAACGAGCTTTCTAGTTTCTTTTTAGTTAAACCTAAAGTGTTGCTATCCAACTTCAAAATAATTAAAAACTTTAGTGCAGGAGTAAAATACCATTGTCTTGAAATGTGTATTTTTTAAACCATTCTTTTCCTCTGTTTCCAGGGGCTGAAGCACTGTTGCCATGAAGTATCAGTCTGACTCTGTCAGTCATGGGATGCTACCCATGACAAGTCATAGCTCTGATGGGTCTGTAGATGGAAACTTCATGTAACAAGGCTTTGGAATTCACATTCCAAGGAGGATTTTGCAAAGGAGACTGATTGACATATATAGTTTCACCATGTTGTGCCTCCAAACTGAGTGGGACTCACTTTCAAATGGTAAAGTAGAAATAAAGTGAATGATTGTCAATGAAATTATTTTGTTGATTTACACATGACAGGGGGCTTGGATTAGATCGATCATTATCATCAACAGAGGGATGCATTGTGGCAATTGAACTTGCTGAATGCCTGATAAACTTGAAGGTTCAGAAGTTCAGTATTAGCTCATGCACTATAAGGAGAGAGAGAGTGCACTTATGGAGACCTGGTGGCCTCATTACTGCGAAGCCCAGTGAATCTGCCTTTCCCTGGGGTACCGTTCATAATGTGTATTGTATTTGACTGACGCATAGGTTTGAGAATGCTCAGTGAACCTGCTGCTGTTGCTCCTAAGAGAAGCTCCACTGGAGTCCTGATTCAGTGTAAATTGGAAGTAACTCCACTGGAATCAGTGGAGTTATCTCAATTTAAAACTGGAATCAGCAAAGGTAGAATCAAGTTGAGGTTTTTTGAAACAAGTTGTGATGAATTGGGGCTATATCTGTACAACTTCTGAATTCTGACTGAAATTGTTAAATTGCATTATGAAAAACTCCTGTATCATCTGTGCCTATATATATGTGGATATTGTTGACAGGCCCTGTAGCAGGTACGCACCAGCAGAACCGTCCCTAAGGGGGTGCAGGGCCTGGGCCATAAATGACTAATCTGTCACTTCCAGGACTGATTGCGCTGGCCAATTGCACCAGCCCGCAAGGCCCAGAGTGGCTGCCCCGATTCACCGTAGTGTAGGGACGGCTCTGCGTAGCAGACAGATACAACAGAACCATGCTTTGGCCTTCTCAACCCTATTCAGAAACAAACTTCTGGGAACAATAGGTATGATGCATCCTTACACAACCAGTTTAACTGACTCCTTTGAAGGGAGAAAGATAGGAGCAGTGGAAACTTAACAGGAAACTTAACAAAGGGGCCAGGCGATCAAGAGGAGCTTAAACAAGGGAACCCCCAGGAACAGAGAATAAGACAAGAAAAGAAGTGTGGCACAAGGGAGTGCAAGGTCACAACAACTGGTTAAGGGGCGCCAGTGGGGTGAGACCACCCAGCATGTAACAGCCTGAATGAGGCAGGGGACTGCGTGCCTTCCTGGACTCTGATGGTCCCTAATGGCACCCAAGGGAAGGATGAGATAATAAGAGCCATTCTTTTGTATGATCTATATTCTCCTGTGCTTCATATGACTGGAGTATAAAGGAGCAAAAAAGTGTCAGGGCTTGGGTGCACTTGCCCATTATAGTGCAATAAAGCCACCAAGAGCGCTCTACCTTACTACCCGTATGCACTGGCGAGGCATGTAGAGTGCTCTGATTCCACGGCTGGAGCGCTCCTGGTACTCTACGTCCCCAAGAGGAATAACATTTGTTGCGCTCTCACTGGAGCACCACGGTGCTAGTGTAGACACCTAATGTGCTCTGACTGAGCTTTGGAAGTGTCCCACAATGCCTGTTCTAGCCACTCTGGTCATCACTTTTGAACTCTGCTGCCCTATCCTCAGGTGAACAACTATCAGACCAGCCCTTTAAATTCCCTTGGAATTTTGAAAACCCCCTTCCTGTTTGCTCAGCCAGGCATGGAGTCCTTCCAGTGCATCTTTTCAGGGGACCATGCCTCCATGTGTCAGGTGATCCCCAGTATGGAGCCATGGTGAGGTGCTGGACCTCATCACTGTTTGATGGGAGGAAGCTGTCCAGTTCCAGCTGCACTCCAGCCATAGGAATTACGATACCTTCAGGCAGATATTAAGGGCTATGATGGACAGGGGTCATGACCGGGATGCAGTGTAGTGTCAGGTTAAAGTAAAGGAGCTGCAGAATGCCTAAGGCAAAGCCCACAAGGCAAATGGCCACTCCGGTGCTGCCCCCATGACCTGCAAATTCTACAAAGAGCTGGACATGATACTTGGGAACGATTATCACCCCTACTCCAATAACCACCATGGACACTTCCAAGCCTAGCACAGCAAGAGTGGGGGAGGAAGAGGACGACCATGGAGAAATACCCATTTCAGTTAATGTACTTGGAGACTAGGTGGTCTGGTGCCAGAATAGGAATATATGTCCCATCTATCATCCCTCCGCAGTTAGGGAAACCCATTTGTCCATAGCCAGCAACCATGTCATGCACGTTACCAGGAGTCACGGTTCTTCTGAGCAGGATGCGATGAATGGCCCTGCAAATTTGCATCAACACCACTCCAGCGGTCGACTTTCCCACTCCAAACTGGTTAGAGACCAATCGGTAGCTGTCTGGAGTTGCCAGCTTCCAGACTGCAATAGCTACCCACTTCTCTGCTAGCAGGGCAGCTCTCAATCTCATGTCCTTGCGCCACAGGATGGGAGTGAGTTCAGCACACAGTCTCATGAAAGTGGCTTTTCTCATCCAAAAGTTCTCCAGCCAATGCTCATCATCCCAGACTTGTGTGAAGATGGGATCCCACCATTCAGTGCTTGTTTCCCACGCCCAAAAGCGGTGTTCAGTGGTGGAGAGCATGTCCATGAATGAGACAAGCAATTTCGTGTCGTATGTGTTACGTGACTCGATCTCATCATCGGACTCCTCAGTGTCACTTTGGATCTTAAGGAGTAACTCGACTGCCAAATGAGATGTGCTGGCGAGACTCGTCAGCATGCTCCTCAGCAGTTCGGGCTCCTTTCCCACAGACTGAAAGGGAAAACAGAGTGCGCCATACAGAAACTGTTGAAAGATGTCGCCAAATGTGGAATCACGGGGATTGCTGGGATGTGAAGTGATGCATCACAGGGTGTTGGGACAGGATCCAGAATGTCCTGCATCCCATGCCCCCTTCCCATAAGCCACAGCGCCAGAATGGGAAGAGGTGCTCTGTGGGATAGCTGCCCATAATGCACCACTCCCAATGCCACTTCAAGTGCTGTGAATGCGGCCACGTCAGTGTGCTTGCAGCTGTCAGTGTGGACAGACTGGAGCGCTTTCCCTGGTGCACTCTCTGAAGGCTGATTTAACCCGAAGCGCTCTACATCTGCAAGTGTAGCCAAGCCCTTAGACTATGTGCAAGGTGTCTGAGTGTATATAATTCTCAACTGCTGCATGCCTCTGAGAAAGTTACCCTGTACACCAAAAGCTTCACATCTTTAGGGTGGAGTTCTGGGAGCGGGTATGTTTAAGTATTGGGGAGTCTGAAGAGTCAGTGCTGTGCTCAGAGATGTTAGGTAGCTGGACAATGGATTCCAACTCTGAGAAGGGGGTGCCACATAGAAGGTCTGTGCCCTGAGAGTGTGAGTAGGGTCTCCAAGATTGGGGAAATGGCTGGACTCCACTCACCCTCCAGGGGCTTGGAGCACCTGGGGATTCAGAACAGAAGGAGCTTGGATTCCCCTCAGAGCCATCCTAGTGAGAAGCCAGGGTACATGACACAAATATATTAAACGTTTGCTACTCAAGGTAAAAAATGAAGAGCAGAAATTATGTATGTTAGCAGACCTCTGGTAAGCCAAGTTCTCACTGTAGTCCCATCTTAGAAAATAGCTCTTAACCAATAAAATAGGACAGACACCTGAAAAATGGGGGAGTGAAAACACCACATGGTACTGACTGTTTTTTCAACAATAACCTCTTTCTGTCCTGTTCTTATCACTGCCTCTCCTTGGAATTATATACACTGGTGAGTCTCACTTACTCAAACCCACTAGTTCTAAGGTAGGACATTTCTTCACATGGAGGACCAGCTAACCCCAGAGGCTGGTTTGCTAGTTGACAGGTGATTGTAATGACATAGATATGCTCTGTCATATTTATAGAGCTAATTGCACCTGTGACCTCTGCTGGATTCTTTGAGTGCATCCCCCCCAGGTCTTAAGTCTTAAGCCATGATCTCTCTCATGGTGAAATCTCATGATTCTCCCATGTTGAGACTAGGTTTTGGGCTGAAATCCCCTATGATCATCTGCTATTACCTCAGCAGGTTTGACTTATCTTCTGTTTCTTCTGGGAACAAAGACAATGGTAACCAGTGACCAGATAGCCTTCCTAAGTCAAGTATTCTTTGTAAGAAGCAAGGCATTTAAGAGAAAACATATATCTTAAAACAATAAAGAGTCTATACACATGCCTGTTGTATTCCTGAAAGTTTACTATTCCCTGGGTCTGGGAAAGGTCCAATTTCTTTAGACTCCCTCTGCAGAGTCTCTCTGTGTGTCAGCCCTTCGGTGGAGGCCCCTGGCAATTGATCCCAGCTTCCTATCCTGACAAGAGCTTTTTAACTGTTTAGTGTCCTTTAGATCTGTAGGCTCCAAGCCCAGCAGCATAAGACTTGCATCTTTACTGGGGACAGAATATAGGATCCTCAAAGTTAATGGCTTTCCTCAATGTGAGCTCTTATTTGGGGAGTCATTGTGCTGCTTTTCTGCCCCCACTAAGTTAAAGAACACATAAAGAACCATTCTGCTAACCCCTAATATAATTATACTGTCTCATTCAATAATTGGGTCACATGCAGTATTAACAAAATTATAGCTCTGAATCCTTAGATTATTACATAGCAACCTCCGATCTGCACCACCCTCGCACTAGGATTTTATTTAACTCCCTCCCTACCAAGATGAAGGCGAGATCGCTAAATAATGTTTCTGTGGCTGAGCAGAGACTGAATGGATGCAGATGAGGAAAGAGGAGAAAGAGAAAATTAGTTTAAGGAATCCAGTTTCATTCTACTGATTGTTTACAATGGTGTCAGGGGTGAAAATGATATTTGTTTGTAGATTAACATGCCAGTAAATTTTGCTGTTAGTAAATTAGATTAAATAAGTTATTAAATGATGGTGTACATTCTCCTAAGTTACGAGTTCACCAACCACCCTCTAAGAATTTAACTATTCACTTCTATCTGTCACATGAAAAAGATATTTGTCTTGTTAAAAAGCAAACAAATATCAAAGAGAAATAGTCAAATTGAAATCTAGCAATTTAACAAACAAAAGTGTTGTGTTTCCTCACTATTCATAGGGTGACCGGATGTCTTGACTTTCTAGGGACAGTCCCGATTTTTGGATCTTTTTCTTATATATGCTCCTATTACCACAGACCCACTGTTCCAATTTTTCACACTTGCTGTCTGGTCACCCTAACTATACACCATGGGGAAATCACACTGGCAGAGGTGGACTCCAACTAACTGTATTTATTAACTATGCACAAATGAAAAAGACCTAGCTACCTATGTACACTGCTGCTCTGGCAGGTTCAGATGGCTTCTGCAACAGAAGACAGGGAGACCCACTAGCCTAGAGGGCTCCCAACCTATTTAAAGGGATATTACCCAATTCTTAGGCACTACCAAAAGAGAATGAGTCACAAGCAGTTTCAGACACTACACCTGCCTTGGAATCTCTCTATCTCTTCCTACTATTTGTATTTTGTTTTGGAATCACATTGTCCTTTAAAAAAAAAAGTGTTTCTTTCCCCCTTACTGTGTCAAAAACACACAGGGGAAAGTACCTGCACAGGAAAAAGAGTGAAATTGACTGTGGACAAAGTGCTTTCAAATGCATAAAGTAAACAAATGTAAAAAAAGAAAAACAGATTTTTTTTCTAATCTCTTCCATTTACAGCAGGCTTAAGCAACATTAATACTGTAGGTAAAACATTTTCAGGCAGAAATGTGATTTTTAAGTTCATGATTTCCCTTTACATTTTTCTTCTGTAACTGGAACATGCAATATTAGACAAATGGTTTCTTTTGTACAGAGGCCATTGTTTTTTGCTTGCTTTATGTATACAGTACCTTTGGGTTTGTCTTGCAAAGGGTAAAGCTGTGCCTTTCCTTTGTGCATAAAAATGTGGAAATGCGACTAGCCATTGAATAAGCAATGCAGGCAGCTCGCATGTCCCACAAGCTTCTCATTGTGATCTAGGTTCTAAAAGATCAGCTTCCCACCAAGCCATTCAATATTGTGACATGCTGCTATTGAAGTTTAATTATATCTTTGATTACACAAAATAATTGAATTCATGCTGTAAATCATATCCTGACATGCCAACTTCTAGTGTCTTATTTTGTTTACTTAAAACAATTTAATGCACCCGACTTTGAGGTGAGAAATTCTTTTATATTATTGATGTTTAGAGAAAGATGAATAGATTGTTTGTTACTATTTTAATGAAGCTGTTCCACAAAACATAATAATCAGCTTCCTCCTATTCAATTGCTGCTGCTAATTGCCCCAATGTACAAGATCTATTATGGACTGAAGCATCAACCTTATATTTATTAAAGTATAATTATTTTAATGTAATTGTTTTGAATTATGAACTCTTCACTGAATAGGACATAGTTAAAAATAAATAAAATGTTCCTCGATCAAAGCTGATTTTCTAACCAATTATGGAAATGAGCATGAAAAGCCTCACTTTAAATTAGGTTGCTTTTCCCAAGTGGATTAATCTTAGTCTTTGCACCCACATTGGGGCTGTGTTTAAATTAAAGTGATTTCCTCACTTTTAGTTACAGTCACTGCATGGTTCTGTGAACTTTCAAATATGACAAAGTTGCTATCTCTGGGGCATGAGACCATTGTTCTGCAAGACTTTTATAACAAGATCAAAATCAGGTGAGGTTCAGGTATGTTTGGGTTACCACTACAAGCCCAAATCTCAAACCAGGTTCACAACCCTGTTGCCAAGCAAGGACTGAGAATTTAGCAGGAAGGAGTATCAATGTTTCAGAACGGCAGACTGTCCAAAACCCAAACTTGGATCCAGATGTGAGTTTCGCAGTTGGCTTCGTTTTTAATAATGATTTTGCAATGCCCTGATCTAGAATAAGATGGGGAAAAACAAAACAAAAACAACTGGATCTGAAACATGCAAAAAATTGAGCTGTTTGAAATCTGGATGGGAATGGTGCAGCTTGAACTCAGCTCTAGTTTCAAGCAAAACATTCAGTTGTTTTGCATGATTTCAACCCCCAATTAGGTCTACTTGATGGCTGCGTTTTGTTTTAATGAACTCCGAAACTCAAAGTGAAATGCAGGGAGTGTGAAACATGACAAGCCAGCCTTTGCATAAACTGCTCTATGGATCCAGACCAATGGGATTCCCACAACTCTGCATTTGGCCCACATTTTAACTATATGGATGTGTACAGCCAAAGAGAAGGGAGGCAATCAGCTTAATAGAATGTATTCACTCCCTTTTTGTCTCTCTATCCAGCCAAAAGAAGTTGCTTTTAATATTGATGATAAGTCTGCCAGCTTCCTGAGGCAGTGAGATGACAGAATTTGGGAATAACAGCTCTGGTTGGGCTTCAAACTGTGTGCCATGATTTATACTGCTAGTTGCTTCACTCTGAGAATTCTGCCCACAAATCACTGCCACCATGTTTCACTGGCATTAAATGATGCTTTCCTCCAGGCAAGGGATGGGCTAGCCTCCACAGTTCTCTGCTAGTTTATCAATTGCACTGATCTGAAACCATGAATGGTGGGCATGAGAGATTTGGGGAGGCTAAGTCTCCTGAAACAGGGCAAGAAATGTCAGTGTACCTCCTCTTGGAGGCGCACCGGCCTGCTGCCTTTAGAGCGCTTCTGAGAAGTGGAGGGGACACCGGCACCCAGATCATGGCCGAGCCCATGCTCAGCCTATGCTCCACCCTGAGATCCTGCCCTCAGTTGGCTTCTTCCTGCCTCCGCTTCGCCTCTTCCCCCGAGGACGCCCCCACTGCCCGCTGCTTGTTCCTCTCCTCCTCCCTGGTTGCTTGCCATTAAAGCAGGAGAGGACAGAAAGGAGCTAGCATTCAGCGGGCAACTGGGTTGGGGACTTGGAGAAAGGGGCAGAGACAAGTGAGCAGTGGGCAAGGGGACCTCAGGAGAGGGGGAAGAAAGGAATGAGTGGGGCAGTGCCTCAGGGGAAGAGGCCGAGTGGGACCTTGGGGCAGAGTGGAGGGCAGGGCCATGATGCAGGAACTGATGGAACTCCCCCACTTCCAAGGTGCTTCCAGCGCTCCCGTCCAGTCTTCCCAAATGCAAGAGTCACCTGCCACCTATGGCTGGAACATTGAACATCGTTGACTGAAAAAAAACCCAGTTATTACGAGGATGGAATCTGCTAGTGGATTCTGATGCACAGTTGAGGACTTAGACTGTCAGAACTATAAGGCCCCTCAACACACAAGGACAAAATTATTATGATTTTCCAACATTTCTGGTAACCCAGTAATGAAAACAAGCAGCCTTTGATCGTACAAGGAACCCTCCCAAAGAAATGGGGATCAGCTATAGCATCAACCCAAGATTCTTCAGGGGAAAGAAAAGCAAGTCTTTTGTGCTATCTATAAAGTTGCTTGATTACTAGAGAAGGAAATAAAATTCAGGATAGGCAAAATTGTTATTTTTTTTAATAATAATAATTTTTTATTTTGTTTTGTTATTATTTATTATTATCTATTAGTATGTACATTGCAACTTGGCTATGGAAGGTATTAGGTACATGGTAGGGTCTGGATCAATCCTGGCTGCAACCTACCTTCTCTCCAAACTAAAGTCAAATTTTATTCAAATGAAATATACCCAGATTAGATTGTCCAATCATTACACTTAGATAAAGCTGATTATCCCCATCTGTACCTCATGTACAGTAATTCCAGATTACATAGTTCTCTCCTATTTTCCCTAAAAGAAGCCACAATTAGTTTTTCAAAAAAAGAGTTGTCAGCTCACATGCCCCTTACAAACCAGTATCACTCTTGAATATGGGTAGTAAAATCCTAGCCAAGGCATATACAAACAACCTAGCACCTTTTCTACCATCCATTATCCATGCTGACCAGTAAGGGTATAGCCATCAGAGAGATGCCAACAATAACATAAGGAGGTTATTAAATATTATTCATTACCTTCAATGGAATAAAATAGAAGCCTAATTCTTAGTCTTGATTCCAGGAAAATACTTGATAGGGCCCCAGGAGATTTTTGTTCTCTGCTTTAGAAGCCTTTAATTTTGGCTCTCAGTTTAGATCATGGTTACAAATGTTTTTCCAACAATCTACGGCTGTGGTGATAACTTAAAATCCCTCCCCCCTCCGCTTTTGATTTACGAAGAGGAACAAGGCAACAGTGCCCCTTCCCGCTCCCCACCCCCATAAATGTCATCTCTATCTATGCTAATCAAATCACATGCAACTACATTGAGAATTAAGAAGGGAAATCATGAATAGCAGATCATATTCTTTGAGATGATCTTTGAATGATCGGTGTTCTTCCCAAAACACTTCTTGCAATACAGTGCAAAGGCTGGGCTTCAAAAATCAATTCACCATAAATCAATGGCCACTACCATAGCTCCATTATAAATCAGTGAATTACTAGTTCAAATGGATTTGAAATCTTTTAGAGTAATGACTCCAGTAGAATTATGTTCTATTTTTCAAGAAAATAAGCCAACCCTATTAAAGAAAAATATAACTGAATGTAGCCATCTGGCAAAATCTCTCTCCAATATTTGGTTTTACTTCTTTTCAAGCTTAAAGAGTTTTTTTTTAAACTTCTGCTCCTCCACTTAAAAAAAATCATAGATAAAGCCATGAAACAATGCACGTGGAAAATGATTTAAAAAATTACCGAACACCTAGAATTAGGCATGGTTCACACTAGAAAATTAAGTCAGCTTAATATGTTGCCTCATGGGTGTGAAAAATCCACATCCCTGAGAGACATAGTCATGCTGACCTAACGCCCAGCGTAGACAGCACTAGGTTGATGGAAGAATTGTTCTATCGCCCTAGCTACCGCCTCTCAGGGAGATGGATTACCTATCCCAATGGGAGAACCTTTCCTGTCAGTGTAGGTAGAGTCTACATTGAAGCACTAAAGCAGTACAGCTGCAACTGTGCACCTCTGTAACATTTCAAGTGTAGACAGGCCCTTAACGTTTTTTAAAGGAACAACCTCTTTTTAAAATGTAGACAGTTTAAAAAAATATTAGTTAAGACTATTTCAGATGCTCCCACCTGCCCTTTGCATCCTACCCCCTCACCAGTTTTTGTAATTTTATTACCTCAGTTTCCTCTTTTAAAATAAAATTCACCCCTGTTGATGTGTGGAAGACCAACCTAAACACCATTCAAAATGGGCATGGGCATGATCCTGCAAATACAAATTCAATATGGCTACTCACTTGGATGAAGTGACTCATGAGCTTGAGTGTTGGCAGACCTGGGTCCTCACTGACTACAGGTTATAGCTGGGAGCCATGAAACTGAGTATACACTAAGTGGTGTTAAAGTGCACAAAGTACATACATTGAATAAAATAGAGGGGGAAAAGTTAATTTCTTTCATTTACAATAATCTTATGTGTTAATTCTAATAATAGTAAAAATATTCAGACAGAAATGTGAATTTTATTTTGATGATACCCTTCAAACTACTGTCATCGAAGGAAAAAATAGGCTTAACTATTCTCAAGTGGCTGTTGTGCAGTTACATAATATTCTTACAAACAATATGAGAATGGCAACATTTTGCCTCTCACAAACACAAGGGCCAGATTTGGTGCACCATAGAGCAACATATCCTCTCTACTATTACATAAATATTATACCTCTGATATTGAGCAATCTGAATTGCTAGCCTCAGCAGCCATCTGCAAACCTGGCATAGATTCAGGACATTATTAAAGGAAGAATGTAATCAATTATCTTTGAGAACTCCTGGACAATGAGTAAGGGTCCAGATGACTACAGACAGGCAAACATAGTACCTATCTTTAAAAGGGAACAAAAAGAACCCTGGAAGTTATTGACCAGTTGGCCTAACTTTGATACCTGGAAAGATACTCAAACAAATTATTAAACAATAAATTTGTAAGCACCTAGAGGAAACTAGGATGATAAGGCATAGCCAGCATGGATTTGTCAAGCAGAAATCAGGCCGAACCAACCTAATATCCTTCTTTGACAGGGTTACGGGCCTAGTTGGATAGGGAGAACCAGTAGATATGATATATATTGATTTTAGTAAGGATTTAACACAATCCCACATGACATTTTCATAAGCAAATTAGGGAAAGGTGGTCTACATGAAATTATTATAAGGTGAGTGTACAAACTGGTTGAAAGACTGTACTCAAAGAATCAGAGAGGTAGACGTGTTAGTCTGGATCTGCAGAAGCAATAAAGTGGGTATTAGCCACTTTGCATCCGACGAAGTGGGTATTAGCCCACAAAAGCTTATGCTTCATTACTTTTGTTAGTCTTTAAGGTGCCACAGGACTGTTTGTCGCTTCTGTACTCAAAGAGTAGTTATCAATAGTTCACTGTCAAACTGGAGGGCATCTCTAGTGAAGCTCTGGAGGGGTCAGTCCTGGGTCTGTTGTTTAATGTGGCTGCCAATTATCCATAACTTCTGGATCCTAATCCACTATTTTTATGTGCAGATGACTGGAAATGCTATATTCTTTATGTTTGCATAATTAGGGATTAGGTTTGCAAGAAGATGGACAGTAAATTTTCATTAATAGTTAAGAATCAAGAAAACTGAATTTAAAAGATTTCAGACATAAAACCAATTTTATTATACTGAAAATAATAGGAATCTATTTTTTATTGGTAAAAATCACAGCGTCACAGTCCAAGGCAACTATACCTGGATTTCCCCACAGTGACCCAGCAAGGGCACCCATTGCCAGGCCTTCAGCTCTCCACTCATTGCAGTGGAGACCTGTGTCTCATTCCCTTCTGACCAGAGTCTTTCCAGACCACACAGTTCTTTGTCTTCACTGTGTTATTCCCAGCAGTTAACAGTGTGACTGCCCATGGTTATAGATAACACACAGCCCTTTTTATGCAAGCCTATTTTTTAAGGTAAAAATATTACCCAGAAAAATTATTAAAAGCAATGCAAGAACCTATACACATACTAATAAGCTTAGCAGAGATCATCCCAAATCTAATGTGGACATTGGCTTGAGCAGGCCTGCAAAACTCCACAAAGGGGGGTTTCTTCTAGGTTCATAAGTTCCTAACAGCCTCAACTCAGAACTAACACCCAGTCTTATGGCTGTCAGTAGGTCTAGTTCTTCCAGCCCTTCTCTAAGGATTGGGGCCTCTGTGACCAGGGGTACTGTCCATTTGCTGGATCGGGAAGAGGGACCCGAATCAGTTTAAAACCAAGCTATTTATCCAAAAATTCTTTTTTTGTTGGTCATCGGAGAATACAATTTGAACTAGTAAATGTATACCTCTCTGGGCTTTATAGAGCTGATAACTGCGGATGTACGTTACCATCCCTCTCCTACTAGAGAAGGTACATACAGTTCCACAATAGCACATATGCAATTGCATTTTTAATACAATGGACCCCAAAGGTATTAAACCCAATTCAGTAAAGTTTATCTTAATTCCAAAAAGTTTGTCCAGGATATTGTCAGTCTGTCATAGGATGATCTGACAAATTCTACGAGACATGGTTCCTTAAATTGGAATAGCTAAATTTAGAGGACTATGAGTATACTATATAATTCCACTAAAAGAACTCTTCATGAAAAAAGAACTCTATAACAGTATGTTTCTGCAGCAATGACAGTATCTTTATCTAAAGAAGCAACCTTCTTAGCGCAGTTCTGAAGTTATCCTAACCGTACAGACATATCAATGAGGAACCAGAGGATGTTAATCTTAATAGAACATAATAAGAAGGGGATATTAAATCTGTGGATGTGTCATTCACATAGACACACCACTGGTTTGAGCAGACCTTCAAAGAAAAATGTGTGCTCTTGTCGATCAGGTGAGGGGAGCAGACAATTTCCCCTTGGAAGCCCGTCTAAGTAGTCCGTTTAGTGGTGGCTCCGGGCAGTCAGGAGCAACTCATGGTGTAAAGCCTTACTTACATCACTGTTGGAAAGAGGAAGGTAAAAGAACAAAGACAGGGGAGACAGACGGAAGCAATTTTTATTAAAGGATTTAATTTTTTTTTACAAATAAGAACACTGGGGGGAAATAGTCTGATGTAGCAAAAAGCTCTGGTTGTACTTACCATCCCAATATGTATATTAGTTGCCAGGATCAGATGGCAATTTATATTCTATTTAACAATTCCAGACAGATGAGGATTCCAGGGCAGGCATTTTAAAGGAATGATTGCATTTCTTTTGCCCTTACATCACTCCCCAAAGGGTGCAGTCATCATCCAGAGACATGCCTCATGGCCCTAGTTTCTGTTTTAGTATAGTAATTGTTACACCAGGTCTTACCTAGAAGGTAATTCATACTTATATCCAACTCTTACAAACAAAATTTCATCTGGTTTTTACAAGTGTATTGCTGGCATTTTGTCAAAACATATTTGCATAAACCACCATATTTTGACGAGGACATAAAGATTAAAAATTGGTTTCTGTGGCTCTGTGCAGAGTTGACATTCAGGAGGAGGAGGGGAAAAAAGAAGCCAAGCGTATAATTGATGTAAACTAACCAACACTTTGTTTACTTATCCTCTAAGTAATCACCCACCAACCCCCCTGCCCACAACCTTTCTTAAAACAGTTTACAATAAAACCTCAAGGCACTTTCACACCTGGCCACAGACATTTCCAGGAAGCTGGTGTTTTCCAGCTCCCAATATAAGCCATTAGAGATGCTTCCCGCCCACACTTCAATAGGCAGGTCAGCTCCTTTACCAGAAAGGGCCAAAAGACCTGATCTTTTTCACACAGGGTATTTACACTAGGCTTTTTTACTACGAATTTTCCATGGGTGCTAGCAATGATGGGTGAGCTACTGTAGACAGCAACCCAGGCAATTCCAACCCCATAGCATCTATTCCTGCTAAGAACATATTTGCATGAGATGGTTCTTAAAATGATGGCACCCTGTGTGCAATAATCTCTCTCTCTCCTTTGCTATCGCGGGTGGAGATACACAGGTTTTAGTGGTAATGGGAAATTTTAGAGAAATGAGGTAAGTGTGGGCTGGGCCTCAATGATGGGGAGCTGGGACTCTTCAGTTTGTTTTGGCATCACTGAACACCACTCCAGCTCAGATTGAGATATTTGCGTTCACCATAGCCGTGAATACTCATGTGATTGTTCTCAGAACACAGTAGGCATGTTTTGGTATGACTGCTGCATCAGTTATACGGCTTGAGAGCAGCCAATCATACAGAGCTTTTTTGCCTGAGAACTTTATTTTGGAACAGGTGGTTGTAAATGACTGAGTGAAGACGGAGTGTAGTCTGGGAGCTCTCTTGGTCTGTGAGACTACTCTTGCTGATGCAGAATGAAAGTCTTCAAAATATCTTCTGCACCTGGCTGGACCGTCTCTGGTTATATAACCACCAGCAAAGCCTTGTCTACACTAGTGAATTTAAATGCATTTCCACTGTTGCTACCCCCAGTTTAGTTGCACCAGTGCCTGATGTTTGATGGGATAATACTATATTAAATAATGTTGCAAGAGGCTGGGATCCTATTGGTCATGCTGTTCATCTGGTTTAGTGTTGGGAATGGCCTGATTTGAGGGGCCAGGCAGCATTTAACAAGCCACCTTTTCTTTGGTCTCATGCCCTTCGTTCTTGTGCCCCATGGAAGGGCTAAGGGAAGGTCAGGTTACCCCAGTTATGCTGATATGGGTCTTAATAGCATCTGCACACTACAGCTTCTGAGCAGCTGCATCACCTCCTTCACCCTGCTTATTCCTGCGGAGCAGTTGTACAGCAGGTGTGAACATCCAGTTACTTAGGCCAAGTGTGAGGAGGATGAGGAGCTGCGGAGTAGCTGCAGAATGCAGGTGCCACTTATGGCCTGACCATTTGGGACTCAGACACTTCCTGACCTTAAAGGGATGAGCTCTCTGCCCCATCTGCAGAGATTGGGACAAACTGGGTAGGAGAAGATGTGGTCGGGGCTGTGGGGCAGAGATGGGGATGATGACTAGAAGGAAAGAGTAAGAAAAGAGGAATAAACAGAAAGAATGGGAAAGAAAGAGATTTGAATATTGGGCGATATTCAGCAAGGGAAATAACTATTTGGAGGGGAAAAAACACTGGAAAAGACCTAACAAAGGAGGGAGCCCAACCGGGGAGAGAGAAAGTTAGTCAAGAAAGATAAAGAGCATGAACAAAAGCAAGAGACACAAAGCAGATTTGATTTTGAATCTTATATAAAACTGCTGCCAGATAATATATTCATCAACAATGACATACACATATAAACATGTGTGCAATGTGAAGATGAATGGACATGTGCCGAAGAATTTTATGCCGGCTATATGCCAGTTACCAGGGAAACGCACAAGGTATACATCCAGCAGCTTTCATGAGGGGAAAGGGAAGTCTTTTAGGGCAAACTGGGTGGAAGCTTTGGAATGGAATGAAAGCGAAGTCTCCTGCTCATCCGGTAAACAGACTGAAGGGCTGAGTGTGCTTCTGAAAAGCTCAGTTGTCTTTCTGTGTGTGAGGGAATAGTGGGGTCGAATGGCAGACATGTTGTGGGTAAGGGAAACCTCATTTCTCATTTTGTTAGGAACATTGTTATCCTTTACAATTCAACATCATTTTAGTTTGAATTTCACATTAATTTAGGTTTAGGAAGGCATGTGAGCTAGTGGCTTGAACACTGGACCGGGATTCAGGAAACGTGGGTTTATTCTTAACTCTGCCACTGGCCTGCCAGGTGGCCTTGGGTAAGCCATTTCACTGCTCTGTGCCTCAGTTTCCCCATCTGTACAATGGGGATAATCATATGATCCTTCTTGCTGAGTCTGAGCAATTACTCTATATCTTGTCCCAAGTCTAAAATATCATGCCTGCAGCCCCATGTACTTATACATTTCCAGTGACATGTAGTTCTGGTACTTTCTCTTCTTTTCCTTCCTGAGCATTAGATAAACTTCTATTTCTACTCACCTTTAGAGCCAGGAATGTTGCTCATCCCCAGAGGTGAATATTGCAGTGTTAAATGAGATTTTCCCTAATGGCTGCAGGTATTCCCAGGTTCACTTCAGAATGCAGATGAGAATAATGTGGAGAGTCTTTCAAAGAGATTAAAGCTAATCTTAAAAGACCTAAGAATATTTTTTTAATTAAAAAGTTATAAATGATTTCCAGACATCCTACTGGAAGAAGTAATTATATAAATTTGGCTTGATTTTCAAAGGTACCAAGAATTCACACTGAAATCAATGTAAACTGTGGGTATTAAACACCTTTGAAAATCAAGCCAAAATTGCCTTTAGACTGTAAGCTCCCTAGGGCAGGGACCTGTTACTTGTTTGGCAAACCTATTCTTTTGCAGAGCACCTTTGCCCGGACAGCACTATATGAGTAATGATCATAATAATAGAGAACAGATTTGTGCTGAAAGTTAGGAACATCTGATGTGGTTCTACAGTCTTTGTATTACACATTATTTTTTAACAAAAATAAACTTTCAATTTATAAGCAATATACAAAGTGAAGCATGAACAAACCAACCTGCCTGAAAACAATTTGGAAACAGGAAGGTGTTTGCCTGCTCACATACAACTTGGATGCTTTCTCATTATTCCCTGTTTTAGTATCTTGAAATAATTTGAATCAAATGTTTCCAATTGGAAATTTCAGGGAACAAGCAGACTAAGAAGAGTGTGTTTGTTTGTAGTTGTTCTTGGAGCACTGAATCACAATGCTAAGTGATGGTGGGACACTGCTGATACATGTGTGTACACATGTGAGTGTGCATATCCTCACTCTGTCACAGATCCACAGGATTGGTGCTATGCCCAAAGCTTTGGCACAATCTCTTGGAGGAACACCTTCAGTGTGCCAGAGCCCTAAGGGGACTCATTCTTCCTTCAGGGTAGGCCATCTGGCTTCTCCGCTTCCTAAGACTGAACCTCTGGGGAAACCGCCCTCCTGATTTATACTGTGAGCTCTGGTCAGAGACTCAAATTGAGATAAGCTCCTGACAGAGACCATTACTCTTCAGAGAGTAATGCACCTCCCCAAGCATTTGCAGTGCCCCTCAAATGATACTGTCAAAACAGTAAGGCTATTAGTCAGCTGAAAAACAGCATAGTAAGTCCTTAGGTTAGCATAGAGAAACTAAGCTTAAAGCATAGTCCAAGTCCATTCTGGTTAGCCCAGAGCCCCAGCCAAGCTGTAGTGAACTCCATGTTCAGGCTCTGTCTTTCTCAAAGGCCACGTCTACACTATCTGCCGGACTGGCGCGTAGTGATCGATCTATTGGCTATCAACTTATCGGGTCTAATGTAGATGCAATAAATCGATCCCCGAGCGCTGTCCCGTTGACTCCAGTACTCCACCACAGCAAGAGGTGGAAGCAGAGTTGACGGGGGAGCAGCAGCGGTCGACTCAGTGCTGTGAGGATGCCCAGATAAGTCGAGCTAAGATATGTCGACTTCAGCTACACTATTTGCGTAGCTGAAGTTGTGTATCTTAGGTCGACCCCCCACCCCAGTGTAGACCTGGCCTTAAGTTGACCTCCTCGGTCAGTTCCTGAGTGTGATCCAATTTCTTCCAGCAGCCAACTCTTAGTCCCCCACACTTCCACCTTCCCAGTCCTTTGCTCTTGAGCTGGAGGATTTTGTTCAGCTTCCTTGCTGAGAGGTGGGGAATTCCATCTCCCTCCAGGTGTCAATATCCTGGTGACTGGATTTGCCACTGTCTTCTCGGACTCTCAACTGATATGAGGTTAGCCCTCAGCCATTCAAGCTAAGATAGCTAGGCAACATTCATACCTATGTCTTTTAGGGCTGGCCTACACTGAAAACTTACACTGCCATAGCTACGTCTCCCAAGAGTGTGAAAAATGCACACCCCTGAGAGATATAGCTATGCTGACCTAACCCCTAGCGTTAGGTGGAAGAATTCTTCTGTCACCCTAGCTATTGTCTCTCAGGGAGGTGCATTAACAACAGCAATGGGAAAGGTCCTCTTGTCACTGTAGCGAGTGCATGGGCAGCAGGTGAACCCCACTTTGGGGAGGCTAGCCCGCTGGTCCTGCCCCTTTCGCTCAAGGCCACACCCCCAAACTCCTCCTTCTCTTCACAGCTGGAGTCCTGAACCCCGTGGCCTGAGCTGTGCCAGCGAGCCCTATATTTGCATGGCCCCGTTGGCCCACCCCACGCCGATTGGCCCGAACCAGCCCGGGCTGCCCCGGCTGGCCTGATCCCCGGGCCTGCCCAAGCACCGGCCCAAGCTGCCTCTGGCCGCTGGCTGAGTTCCAGAGGCTGTGTCTGGAGCTGAGTCCCTGCTGACCACAGCCTCAGCCAGTGAAGGCTTAGACTTCCCTGGCCTATGAAATCTGCTGCCCCTGAGTAAGTGTCTACACTGTAGTGCTACAGCTGTGCTGCTGTAGCAGTTTAAGTGTAGATATACCCTAAGCTTGCCCTCAGAGCAAAGAGTCCTTTTCTCCCTACTGGATTTCCATGCAAAATATAGGAAAAACTAAGGCAAATGCATGCAGGAGGGAGGGGAGGTGTCATAAAAATGTTACAAAAAACTCCCACTTGGTCACATACCCCCGGCAGAAGTCACAACACTCTTTAAAATACAAATGTAATCCCCCTGCCTTCCATGTAGTCTCCTTGGTGATGGCTGTAACTACAAGATGATTCACTTTGATGGGGAGGCACTGGAGCCCCTGGTATCAAAATCATAGGATATCATCATCACTGCGTTTCCTGGTCTTGCTTCAAGGATCCTGAATCAATACAGCAACATGGTGCCTTCAGCCAGCCTAAGCCCTAAACCATAACTCAGATGGTGTCTTGTAGGTAAATTAACAAATCAACTTCTTAATACACCTTCTCAGCAGAATTATGTATCAAATATTACAGAAACAACATTCACGGTTTATGAACATCAGGAAAAAGGAAAGGAATCTGGACTAAACTGAGCATAAACCAGACATCTCTGGAGAACGACATACTCCTAACAAAGAGTACTTTCTAGGCATCCCTCTTCCAGCAGCTACCATTAAAATCCTGCTGTTAAGTAATGCACCAGTGGCTAATGCATCAAGTTGGGAGTCAAAAGTCAGGGGTTGTATTCACAGATCTGCTGATAATTCCCTGGGTGACTCTAAGTTACTTACAGCTTGATTTTCTGAGGTTCTAAGCTGATTTAAGTTCTAAGCCAAAGGGAGGTGCAAGTAGTCATTGCCTTTTAAACATTGTCCACTTCCTTCTCTGTGCTGCACTCTCCCCATCTGTTCCTCATCTATAAAATGGGGCTAATGATGCCCACTTTTGAAAGTTCTTTGAGATCTGTTGATACAGGGTGCTAGATAAGTACTAAGTATTATATTATTAAAAAACTTGTGCAGTCCCAGTGAATTAATACCACATGACTCCAGGTGCTGGCTATGTCATCAGATGGCAATGTGAAATCCCCTAGACTGTGTTATTTATTCAGAAGATTATAATTATGAAAAATGAAAAAAAAAACCCTCAGCCTAATAAGTATCAGGCCCTTCAAGAATGGATATTAAATACCATTTTCCAGGTACCAGATGATAGGAATCACAATATTAAGACACACGCTTATTTTAATGATCCTGGTCAAAGGGCTGTCTACAATGTTTATTTATTTATTATTTTTTAGTTAAGTAGACAATATAAATCTACCCTTGGCTTTCATAAAAAGCCCTCTTGCTACATTCTATTTAGTTTAAATTGGCATGTATGAAATTCAACCTGGAAAGCTCAGCCAAATCCAATTAATGTCATTGAAACTCCAGGAGTACACATATACGTTTTCAGTTTAAAAATGAAGTAAAAAAAATCCATAAGGCCCAAATTTGGATTTTTTCCCATTTTTCATTTGGAGGAGGGTAAAGGAGGGAAGGGAGTAATCATAATAATAATAAAAATGTCATGGAAGTAGAAAAATCAGCCCATCAAGCCCATTTTGCTTGGCAGGTTGCTTTTCCTCTTTTGCTACAAAATACTTTATTTCCCAGATTTTTTTAGATTAAAAGAAAAACCCATCTGGAATTCTAGTAGACTCAGTTGTTAGTTGCAAAATTTGGGGTAACTCCCATCCCCTTTTACTTGCAAAACTCGGTCTTTTATTTACAGGTAGAGATCCTGATGGCTTATTTGTTATATCCCCATCCCCGTTGTTGGGCCTATGCAAGTCACTAGCAGATGAACTATAAATTAACTTCAGCTAGAAGCCAAAAGAAAACATGCCATTTCTATCTCTTGGCTCTTTCATCCATGGTAATTCCACATGTTTCTTCAAGTCACAGACTCCTCCCTGAGGGAATCACCTCTCCTTTCATTATGAATTAGGCATTACTGGAACTCCAATAGTCTGGAGAGAGACTGGTGGAGGTAACTCCCCTCCATTTCTGCAATGGTTAGTTTGATAGCCACAGGCTGAATGCAGTAAAGCACGGAGCTAATTTTGCACACAAAAGCTTTTGTAGCTTATTACAGGAAAAAAAGGTTCTTTAAAAATATTCCTGAAATATGAGTGTTTTGCAGAGGTTGCCACAGAAACATGTAGAGCATATAATCCAAAATAGGATGTCTAGACAAACTCCTACTGTCTGACCTTTTATGTATTTCCTAATACAACTAATGTTGCCAAGCAAATTGGTGACTAAGCAGCAATTCACTTTACACTGTGTCATAAAGGCCTGACAAGGCCCAGGTCACAGTTATAAATTTCAGTCTGGCTACTTCAGCAACTCTCAGATTCCTTTACCAACACAACTCCCGTGTGGTTTCTGGGCTGTGATGTGTGCTCTGGATCATCATGAAGTAATTTTGGGGTTGTAAAATCCAAAAACCACAGCTCTGCTGAAAAACAGAGAGCACTTTCATCCAGTAGGACCCCAGAGTTTACATAAAACCGTAAATGGAAGACCGGAGAAAGCCTCTGGTGAAAACAAAATAAAAGGCAGTGACGTTAAGGCCTAAAGCAGCCGTCTATTTCTGTGGGGCTCATAGTTGGCATCCCTACCACTAAACATATTAACCACTAACTCCAGTAGAGTTAATAGCACCAACACATGCTAATCACACCGTGATTCACAACCTTCTTTCTACTCTGGGCTCCCCTTGCCTCCTGCCAGGAAAAGTTTGTTTACTTATGTATTAGAAGTTGCCTTGTACAAAATTAGCTGTCTCCAATTATTGTTTCACCACAGAAAATTGAGAAGCTGCTGTTAAATACTGTGCGATTCAGACTGCTCAATTTCTTCTGCAGAGAATCAGAAACATGGCTTTAAAAAAAAGGACAAAACCCAACATTAGGGTTCCTGTGTTTAAAAAATAATATTCAAAGCCCCTAAAGGTGAAGAGATTTTACACAAAAAAATCTTCCAAAGTAGAAACAAAAGCTAATTTTTCCACTTTGTTCCAGAGACAAAGTAAAATATTGGAGCTTAGTTTGGGGTCAGGTTAGAAGTGAACAGTGGATCAGACACTTGGCTAGAACAACTATTGTGGATCTAGAGTTGCAGTGACATGGTTACTAAAAGGAAATTGTGGAGAAGGCTCTGAGATAGTACAATGATTGAAGTGGTGGAGTGGGGCACATGTAAGTTCCTTGATAGTGAGAAAGAGAGACAAAAGGAAGAGAGATATTGCTAGGAGGGCAATGAAATGGAAGAGCAAGAACATAGAGGAAAAGAAAGGGAAGCTAGTTAATATTTGTACAGCACTTTCAATGTATAAAATATAACTCTGCTAAGTATTAACGAATGTTAATAACTGGCCACTCCATATGAATTGCATTTGCTATAGAGGCCTACTGGATTTTATATACGTTTTCTCTGAAATTTAATTTTCCATATTATATTCAGCCAGGAAATAGAGAGCTTCCCATGGGTGACATGCTCATTAACATGCTAACAGAAACACTTCCAAGGAGGATGTGTGCTCTGATGCACAGAGGGAGGAGAGGAACCTGTGAAAGGCTCTGAGGGGCTGACCTTTCATCTTTTGAGCTACTTGTTTTGTCTTTATGTACAAGATCCATTTCCCTCTTTAAAAATTCACCCCTTAGTTCAAAGAAATGGGAGGAAGATCTTCAAAATGCACAGAAATGAATTCATGCCAGTTAGAAGAAGGAAATTAAAAGAGCGCATTTTAAAAAGTAGTGCAATGGATCTAATCAAACTATTGTGCCTTTGAAAGCTAACTGTACTTTTAATTTGGGATTTTAGAGGAGTCTTTCACTTTTTTGGTGGTTATCAAATGAATATTATGCTCTATGCTCTATTCATATTAGTATGGTTAAGTGGATAGGGTACTGGGCAAGAAGATTTGGATTCTGTTCCCAACCCTGCCACCAACATTCTGTGTGACCTTAGGCAAGTCACTTCACCTCTCTCTGCCTGTGTTTTTCCTTCCAGCCTTTGTTGGGCCTGCCTATTTAATTTGTAAGCTATGTGTTTGTACAATGTGCACGGGAGCCCCAGTAGTGGGGTCTCTAGGTCCTACCACAACACAAAATAATAATCAGCCTGGCCTGGTGAAGTTTGACAGAAGGTATGAGCTACAGAGAACAGGGTCTTAGAAAACACGATCTACAGGCAGAGCCAGCAGCAACACCTATATTAAAAATAAACCAAACCAAAATAGTACTCACCAAGAACCTGAGTTGTGTGATCCATCAGTAAAATATAGGATATGATTTTCTGGGGTCATTGGGATTATGTGGTCCAGAAGGCATGCTTAGATTTGGCTTTAGCATTTTATAAATCTCAGTAGTATAGAAACTCAAAGTAAAGGGAAGGAGAACAATGAATTTGGCTTAATTTAAAGAAAATATCCAAAAGTTTGAGGTGCAAGATTCGCTCAAACATCTCACATTAGAAATGGAGCTCTTGTGGACTTCTCCCTAGAAACTCCCTGGCAGAATGTTGCCATTGTAACTCGCTGGTCAGGATGCATTGTGTACCCATCTTTGCCTGAATCACATAGGAAGTTACAGCTGCTCTTCAGCTGTAGAGATGCATGCTATTAGCTCTAGATGTCCTTGGTTTAGTCCCCAGAGTTGGCAAAACTGACATACTAAGGTCAATTAATTTTAGTCTGAAGTTGATGTGGGAGATGAAGAGCACGGATGGGATGGCCTGTTGCCTTGGAGGCATTTCCCAGGAGTCTCATGGCCACAGTAAGTGCAGTAGTGAAATTTAGTTTAAATCGGAGTACAGACTCAACCTAGCCTCAATACTGTAAACCTATGCAGAAACAGCTTTGCTCAATTGCATGTTGATCCATAGGGGAAAAAGAAACTGAATGCTTTTGGAGGTGGTGTTTCCTCTGAAACCTTCTCTCTTACCACCCTCCACCCACGCACAAGAGCTGACAGTTTGGGGAATGCATGTGTGTGTCTGGGGGGAAGAGATAGTTGTTCCCCCTAACTTTAAGCAAAATTTAGCCTAAGGATATGGTTAGATTTCACTGAGATGATTGTGGCACACAAACAGTAACTCTCTAGGAGTGAAAGCAGCAGGGATATCATACTGATTTCAATCAGTTTTATCATCAGTTTCTCTCCCCTGAAACACATATGGTTGACCCTGAACATTTTCTAATGCTTAACTATAGAGGTGTATGAGGCTGTATTGCAATCTATCACCACTGGTCTTTTATCCATTTAGAACACTCACCACCGTTCTCTCTTTTCCCTGATAGTTGTTCATAAAACAGTCCAATCAGTGAATAGTCATGTTGTAAAAGTCATTTGGAAAATATATTCAAGGGAGTCAGAAAATGTTGAACTTATGGGTTTGGATGACTTCAAACTTTACCAAGTACCATGAGGTCCAAAGAATCTGTGTCTTTGAGGCCACTCTGTTTTGATTCATTTTTGTTACAACAACAACAACAATAAAATTAGGGTGACCAGACAGCAAGTGTGAAAAATTGGGATGGGGTGGGGGTAATAGGAGCCTATATAAGAAAAAGATGCCAAAATTAGGTCTGTCCGTATAAAATCGGGACATCTGGTCACTCTAAACAAAACACAGAATACAATCAGGCTAAATTCCTCCATAGGTATTACTGCAGAAAGCATAAAAGGTAACCAAACTTATGTACAAAAAGGGTTTTCACATGTTAGCCTTTTAACATAATGGCTAGGCACATGGCCAGCAGGAACTACTGACACCATTAACAACATTAACCGATGAGGTAGGTAGATAGTCTATATAACCTTAGTTTCCTGTCACTGTTAACCTTGTCCTTCCTCTTTCACTCCCTCCACTTGGTTATCACACCAGCATGTTGCATCGTGTGTTAATTTTGATTACCAGCTCTTTGTGGAATGTGTGTGTGTGTTTATATGGCAGGGCCTTAATGTGATTGGGGCCTCATTCATCTTCATGTACACAGCAAACCAAACCAGGTTCATATTCTGGGTTCAGTTATTTATGTGGCAGATAACAGTCTCTCGCTGCTTGGATAATGCATTTTCCACATTCACAGACAGACAGCTCTTATGTCTCAGACTTTGTGGAGGACAAAAGACTCAACACACCCGTATTACTAAATTGCATTAATGCTGCTTTGGACTGTCATTCCATTGTGCAGTGATGGGTTCAATCTTGTTCAATAAGCCAACCCTAACTGCATCACAGAAATAAAAGCGAGCTCCAGATTGACTGGAACCCAGAATTCTTTTGAAGACATTAATGTTAACACAAAACAGATTAATAACCAAGACAGGGGCTGGAACTGTGCCCCCTGGAATTCCACAGAGCTGGCTGAATGTGCAGCATCTCTGGTCCAGTATGCACCCCTGGCCTAAATGACAGTTAACTGAAGGGGGAAGTGAACTTCGAAGTGCACACACGCAGAGTCACATAAAAAAAGCTATAGTCCCTCTTGCTATTAGAGTTTAATGGCTGTTACTGTTCTGCACATTCAGAACTTCACAACTGTGGGGGTAAAGTCTAAGTCCCCTTTCTCCAAATCACATGGTTCTGCCCTTTGAGTTAAAGGGAAATCTTTTTTTGTGTGTTTTTTCGGTGTTAGTAATATAGGGCCTATATAACTCAGTTGAAATGGTTCCAATTCTTTCCAAAAGAGGGCAATAGTATGTATACATACACACACACACACACACACACACACACACACACATGCGACAGTACCAGGACCTGAGGGTTACACTGAAATGACTGAAGATGACAATCACAGAATACCTCCATTTTGAAATATCGAACATAAGCCACTGTGCTTTAAAAATGTTAAAATCCACCTCTCAAATCTATGTCATCCTCATCTCCGTCCTACAGGCATTACGCTACCATACCAACAACACAATCATTATGTTTTACAAGTCAACTCCCAGGCGAGGAAATCTATTTGATCTCTGGCCTTTTAGAGTACATAAACTCAGGATGTTTATCACCACTTCATAATTACACTAATATCTCTTTAATGGATGCTTTGTCCAAAAACTTACTTATATTATTGCCATTTGTGCTGATGCAGAATTAAGGGGCCTATAATTTAAACATTTGAGTTAAAGCAAGAAAATGGAAGTTTAACAATGGATAGATTTTGCACTTGGATAATTCCATCATGGCTTTGGTTTGAAAAGATAAAAATGTAATGCATTACATGCTCATGTTAGACTAGAGTTTAATCAGTTTTGATCTTTAGACACAATCCATAAATTAACTGATTTCATTAAGATAGTGAATGGCATTTTTTTCTATGCAAAAGCTACTTTTTGTGATCATTTGCGATTTCTTGTTTGTAATTCAGCAGCACCCAGAGATCTCAGACATGGCTGGGGTTCCATTGCGCGAGGTTCTGAACAGAGGTAAGCAAGAGCTGGACAAGCCTGCCTGCTGAGAACACTGGATGTTAAAAACAGCTTATCCTTAAAACCTGTTCATGAATAATTTATTTTGAAAAAATCTCTCCAAATATATATAAACTCCATGTCTAATATTTTGCCATATAGTTTCAACAGAAAAAGATAAGCTGATTTTATTTTCCCTTAATGTTCAAAATAAGTCACTATTTTAAGGAGTTCAATAATGTACTTGTATGCAAAACTTAATAAAACATAGCTTATACCCACCGCCAACCCCCAATCCCTCACCATGTTTGTCAAGTGAAGAGAACTTTTGTTGCGTGGCAAAATCTGGGGAAGCAATGACAATAAGAAATACATTTTTTTGAAAAAAATCAGGAGTGAAATCCTCAGACCTGTTCTAGAAGCCTGAACTCCTGTGACAGATTTCTGTTACCAATCTGCCTGGGCCTCAGTTGATCAGGCTAAGACTGCAGGATCGTAGGGGCAGAGATGAAGAGAACACACTGCACAACTGAATTTTAAAGCTTTATTAATAAAATAATAAAAGAACAGTGGTGAGTGTGGGAACTGCTTCTGCGTCACTCAGAGGAAGGAAAAAAATATTAGTGTCCAAGGTCTAACTTGCTTTCCTACTCACATCCATGCTACCCAGGCTGGTCAGGTCTGAGGCGTACCGTCAGGAAAAGTGGGAGATGGACAGGAGTTCTGTCCGGTGTACCAGTCCCCTGGGGGTTCTGCTGCCAATCTCCAACTTGCTTCCGCTCTCGGGAGGGTTTTTAAGCCTTGGGGTCTCTTGTGGGTGTCCCCTTCAGAGACCTTTGTTTTCCATGCTCGGTATAACAGTCCAGACTGGCCTTCTTCAGCTTCCCCAAAACACACTGGCTCCAGGGTCACACAGCGCATTCCCAAAATGCTTTGCGATGCCTGCAGCAGAGTTAGCAACATATAATGCTGATCTGCCCCCACCCCAGGGAACTTGGGGAAGGGGGCCATTGAGGTCTGACATTCCTACCGGCATTGACACTGCAGAAGAGAGCCATAAGGAAGCTGCCTGCCTTCTGAGATCCCAAAGGAAGCCCTAGCTTAAAGTGCACGCCGGGATGGGTATGGGGGAAGGAGTGGTGTATTGGGGGAGGTTCACAGCAATAACGCGGCAGCAGTTCTGGTCATCACTGTGGCCCATAGCAGAGCTTAGGGAGGCTGCTGGAATTTGGACAGCCCCAGGGCTGTCTAACTTAGCCCCCAGAGCAGCTCAGGATCAGAAGATGCAAAGATGACTTAAAGCCAACATACTCCACCTCCTCCCATCAGGCTCTAAATTTCCATCTCACTCCAGGTGAAAGAATCTAGAGAAGTCTGCGGTCAGCGCACAGACTGAGACTTATGCTTTGTGCAGTGCTGAGCACACCATCAGAACATTGTAACCACCAGAAGGCTGAGACACATAAAAGGCACATAAGCCTCGTTCGTATTTCACTTGCACCAGTTTTAGATGGATGTGACTCCCATTAATTTCCCCAGTGCAACCGGGAGCTTTCTTGGGCTCTACAGCTCCAGCCATGGCACCAGTGCTCTGCACAGCAACATCAATTTTTTCCCTTTCCAGTTCCTCATTTTATACGTTATACAAAGAAGCTGCCCTGGATCATTTTCACACCACCTTGCTTAGTCTCACAAAGTATGTTCCTCTTTATGGGTGAGTAGTTGCTCAGCCTCTGATTTCTGGAATTTCCCCAACACGTTATTTCAGAGCTGTCCAAAATGGTCACAGCAAAAACCTGAAACTATGTGACACTTGCTTGGTTTCAGTTAGAAAACTCAGACCATGCCCACTAAAAGATTCAGTGAGGCTCAGGAACCTCACACAATTTGCTCAGATTGGGAACTCAAAGCAAACTTCAGGGAACAGGAAAGAGAGTGTATGCAGTCAAAATATAGAAAATATTTGTATGAACCACTGTGTACTAAAGCAAATGAATTTCATGTTGATTTTTCTGTTTCTTCAGTTAGGCTGCCTACAACATATTGCTTTATTATGTGTAATTTTGTGCTGCTATAAATGATTCTACCCTTTTGCAGAGGCTTCATTCTCTCATTTACTGACCTGTCAAACTTTCCTTTTTATACCCTTCCGACTCTCATCTCTGATCTGGTTTGAAGAGTTTATTTAGTCCCAGCTGATTTTTCGTTGTTCTGTAGGTCTTTGTTTAAAGTCAGGGCACTCATTTCTGAGCTGTTTTATTCCTGTGAACCCACTCCATTGGGTTCAGTGAAGTTACTCCTGAATTATAGTCTTGTAAGTAAGAGACCTAGGCCCAAAACATCAAAATAAAATAATAGAGCTCAAATCGCTTCATAAAATAGTATCCATATTTTACGGGTAAGAAAATGAAGGCATTAAGAAGTGAAGTGACTTGTTCAAGATAACACAGGGGTCTAAAATCCTTCATTTGCCCATGTCAGGGATTCAGAACTGCTTCTGCTCATGCTTACTTCAAGAGCACTTCTGCTAATTTCTTTGTTATGCCCCTTGCATTGGTGTCAGATACCAGAGAAATTTCCCCCAAGTTGCCGCTGTATAATTTTAGATTTAGCTTTATAATTCTTTTCTCTTATTTCCCTCTAAGTCACACTTTACCTCTTTCACTGCTTACTATTATTTCCTGTCTGTTCATTCTTTGCTTATTTTAGCTTTCTTCCTTCCTCTTTGCTGGTTGTCTGCCCCCATATGGGTCTATCCTACACATTTATACTCTTTCCGATTGTCGCCTGTTTTTTTGTCAGTATATTGATTCCCATTCTTGGCCATTGTCAGATTCTCACAGAATGGCCTATTTGACATTTTCTCTGATTCACTGTCCCTCGTGGTGGACGTGCCTTCCTTCATCTCTTATACTACAGTACTCCAGCTCTGCCTGAAGAAATCTCTTAGGGCCTCATTCTTCACTTGGAATTCCTTACACTGAACACCCAGTTCCCTCTCAATACTTAAAGTCCCCCCTCTTTACATCTCACCTATAGTCTTTAATTCTGCATAGAGATGGGCAGGAAAATAAAACAAAATCCTGGATACAAACATCTCTTAACATGAGAATGTATCTTTGAGGATCTGACCCATCTCTAATTTTGAATAAACTGAATTCTTTGGTTAATATGAACATTGGATAACTTCTTCAGTATTGCAAGTGCTCACTGTATTATTGCCTTGTTTTTTTAAAAGGGTCAAGTAGGAGTACCCTGGGGATTAAAGTTAATATGGCTGCACTTGCATACCAAGGTGATGAGCAGGGATAGATTAGGTAGCAGTTGTGCTCAGTTTAGGTGACTGCTGAGCCCACTTTTGAAAGAATTTAAAATTTGTGAAGGAAGAAAGGAGCTGGAGTAAGCTTTCATTCTTCTGAATGTTCTTTAAAGTGGAAAGCCTCATTAGCCTTGTTCTCCCCAATATTCTTGATGGCACCCTTTCAAATTTTAGTCTTTGTTTCCAGCCAGGAATCTAACTAGCAAGGTTTACCATCCCCATGACCTCTGAGTCCCTTCTTCCCTTAAGGTAGAACCACATCATGGAACACTTGCAAATCTTAAGATTCTTCTACTTGTTGTTGCCCATATTTTTCTTGATTCTCAGTTCTCTCCAGCTGCTGAACAATACCAGCAACAAAAAACCACACAACTGGAAGAGAAATATAAACATAGCCAATCAGTGAGTAAACCTCTCTTCTTTCCATATAGTTTGCTCCACTCCTTAAATATAATCTAAATCAATTTATGAGAGGTAAAACATATACAAGTTGAGATTTTCAAAGCCGACTAGGGGATTTAGCCACACAATTAAAATTCAGATAAGAATAATAGAATATCAGGGTTGGAAGGGACCTCAGGAGATCATCTAGTTCAACCTCCTGCTCAAAGCTGGACCAATCCCCAATTAAATCATCCAACAGATTTTTGCCCCATATCCCTAAATGGCCCCCTCAAGGATTGAATGCACAACCCTGGGTTTAGCAGGCCAATGCTCAAACCGCTGAGCTATCCCTCCCAAAAAACTCCTCTACTCAAAAAATAGCCACTCCAAAGACCAACTCCTTCTTATAAAAATTAATATCTGCTGTAGTAGGAAAGGTGAAACAAACTTAAAATTTAGGGAGCACGGTGCCTGGAACTCCCAGTTCATCCATCACCAGTAACTTCCAATTTCCTCCTTCTCAGCATCTCTCTCAGCAACCCTTTAGTACAGCCCCAAAGAAACACAAGTTTCATAAGAACTTATTGTTGTCCTTGAAGTTCCTAATGGGCCTGATTCTGATCTGACATCGGTTTCATGCTGCTGTAACCCTACTGATCTCAGGGGAGTTACTCCTGATTTATCCTGGTCCAAGTGACAGGAGAATCAGGCCCCAAATCCAAATTTTTAAAAGATTTGAGGCCCCTTTTTTCAATAACAATCTCAGTCATGATCTTTCCCAGCACTAAGGTTGTGCTATTATTTAGGAGGTGTTTTTTAAGACATTGAGCATGCTGGAGACACAGGCCAGAGGAACAGCAGAGAGAGAGATAGTGGGAGCACTTCCAATTCAGATTTGATTGATGAGCCAAAAGCACCCACAGAGCTTCTGAAAGCAAGACTCGCAGGAGCAGCTGGGATAGTTCACTTACAGGAGTCTTTCATTGCTTTTGTGTCTTTTTGAGACAGATCTTTGTAACTGGGTTGCAAGCCTACAGCAGTGAGGTAAGCAAAAGAGAGAGGGTAGAGGGTAGAGTAGAGCTGGTTGATAAAACACTACACTGTTTATATATATATATCTATATATTACTTTTTTAAAAAAAACATTTCCAACTCACTTTAGAGCTGATTGAGAAAATGGGAAAATTTTGTTACAATTTTGCAGGATACCCTTCTTCACAAAAATTAATAAAAAAATTCAAATACAAAAATATGAGCAGCTCTGAGATACAGCTCACACACAGCAAATTAAATCCCCCTTAGGAAGCCTATATAAAACCTGGTGCTGTTGCATCAGGAATGTGCAGCTCCCCAGGAAGCCAACAGGAGCCATCCAGCCACAATGGCTACAACACCCAGCCCAGAAGGTGTGGCTGCCAACGCAGCTAGAGTTTGGTTCTATGTTGTTATAGCAGTAATGATAAAAATGAAATTAGTACCCAACACATCCACAACTTTCACATTCAACAGAAGCAAACTCTTTTTTAAAAAATTTTGTTTCAACTTTGTGTTAAAGTTGCAAAGTGGCTTCAGAACTGAATGCCAAGAGCTAGATATAAAGTGAAAAAAGCCCCGTTTGTGCTTACAGCACAGACTGCATTGTGGTCACTGCTGCCATTAAGTACTCTGCTATTTGGTTTAATATACAACTGAAAAGAACAATCAGTCCTAGAAATCTCAGATACAAACTATACACACACTGACTTTTGGGGTATTTTTTTTTTAAAAAAGTTGCCTTTTGCCCTCTCCCCTGGGAATCTTCCCCAAACAGACTGACATCTGCAGAATTTGGAAGAGAGACCTTCCACACACACGGAAATGTGCAGCTGCCAAGAAGAAAAAATCTTGTAAAATCACTTTATAAAGTTTGCAATTTTTGGAGAAGTTTTTATTTCCTTCTCTCTCAGAGTTAACTTGTGGCTTTTCTCTCTCTCTCTCTCTCTCTCTCACACACACATACTTCTCTCTCACACATATGTGCATGCTGTCCTACATCCAGGTAACTATAGCCACATGCTGCATGATTTGATACCTCAAAAACTTCAGGTTCACTAGCCCACTTCCACAGACATCACAATAAGCTAGCACCAGGCTGATTCTTGGGTAAGCATATAGAGACCTCGTGAAAATACATTCAACATTACATCATAGCTCTAAAGAAATCTGTTTTACTGTGTACTTTTGGGGAAATGGATGAGGAAGATCTCGCATCTCTAGTGTTCACAACAGAAGGGAAATCTCCTTCCGGAAGCAAAAATTGTCATAATCGAACAAGAAGCCTAGACTCCCAGGCTGATGATTTCAGTTTGGAGTGGTCTGTGTATGTGTACATTGATAATTATTAGATAAGGTGCCAGCAGAAGACAATCAAGAATTTGTAGCATAGTTCCTGGTCTTTGTAGGACCAATAAAATGTAGTGGTGTGCACTGCACATGGCTTCTTCCGCCTTATCTTTACATCAGCTCTTAACAACTTTTATCTCCCTATAGTGAGGCCAGTTTAATTTGCTGGCACCCCTCCCAACCAGTGTGGTCTCCTGTATTCGTCTTATCACTCAGCTCAGTAATTCCCTAAGTACGTAAATACCTATAATTAGCTCAGTGCCATTCTGTTCACACTGCAATGAAAATGGCCATGGTGCAAATACAGTGGGTTGCCCCACTTGTGACCTCTGTATTAATTCTTGTGGCCATCCCCAATCACTTGGTTAAATGCTTCTGAAGCCAAAAGGGGCTGTTGCTGCCCACTTCATGAAGGCTTTTTAGAACATTGTAATCCTGAAGAAGAGGGCTGGTTTCCCATTGCCATTAACAGGGTCTGCTGCACCCTGAAACCTCACAGCAACCAATGTAGGTGAAGGTACAACAGCATCTTTTACTCACTGGAAGGCAGATTCAATAACTGCTGGATACCAGGGCAAAGATCTTCAACAAGGGCGCTTACCAAAGTGTTGTTATTAGTCAGCTTCCAGTGAGGTACCCCCTATGGCTCAGCTGATAACATAGGCCTACCCTCCCTGTGCATTACAAGTACATTCCCTTGTTGATCTTTATCTTCACTGTGACATCCATGGGTGCTAGCTTCCTGGTTATCCACCCCGGCTGTCCATTTAGCAGCTATGGACACCTTTAATTTTCAGGTAGAGTTTATACCAGTGAAGAACAACATGGTGACTAACTACCTCTCTGGACATGTGGTACTGCTACTTAACTACTTAGATATCTTAGGTACTTATACAGGCCCCATTACCATAATGTCAGAGGACCTAACATTCTTTAATGTAGTCAACCACATGATGCCCCTGAGAGGCAGGGAAGTGCTATTCCTTTCTTTCTTTCTTTCTTTCTTTCTTTCTTATTATTTTTTTTAATTTATTAGGTTTTTTCATACACTTGGGGAACTGAGGCACAGAGAAACTAAGTGACTTGCCCAAGGTCACACAGGAAGTCAGTGGCAACACAGGGAATTAATGTGGGTCTTCCAAGTCCCAGGCTAGTGCCATAACCACTGGCTCATCCTCCCTCTGACCCCATCAGTACAGGGCAGATGTTTCTAGATAATGAACTTCCCTTGCTAAGCCAGGGACTCTGATCGCTTTTCTCTGGATGTAGGTGGTTGTGTCAGGCATCCTTCCAAGACCCACGGCTGATCTGTCTCAGGGACCACTAACTTGCTTCTGACCTCACTTACTTTGGTCTTTATTCTCTAAATAGTCTGAAGTGCACCTCTATTGTCACCACCACGGTTGTTATATCTCTAGTATTACTTTGTGTAATACTTAGTACCACCACCACCATACAAACCAACTAAAAATATGTTAGGGAAGAAAATAAAAATACAATGTAATTTTATAGATTTAAAGTCTATGAAACATGCAGGGAATTTTCATGAAAATAGGAAAGGTTAATAGCTATGGAACAGTTAACTCATTACACACAAGGTTCCATGTTACGCTTTCGTATCTAGAGGAAGATTGAATATTTGGTCTATACATCCGGAGTGCTTGTCTCAGGTTGGAGCATTTTTATATTCACCCTCCATGTATATAATTGGATGCTGGACAAACCAGTTTCTGTGGAATAAAGATTGATCTAGTCAAGTCCTTAAAATTGAGGCAGTTTGAGCAAGTGCACCATGCTGAGTAACTTTTGGTGCATTGTTTTTTATACAGTAAGCAAGTTCAATAAGCTTAAGAAAATTAGTTCAGGTTTCTGAGTGTTACACCTGGGTTTTGCATTAGATAGTCACAAATTTATGATAAGCTTTCCTGCTGTTCTTTAAATGTGTAGCTAACACATTTTACATCCATTGATGTTACCTTTGCTGATCCCCAGCATACATATAGCTCTAGTGAAAGTGATAGCCATTTCTATAGATGAATTTTGAATATAGACTTCGAAATTATATACGATGTTGCGATAGGGCCCTCAGTGGCTGGGCAGCCTAGTGGCTACATCGTTGGTTAGGGGGAAGGTAGGGGAACCTGATTCCTTCTTCTCCCTCAGGTAGTGGCCCAGGGTTCTGTGCTGCTCAACCCCTAAACATGGGAGATGGATCTTTCTCCCAGCCGTGAAGGGGGTATTCAGGGCCTGTTTTCCTGACCTGCTCCCCATGCAAATCCTTTCAGTTTGGGGTGTGGCCCCACTAGTCCAGTTGCCCCACAGTTGGGTCTTCTCTGTAGGTTCCCCTTGGGTGGGGAGGATTTGCTTGCCTCCAGTGGCTGCATTGGCAGGCCGGTTGCTGGTCTGTGCTTTCAGGCAGACATGCAGAGATCTCCTGCCTCTTCACTAGTCAGCCCTTGGCTGATCCAGGTTCCCTTCTGTTCTCCCACTCCAGGCCTGGCATTAGCTGCAGGTATAACAGGGCAGGGCTAGCTGAACTCACAGATGTTCTTTAACCCCTGCTGTGCCCAACTGCTGTCTCTCTGCTCCTTCACAGATGTATATATACACAAGGAATGAAAGTATAATGTTTTGGACAGCTGGATGGTAGCCCTGGTCATATGTTGCTTGCAGTTGTGGAGGAATAACATAGCCCACTTGTAGCACTGCATTTGTGTAATGCTATTGCAAACAGAAGTTTCCTGAATAGTAAGACAAGCGCTTGCTAGACCAGTCAGCCTCTGACATTTCTGTATCCACTTCTTTGTTCCAAGTCTGTAGCCCAGGATAATATTGTCATTCGTGATATTCTGTAAGAAACTTGGAAATTATGTACACACTTGGTAAGCTGTTTAGCCACCGGGCAGCCCAACATAGCCTTACTACCAACAACGGGTCACAATTCACAGCCACACATTTTAAGGCTTATCTTGCAGACTGTGCATGAACTGCACTTTGACCTTCTTCATTTATCCACAAACAGAAGATAAGGTGCCATGTTACAGTGCACAACTACACTACCAAGGATTTTGTGTATGGCATTACTGAAGATACCCCTCCACTGTGGAACTTCAGGGCAGGCTATAACACCAGTGTGCTGTCTCGTGATGCTCACGCTGGGGAAAATAATTGAAATGCTGCTGAACTTCACAGGCTCAGACACGTCTTCCTCCTGACAAAGGACAGTGGACCAATATCTTCACCAGACATCTATCATGACCACCTCAACCAGTCATGTCTTCCACCGGTTTTCTGCTAGCAGTTAGTTCTATAGCCAGTGGCCCCAGATGGTTGAGAGTGGAGTTAATACTATCATCCAGAAGATGAGAACTACTACAAGTCATTCAACAAGTAGGATAAAACCATTGCAGCTCCCTCATGGTTTGAGATGGCACGCAATATGACAGAATGATATGGCCCACTTTGGGGACATTTGCCATGTCACACAGCAGAACCATATGCTGTCTGCAAAGACACCCTAATGGCAATGTTTCGGAACTTCTCCACTCAAGAAGCCATTAAAACGCTGTCCAGCCAGTTGCAATTCCTGGACTCCTGCAGAAGAGACTCTGTGGATCTGTCCACACTGTACACTCAGCCTGGGTAAGTGGGACCAGGTTGAGGAGTCTGTGTTTCCAAGCTGGTGCTGGAGTGTTCACATTGCATTGTATGCCTGGGTTTATAATTGCTGGACCCGATTCTCACAGCCATGCTAACATGTCCATATTGCAGTACTCAGACTTTCTAACTTGGATCTGCATCCACACTGCAAAATGACAGTGCTTGAAACTGATTCATAGTGGGACTTGGGCTCTGACTCACCCTCCTAAGAGAGTCCTAGGATTTGGGTCCTGAATGCTTGCTGACCTGAGTCAGACTGATGTGTGTGCGCGCAGAAGGGAGACTGGGGCTCATAGTTGACTCAGAGCCCAGTCTCAGTGTGCAGTGGAGATGTACCCTGAGTCAACCATACAATCCATGATTAGAACCATCAAGCTTTAGAACTTTGAAACAAATTATTGCACTTAAGTTCAGAGAAATATACTGAGACTTTTGCAGGATGAGGAAAAGCTGTGCTGCTGGGCCATAGAACAGTAGGGTTCATAGTGAACACTATGACCTCCATTTACTTAAGAGTAGAGTGACCAGATGTCCTGATTTTATAGGGACAGTCCCAATATTTGGGGCTTGTCTTATATAAGTACCTATTACACCCCCACCCCATCCCACTTTTTCACACTTGCTGTCTGGTCACCCTACTTAAGAGACATTTGTATTAACAAATTAAGATTGTTTTAATGGAGCCTTCCTTGGTGCCTGGGTGTTGAAAGGTTGGAGATCAGGGGAGCATGGTAGTAGGGACAATATAGGAAAAGCAGATGGTCATTTGTTAGTTTCTGTAAAGCTCATAGTCTGCTAGCTAAGTTGGACATCTGCTGAGGCAATGGCTAAAAGCATCCTTTCCACACTACTTGAGCTCACTACCTAGAGAGGAGTTTACATTAGATCAGGTTTTCATCTTCACAGACAGGTTTGCTGCATTCCATATCTGGGTGGTGAAGGCAATATTTGTCTATTTCTCTGAGCGACTTGGAGGAAAAAAGCTGCAAATCTTCACTGACCATCTCACACACAGATAACCCCCATTCCTCCCCAGCAAACAAATTCACCTGTAGTGCATCTCAGCTGACTTCAGTGAGTCACACTGGCGATGACTGTACCCTACCAGTATGTCTTTCTCTGCAGTTGGGAGCACACCTCCCAGCCTGGGTAGACAGACTCACGCTAGCTCAAGCCAAGCTAGTGCGCCAAAATGAACACTGGATATTGTGGCACCCGCAGAAGCTTGTACTAACAATCTGAGTCCAAGCCCATCCAGCCCCTGCGTCCAAGCTTTAGCGGCTAGCCTGAGTCTCCCCTAGTGCTGCGCTGTCCACGCTGCTATTTTCGGTGAGGGTGTGTCCAGTCATGACTAACCTGAGGAGACCATAACCGTTTCTAGGAGAGGGGGTGGTTTGTTTTTATTTTGGTACAGAACAGTTGGCAGACACTCCAGGGTTCCTCCATCCAAGCCTTTCATTTGAAATAAGTTACCATCAAGAGTGCTAGACACACAAATGAAAAAGGAATGATGCAGTATATAAAGCATTAAAAGTCTCTCTCTCTATATATAGAGAGGACTTCGTTTCTCATAGGATTTGAACCATAGTGACATTCTCTCTCTCTCTCTCTCTCTCACACACACACACACACTTAATCAGACTATCTACATGGAAAAGAAACACACTATGAACTCCATTTAGCAGCTGGCTAATAATTGATGAAAAGCCAATTTGGGGGCTCAAAGATTTACGTGATAGATATCTAATACCGGAGCTCTCCTTGCCTGTGCTTTGCCTTCTTGCTGCTGCAGTAGCTCTTGTTGAGAGGGGGAAAGAGAGAGAAACACCCTCCCCACGCCACCGCCAACAGACTGGCATAGATCAGGATTCCTGAGAGGCTGCCAAGTGGGCCCAGGAGGGCAGTTCAAATTGCCTGATTTAGCTAAATTTTATTTAAACAAAAAATTAGCTAGTGGGGTGACTCAACTGGCTAAGGAGCCAGCTGTGGATTCTGCTCCACTTGGGAGGCTTTGGCTCATTTTCCAGCCCCTTTTGGTTAAGTCCGGAAATGTATATGTGATTGCAGCAAGTTACTGAATCTTCTTCAGCAGTCACTCCAGCAGCCTGGCATCGGGTGGGTGGTTGAGGGGCGGAGGAAGCGGGGGGGCGGGCAGAATGGGGAGGGGATTGCTTTGCAGAATGGTTTCTCCATAAATACAGAATGGGAAAAGCAGCAACCAGCAGGGATTGAGCATTGTTGCCCCTTGGGATATTGCGCACTGCGTGTTCTGGATCACAGGCCTATTTGCCTTGAACCCTGGTGGAAAAGTGATGGGGGGCTTGGGATTGGGGGTAGAGTGGGAGGGAAGCATGAGAAATAAATGCTGCTCCAAGGGCTAGGACTACTCACTCTCCTCTTTTTGTGTGTTGCCTAAATTACAGCTCTCAACGCTATATCAGTGATATAAGTGTGGTCTGGAGTTTATTTTTCTATTTCTTTTTTTGGAGCATTTCCTACCACTTCCAGACAATTACCAAACCAAGTTTAAAATAGCTACAGTGATATCTTGTTTCCTGGTAGGATGGAACTGTGGTGACTCTTTTTATCCATATTTTTTGGATGGCTGCTGCGTAAGGTAAATGGGAAGACCATGCCAGGTATAGCCAGTGTCAGACAGGGTCGAGACACACTGAGGACTGCTTCATTGTGGGGTTACCTATTCCATCCTGTGAAAACTCTAGCCGCCAGCCGTAACAGCGATGCAGACTGAGGATCCCAATTTCTATTGCCCTGCAGCTTGCGTGCACTTATTTACACTAGTGCAAAGCAAATGTCAAATGACTACACACGGTGCAAGCTAATGGTGAATTTAGAGTGACCAGACAGCAAGTGTGAAGAATTGGGACTGGTGGGGGAGAGGGGAATAGAAGCCTATATAAGAAAAAGATCCTAAAATAGGGACTGTCCCTATAAAGTCGGGACATCTGGTCACCCTAGGTGAGCTATGCCCTCAGTCTTCAGTCAAGAGGGGCTGACTTACTACGACAGCAGGGTTTCTGTCACGCTCAGTTCAAGAGGGATTGTGTTTTTAGGTCACACATTCAGGCTCTGTTTATAGATGGATTCAGACTTTGAATTTTGGATACACTGCTGCCAAACAGCCTGTTTTATATAGCACTGAGCCACGTAGTGCAACTCTTCACAAAGGACAAGGCATCAGATCCACATGCCTGGTTTCTATTACCCTTTATGAGGCATTTGGTTCACTGAGAAAAACAAGTACCATGCTCAGTTTTATATGCTGGGATTAGATCACATTAAGAAAGTTGTGACATCTAGTGAGCATAGGGCAAAAACTCAGACACTCCTGAACGCTCTCCCTGCTTTGCCATTGATTTGTGGGGTCTTAGGCAAATAATTTAGCCCTTCTCTGCCTACCTCAATAGGTAGTAGAAGGGATAATTACTTAATGTCGGAAAATGTAAATCCTAGCGTAAATGCTAAATATTCTTATCTTTCCTTTTTAAAAAGCATGCCATTGACCTTGTGAATGGTAGCATGTCTTGACAGGTAATGATAAGGGAATGAGTCCTCTTCAGCGTGGTGATGAGTGCAGTGTAAGAGCTTAGGGCAAGACTCTGGCTGGCCCTTATGTAGATGCACAAGAGTGTCAAAGGGCACAATGAGACGCCCTTTCTGCTTTCATTGTTCACATAAAGACCTGGCAGAGTTGTATTCCCTGGGTTCAAAGCATGTGGCACTCCAAAAGGAGTGGGGAGAAGGAGGTAGATCCATATCTCCACCCCTACACAGCTGATGGGCCACAGGGGGTAGTAAGCTGCTCCCCATGAAGGGGTGTAGTGGAGAGCACACTGCCTTTGCTCACTTAGGAAAGCATTTTGATTCCCTAAAGCAGAAGACCTCCTGGTCCTCTCACTGAGCAAGGCTGGAGTCACACCAGCCCAACACAGAGCTGTACTAAATGGCACAACTGAGACCTTAGCTTAGATTAATTGCTTCTTACTAAGCAGCAGTTTCCTATTATTCTGCTCTCAAATGTCCCTTTTCACACAGACATTCTTGCAGCTATAGTGAGATTATGAAAAAATAAAACTAAGCGTTACATGACCCTCATACTTAACCTACGGAAATCATGTCCACATTATCTGATGTTACTTATAGGCCACTGGTTTTCACTTGATCCCTTTTATTTGGCAATTTCATTCCCTCACTCTGAAGGGCCAAAGGTGCCACAATTAACTGCCTGGAGTACCTTGAGAGGCATGTTGGGAACACACCTCATCTTGGTGAATCTCACAGAGAACGTATGAGTCAGTGACTGCAGCTTGCCAAGTGCGCTTGGCAGCTGGAGGTGTTGCTGGCACCAGAAGAAGATTCACCAGGCTTCCAGCTAACAAAATACCTGGGGCTTATCGTGATCTCCTTTCTTTCCTTTAGTAAGGAGTCCAGGGCTCAGGGGAGGTGGCTTTGTTTGTGCTGCTGGTCTCACAGAGCCCCGGGGAGAAAGGCCAAAGTACAGTTTTGGATTTTCATCGATGGCATCCTCCTTACTTTTCTTGGCCCGTTTGTGAACAGACTGCAGCTCACCCAAAGATGTGAATCTTTTTCTGACTCCGTTACAGCCGGAGCACAACATGGAGTCGCAGATGTATGCAGATTTAGGAGCACAGGCGTGCTGTATATACCACGCTGAATAAACACAGGGAAAGAAAATCTGAGCTCGGAAAGAGAAAACCAAAGACTGAGCCCTCACCCTTGGCACTAGAGATATAGAACAGCAGCACCAGCAAAGTGAAATGAAACACCACCCCTTACATTCTGTGAACAGACTGGAACTTAGCAGAGCAGATTAAAGGAACAATCTTGATAGGCATATATTTAAAGAAAATCTTTTGGGTAGATGCTGCTCTCAGGATACATCTACAAGGCAGTTGGGAGCGAACTTCCCAGCCTGGGTAGACAGAAGTGTGCTAACGGGGCTTGCAATGGCACCCTAACAATAGCTGGATGGACGTAGCAGCACCGGCAGAGGCTCGGGCTAGCCACCCAACCTTGATTTGTCAGGGTAAGGTAGGTCCAAGCTCGGGTGACCTCCAACATCCACCGGTGCTGAACATCCACACGGCTATTTTGAGCGTGCTAGCAGGAGCCCTGCTACACAAGTCTGTCTACCCAGGCTAGGAAGCTTGCTCTCAGCTTACCCACAGTTACACTGGTGCATTAACTTCAGAGGTATCCCTGTGGATTTATACTCTTGTCATGGAGAGCGAAGCATGACCCTATATCTGTATTACCATACCTGCTTGTGCACGGTTCTGATGATGAGCTCCATGTGGGCTGATCACAGCACCTGCCCAGAGCCCCATTGACTCCATTTGGGCTCTGCGTAGATGCAGGGTCAATTTGCACAGAGCTCTTTGTCGGATCAGAGTCTTTAGACTAGTAAAGAATAAAACACAAAAACCACCCCCCACAAAAAAGTCCCCTCTGCTGATGAAGGATTCATCAGGAGGAATCTTGCAGTGTCACTGCTTGAGACGCAGTTGTTCTGTGGCTACGTAGAACTTCGCTTCCAATGCACCTTTCACCAGGACTGGATTCCTTACCGAGTTAAAGTGTATGGTTCCAATCCAATCCAAAGTGCTCCCACAGCAGGTTTTGCTCCAGTTTACTAAGTTGCTTTTTAAACCACATTAAATATGAATATCCACAAGGCATAGATAATGGGCCAGTTTCACCAAAGATACAAACAGGACTCTAACAGAGCCAGAAAATGGTTGTAAAAGCAGAAGATCAAGGCAACTTGTACCAATTTGCCTCTAAACCCATGTGCAGTACAATGGTTGCAACTGAAAGTACCATGTGACTACAGCTGCTGCACAGAGACAGCCTAGAGACAGAAATTATTTCCTATACTTAGATGTTGACATTTTAATGGTGACCTGCATAACTTACACTGATTTGGTATTCTGTGGCAATACAGGGCTTGTCATCTGCTTGCATCAGGGGGCCAAACTGATTCCAGAGAGTGCTAGGAATGATGTAGTGTGAGTTAGAGCAGCAGGGTGATAGCTTTAGTTTAGCTGCTTTCCTGCTACAAATGTGTTCTCCACATTCACGTTACACTCATTTGCAATACTTGGTGCAGTTCACACTGTTTTGCTACTTACATCGGATTTCAAATGAACTTACACCATTGCAAAATTTGGCCCAGAAATTTTCACCTTTCTACTCCAAGCTATTTTTGACTAAATTTGGCTGTGTGTGTGGGAAAACACCCTTTGGAGAAGTGCAGTAGTTACTGCACAGACACAGCTGCTGTTTTTCCAAATGAAATACACTATCCCACCTGTTTTAATATTGTTTTAAGTAAAATCAAGTTGGCCCATGATTTGCTCTAAATTTCATTTGCCAGATTTCATTTCTTATATTCAGATCTTGTTCTGGGGTGTTAGAGACACAAAGTATCTCCAACAGAAGATGTTCATTTTATTTTATATCAGATTAGGTAAAGATATAAATGATCTTGTGCTAATTTCCAGGCAGCTTTCTGTGCTCGTGAAATACATTTTGAAGAGGATGTTTTGGCAACTCAGAATCAATGAGGAGTATAATATCATGGAGGGGAGAAGAGATGGGAGGACAGAAGAGATGAGGGAGACAGAGAAAGGTGGTTCCCAAATTCACCCTTTAAGGAGGAGATACTGGTGGGCCACAGACTGGGGAGGTTAAAAAAGTGCATGTTGGGAAGGAGGCTAGACAGGGTGGGGCTTTATGCAACAGCATTCATATGACACATGCCTTGGGCTTGACCTAAAAATACTAAAACCAAAAGTCAAATGGCCAGAGCAATAGTGGAGTTGCCATATACAGCTCTCTGAAGAATGTCAAGTTGTGCCAGCTGAAATATTTGGAACAAAATACTAAAGCCCTTAATCAGCCCTTACCCAACCAGAGTTTTGCCTGAGTAAGGACTGAAGGCTTTGTCCCATTACACTCTGTCTCTTGATATTTATGATGAACACTTAACTACATCCGTATTGCCTTCTCGACTCAGAACAGCTCCAGGGGAGGGATGTTAATACAAAATTTCAGACCATTAGGATGTTCAGGTACCCCTGTATTTTGTTATTAGACTACAAATCAGTGTATCACTTTGAGGATGGGAGAACCCTTCAGGATCTCCTGCCTCTGGGGCCCACACATCAGAGAGAGCTCTGCTCTGGTACAGAGCGTGGGAAACAATTCCATCAGGAGACAGGGTTTACCAGAGGTGTGGGATGAGTCCATTGTTAAATGACAGGAAGCACTGCCTCGTTAAGTTTACCAAACGCTAACTGGCTTATGGTACACTTGCGAAGCATGCTGAGGGAAGACACCCCTAAATGTAGAACATCCCAGTGTAGCACTGTGCATTGGCACTAGAACACTGAACCAGCTCAATACAATTAATTCTTCATATATACACACTATGACAAAAACACTTCCGAAAAGACACCCAACAGAAGAGAGGGGCTTAGGGCTTTCCAAAGAGAAGCAGTGACACACAGGCACTTTGCAAGGGTTGTGTATTAGATTTGTGTATTGCCAACACATGAAAATTAATCCAGAACAAGGTAGGGTGTGATTTTAAAGCAGATTGCCTATTCCTGATGACAAGGTGGGTATGGTAATATCTTTTACTGGACCAATTTCTGTTGGTGAGAGAGAGAGACCCAGTTTCGAGCTCCACAAAGCTTTTCAGGTCTGCCTAATTATGCCTGATTTACAGTAGAGATGTGAATGCTCTTATTCCTGAATAAGACTGTCCACACATGGAGCTAATCAGGAACAGCTATTGCAGAATAAATCCCTGCAAAACAAGCCTATATTCATGAGTCTCCAAAAGACAGGAGGGGAAACTGATGTACAATGATGAAATAGAGGAAAAGATGAAATGTGAAACTGGTACTGAGGCTAATTAAGTATAATAAATGTACTGACACACATGAGTGGATATGGTATTTGTTCCCTTTGACCCATTTTTCAAGGCCTCCAAAACTGCAACAGTCAACCTTTTTTCTTCTCCTAGCCCTTCTTCATTATAATGTGAGAAAGCAAAAACACATGACAATTGGGCACTTGGTAACAGAATAGCATTTCTGAAATACAGATCAGAATTCTCAAGTATAAAACTGCATTGCAGGATGACTAATTGTGGGATGAGTAATCCCTGTCTTGCCTCCAAAACTCTTACTTCACAGAGGCCAAGAAAACATACCATCAAGATGCTGTTATCATAGCACTCTGGCTTTGCTTGCATTGAGAAAGACAGAGGCTTTTAGGGTGCTTGTGTGATCACAAAGTGGTATTCTGCTTCCTAGCCAAAAGAGGGGCCACTCAGTCTTCATAGTTCATCCTGTACAGTTGTGAGGGTGTTTAGTTTGATGCTTCAAGGGAGCTGTCTTTCAAGCAAAAAAAAATATATATATTGTGGAAGGAGATGGATATTCAGGTTGACAGAAAATGAAAACCTGCCCTACTCTTGCTTTCATTAGTCTTCATTATGTGACCACGACAGCTTTAATTGCTGCCCTGCATACATAAGTAATAAAAATGTAAAATGTTTAAATGAACTGTGGCTCCCAAAAGCCATTATAAAAGATTAATGACAAGTCCTCTTTGCTAACTTCAACCGCTTTGAGAAACACATCTGAGCAGCCCTTGCGGTTAAGATGATATTAGAACAATATTTGCCGGACCACTTGTCTCAAACCATTATGCACCAGGCTTTGATGGTTTTGATTATTCCATCTTTAGGTAGTCTGACTTCGACATATTTGATTCCAATTTACTCATATCTGACAACTTATCCCAGTCCTGCAATCTAAAGTGTCTTCAGGTATTCATGCTAATCTTCTGTCTTCAAGAACTGCTGATGCTTGCATAGAGGGTTTTTACTGCAGAGGCCGTTGTATGGAGAGTCTATTAACAGGATAAGTTTGGAGTGCTTCTAATTAATACTACTAGTACATAGCTGAAGAGGAAAGCAGTGCCAGTCTCCTTTCTATTTAAACTGGAGACAGTGCTCAGCACCCACTCTCCTTTGTTGAAATGCAGATTTGAATCCTGATCCAAATGTAAGAACTGAGTCCTGTCTGTAAGGAAGGCCAAACCTAAACCCCAGATCCATCCACCGTTCCCCCCACCCCCCCATAAACTTTAGGTAAGTTTGGCTCCATATCTAAGCCCTGCAGTATAGGCTCCTCTCTAGTTTAAACATTAAAACTGAGGTGAAGGGACCAAGCCTTCTTTTCTTACAGCTAGTCAGCAAATCTTCCATTTGTGGGTTACAAACTCACCTATGATGGAAACTCTGGCTCAAGAATTCAATGCGCCAGATTGAACTTGATCCTTGCTCAGGTGCTTGGCAGTGAGTGGGAAGAGAAGAGCGAAGGAGACTTCCTCATGCCTCTTTGCACCCACTGTATGGAGACTCAAGCACAAATGCACAGCCTGAGTTCTCAAACTGCTGCTTGTTAGCATCTCCTGAGAGGAATGTGACTCCCAAATTGGTTCCTCCTCCCCAACCTGTCTGCCATGTGGAAGACTGCATGACACATAAGGGTCCTATAAGAGTGCCACTGCACTCACTCTGAATGGGTGCCTTGCTGTGCTTGGGGTTTCCAGAACAGAGTTATAGTAGTTAATGCTAGGAAATTTAGGAAGGGATGTGCCACCATATGCTTCAGAGCATAAACCCATTTCTAACTATTAGGATGAGATTATATCCCAGCAGTCTACTTCAGGATCTTGTACACCTTAGCCTGAAGCATCTGGTGCTAGCCTTTCTTGGCAGCAGGATACTGAAGTAGAGGGACCATGGGTATAATCCAGTAAAGCAATTCCTATGTTCCCTTCTTCTTCTTCTTTGGGGCCTGACTCAGTACTCTTAAATACAATGTTGAATTTAACCATAAAGCCTCCTTTCCTGAGATTATTATTAATAACAAACAAAATTTAGCCCTACACCCTTGTATCCAGGCTCCCCAGCACTTTTCCAACCTTTCCCCAAGGCTTTACCTAGCAAGTCATGCTCCTGGGGTCCTGCCCAGCTCCTTTTGCACAAGGAGCTCCACGGATCTCTCCAAGCTCTTGGCCACTTCTCTTCCCAAGGCAGCTGTCCCGCTGTCAGCTTCTGGGGAAGGACCCAATCCACCGTTATCACCACCACCATAGCTTGAACACTGAACCTTAAGCACAGCAGCGCACACTGCTACCACTTGAGGACTAATCATGTTATCTGATAGCAGGAGAAGGCTGTTATCCCAGGGAGAAGGGTGGCAGAGGTGGAGATGGATGGAGGGCTTTGGGTTGCAGAGGTCATGTCCTTGGTGGTGTTCAAAGAGATCTCAACCCACCTCTCTCTTTACCCCTCCTCAGAAGCTAGGGGCTCCTGCACCATGTGGTGCCCCCAGAAGCAGGGGGGTAGGGGAATGAGCTGGTGAGGTAATGTGTTTGGTCAGGGGATTAGTTGGAAGAGCCCATCCCAACGCTTTCTTGCTCTCCCGCTACACACGTTAGAAGTTGTGGGAGATACTGCCCCATGTTCCAGGTCCAGGAGAAGTCAGAGTGATGAACCCAGCTTCCCCCCGCTTCCCAAATCTCTCCACTGCTACAACTGCTCTGGAAGCCCCATACTTTCCCAGTGAAGTATACGCTGCTGCTCTGGTGGTAGCACTGGCACAGTTCAATTGTGTATGTGTGAAAGAATGTTGGTGCTCCCAATGTTTTCCTGAGGAATACCAAATAGAGAAAGGAAAGGGTGATTTTTAACTGCCAAACTTGAATGAAATTTCATCAATCAATCAAAAAAAAAAGGCATTTCTCTATCCCAAGGGCTTTCTCCTTGTCAGAGTACAAATGCCTGCTTCAAACTGTGGGAGGTGTTAGAGATTCTAAAAAATAAAATAAAAAGATTGCTAGAATCTTTTATAATGAAAGATATTAGGCAACCTAAGCAAAGGAGGTGCTATAATAGAAGTTGTCTGGAATTAGAACCACTTTGAGGACATATTTAGGAGGAGAGATGCCAGCAGTTGAATCGTTTTTCACTATCTTCTGGCAGATCTCACATATTACGGTAAGACTTGAATCCAAAGCCAATTGAAGTTAATGGGAGTCTTTCCATTCATTTCAATAGGCTTTGGATCAGGATGTAGTGGGACAGGAGACCTGCAAAGAAAACCTAGTGTGATGTGGGAGGTGAGGTTGAAGAATCACTAGTAGTGATCTTCACCCAAGTCTCTACTTTGCCGTGACAGGCCAATGGGGGCTGCGGGGAGTGGTGGCCAGCACATCTCTCAGCCCACATCGCTTCCTGCAGACCCCATTGGCCTGGCATGGTGAACTGTGGCCAGTGGGAGCTGTGACTGGCTGAACCTGCAGGCACTGAAGGTAAACAGACCGTCCAGGCCTGCCAGTGGATTTCTCTGGTGCGCCACATGCCAAAAGTTTCTGATCCCTGCACTAGGCCAAATTCTGCCTTCAGTTACACCCATGCAACTGCCATGATTTCACAGACATAATAGAGGGCACACTTAGTCCCACTGTGCTTAAGGACATAGGGAGATTGAGTAGGAACAGAAGCCACTAGGAAAGCTGAAGGCACTTCTCAGACTTGCAGTAATGTTTATGGACAATACTCACCCAATAGTGAGGAAGGGTTAAGCCAAAACCTCAGAGGTAGCAATTTAGCAATATACAGTACATGCACCCAAGCAGGAAATATTAGGTTTTCCATTTTCCTCATCTGAAACCCAAACATTGCTCTGAAACACACCTTCCTCTCTATTACAGCATCTCCTGTTCTAAGTTCTGGGACAGTTCTCTTTGCCATTCGGAAACACAGTGAAAAGGATATATAGGCAGGACCACAGTAGCCCAATAGCCCCAACAGCAGGAAAGCCTACATTCTGAAAAACACACACCTGCTTCAGGATTTTCGACAAGCAGCACTGGTGTGCCATGAAGAAAAATATACTTTAAAAAGTTAAGGAAAAATCTTTTCCTAAATTAAAAAACAAAAACCAGCGCAAGTGAAAAACACCAACTACATGTTTTTGGATTTATGTCTTTATATTCTTTTTTTCCTTTGTCTTGGCTGGGTTATTCATTATCTTATATGGGAGTAAAGCTATCTTCAAGGCAATCATTCCAATTGTGTCAGTCTGTACTGTTGTAAAGCATCCCAGCTGTGTGTGACACGTGCAGCAGAGTTTAAGGCTAGAAATAATTTTGGAAGAGAACGCCATAGGATAACCTGAGCCGAGGGGCTTTCTTACAAATTGTCAAAATAGTCCCCATGTCTGGAGAATACAGAAGTGGATAACATCAGATCACTCCTCTTCCCATTCCTCAAAGAACGACTCCTGCCTATTGCTTCTGCATCCAAGCATTGGAGTGAAAGTGCAGCTGTAATACTCGGCACACCTATTAGCTGTGACTTGAAATTATAGGGCTCTGCACCAAACACTAAGGCCCCTCAGGGATTAATGTAGTACAGAGATGGGAACATTTTCCCTGGCAGGAACTCCCTAGTGTCTTTTTTTTTAAACTGTGCCAAGTCATTTCACTGGAAACTGAAACAGCTGCAGCTGTTGCATCACCCACAATGGGACACGGCTTTCAGAGAGTTAAAGAATCAAGGGGATTCAGGACTGAACTACTGCCAGTAGAGCAAATCTAGTCCATGAAGGCAGAACTTAATAATAGATGGTCACCTAGAGCAGTAAAAAATATGAGAGAGACAGCAAAACAACTCAGGAACTGCATGGGTGACTATGTCTGTAGCAGAGAAGGATATTTGGAGGTTTGTCTAGGGCAGCAGAACTCCGTAGAGTAGATCATGTGTGTCCAAACATGGAGTATAGCATTCATGACCTTCCATGAACGAACAGAAGAAATGAATGATCAAGATTCATGGTAGGAGATGCAATCGCTTGTCTATAGGAGTTTAGTTACTGACAGGGATATCTAGTAGTATCTGGGAACTTGTGAAGTACTGAATAAGATCATAGACAATATTATTTGTGCTAAATACCTTCAATAAATCTCAAATTTTTAAAAACATTATTATTGTGTCTCATATGGCATCATCTCTCCTCTCCCCCATGTTCTTGAGAGGCTGAGGTCTGGGCTGCATCCAAGGCCTCCTAAAGGCTAGATTTACACACTATTGATGCTGAGTTCAGTTGGTATAAATCAGCGCACAGAGCCTCCAGTAACTAAAAGTCCATTGTGTGGAAAGTCAGCTGTGATACAACCTCCCTTCCACAAGGGGGCTCAGAGAGGGTCAGAACAAATGGAACATTCAGCCAGGGTGAATCCAGCTACTGCAGTGATCTTGTTATTACTGTAATCTTTGCCACCCCTTTCCACTACACCTCTCAGTATCATGTTGCCATGCCATGTCACGTCATTTTCATGTTGCTTATAAGCTCTTCAAGGCAGGGACACTGGGCCAGATTCTGACCTAACTTTGGCATCATTTCATGAGTTACTCCTTTGAAAGCAGAGAAGTCACACAGGTTTGAGATCAAAAGAATCAGTCCTATTCCCTTTTATCCATGCAAATTTGTGGCACTGTAGGAATAACAATATAATTGATAGTATTAGCAGTAGAGCTATTTGGAAAAATGAGAACCTTTTTCCTGTCAAAATATCAACAAGAAAAATGATTAGCTCTACCGAAAAAGAGCGTTGTGAAAATACCATACTGGTTTTACATCCATATTTGAAATTGTGATGACAAATTTAATCAAAAAAATTCAAAATTTGGAAAACATCAACCAGTTCTAATTAGTACTGAAATTGTTCAGAACAGAGACTGATACCTCATCACAGCATGGAGAGGGAAATGTGATGTTGGGGCTTCTTCCAGTTCTAGTTTCATTTGTTAGGTAGCAGTTACTATATGTTAATATCACCAGAATTGTGTCAAATGATTGTTCAGAGAACAGAGAGCATAAGAAATGTTATCTTTTCTCCAGGGAAAGTGTCTGATCTAGTATAAATCCAATTCTAATAAAATCATCCACTTGCAAAGAACTGGTAGCTAAGATTTCAGTGCACAAATGAGTGGGTTTAGCCCTCTGACAGCAAAACTCCTATTCTGCTCTGATACAGCAATGAGCTGGAAAAGCATTCAGAGTACTGGCAAAGAAACAAGCACATTGTGAACATCATAAATCCTGGTGTACTTTAGAAAGCTACTTTCTATGGTCAGGGTCAAAACTAGGTTTATTTGGGGCTTTTTACAGAGAAGGGTGGATTTTATCCATCTCCCTTCCTACCTGTGGTGGCCCCACCCACTAAACTCTGTATCTTCATGACAACTCCCCATCTGGCAGTGTATGCAAAGGCTGCTAGCACATTTGTAAGCCAGCCAGGAGCATAACAAGCAAGGCAGGGAGGAAAGCTGGCTTGGTGCCTTGCCAGCCTGCATCCTAGTGCCAGACCACAGACAGGGAAGGAACAGAGAAGATGAACAGGGAGAAGGAGACCCCAGGCCTCTGAAAGTGTGGGTGGCCAGTCAGTAAATCGGTTATTGAATTACTTGCCGTTTTGTGCAAAGCACCTGGATGTCTGGGGCTCTTTGCAACCACAGAGGTAGCATAGGCCTGAGACCATCCATAGCCATGGGAGAATGAGGTACACAAATCTGGAGGCAAAGTGGGACACCCAGATTTTTCATTAGCATGCTACCTAAAATACTCAAACACAGTAGTGCAGTTTTCGAAATAGCAATTGTGATCTGGTAAAACAAATGAGAGGCTTATGCATGCATCCAGCTCTTTGAAGTATACTTAAAAACACAGAAGAAGAAACTGGAATTGAGGTTTCTAGATCTCCTTTGATACTCAAGATAACCTAAAGTGCTTTACAAAGTACCCTTTCAGATACTGGGAGTGCCTTGATTCTGTAGGAAAATGGAGCAGCTCTCAGGTCCTCAGCAGGAAGTCTCACACACAAGCAAAGACATTAGAAGTTTCTACTACATAGGAAGCCAGACGTTGATCAGAACCTTGGGGCTGTCCTCTGCTCTTTAAAAAAATGCCCTGTAATTTCTGATATTCCCCTCGACAGCCACCAGAGAGATTACCAAATAATGAGTTTTTGTGCCAAACCTATGAAATCTGAGATTAGGTTGACTCAGTGTCTTTTCAATCCAAACCGTTCAGATACATTACACTGAGAAACGGCCTCTCTACATTTTCTATCACCCAAAGGCATCGGTGAGATTTATATCCCGCAGGACTGTATTGTAATCTCAGTGCTTCAGTGTGTCAGACGACAGCACAGGGCATGTTTATTATTCCTACATCTCATGATGCTGGGTGTGGAGAAGGGGAAGGGGAAGTGTTAGGGTTTTAGGTCATTCACCAGGCCATTAGGTAGCAGCGATAACCGATGTGCCCTCTTTGCTCATGAGCACTAGTTTACAAACTTCAAGTGTCATGCAAAGCATATTTACTACAAATGTTATATGTTTCATACATTAACATAATACATCCCTGAAATATGTTATATGAATTTAAAAAAATTTAAAATCTTCTTGGAGTGAGAAAGGCCTAAACATAGAACTTCCTTCAATAAGCCCCTTCTTATACACTTGAGTAAAGAAGATACTTTGTTTGCACTTAATTGTATAAAGCCATGTATCTGAACAGTCCTGATTCCATCCAGGAGAGGACAGCAGTATTTACATAAACATACACACACTCACTAATTTATTCTATACAGCAACTGCATTTAAAATTTGGAGGAAATGAGCAAGGAGTTATCTTTATTTTAAGGCAATCATGCTGCAGATTAATAGACATTCATAAAATTCCTCAATTCCTTTCCTTTCAGCTATTAGTACTGAAGAAATCTTAGCTGTAAATTCAGACTTCCTAGACAGCATATTTAAAGACAAAGACATGTCCATTATGAATGTTAACATATGAAATATCTGACTAATATTCTAGATTAAGAACTGCAGTCTTCTCATCTTGTGTATACACTTGCATTTGACTAGCTAGAATAATGCTGGTGCATTCTGGACAGAAAACAACAACCCAGAAATGTCTACCTCAAACTATTATCAGAGAGCTACTCAGGTTGTCAGTTGCATGACATGCACTGATGTTAAATGGAGTCATCTGATTACTGTCACATGAAACAGTACCTCACTGTGTCCGCAGCAAAAAAGAAGTAAAGTGCTTTCATTTTTAAAGCACACTACAGCTCAAAACAAGGTAGCCATAGAAATAGCAGCATAGACCTTCGATGTTTATTGTCTCTCAGTGATTTATAGATTACCAGTGGCCAGTTTAAAAGTTTTTTTTAAAAAAGTATTACTCACATCTACTTCTGCAAACCCTCCTTGGAATATGGACATCGAGCTGAATTTTTTCCTTCCCCTTCATCATCATCATCAGTGATAAAGGATCCGCAGACCAAATTCTGCCTTTGATGGCACCTGTGCAAGCCAGATTGGGATATACCAAATAAGTCTGTTCATACATAAACTGAAACAGAATCCACTTCATTCCTTTTTAGCAGTGTTGATTCTGCCATGCTACCAGGTGTAAAAGCAATACAGCATAGACTTTAGTGAAGCTAGCAGCTATGACAGCAGTAAATACACATGGGAGTGTAATCACAGTTGTGTAAAAACATTACCACTTTCAGAGTACACTTGAAGCATCAGTGTCTAAGGGTTGTGATCACAACACTGCTGCCCAAGAAGGATTCTTGGAAAGGGCTCTTCAGAATCCATCAGTACAGTTTAAGTAGCTCAGTGTAGGCTCAATACTGAGCAACATAAGACACTTCCTCCCTTATAGGAGACAGGGGCATTGGCTCTGCCCCACTGCAAAGCAGAGGAAATTGACTGGGCTCTGCAATGAAACACAGGTCTTTCAGATGTTAGTTCAGGACAGAGCACAACTCATGCCACTGAGCTCCATGGACTGAGTGAAGAAGGTTCACTTAGATTGTGGGCATGTTGATGTTTCCACATGGTGGACTCCTAGTTACAACACACCAACGACCACTGCTGCTAAGGAATAAGGGTTGATATGTTCTTTCATACAATTCCAAACAGGCATTTCCCACTCACCAGGCTGTGGCAGGGAATAACTAGCTTTTTACCATGAATTCTTTCTTTCTTTTAACTTTGTCTTTGTTCACTCACAGCTCCTGTCTTTGCTTCGGAGTAGTGCAGAGGACTTTATAAAACTAAAACTCCGCTTTACTCCCTTCCTTACACTTTCTTCATGCTTTGCTAAACTAAGTCAGCAATTAGCAGCCATGTGCCTTTCCACCTCCTCTCACTCTCTGCTGCTTGCTTTTTTTCTGTGTTCAAACTTCCTCTTCCTGTCTGCAAACACAGCTGATCCCAATACACCCTACTTAATGAGGCACTACATGAGCGTAGCCTCACAGAGCCATGGAGCATTTATCACAGGAAAATGCTTAATCCCATTGAAATAAGAGATGCATATAGGATCCTTTATTTTTCCAGGGTGTTTTGCATCATGAAACAAAGGCTCACTTCTCAATCCTTAGATCACTGGTTTCCAAACTTTTTGAACTGGTGACCCCTTTCACACAACAAGCCTCCAAGTGTAACCTCCTATTATAAATTATAAAGGAGGGGTTAATTTAATTAATTTAATGGGGGCTCAGGGCTGTCAACTCCATGGAGCTGACAGCTCGTGACCCCCATATAACCACCTTGTGATCCCCTGAGGGCTCACGACCCTCAGTTTGAAAACTTCTGTCTTAGATGTCCTATCAGGGCCCAATCCTGAACCCATTGAAGTGAAGGGAAATTTTGCATTAACTTCTGTGGCTGTGGGATTGGACTCATTTGGCTATTTGTAGTTTAAAAATGTTGATAGAAAGAATTGTACATTTTAAGAGGTGTGGAAGACATTTTTAAGCATGTGTTTGTGTTTCTCTTTCTGAACAGTCACATTTATCAATTCTAAGTCCAGAAGGAACCACTCTGATCACCTAGGCCAGACAACATCCTTTGGGAGAGTGTCCACACTAGTATGTCTGTCTATCTCCTCTGTCATTAGGAAGCTCTCTGTGGCTGTGTGGGCACGATAACAACTACTTTGCCACGACTGGATGGGTACAGATTTGTTGCAATTCATAACAAGTGACAGAGCCATGTAAAAGGGCATAGAAGTACAATTGCTTTATAGTCACAGCAGAGGTTTCAATTTCTTAACTGCCATTGATTTCAAGTGCAGTTCTGGATGCTCATCCCTTCTGAAAATCAGGCCCACAGAGCGTTTCACTGGTCTGGTCCTTGATGTGTTTCCTAATACCAAAGCACCTGCAGCGTCACCGTGGCTGCAGTAACCCTGGTCCCTCTGCATTCATTATAGTGTGTTCACCTAGAAACAGTATCTGTGGGCACAAGTTTGCTGAACAGGCATTGCACTACTCCAACAATTTTTACCTTGCCTTTGACAGCTCTTCTCTCTCTCTCTGATTTAGCTCAAGTCAAACAATGTAAGCTAAAGGATGGTGTACTATAAACAACTCCCTGCTCATCAAGGAAAGTGATGATTGTTACTATGTGGCCACAGCAGTAGTTAAGATGGAATTCAAAGCCTCCTGCTCCAAAAGCATAAACCCATGGGCTAAGCACGAATCCGTGGTAGCTGTTAGTAGGCACCAATGACGCAAAGAGGAGAAGTTCTGATTCATGATCGGGGAGAGGACCGTAGTCTATTCAGTTTGTTTCAGTATTTTTAAAGTCTCACTGGTTGCGCTTCCCAGAGTCACTAGTATTTGAAAAATAAGTATTTTCTTGATTTGCTGTGAATGGGCTAAGGGATATGCCAGAAACATCTGTGGGGAGTGGTAGCTATTTGCCTAATCTACCTTTAGATTAGGTTTTAATACACTGTGTGCCATCATGGTATTTGAGCACTTGATGGAACACTAGACCATTTCTGGATTCCCTACCTATTTCCCTTGTGTGCTGTTATGAGGATGGAGTTAACGTTGATTTGCACAGCAGGAAGCTAAAGGCATGACTGAAACTCATTCAGTATTCCCCAAGGTATATTGTCATTATCTGGCTAAAGCCAATCTATTTAATAGGGCAAAACATAAAAGAAGCTTACAATAAAACAAAGTATCCCAGCAGGCTGAAAACAGTACATCAGATTTCTCCCGTCCTGACAGAAATCTTTGGAAGGGGGCCAGATAAGCAGGAAAAATACATGAGGCTGACAAAGAGTTTCCAGGAAAGCATCCAATCAATGGGTGGAGCAAAGACTGTGGTCACATGACTCCCATGATGCACTACAGTAGGATGGGAGAGTGTACTGCATTATGTGAGATGTAGTTCAGCCAGAGAGCTCAGCCTACAGAGAATTCAGTTTGGTTAGAAAATGTGAAAAGTTTCAATTTTTGATCCACCTGAGCCAAGATGAAATATTTCATTTAGATTTTGCTGGTGGAAAATTGACAAAATTCAAGCTTGCAGAAATTGCATTTTCTGTTGAAAAAGGCAGGAAATTCCAGACCAGGTCTAACATATACTTTGTTAATGACATATGGGGATGAACATAACACATATAAAGCAACTGATAGAATTTAAAAGCTTAATATGCCCAGAACCTTGGATGAACTCAGATCTGGATTTGAACATCAACCCTACAGGTGAGGCCCATTTTTTGTTGAAATACTGGGAACAAAATACAGCTGTGTGTTCAAATAGCATCCTTTTTGTAAATATTTTCAGGGCTGGGCACCAGGCAGTTTTAAAATGTACAGTCTGTTCGTTCAAAGTCCTTTATATGTGTAAAAAAAATAACTTCACAAGATGTCTAGTTCATGTGCCTTTTGTACTCAGAAACACAGATACTGAACTATGATGGGTAACTAATCTCATTACATTCTTACACCAGGGAGATACAACCCACTTCCCACTAATGCCAAGATAGAATTGCATCCAGATACCCCAGGTCTGAATTTGATAGTAGGACCTCTCTTCTTTGGCCCCATTTTGAGTTAAAGAGCACTAAAAGGATTCCCTCTTCATAATGGAAATCTCTGGTGGTGTAAGATTGCCTTGGGAGCTCCTCTACCATCTCTCTCCTGGCTTTTAGCATAGGTGGAGTGACCAAGGGAAAGGGGATAAGGCAGGGGCATCCATCTTGCACCGTGCCAATTTCCAGCTTCTGGAACTGCCTCTGGGGGAGCTGTGGGTAGCTTTTTAGTTATAAAAATAGTTTTTTAGTTATAAAAATAGTTTTTTTCCAGGGGACTGGCCTAGTACCTAGTGAGCCTATGCACTAGGGTGAGCAAAGGTGAAATAAAACATCTTTCAACCCTTATCTCTAAGCTGCACCAAGTACACGAAGTCCAGACTGGAGAATCTGCCCCAGTAGGTGTAAATCTAGTAATGAAATATTTGATGTCTGTTGCAAATATTTTCTGTAACATTATATGTTATGGCCTCCCCAGAATCTGTCTATTGTTCAATGACACAGTGGCAACCAATGGGGTCCAGGATCAGCATGTAGGACTGAAAGGGTTTCTACTTTTTGGGAGAGCAGAACAGATGCCATGAGAATATTTGGAAACCCTGCCCCCATATTCCCTCCCCCCCCTTTTTTTTTACATTGGCATCCCCTGAAATTACTAAACTGAATTAGCAGCACATTCAGACAGTAAACTCGTAATTTCCTATAGTTTAGGGGGCTAAATAAGCACCAGGATAAGCAGCTTTCTGGCTTAAATAGTAAAAGCCAAGGTGCACATGGCATACCATAAGAAGCAGGAGTATTAGCAATGGGTTTAAATCTTGGATGCTCAGCTCTTTCCAGCTGTTAAATCTCCCCAAGTTTGCACAATCCAAAAATATAGTCTGAGCCAAAAAGAGAAAAAAGTTGGTTTTGGAGTCAGGAATGGCTTGATAATTGAATCCAACCATACGAGAATCTGTAACTGATCTTCTTTGACCATATAAGTTGGCTACCTGAAAAGAGCAGAATCAAGACCTCTTTTCGTGTGTGTGTGAAATAGGATCACATGAGTTAGAAAAGAATACTTGGTCACTGAAAAGCAGAAAAAATGTAGGCAAATAAAAAATGTCAAGTGATTAATCTGTTTGTTGGAGAAATGTGCATGAGTTGGAAAAACTGGGAATGCTCTGTTTTGATGAGCAGCTCAATGAGTTGTCTGCACATGATGTTGAAAAATTGGCATGTTTTAAAAAAATTATAAAAACACCCATTTAACGACTGCCTGAGCACAATTTATACTGTTGCTCTGTCCTTCTCTCTCCTCAACTGTAGACTTTACTAGAGTGTTTTTGTTTTTGTTTTTAAATGCGATCAATTCAGTAAAATGAGAATGATAAGCACAGTAACATTACACACGGCAGAGGAGAGTTTAGCTTCATGGCAATGCAGAGCTATCTGAGGAATTTAACTCCTTGAAATTTGCCATTTTCAGCTCTAGAAATCTAGAAGGCACAGTTCCAGGAAGACTATTTAGTCGAACAGTACCAGATGCATGTGTGGGATTCACTTTATGCTTTGGTTATGAATGAATGTAGTCAGCTAGGAATTTCTTAAAGACAATTTTTTTGCTTAAAGAATTATGGTCAAGATGTGGTTGATGTACTTGGCATGGCTGGGTCTACTGTATTATGATTTGGGGATTCGTGGCAGTGAAAAGAAAGGAAAGCTTATACGAACTCAGGTAGCATCGTGACCAAAACATGTTGCTCAAATGAATTCAGTGTGTGAGCAGACATTTTATTTTTGTATAAAATGTGGCCACAATCATAGAGTGGTAGCAAAAAATTTCTAATAGGCTATTTACTACGTCCATCTTCAGAGAACTTCACAACAAGAATCCTCACATCATCTCTGTGAGGAAAGTTTTATAATTTCCATTTTGCAGATGGAGAAACAGGCAGAGATGCTCCCAGTGCTCCCTGCTGCCAGAGCCATTCCCCACTGTCTCCCCTGCCAGAGCCTTTCATAGATATGTGTAGCTACTGTGAAGGGACAAGGCCAGATGGCTATAGGAAAGTAGTGGGAGACCGATATGTTAGCCCCAGGGTAAACAAATTGCAGCTGCTCCAGGTCAGTTAAGACACCTGGGGCCAATTAAGATACTTCCAAAAAGCAGGAAAGACAGCTAGGTTGATTAGGACAACTGAAGCCAATCAGGGGCTGGCTGAAACGAGTTAAAAGCCTCCCAGTTAGTCAGGTGGGGGTGCATGTGTCAGAAGCGGTAAGAGGAAGCCGTGCTGTCAGAGAAACAGAGCAGTAGAAACCCTATTAGGCACAAGAAAAGTAAGGGAGATATAGATCTGAAGGAAGTGGGGGCTTCTGTGGGGAAGTGGCCCCAGGAATTGTACTCATTCTGTTTCCAAAAAGTCAGCTACCAAGAGCTGCTAATATCAGGGTCCCTGAGCTGGAGCCCAGAATAGAGGGTTGGCCCGATCTCCTCCCTCCCCTCTCCGACTAATCACTGAGACTGGGAGACAATAAAGACTGTGTGAGGGAAGGTTCCTCTCCTCCACTCCCTTGCTGGCTTATGATGAAAATGGCTCAGTAGGCTATGACCTTGCCTCTAGAGGGAGAAGGGCTACGTAGAAGGTCACAGCGAGCCTCTGAGGCCAGCAAAATCTGCCAGGAAGCGCAGGACCCACTGAGAAGGTCAGAGCTTTGCCACACTACACACCACAATGTGGATGCAGTCAGCTTTTCTCTATGGTATGACATATTCGGCATGCTGCCGGCAGGATTTGCCATTGACCTGATCATGCACTCACTGCAGTCAAATGAGGGTTTTGATATTGACTTCAATAGGAACAGAAGCAGGCTGAATGTCATCTCCAGAGAATGTCTCTGACTAAACTTAAAGACAAAATGCAGAGCAAAGATAGGCTGTGATTCAGGAAAGTGTTTAAACACATGCATAGGTCCATCCCCTTTCACTGGAACACTTAAAACGTGCTTAAGCTGCTTTACTGAATCAGGGCCATGGTGACTGTGGAATAGTAGTTCATTATGTATATTTCCCAATTAAACTTAAATAAGCGTATATCATGTTTTCAGGGTTTTTTCCTGTGATTTGGATCAGTCAGTGTTACATAGTTAACCGTGTTACATACAACTGCTGCATCTGATGAGCTGACCCAGAAACTCAGAGAGTTCAGCCAAACTTTGACTATGTTCACATCCTCCTAATTTTTTCAGAGGAAATAAAACATTCTATGGGGCGAGGTACCATACTACAAAGCTTCTGTATCCTTGATCTTGGCAAGATAGACTGCCCATGGACTTGTGGAAGTGACTTTTTCTTCATGTGTGTGCACTACATCCCCAATCCAACATAAAGACCTCATTCATATGCTGAATTAAAAAAAGCAGGGCCAAATCCTGCCCTTTGCACTAATAGACTTCAGAAAGGTTTCCAGGGGGTTACAAAATAGAATGTGGTGCAATTAATACAATGACGATGTGAATATTTGATTGCAAGTCTAATATTGTACTCTTTGATTCATTTTCCAAATTAATCTGTCAGTGATTTTTAAAGGTGAGAATCATCCATGGAGAAAAGAAAATGGCTTGTGTTATTTTTTAAACATACATGCAAAGGGCACTTTGTAAGTTTTTACATTTGTTTTCCAGGGAAATAATTGCTCAGTTCAGAACCATTTGTTTAAAACAAAACAAAACAAACAAAAAAACCCCCCAACCCGTTCCCCCCCAAAACCCCACTCCTAATGAAAACAGTTTTTTAAAAATAAATTTAAAAACCACAACACACGTACAAACACAAGGTATACTCAAAAGGGAAAGATTTCTGCTTGCATTTTTTATTTTATGAATACATATACAAGAGATGCATAATCTTCCATTATCCAGGCTTAAAAGTAACAGATTTTTTTTTCAAAATAGCTTAAAGAAGAAAAATAAAAATTAAGGACAAAGGACAAAACATACAGTTGATTATCTTGCTAAAGTTATTGCAGAAATGCAGACAGTGTGTGGGTGGAAAGAGGGGTTCAAAGCCTCACCAAGGATATTTCTGTAGTAGGTTCCTCCACTTACACTTTATTGACATTTCTGAAGTACAGAGTGAATAGCATCTGAGAATTCTATCATATATCAATTTTTATTTCTTTGGCAGTAATGTCTTCTAAAAGAAGGAGAAAAAAGTGTGATTCTGTTGGCAAAAGACATTTACTTCTCTAATAAGATGAGTATATTAATAGGCTGCAGCTGGATGCAAATAGCTTCAAATAGAAGAGCTTGTGATATATAAGTATATATGTATATAATGTAAAAATGCTTTATATGAGAAAGGAAGATTTTTCATGTAACATAAAACAAACCACTCTAACACTAACTTCCAGACTTGCTTTATTGGATCTATTTTCTAACTATAAGTTAAGCTGACATCTGTCAAACTTTTTATTTTTTTATATGGCAGTCTACAAGAAATGTTCCATGCAAGTTCTACAACGCTAAACACAGGGTAAATAACTGGGATTAAACAGATTGGGTATTACAGGCTACTATTAGGACCAGAAACAGTGTAATATGTACATAGAGCCATATTATATTCTCATGTCTTCACAGTAATGTGCAAATGTGACATATATGGCTTTCAATATTTTTAAAAAAGAAAATAAGACATAATTGTACAGAATAATATATTTAAAAATGTTTAGGAGAATTTCACTTTTTTGTGAAATCTGTTTAATTTTTATAACATTGGTTAATTAGTTACGACCTCAACACAGAGGTGTTGTTCAGGCATATTTCCAGTAGGGGTCACTGATTCCTAAGGCACAATATTAACGTTAAACATTTTTAAATTAAACCATGCTCTCTTTCTTTTTTTTGGTTATATGAAATAAGAAGTCATTGCTAGTTATATAATAAGCAATTGATTGTACAAAATATAATGGTAAAGACTACACTACAAGCCTATCTGGTGCGCCATAAACATTAGCTAATCTGAAAACACATTGTACAGCGTTGCATATTAAACATTTGTTTTTTGGTAATATTATTTTTCATACATGAAGCAGAGAATTATAAGGCTTCCATGAAATAATAATCTTAAAATTGAACAAATATTTTACACTCTTTCATAATGGTATTTACAATTTCTTTAATTCATATTTTGCCATTTGGTAAATAATTATGTATTTTGTATGCATCCTTCTTGACTGTCTAAAGTGCTTGCTTAACTGCATGAGGAAAGAAAATGCATACCTGTCTTAGGTGTAACAAACCATCAACAAAAGTAGCTGAAACATTGATTGGGATCTGAAATGCATTTGCAGAAATGGAAATTATTGCTGAATTCCATGCCCTCACCAGGCAATCATCTATATTACTTGTCATATATAAATATATGCATATATACTAGAATGTATGTACATGCATACACATACATCTATCGTGTAATAGATAGATTTCATTTTTTTTGTCCATCAACCTTATTATTTTGTGCTATTCAACATACTTGTGCTATGACTGAAGCCAGATTAAAATCAAAATCTTAACATGCTATGACTAACAATCCTATGATTCATTAGCAGAGAATAAGGACAGTATATGAAAAAGAGAGCTGAGATGACAAATCGGGAGGCTTTTGCAATGCACTGAGAATAAGGCAACAGGCTGTGCATTACAGCAGAGGAAAAGCTGAAGAAGTTCTGGAATTCATAAATGTATTTGACTTTGAGTAGGGATATCATTCCCTTTCAACCGTCTGTCTTATGATTCTTAAAATATCAGTTGCCAGAATGCAAGCGTTATAGCTGCTGCACTTACAAATACTTTTTATGGTAGAAAATTCAAAGCCTATTAAAAATGTCCTGATGCCACAATCTGGTAAAATAAGGCACTTCCAGGGTTGAATTCCAGTGGTGCCAAAAGGCTCAGTGCTGGGGACATGCAATCAGCTTTTGTTGAATTTCCCAGTTTTATCCCACAAAATGTGCCATCTTAGAGTTTATTCCCTCCCCTTTTTTCCTCCTCTTGAGATGATTTTCTTTAAAGAAGATATTTTCACGGGTTGAAGAGATACTTCTCTGTTGGCAAGGGGTAACTCTTCAGTTCCTAACATTCAGTAAGGCGGAAGATCAGAGTGGTACCAGGTAATGTCTTCAGTTTATTCAGTTCCAACAGCTCTGTGCTGTAGCTGATATACCAGCTGAGCTAAAAGTGTATGGATTTGAACTAGTCCAGAATTGCAAGCTCCGAATGGACATTGGTGCTGGAGAGGTCATTCCTGATAATTTCATTTACTGTAAAGAAAGAACACAAGAAAAAAGAGAATGATTAGAATGAAACTGCTATACAGTTACTATTTCTTCTGCTGCAAAATATGTTAAATGAAGCTTGCATCAGTTTCTTCATGGTTTCGCTATAGTTTTGAACACTAAGTGTAACATTAGTGAGTAATTGATATAGGCTGACCTAAGTGCAAAAGAGCAGGATTAACCATGGTTATTAACATGCAAAATGCATCACAAAAACAGCAGCCTCTTGGGTCTTCTATTGCATTCAACATATTTAACATTTTTAAATTAGCTGCAAGTAAAAACATGTCATTTGCTTTAGAACAAGCTTTGACGCACAAAGTAACGAACGCTGGAACGTCTTAGAATATATTATCTACTCCCTACAAATAGCCCATAGGATGGCCTGTTAGCCCTCTTTCCACAAGAGTAGCATGCACAAAGATGCCAGGAGCTGAGCTAAGCACTTGAAACTGCAATGCTTCTGCAGAACAGGACTACTAGGCATGTGGACTCTTGCACGGTATGGTATCATTAATGAAGAATGATGATAAAAATGTGGGTGCATGTGTTTGTGCATTACTGGTAGCTGTCAAATGAATAAAAACACTCTCCTTTCATGTTGATCAACAGACATGAAAGTGTGACCTTTACTCTTCTGAATAAAGACTGAGAGCTGGGCAGGAGCAAGTTCAAACCCTGGCCAGAAGTTGAAGAAAAGAACAAGCAAGACATATTGTCTCAGCATCAGCTAGTCAGGCTGCATCTCCCCTGATAAAAGCATTATTTTCTTTACTCGGGACTCTTCTTTCATACTCCTCCCTCCCTCCCTCCCCTCCAAAGATCATCAACCCATATAGTTTCCCACACTCAACCTATGTCCATTTATCAGCTTGTGATTTTTGGCAGACAGACAGGAAATGACTGAACCTGGCAAAGGCCATCTACAGTGAACTGCACAACATCCCTTCTATTTCCACCCCACCTCCCTGCAGCCACTGCCACCACCTGATTTACATGAAGATAGACAAAATGCCATCAGTGAGGCTGTCATCGCTGCTGAGTTTCCTAACATTACTGGGAGGGGGAAACACATGCCCACGTCATGGAATGACCATGGAAAAGCCCAAGTTTCCCTTTGCTCACGGGCTGCAGTCCACTGCCATCCAGATAACTCAATGTGTTTGCTGGCGAGAGCCAGGCCTGGCTAAAATCAACTTCCTGAAGCAATTAGTTGTTGGACATATTTTTTCTTCAGACCTATTGCACATTTTATACCAACAGTATATGAATCAATCAGGATTTGAGCCACAGAAGATGATCAGTGGATTGATGGATACCAATTTATAACAGGTCCTTCTTCAGCAATGGACTAGCAGTGGTACTGGTGATTACCTATTCATTTTAAAAAAAACTATAAGAGCAGTATTGAAATGACGTGTCAAGACACAAAAACTTCTTTTGATGGTGCCATGGACTTTATATTTCATATTATTAACCACCGAAAACCAATTTAGGCTGTAACCCCTGCCCTGTGATAAGGCGGTACGTTGCACGTAGCCTATTAAGGGAAAAATGCCACAGACTTACAGGTTACAAAGCTCAGGGCAGCTTTCCGAACTGCACTTCTCCTCGAACGCAAACACTTATGCTGTGGGAAAGATTTTCCTTAACAATCTTGTCAAGGAAGTTGCCTTGATAAGCATCTCTGGCAACACTGGCTACACTACAGCTCATATGGCATGTAAAATGTGGAGACTACTTGAGGGCCAGATATAGAGTTACACCTTTGCTTTGTATCTGTATACTTTCTTTCACACTGACTAATAATCAGATGACATTCATACTACCACTTAGCCTTTATATATAGTGCTTTAGGAATATTAATTTATCCTCACAACAGCTCTGGAAAGGAGATAGATAGGTATTATTATCAACATTTCACACATGGGGAAACCGAGGCAGCAACATCAAGGAGCTTGCCCACATAAATCAGTGGGGAAACTAGTAGAACGTAGGTCTCCTGACTCTCAGGCCAAGAGCATGTCATAGTCCGTAGTCCATTCCTTGCAATACCTGACACAGATGTCAAGGGAACGGTCAAATAGCAGCAAAAACTGATGAAGGCAAATAGAGGGAAACAAATTCAAAAGCACCTAACTGAATTAGGAGCTAAGTTGCATATTCAAAAATGACCTAAGCACCTTTACCTTTTTGAGCTATTTTACTTACAGTGAGACTTAGGCTCCTAAGTGCTTAAATCACTTTTGAACAAAGGACTTTGGATCCCTCAGTCACTTTTGAAAATGTTACCCATCGCTATTCGGTGACTCTCTCAAAGTCAGACAGCAATTCCCTAGCATTTGGGAATGGAATCCAGCCCCAGAACTACCAGTCCCATGGTTACTGCATTGTCATTGGAAAGCCACAAGATGTCCAAAACAAGGGAACTGAGATGAGCTAAGGAACCAGAATAATAGCTGGTGCCACATCACTCCCATCTATTGTAACCGACAGAGAATTCAGGTGTAGATCTCCAAGTCTTTTCTGTGTGATTCTTTACTTCATTTCACTTTTTTTTACCCTGCCAATAAATGAAAAGAACGAGTCCTTTAAAGCGTGTATTAGAATGAGGTTTACACAGAGGACCAAAGGATGGCGTGATGCAAGAGAATTTCTATCTTATTGCCCAGCAATAAATATTTGAAGATTGTAAGTCTAGCCATACAGATACAAGTGGAAAATAACATCTGTCTGAACAGATAAAAGGGGAAGGAACAGCAGAAGTATGCTAAGAGCGGGCTTTCCCTTGCTGCCCACTAAAGCACCTGAGCCGGGGAGGGAATGCCCTTCAGTGGGTGTGAGCAGGCAGAAATCATTCAGCATGTATGTGTGGTCTAGGACTAAAGTAAGTGCTCTTTTATGTGATGTTTGCTGTGACCGCCTAATGAAACTGTGCACTTTCCCCATCTACATGCATCTAGCACCTTTATTAAGAACCTTGCTCTTCTGTCAGTACTATAGGGCTACAGCCATGCTCCATACAGCAAGTGAAATGCCTTCCTGCTATACAGACCATAATGGCATGGCTCCTGCTCCCTCTTAGGCTTGGTCTACACTAGCAGAGAGGGGAGCTGACCTAAGATACGCAACTTCAGCTACATGAATAATGTAGCTGAAGTCGGCGCATCTTAGGTCAACTTACCTGGCGTCCTCATGGCGGCAGCAGGCTCCCCGTTAACTAGAGGGGTGGGATTTCTACTGTGCACCATGTTGTACACCTAATAGACCCTGCTAACATGAACTAAAAGTTCACTAGTGCACATTAATGTAGTCCCATTTATATTAACGCACACTCGGGCATTTTAATTTGTGTCAGTAGGGTCTACATGGGCCAATTAGTGCAAAATATATTAGTGTGCTTTAGAAATCACACCCCTTTTGTGTGCATTGTTGCTCCATGTAGATAAGCCCTGACTTGCCAGAAAGTCATATAGTAATTCAGGCTATGTCTACAATAGGTAAGTTTTGCTGGTATAGATATATAGGTTTACTATACTGGGCAAGTGTTTCTCTTTTGTTGCTCTGTACCAGTAAAACTGTCCCATGAGTGAAACAAGCTATACTGATCCAGTGCAATTTTGTTGGTATGACTGTGTCAGCACTAGGGATTAGTGCCAAGAGATCTGCGTCAGTCAAGGATCACATCTCTTCATACTCTTGACCATCATAACTATGTAGGTAGAAGTCTGCAGTGTAGACTTGGCCTCAGTGGCAGATCTGGAATAGAACTAAACACTCTAACTTTCCATGCCTAGTCTAGAACAATAGTTCCTGTAGAACAACAGATTCCTTCCTGTCAGTTCAAAGAGCTGAGTGTGACGATTTACAGCGCATCTGTCATCAGATCTTTTTAGTTTGTTTTTCTGGTGGGATTTTGGGGGTGGGGGTGGGGAGGAAGACGAGAGGTAGGCATTGTTGCTTTGGTAGCTAACACCTACAGTTCCCCACAATGCCCTCTCTGAACAGATATTTTCCATCTTAATGTTCAGCTTTTCCACTGACATCAAGTCAAAAAAATAATAGTGCTGAGAAATGCAGGTAACATGTGACCGCTGTACCTGTCAGAAGCCTGAAAGAGAAACCTTTCCTTTGCTAAACATCAGATGCCACTGCAGCAGGATGTGGTGAGCTGTTATACCACAATTTAGTTTAATAAGGAGTTTTTTCTTCTTATATTTAACTTTGCTTTAAAATGTCCTTGAAATGGAAACTTTTGTTTTACTAAATAGCAAAATCAATGTCTCACGGATGCAACATGTATAGTTCCTGCTTTTTAAACAGGGCAACCGGATGTAGTTAAAGAAACATGGATTCCTTATATGGATAGGAACTTTATAGGAAATGAAACATCTCTTAAATTTTAGGTCTATAGCATGGATTCACATCAAACATAAATAAAAGGAAAAGTTTTTTTGCAAACTTCTGCTTTCCTTATATTTGACTACTGCTTTGAATAGACATTACAATATTGCCCTTTGGTTTAATAAAATATTTATTCTTCCTAGGCCAAGTTCTGCTTTCCTTGCACACTCATCATCAAGTCTGATACACACTGTGCGGTGGCCTTGCACTCAAATCAAAGGAGTTACATAGGTGTAAAATGGGAATAACTGCCAAAGTGAAACAGGTCCATAAATTACTGTGGTAAATTGCTGTGCTGGATCAGCTCCCCTATGGCTTTACAATATTATTCTGTGTCTCAAGGGCCAAATATTCCCAATGAGGCCCCAAAACAGCAACTGGCTTTAGAGCCACAGATGCCCAAAACTTAGATGTAGAAAGTTGTCTCTGTTGATTTAGAAGCCAGCACAATGCCCCTTTGAGAATGTATCTTGATATGTATGAACTTTATTACAAACAATAGCCCCCCACCTACACTTCCTAGCTTCTGTTTCATGAAGTGTTCAAGGCACCTACCCAGGAATATTTCTGCTACCACAGAGCTACTTTGCTTAGCGGTAGGTGCAAATGCGTACATCCTTCTTCCTGCACCTTGCCTGAGTACAACCACAGCCGAGGCCATTAGGGAGCTGTGCTCTACACTGCTCAGGGAGGTGTTGATGCCCTTGGAGAGACCTCTTTGCTTCTGCTCTTTCCTCTGTAACAGAATTGTGCTGGTCCTGCTCCATTCAGGCAAGACTTTCCTAGAAGTGTCACTTTGTTCACCTTCCTTCTCTGATTACATTTCAAGTTTCTGATTGGTTGAAGCTGTCAAGTTCATCTGACAGCACTATGGGCCCAATCCAAAACCCACTGAAATAAATGACTTTCCATTGACTTCAGCGGTCTTTGGATCGGGGCCTGAGAGTTTTGTATCATCAGGATGCTGAATGAGGCTGTGAGTTATAGTTACATTCCTTTCTGATTACACACTTTACCTATAAAAAACCCAAACCACTACCGAGATCTTTTTGCTCCAGGCAAGAAGATACCTTCAGTGAACCCACCCCTATCCCCAGAATAAGTACTAGTAATGCTACATAAATTAAAGATTGCACTTTGAGATTACAAATGTAAAGGTGTTGGCGTTTCTTAATTTTACAAAAAGAGACCTGGCCTGCCATTATCAATATCTTTCTGTATTAAAATACAGAACAGAATGACTTCTGTGTGCTTCCAAGTTATTAAGGCAGAAAGGCTTGCAGCAGTATAGATATGCACACTGTATGTCACCTGTTCCTTCTGCGCCCCTCCCCTATACTCATCTCCCTTCCTCCCCAAACTGGTAGCTCTCTACATAAGTCACTGCAAGGCTGCAAAATAATTACAAGAGGAAGTCTGATGGAGGTTTACAGAGGAAATGCCTGAAGGCTTATATTGATCAGGAGGATTTTACTGTACTCTGTTTCTTCTTAAAGAAGTCTGATATGTTTAAAACAAAGTGGCATCAAAAAGTCTTCAGTTAATCACACATATTGTGAGTCACTAACACTTTGTGCATTTTTATGCAAATGGAGATAGCAACAGTTAAATGCTGTGAAGCCTCTTCTGATCCAGTCTTTTGTCCCGTTGTTAAGAATGGTTATATTGCATGTTCAAAGGAATCTATCATATCATATTCAGATCAGGCTTTTGTTAACAACTGTTATGTTGTCTGTACATGCAGTGTTATACCGTGTGCATTTTGCTTAACTATGAACAGTATGGATCATCACTTTGAAGATGGAACAGAACAATAGTAGATTGCAAAGCTCCTATCAATTCTTTGACTGGATCTGAACAAAATAAGCCACCTAAACTTGAACATATATTATGACCCCACCAGAAAAAAACAGTGACTGTATTTTCAAACCATTCATTCTGTTCGTGTTATGGATGTATGAAATTATGTATTGATTCTGCGGTGTACTGAGTTTAGTACCTAATCTTTCAGTGGGCTAAGTGTCCTAAATTCCCACTGACTTCAGCAGATCATAGGTTGCAAGCTTTGTGGAACAGGGACAGCATTTTCTTCTCGGTTTTGTACAGTACTGAGCACACTGTCTGCACTCAGCAAATGAATAATAAAAATAATAGCTATATCCAAAGAAACAGAACATTAGAGACAGTGAAGTCGGCACTAATACTATGTTTCCTTTTAGTAATGTAACACATTATGGCATTTGCTTTTGTTGCCTACAATGTCTGCTCTTTGATTTTTCCACTGGAGACTTCAAATCTAGATCCTTAGGGTTCCTGTACTATCATGTGCCCTTATTTCAGATGTTACAGCTATGTAACCCAAATGGCATACCTTAACGTCATCAACAAGGAGTCTGAAGTCACAAATTAACAAGTAGGAAATAGAAACACTAAAAGGAAAATTCCTCCCCTGTTGATTTTTTGGCTAAATATAAACATATAGACAGTTAGTAAATAGATACAGCTCCTGGTGTGCACTCTTTTGAAATAGTAGAATCCTATTTTTGTTGCCAGAGAGCCTTCCTCCCTCTTTCCCCTGCTTTAATAAACAGCAATTCTCTCTTGTGGATAAATGTCATCATTATATATATATATATATATATCATATAACAAAGATCAGAAAAAAATGGTCTTGTTAGAAGTTGTGTTTTAAAAGCAGGAACTATGCTATGAATAGAAGAAAAATAATCAAAAAGTAATGATATTAATTCCTGAGATGCAAGTCTGCCACGTGAAACCACAGATCACTTAAAAACCTACTGAATTAAAAACAAAACATAAAAAAACACCCTCAAACCCCAGTCTTGTGAAACAATGGAAAATATAACTTCACACGTTCCATACAGAAGTCAGATCTTGTATTACGTCTGGTGTCCTGGATGCATTTAAACCTTAAACTTATTTTTATGTTAATCATAATAAGCCATCACCACGGGGCATGCTATTTTTGGAAAGAGTGAATAGGACAGTGGAGCAAGTGAGTGACAACAAGTGGCAGGTTTTAATAAAACATGATCTTCAATATGAATGTAGGTTTGGCATGGATGAATAGAATTGTTAGACGTGACAGTCAGCCATAAACATGGAATAATTTTCCTACCTGCATTACCTGTTTCCTTATTTAGCCTGATAACTCCAAATAATGCAAAAACTTCCACAGTGGAAGCATTGTGGAGAGTTAAACAGGGAAAAGTTCCTCACTGAAGTGTGGTGACAACATTGTGTGTCAGTAACTTAACTGGGACTTTTGACTGGGTGCCCATTCTAAATGAGTCCCAGTCCCCAGCCTGACCATATCACAACCTGCGAGATGTGCTTGTTTTATGTTTTTTTCATCCACCACAGATGGAAGCCTGGGAGCATTTTGAGTCTCTTTTCTATAAATCTTTAGGGCCAGACCCTCAGCTGCTGGAAACAGCCCTGAAGTAAGGGGAGCTCCACTGATTTACATCAGCTTAAGATCTGGCCCTTAACCCTTCTCCCCTATATTCTAAGGACAACAGTGATCAGACACTGTTTTTCTTAAAACAGAAGTTTAAACTTGACAGGATATAATTATCAGCCTTCACGCAGGCAAAACTCCCCCTGAGTTCAGCAGGGATTTTGCCTGAGTAAAAGGCCACAGGATTTGGCCCGACATGATGCAAGCCACAGTCGACACACAAAAAGCAGTAAGGGGACAAATAAACCACATTTTAACCAAAATCATGTGTTTACGTTCCTAAGAGCACATGTAAGAGAAACAAAATGGGCACAGTTGCAAGTTTTATATGGAATTTCCACGCCACAAAAGACTCATGAGAATGTCACATAATGTTGCTGAGGCTCAAGATAAGTGGTGACAGAAGTTGGGTGGGATGGAAGAGAGGGTGTGTCTTCATCCTAGGCGGGAGTATGGAAGCATACAGACTTCTTTGCTACAGAAGATGCAGCTCCGCCCCCTAACATTTGGAATGAAATGACTCAGACCAGTTCTAACTGACAATCAGGGTCACCTTCCATTTTATTTCCTAGAACAGAAAAATAGCATCCTGGGGATTCAAAAATTGTGACATAAATCCCCCAAATATCATGACGCTGTCTTAAATATCATGAGATTTTCAAAATAATACATTGCAGGGCTCCTGCTTTCTGAGCATTTAGGCTTCACAAGCTTCATGTTTTCAATCTTTTCTCCCCAAACATGATAGTTAGAATTTTTTTTAAATGAAAGTTGAGATTTCTATGCCATCCCCTGAGTCCAGTGGTGGGGCTTTAAGAAAAACACCAAATATCACAAGACTCATGATAAAATTGTGAACTAGCAACATTTGAAATAATTGGCCTTCCGTCCAAGGATCTCAAAGCATTTTACAAACAAAAAATAACCATAAATAAAAGCCACCTGATGTTCAGAGGAGCTGAGTAGCTCCCCTGGAGACAAGCATCTTTGAAAATCAGGCCATTTTTATTTAAATATTTAGACACCTATCTTTAGATTCCCACATTTGAGAAGTTTTGATCATATAATGTTTGCTGTTTTCTCAGAATTTTAATCTGATCGCAGGTGATGTATCTAACTCCTGGATCACAAGCTAAACAGCACAAATTACACCAGGTTATAAAGTATCCATGTTTTATTTGCCTATGTTGCAAGTCACCAGTACCAACAACCAACCAAACTACACAATAAGCAACTGATAAGATCCTGACTCATTTAGTTTTGCATCGGTTTCCTGTGTGGGTGCATTTGCACACTTCATACCCTATCTCAGTGAAATCTCACAGTCTTAACTCACAACTACATCCTCCAGTCCCATACAGTGATAAAAGTGTGACAATCACAAAGACAACTGGCCAATGGAAGGGCTCTACTTCCATATGCTCTGTAGCTTCGTATAGGTCCACACATAAACTAGTTACCAGAAAATGTTAGTGCTTTGTCTATGGCCACAGGGGTACTGACTGCCATTCGGGTAGTTACATGGGAGTGAAGGACAATAACTACCCTCAGTTCCTGGCTCCTCTACAACAAACTAGGCAAAACCTTACGGATCCTACAGAGGCAACAAACAAAGACTGGGAAGTAGGTATATGAGGTAGCTCTGAAAATCCTGCAGTTCTCTGTGTCTGCCTGCTCATAGTCAAACCAAATCTCAACTCCACTGCTGGAATGGGTAATGAAAATGATCATTTCCATAGGGTGGTGGGGAGGAAGAAGGGTCTAGCTCAAGTACCAAAGTACCAAGAATGTTACTGAAGTTTAGTATTAGGGAACTACTGTCTCTGGCTTTTATTACAGCTCCGAAGGTGCTATCGCTTCCCCCTACATGCATATGTATGTCTGCAGCTGGCTGGCTGTAAAAATAAAACTATTGTTCTGGAGATTGCCCAGGTCTAAGGTATGTGTGCCACCGTTAATCTAGCTTCAGAATATAAGTTACTATTTATGCTTGATTTAAGGTGGGGGATGATAAGATGGATGTGGTGAGGAACCCCTTAGAAAAAGAAAGTTCAAAGCACAACATGATTTTTCCTTTCTTGTTCTATTTTATGTCTCCTTAGAAGTGAAATTCATCCTGTTCAGAGGGCCAGCATCTTCCAGTTAAGTCCTTAAAACAGAGCTTAAGTACTGCACTGTTTTTGTGTTGGCCTTCAGCAACTGAGTAATTTCACCCTGCGTATCTACTATTCTCTTCCCTTCCTAGTAAGAGGTATTTTGGATGGGGTTGGTCAGCCACAAGTAGTATCGTATGGCAACAATACCAGATTATCCTGAGAAAAAATACGGCACAAACTGAAATATTCAGGGATTGCTTCAGACTTTATGTACTTAACACTCAGCTTTAGGAGGTCCAGACAGGTTGGACTAACTGATTATCTCTGGCATCTCAGTGTTACCACTACGGACATATCAGGTAGGGTACTTTAATACTTGTCCATATCACGTATCCAGAAAAACACTTCCATGCTAGAAAAGGCTGGGCACACCGGGAGAGCAATATATACAAAAAAAAAGAATTTTTTTAGAATGTGTTAGGAAGGGCTAATGAGGAATTCCTATTATAATCAAAGTAGTGACTTAACCTTACAAAATATCATTCATCTCTCTCTCACACACACAGGGGGTACACAAGGAAAGCGCAGAACAAAAGAGGGTTAATTGATTTCAGAATTTATAAAGAGCCAAAACAAGATTGAATTTCTCTATTGATTATACAATTATTAATCTTTATAGAAGCTTTTCTAACATTGCACATAATGAGCAATTCATCAAAGTATATTAGGTGCCATCAAGGTTGCATTTGATATAAAGGGGTCATTAAGTTTCTTGTAATTTCACATTACTGGAGTTTTAGTTAGTTCTAAATCAAATCAACAGGACATATAAGTATGGTCTCTAATTGACTTAATGTAATAATAGGGTGGCCCCTAGTGATCACCAGGAACACTGTTCAATGAGCAGCCTTTCGTTAACGTTTTTAAAGACTAACTCAGGTGCAGCTGGGACATATTGAATAAAACAAAATATATATACATAAAATGTAGCGTGAAAGAAGTGGAGTCACAGGTGAGCTTTCATCAAGTATCCTTTTCCTTTCACATTTGGGAACAAGTAAAAACCCATTTCTGCTTCCACTGAATCAATGGCAAAATTTGGAGTGACTTCAGTGAACGAAAGATCGGGCCTCAAAACTAGAAATGGTTTCTACAGATAACAGGACATATTCAAAGCTTGTCTGAGCATGTGCAACATTAGTGACTTTATTGGAGTTGATGTGTTCACACCAGGTCCACATTTGTCCCAATGTGTTCAGTAGATTACATAAAGCCTAAACCTAGATATTTTTAAAGTCGATACGTTTATATACACACACTCTTGACATTTGTGTGTACAAATGGGTAGCTGCTCAGGCAAAGTTATAATTAGGTGCTCTTGGCTGAAAAAATGTGCTGAAAAGATGTTCTGTGAAGGTCCAATGTACAGCACCCCACTATGGTTAGGATATTTGTAGTAGTCAAAAATCAAAGGGTTGATTCTGCAGAAACTGCATTGGAAGAGTTTAGCCAGGAGATCATAAGTAAGGCTAAGATTTTGTCAAGGTTATTTTTAGTAAAAGTCCTGGACAGGTCACGGGCAATAAACAAAAATTCAGAGCCAGTGACCTGACAGGGCTCTGGAAAGCTGTGAAGGGGGGACATGGTACCCACTGCAGTCACTGGGCAGGGGCACGTGGCCCCAGCTGTAAGCCCATGACCGAAGCTGTGGGGATGGAGCGCAGCGGGAGGGCCTACCGCCCTGGCTCCGGAGCTGACTGCAGCTGCAGGACAGGGGTGCGTGACCCTGCCATGCCCTGGCTGCAGCTGGTGGGGCAGCACATGGCCCTGAGATGCTCCAAGGGGGGCGCATAATCCCCACTGCAGACTCCTGCAGAAGCCATGGGCTAGGGTGCCTGGCCACAGCTGCAGTCCCCAGCAGAAGCTATGGGGCTAGGGTACAACAGGGGGCACGCCCCTGCAAACCACAGGGCAGTGGCTGCAGGGTCCTGGTTCTAGCCATCCAGCCGCAGTTGCAGCAGGGATGGGGCGCACAGTTCCGCCTCCAGCCCTGGCTTCAGCGGCTGACGGCTGAAGTGGAAGAGGTCACAGAAGTCCGATAAAGTCACAGAATCCGTGACTGCCATGACTAAATCATAGCCTTAATCATAACTCTCCCAGAGACTTTATAAGCTATAGTGTCATGGAACCCTGCTAAGCTTCCTCTTTGTGTCCCAAGTCATGTCTCTCCACTATATCTCACCCTAAGGAGCTTCGTCACTTGCAAAATCACCTTCATTCCACACAAATTTGGCATCCCCTCACTTCTGTTCTTGAAAGTTATTTGCATCAATAATAAAGAATTATGAAAATGAGGATTTAAAAAGAAACTGAATGAATCCAACAGTGTTTTGGTCTTCTTGAATTAATAGGGATTTTTGGTATCTCGCCTCTTGGGAATTTGTCGTGCATTTGTTCTACTTTTGGGTCCTGACAGGTTAAAAGGTATGCCCCCAAATCAGTTTAGTTTTAGATGCTTTTACAACAGTTAGCAAAGTTATATAGAAAGAAGGTTCTCTATCATTGGAGGGATAGTCTAGGAGATATACTTAATTTTTCTTTAGTATAGAGGGCTAGAACAGATGATCTCTTAAGATCCCTTCCAGCCCTACACTTCTATGATTCTGTGATTTCAGGGTGCCCTATGAAATGCAAGGGTGGGTGCTCATGTGTCTTCCAAACCCCTGATGTGTTTGTGCTGGCAAGTACGCAATGCCAGCGCACAAAATGTCAGGTGTACATTTTGAGTGAGGTTATCTTGTGACCAGAAATACATGGTGAAGGCTTGATTCTGTTTGTCACCATTCAGCACATAATTTCTTTGATCTGAAGATGAAAGAACAGCCATTGATGATTTGGTGTATAGTCAGGGGCTATCCTGTGGAAAAAGGCTAGTAAGATTGTTGAGTTGATAATGTGTCAGAGAAGCAGAAGCAACTCACTTTTCAGCATGTTGGGGAAAAGCTGACAAAACCTTACTCGTGACCAAATGACCGTGACCAAATATTGTGTATGTCATTCCTATCCAACGTTAAAAATGGAGCGAGAGGTTAAAATTGGCAATACGTACTGGCGGGAATGGCCAATGTGGCAAATGTGGTGTGAGGTTGTCACAGAAACCAGATGTCTGTGGCGAAGTGTCTGTAGCAAGATGACGTGGCCCTTACCATAACATGAACTATACTTAATTCCATAGGATTTTGTTTTAACCACAGAAGGGTCAATTACTAAAAACCCATGGAATTTTAAGCGACATACATGTTCTATCTGTTAGTGCTCCTTGCACTAGCAGAACTCAGGGGCCTGATTCTGCTCTCACAGCAGTTTTACATCTAGGTAACTAAACTGGGTAAAAATCTCTACTGTTATAACTCACTGTAGTCAATTTGGCTCAGAGGATTTGGCCCAAATTTTGACCTGAATGGAGTTACTCTGGATTTATACCAGTGTAAGGGAGAACAGAATCAGAACCTAGAGACCAGATCCTCAGACTGCCCAAGTCCCTTTGTGTCACACTCATAGTTTTAAAGCCACCAGCTAAGGATTTCTCTATTAGCGGAGCCAGGATAGAGTGCACAGGACCAGAGTGTTGCTGCACGCCTGTTATCCTTGGCTACCAGAACTGCCCCCTTGGCAGCCAGGCACAAATTAGAACAGCTCTGAAGTGGCTTTTATTTTCTCTGGAGGCCAAATAGGCCCCAGGATTAGGAAATCGGGATGGTCATAAAACACCTTTGCTATGGCCCCTCCTCCCAGCTCTCAGGTCCTGTCACCAAGCACAGCTTGTCTGGACCCAAATAATGGCCCTTAGTGGGGACTGACAAGGTTGCGTAGGGATATTGGCATACAGTAAACACCACATCTGGCTGCAGAAACTCAGTAAGCTCCACTGACTGGTTCGAACTGAAGAACTAACCACCCTACCTTGCTAGCTTGAAGCATTATATACAAAACTCTGCTGAGTGCACTAAGGTCCACGAGAGAGATTTATTCTGCCATATGATCTAATCACTGACAAACCTGATATACAACTTCTATCTTTGAAGAGTTAGGAAAAAGACACTTGAACAAGAGAAACACAGAATGTTCATTTTTCAAGCACACTTAAAGAGCTGGAACATAATTCAAAACACTTGCACTGTACTTTCTAAACAATCACTTACAATCAGCCACAACGATCTGTCCTGCTATTTCTTGAGCACTTGGAAATACTCAAAAATCTCACCATGCTGGGATCTGAAAAGTTACAATGGGGCTGCCCTGGCAAGGATTATGATTCTGCAGTACACAAAAACTTACTGGGAATTCAGCATGCACTTTGATCAACTGAGAGACAATATAGGCAATAAAATTGTGTAAAAGAGCTTTAAAAATATATGAGTAACCTTTTCTTTTTAAAAATCTATTTACATAATGAATAAAACTGTCTGCCTCTATCAGAATGCTAAGTCACTGGGGGTGATGGACTCAGAAGTTTAACCGGAAGGGATAACCACCTCCAGTTTCCAAGACAGCAGACATGGAGAATCTCCATAATGGCAAACTTGGGGCCTGCTCCTGAAATGTGCTGACTGCTCCCAACTCTCCATCGGGAACTCCACCTTCTCAGCACCTCTGAAAACTAGAACACTTAGTTAAGGTGCCTAAATATAGACTTAGGTACCTTGCCTTACCTCCCAAATGTCTAAGATTTAGCCCTAACTTCAGAAATAACATTGTGACAGGAAGTGAAAACAGGATTGTATCAGATGCTGAGCACCCTCAGTTCCTGCAGAAGTATTTGGGAACTCAGATCATTTCAGGTTTGGGCCCTAGAAAAGTAAGAAGGTACTTTATTGGTGTAATAAAAAAAAGTTGATTGCAAAAAAGGCTTTGATCAAAGATTGTGTAGGTTGATTTGTGTTTGCTCCATGCTCCAGCATTCCCAGTACACCACACCTTTTGTAAAACAGTATTTAATAACAAATTATTATCGACAGTAGCTTCTGTCTACCCACATATCTGAAATACTTTCATTCCAAATTGTTTGGAGAGGAAATGTTATAAAGAATGGAAAGCTGGCATTTAATCCAGTGGAAACCTCCATTGTTTACAGTTTACAGAATAGAAAAAAAAATAAAAAGAATATCAAAAATTACTGCTAAGTACAGAGATGAAAGACGAGTAGACACTAGTGATAGGGAATTAATGCACTACATGCATTTACCTACACTTGGATAGAGTTTTAAATGGTGGGTCAGACTCATCTTGCTGGTTTTTTTCATAACCCACGTAGACACATAGTTAAGAGCCAAGTTTCTCCAGATGAACATTTTTAGCCTTTTTTTTTGTTACTCATGAAATAAATACCTTGAATTTTTTTTTCAGAGTATGGATGAGAGGCTCTTCTGGTCAAGACACAGCACAAATATTTACAGGTGCTGGGGAGACACCATTTCCTCCCTGTAGGCTTCAACCTAGTGTCTGCCACATAATTTTATCCCTTGAACAATTTTTTTTCCAGTGATCCGCCAAGAGGAAATAACTTTGCTGTATTGGGAGTCTGGGAATCCTAGAAAACAATCTTAAATCCATAAAATAACTGAAGTGCACTTTTACTGAGCTGTTCAGTTCGATTCTGATTTTTATTACAATGTCAACAAGAGTTTAATTTGTTTTAAAGTTTAGGTTCTTAAATCTGAGTGATATACGGTAGTTTACAGCTTGCTGGCAATAGCTACTGTGGAAAAAAAAATTGAAAGTGCATATAAAGGCGGGTCTAAATTTGACATTGTGAAAGCAGGGAGCTGTGCCAAGAGCAGCAAACAGCATGGCTTTCCCAGTCCTGGCTGGCTTTAGGGACTGCTCACTATTGACATCAGTCGCTACGGGATACACTTCCCTGCTCTAACAAATCTCATCTGGAGACTGCAATTAAAAAAGAAACGTTTTAAAATATAATTTCTCTCCCTAAAACATTTACAGATGTTAACTAGATTGCTAATGGTGTAAGATGTCTGTGGGCGGACGTCTTCCTCCTTATCTGCTGTGTCAAATATCAAGATTTCTTTATTAAAAAAGCCACAGTTCTAATGGTGACTTTTTTTGGAGGACTAAAGGGTGGTTAATTTTTTTTTACTAGATCCCTTACTGAGTTGCAAGAGTTTGGAAGGGGATTATCCATCAGCCGTCTGTTTCTTTTTTACATTCTTCTTTTTTCCTTTCAGTAAGTTTATAGAGGTAATCTGATTCAGAAAAGAATGTATTCAAAATGGCTACAAGTTTTTGCAGTGAACAGATTAAGTAGTATTCCATCCAAACTTTTAAATAACAATAACAATCATGATGTAAGTTTTCTGCTTTAGCGACTTTGCTATGTATTTTCCGTCAGTCCCCTTGGCTAATGTATTTTTCTAAGCGATGTTAAATGCATTTAGAGAAACACACCGGCCGAACCTGTAAACTGATCCTCTTTATATGTACATGGGACATAAGAGGGGATAGCATAAAAATGGATGAACTTTTAGAAGCACTTGTCCCTGGGGACTCAAAAGGGGGTTTTCTCAGCTGGTTAAAGACTGTGCAAGCAGAAGTCTCTGCTTGCACTGACTGCACACGTGTCAGTTCCACCTCTGCAGTGTAACTGAAGTGGAACTTTTCTCGGAGCCAAGTACTCTGTGATTTACACAGCCGTATCAAATAACTCTGGAGTACCCTGCAGAAGGTGATCGCTAAAACCTCAGTTCTGACATACGCAGCCCAGACACAGTTGTCTGCTTGCACCTTCTTTTTTTTTTTTTAACTGGCTTTGATTGGAGCCAGAGCCTTGGATAAAGCAGAGGAATTTCTAGATTTTTCTGAGTGCTGTGAGCTCTTGCTGTTTTCCGGTACCTACTTCCTGCCATATCTAAAATAACAGCAGCTGCAGGGGCCTGATAGAGAAGAGTTCCAGGGGACAAATTCACACCAATGGGGTGGGAAAGGGAAAAAAAGGAGAGAGAGAGAGAGAGAGAGAGACAGTTATTAGGGAGTTGATAACACACACACTACATCGGATTCATTGTTACAGTTCATAGTCCTGTATGCTGTGGGCCTTGTCAGAACAAAACAAACCCTGTAATTTGGCCATGGGAATGATAACTCTTAGGGCTCACTAGGATAACAGAGGTAGTTTTACTGCACTTGTCCTATTGTACTGAGTATCAAGCCTTGATTAGCTAATATCTCTACAGGCCAGATTAGCAAGGATGAATGTTTTGAAATAGAAGCTTTAATGTTCTCTCTTTGTCATGGCTGTAGATAGCTGCAATGCAGTTTTTGTACATATACAGCGTAAGGATCTTTGCTTGCAAGAAAAACATTATAGAGTACTGAATGATCTCAAATAATCCCAGATTCAATGGGAAAAAACATTAAGGTAATATTATGGTTGCCACATTGTAGGCCACAAAAATGAATATAGAAATTCAAGAGACTTAAAAAGGGAATGAATTAGCCTTATATACTTTTAATGCCCATACTAAGATGTGCTAATGCAAACATATGCCCACTGGACCTCGTAACATCCTATAGACTGTGGGTATAATTCTGATCTCACGAGCAGTGGTGTAAAATATGTGTATGGTAACTCCACTTACTTCAGTGGAGACCCTTCTGATTTCCATTGGTGTAAAGAAGATCAGAATCAGGCCTGTTTAACGTCCATTGAAAATATGTGTACTATTCACAGTTAGAAGCCCATTAACTCTGTAGGAGTGCTGCATGCATGGTATGGAAATTACAAGAAATTAAAAAAAACATTTTTGGAAGGCACAGAAAGTTAGGACATTCAAAGTGATAACCCCCAAAGTATCTATACATCATCCCCATTGTGCACAGATCATATTTCAGATTATTGTATATGCCGTTAACCTTTATATATTAACATAATATGACTCCAGTGGGCTTTGGACAGGCCCATAATGAATACAAGCAAACATGCCAGGTGCGATTAAATACACTGTTTCTGTTACCACTGCATGTTATTTGAAATATTTTAATATGTATATGAGATCATGTATTGGAATAAAAGCAAGGAGGACTGGTTCTCTTCTCTTTTTACACAAGTTATAAAACACTGTAATTTCACTGACTTCTGGGGAGTTACTTCTAATTCCCCTCACTGTATCTGAGAGGGAAGGGTATTTAGAATAAGATAGATTTACTCTTTCCACCACTGGCAAAGAAAAAAAAATAGAACTTGAAAAAATATTCATACCTAGCTATCTCGAAGAAGAGTTCTTAAAATAATTTTAAGAATTTTTTTTTCCTTCAGTAGTGTGGCCCTCTCAATTTAAATGTATCCTTTTGCTTTTCCCTGTTTTAATTCTGTATCCTGATAACTTGCTGAGTTTAAAAATTCAGATAATGAAAGTATGTAGGTCATATTAGGGATTGTGTTCTAAAGTAGAGTATCATCCACAATACAGAGTGAAATTCAGCCCTATTCAGAGGCCCTCACAAGCCCTATGAATCACTTAAGTCCTGCCTTTAAATAGAGTTTAAGTGAGGACTTAGGACTTGTGTTGGACCTTGCCCAAAGCCAAATTTAACCACAGTAAAAGCATTGTTTTACATTCAACCACCAATATGCCAGACGTTGGATGATCTCAAATTAGCTGATCAAAAGGCTTTCAAGAAGGTCACAAGTAACAGGAGAGGAAGTGGGTAGCCTTTCTGAATTTCTGAACCCTCTTCCTAACAAAAGCAGGATGATATGTTTATGTTTCTAATTCTAGCCATAGGTTTGTCATATATTGATTTAAATCATTTAAAAAAAAAAACTAAATCAAGTTTTTAGTGTTGTTAAAAGGCAATCCCACTCTACCTTATCAAAGGCCTTCTCAGCAGTTAGATTCCTTCTTCTTGTTGTTTGAGTCCTTAGTAATTTTCATTATTCCAATAAATTTGTCCTTGCTACAAAGCCTGTGTGATCTGAATATACAAGGTTAGGCCCTGATTCAGCAAGCTGGTACATAGGGATACAGGGCTCCACTTGCACACAACATCTTGCAGAAGAAGGCCTTAGTTAACACTTTTCTCAAGCCTTAAAGCTTCAGTTTGCAGGAATATTTAACAATCATAATTCAAGGAGATTGTTCACATCTCATTGGTTCTCTGCTTGGTTTAAGAAAGACAGAGGTACCAGTAGTAGTTAAACTGAACTGTTGAGAAGAGCTTTCTTTTTCAGTTATGTAGGTGAATGCCTTAGTAAGTATCATAGTGATTTTGGTCTGGAAGCACTTATGAATTTCTGGTGCAAATCATTTGGTCCAGGTGCTTTCCCTGAGTTAATATTAAATATAGCTTTGAAAACTTCAGCAGATGTTATATTTTTTTTCAAGTTCTATTTTTTTTCTCTGCTAGTGGTGAGGGTAAATCTCTCTTATTTAAATATCCTTCTTTAATGAATTCTTGGGATTCAGGTGAAAATTATGGATGATAACTTTGCAAAACTTCTATTAATTTGTTTGTGACTATTATTATTATTTCCCTGATTTTGGCACATGAAGGCCCTGATGCAGAGCCAATCAAAATCAATGGAAAGATTTCAACAGAGTTTGGATCAGGCCCTAACTGCATTTTGAGTTTCATCTTTTTAAAGCTGCTAAAGAAGGAGATGTCTTGTTTCATTCCTCCAACCATATACTCTGGTGTTAGTACATTTCAAAGCTTTCTCTGCCTTTCCGGAGGCTAATTGTCTTTATTCTCATCTAGAATTCCTTCGCATAATAAGCATCTCTAATATTTTTATATGTTTTCTAACTGGTAATCTATCTAATCAATAAAAACTCTATTTTTTCTGTTTTTCTCTTTGCTTTTTGTGTGAATACTCTACTACCATATGTGACCCCTTAAAGCTGATTTGAATGCTTGCCAGCAAGTGATGTGTGACTGTATTAGTATTTGTTTGCTAAAAGAGTAATTTTCAATCATTTTATCAGATTTTGGAGTTATTTGGGCCACACTGTACCTTCCTACTGAACAGCCGTGGGAGGGAACTTTATACAAGGATATCTCAAAAGGATATCCCGGCAGAGATAACACCAAATTATCCTGCCAGGATCAGAGGAGGAAGTTTGCTCTTCTCTGCCCCACAGAAAACTCACCCAAACCCCATGGATCCCCAAATATCTTCAGGAGGCCAGAATCATCTGTACAGAGGCTCTGTACCCCTGTTGTGGCTCTGGCCCCTGCTCGCTGGCAGTGCTGCTCCACAGACTCATCCTACCAGGGTCTCCCCTCTGGCCATTGCTGCTTCTGGCTATATTAATTTTTCCTGTGTGACTTACATGGGACTAGAGCAGGGATGATATGAGTCCATCCTGGACTCAGCCTAAGTCAGTGACAATCAGTCATAAAGACATAGAGTTTAAGGGAAGAAGGGACCACTGAATCATCCAGTCTGATCTCCTGTATATCACAGACCACCAATACCACCCGCAAGCTAAGCCCAACACCTCTGTATAAAAGTAATTTAATGTGGATTTTTTATTCCAATTGATTTAATTTAATCCTTTTATATTCAATGCACCCCCTGTCATTTCCCCCCACACTGAAATGATCATCTTTAGATAATATTTTCCATAGCAGTTAAATCCCAAGCTATTGTTATTCATTAGTGCAGTCTCAGATGTAGATCCATTTCCCCCACCACACACATTTATCCTGCCCTACTCCTCCCACATCTCATTCTCCCTTGTTCATCTTTTTTAATGCAGATGTTTTATTTCCCCTCCTTATCAATATTCTCTCTCACTTCCCCTCAAATTATACCAACACGTAGATTCACCACCAAACCAGCCATCTATTCTAATTTTAAACTTTACAATCTACATTTTACAGCATTAGGATAAAAATATTTGTACTGTACATGAAATAGAGATTTCTTTTCCCAAATAGAGTAAATATACATAAACCAACATACACACTCTTATATCTGTCACCACATACAAGACCTGATACTGCAGTTCAAGCCATGCAGACAGACCCTTGTCTCTGGATGGCACCCCACTTAAGTCAGGCTCCACTTGAACAGAAGAGTCCCTCCATGCAGATCTGATCGTACAACATGTATAATCTTGATGAACTCAATGGGACTACTCAGATGCATGTTTCAATGGAGCCAGGTTGATCACAGGATGAAAATCTGGCCTATCACTCAATGTGTAACCAACTTTACTGCCAAAACAATAAAGAATATGCCTTCCCATCAGCATATCTCCATTTTCTACATTGATTTGCAAAAAATGATGTTCTGATTCCCAGTCTTTTCCTTCAGCTTCCTCTGCAAAACCTAAGACTTAGGAAAAGGCTTATGGTGTTGAAACCTAAGTCTTCAGTTTTATCAGCAAAATATTACAAATCTTTCTGCAACACTTACAATTCTCTGCTGGCTGAGAGAGGCTTTAACATCACTACAAAGAGCTACTCTCCTCAATCTCTGCCATTCTAGCAGAGGATGGGCCAGATCTTCACCTGGCCTAAATCAGCACAGTACCCCGGATATTAATAAAGCTTCGCCGATTCATGGCAGTGGGGAATCTCACTCAATGCTTCTAGTTTTGAGTCTAAAGTTTGAACAGATTGCAGTAATTCTGGTCTGGTCTGCAGACATCTAGAATGGATTGCTGGAAGCAGCTGCTGAGTTCCTGGAAAGTCCTCCAGAGCAGCCATTGCTGGCATGTGTATGATCATTTAGGAGTGTACATTCCTGCTGAAATTTAAAACTTTCTGTCTTGGAATCAGTTTGTCTTCGCTCCCTTTTCCGGTAAGTTTTCTAGCCAATTTTACTGACATTCATACGGGACAAAGTAATAATCCCATCGCTTATTCTGGTTTAAATAGACACAAAGAGGCTGGGATTGAAGCTGGGACTGTGGATCTGCCTCCCGAAGCTGCCTTTCAAAGAGAACCATGCACATACATTCTCTTGAGAGAAACATACATGGTTACAGCCAGAGCCATCAGTCTTTATCACAAAAAACAAAATCCCCCCTATGTATGAAAACCCTCATCCCAAGCTATTTACACTACTGAAAAATACTCCAGATATTTCCACATGATTCTGAGCACCCTGGCTGACTTTCCTGCCAAAGAAGAGACATCGGGCCTAGTTCTGAACTCCAGTTTTACACTGGTATCACTTCACTGACTTCCACAGATCTACTCCTGATTTACACTGGTGTGAGATCAGAATCAGGCCCGCATAATCTTGTGCCTCAGAACATTTAATGGAGTGGGGAAAAGGTCTGTGTATCTAAATAAAAAATTAACAAAACCAACAAACAGCATAAATGAGTTATCATGAGTAATAACAGTTCCCCTTGAAGTCTCTTTTGACATTAAAGTGTAACGCACCCTCATTTTAGGTCAGACAAGCACATTTCACCTCACTAGTAATGCTCACACAATGGTTCTCTATTATAAAGCGATTCAGTCTGAAGTGGTCATTAATGGACAATCCAGATGCACAGAAGTAAAAGTCTTCAAGTAATTAGTCTATGTTTAAATCTTGGAATGCTGTAGAGCTCAGATTTATTCTCATTTAAGATGAAAACAGTTACTTAATAATAGTGAAGAAATAATCTTTACAATTGGCTTGTATTTTCCATGAAAATAGTTGATTAGTGAATTCTTAAATGTCTGGAAAACATTCAGTAACAGAGACAACTGCGTATGAATAGTGTGCAGCCAGTTTCAGAACTAAATCCTGTAATTCAGTTTGGGAATAGTTTAAGGACAGCAGAAAGTCCATAGCACAGGATATCCACCTGCCCTCATATTCCCAATAGATGTGAAGAATTTCAGCAGACGTGGAGAATTTTCAGCGAGTTCAGTCATGAATGAGTATGACACTAACCACCACATACACATTCTGATCAGTGAGGGAAAGGTTCTCAATAATATATAAATGTGACTTGTAATCATTTTAGTTTCTAATAAATCTTTTGCACTTTCATATTTTTGCAAGACTCAGAGGTAACAACAACAACAAAAGCAAGCAGCAGCAGCATTTCCTCCCTCTCTGTCTTACACAGTCTCCAGTAGGTGTTATTTATTTGGTATCCCTGAATTTCTGCTCTCAACTGGTCAAAGTGGGTCACATTCCACTATCAGCCAGGTTCAACCTCACAAACCTCAAAGGGCTAACAATGAGACAGAATTTAGTCCGCTGTCCAAATCCTACAAATCTTTAGTTTAAGCTTCCACTGAAGTCCATAGTAGAGGAGAGGTTTGGCTGAGTAAGAACAGAGACTGAAATCCTGCCTCCGCCATTCCTATCTGGCTATGTTACAGCCAAAATTCTGTGGAACAACCACGGTTCTGCGGCAGGGGGATGAAAAAAAGAAGTTGTGCAGGGGAACTCTGTGGCCCTTTTCTGTACATTTTGCTTGGGGGCTGTGATTTGATCCACTGATTATGACTTTCTTCTAGCCTGCAGCATGTTTTCCAAGGTAGTCCGAATATTGGAACTACAAATATGGTGCTCCAGGACTACAGAATTCAAGTGTTTGTATTTTCTTTTAGCACCATCTCACTTCACCTAATCCTTTTTTTCTGTGCTATAGTAAGTAAAAACAAAACAAAACAAAATCAAGCCACACCACACTAAAAGGCCTTTTCAACCTCAAAGTCTGTCTTTGTCACCCTAGCAAAGCCCTGGGCAGGCTCTTTCATCTGCAGTTGAAATCAGCTAATTTTGTCAGAGATATAGGCCCATGCTTTCCCATTACATGGCTTATTTGCTGATATTTACAATATTAAGGCTGGGCAGTCTTTCCCAGATGTGGAGGACGAGGAGGGCTGGGTGTGTGTGTGATTCTTTGTGATAAACCTCCTCTTAGCACAAGGGTAGCTCAGGGAAAACAGCTTCCCCTTTGGTGGCAGTACAATTAGAATCCTTCAGAAAACTCTTTCCTGAGACAGGAAAGAACAGGAGTTACACTATCAAGTAGCTCACTGAGGACAACTGATGCTCAAGCTGCAAAGAAAGCAAGCACACAGCATCTACTACTGTACCAAAGCTCTGACTGAAAAAACACAGTTGTCAAGCAGATGTAGATGAAACAATCAACTGTGCTGCATACAATTCTCCCAAAAGAGACTGCAGTCTTTGAATGTCTATCAACAACTAGATTTCAATGAATGTGGCTATTATGCATTTTAACTGCTAGCTTAGGGCCTGGTCTACTCCCTGTGAAACCAAAGGGAATGTTGACTTAAGCAGGAATAGGAGCAGATTTTGCTTTTTACTAATCTAATAACATTACAGCTTGCTAACTGGTAGCAAAGTTCACTGTTCTTGAAGTCAATTAGACTATTTACAGGTGTAAACTTCCTTGTATGCCTAGGTGCTGGCAGGATTGGACTCTATGTTTGTTAAATCTAACTCCTGCTAGATATAGCAGGGATCTATGTGTTACTTCTCTTATACTCAAGTCAATGGCGAAAAGGGTTCTTTTTGAAACAACTTCTCCAGACGTCTTTTGTCAAGACGGGTCAGGGCACTAGAGTACTGGGACTGTAAGTGGCTCACATGATAATAACTCCTGACCAGCTAACATTGCACAGTTCAACGGTGACACTCTTCAGAAATCTTTTAAACAAATATCATATTCCAAAAATGAGCGCTAGCCTCTGAACAAAGCTTTCTCAGGAAAGTCTTTGCTTCTGCAAGCCACAAATTTTCTTTGGCACCAGACCAAGCTTATAAGCAGACATAAATGTTACTGAAGCTGAAACGCAGCAAGTCCTTCTCCCCAGCTCACCTAAGAAAACTTTAAAAAACCCTTCCTGTTTGAAACACCAATGCCAGTATCCATTACTGTGGAAGTAAGAGAATGAATAAGATGTAGAAGTGAGACGTGATTTTTTTTTCCATTTAATTGCACAGGGAGTACCAGGGCTGCAGAGTGAAATTGGTATTTAGTTTGAAAAGACGCAGTAGGACACAGCCTCAGCATGCACTTAATGGCCTGAAATGTTTAATGCAAAGGCGCACACAATGCAAATGCTGTTTTCTGAACTCTAAAAATACCATAGGGTATCCCTACTGCAAGTTACTACCCACTGAGACCTTCCTCTTTATGGATGCCTGCTCGACCTTGTCCCAGCAAAATACCCTCACTCAACAGCCCTGGACGTGAATGGGAGTTGAGGGCACTCAACCAATCTCAGGAGAAATCCCAACACCATGAAGAATTGGACTCTTAAAGACCTTGTGTTAATGTTCAAAGAAGAAAAACAAAGTTCACCATTAGATTTCACAACACACAGCATCTAAAAGGTTAGCATCAATAGGTTGCATGCACTGGACTGGGCGGAATCAGGAAGTGACACCTGTTCTTGTCATTTACAGTTTTGTAGGCTCTTTTTGTGAGGCGCCAGGGAGATTCTATTCACAAAGACTGCTATGAAGAGTGAAAAGGCAAGCTTGCTATCCTGACCATGTGGTTTAGTTTAATGGTCTATCACTTAAACTCAGACATTTATGTCCATTAAAGGTCTGACCCTAATGAATTATTTGAGTTCTTTATATTATTCCTCCTACCCATCAGATATAACCTACATCCTAAATGTTAACAACAGAGCATGTTTTACCACACTAGCATGTATACTTTCAACTATCATTAGAAGCAAGAAGGGTCTCGACTCAGGCATGGGGCCAGATTTAGCAAAACTTTCCATGAGGAAAGCTTTTTGTTTTCTCTCAGAGCTGCTAGACCAGGCCAACAGGGAGGGAGGGAAAGCTCATATCCAGACTGAAGTGTAGACAGTATTACTGGACTTTGTAGACTACCTGCATGTTGTTCTAATGACATCTGGACTACTGGAAATCAGAAAGTGAACTCAGAAGTTTTCAAAGGCATAATTGTGGCAGCACCAGACTAAACTTAATGCCTTAAGAGCCAAGCATTTTAATCACAAAGCTGAAATGTATGAAAAAGGATACATTTCAGCAAAAGAATAATTCTGTCTGCTATAGTTCCTGTTCAAATAAACTATATCACCAAATCACGTGCACGTCAGAAATACACAGGGATATAAAAAATGAACATATGGTTTAGAGGCAACCGAATTTCATATATACTGTATTGGAGATATATGGACTTGTCAGACATCTAACAGTGCGACAATATAAGCAATTCATAGGAATGACATTAGCAATAGCTCACATTACATCCAAGAGTTAAACTTTTACTGCAAAAGTTATTTTTAAAAGAGCCGTGTTTAAAATGAAATGGCTGGGGAGATTGCAGCTTTCACTAACACTTTACCGGTGGTTTTGCCACTTTTACTTATTATTGGGAGTTTAATGCTCCCAATTGACCTTTTTAGATTAAAAAAAAAGAAGTTGAAAAGAGTGCATTCATGGTCAAAGAACGATAAAACTCAGCTATACTGAGATAATTATGGGGGCAAAAGCCTACTTATTTTTAAAAGAAGTTGATGATGTGTTTTCAGTAACTGCTGTCAGCCACATACTGAAAAATTCAGACACTTCTTTGTTTATGATGTATATATTCTCATCACTATGCAGGGAGTTAAACATATACATCCAATAGTATCAAGATCAGAAGCCAACATTGTATTAAAAAAAACAAAAAATGGGGGCAGGGAGGAATTAACTTTCAAAGCAGCAGATGAGAGTTCTTAAAATCCATAGCACCTGGAATTAGACCCAAAGGAAAAGTGTTAGGAACAAATTAAAAAACCAGTGAGGCCAGAATTTTACCCCAAAAGTCTGAGTCCAAACACTCCTGAGCTTTGGGCAAGTTTCGAACTTGAACTTTGTAGATCAAGCACAACCTTTATTCAAAACATACATTTATTTTTTTTATTAAAACATAGTTGTTACTGTCTTGGTACTAATTAAAATGAAAACTGGGAGCAAGAGTATGTAATAACTGTCAAAATGTGTTGAGAAGACAGATCACAATGAAATCCCTTTCCTGTTGGTACCAATGTGTTTCCCCCTTGCTTGCAGAGATATCATTACCAATGAATGGTAGGCCATTTCTTTGATGTTTTTAATGGCAGGAAATAATTCTGCTGCTGCTCAAAAAATGTATCAGCCAGCGGGGGTGCCAATCATAACCCTAATGACATTTCTTGGCATTAAAACACCTAACTGAATTCTCTCTGTCCTCGCAGTATGAAGATTTGGGCTCAATTCTTTGTTCCACCCAAGCTACACTAGGCACAGGAATGGGAAGTGGGGGCAGGGAAGATGACTTTAAGCCACCTTTGGCCTCCCCTATTCTGAGTTTAACCAAGGGCCTGTCCAGTCCACAGACTAAGTTCTACTTAGCTGCTTATGGCCACAAAGGGTTATTTCTAACATCTGAGTAAAGCAACCAAAAGTTTGGAAACTTCTCTAAGCCGTCTTGGTCAGCAAAACTGAACTGAAAATACCATCAGAATGGACTTGCAGTATTTTGGCACAAGTCGTGACTCAGACCAGGAAGGAGAAGCATACAAAAATGTAAAATAAACCGAGCATTACATGAAATAATGTTTGGTTCCGGGGATGGGCATAAGTTCAGGTTGGTTCTTAATTTCCCCAAAGCAGCTGACTCTTTGGCTCGTTAGTGATAATTCTGCACTGTATTGCGAACAGCTGTTCAGCTTATTTGTACTCCAGTGGCCTCGCAAGCCAATGCTAGCTAACTGTTCACGGGCCCAGTTCTCCTTCAGGTGGCAGTTATCTTGAACAATCTTCTGTCTCGATTTGTACTGAAGATTCATTGCTGATAAATTAATGTTTCTTAAAACACTTAACATCTGTCTGTCTCGTAGGGTTTTCTATAGGTCCTATCACCCTAGTGTCTGAGCTGTTCCCAGGGTAGGTCCTCATGCAATTCATGAAATCTTCTCCTTTCCTCGGTATAGGAGCCTCTGCTTGGGACATACCTTTTTCTTTTTGATAAGGCACCTTTCAGATCAAAGATACCCAATGACTTCATTGGGTTTTGGCTCAGACCCCGAGTTCAATGAATCAAATGTCACTTTGTGTAACCAGGGTTGGATTTTTAATTTGTCCTGTGGTCACGTTAGTATGCTATCTATTTTAGGGTATTATACTGCCACCCATCAATGTGGTATCTGAGTACCCGCCATGTAAAATCGATAGATATAAAAGTTGCTATTGGGCTTCATGGAATCACTGGCACTTCTCCTTTTACAGAGTAGAGCCTTTGGTTTTGATTTCTTAGATTTTATTAAATTACTTTTAGGGAGACGGGGAGTTGGGTAATGTATTTTGGATGGAGGAAGGAAAGCTGTGCATTAAATTAACTTATTTTTACAGCTCTTGCATTTTTTATTCACACAAAGATGTAGAAAAAAAATTTAATTAGTTATAACAGTTTGAAGGAGGCATGATTGAATCAATGCTTAATTATAAATGGAAGGTGATTTTAATTTCTTAAAAATAAAGATGAAATTTTCTCCTTATTCCTTCGTTTGACTGGACTTCTGCTTTTCCACCTTCAGAATATTATTACAAAATACACACAGTCTACATAATTCGCCAACCAAAAAAACCACTAGAAGATGGATAAAATACTAATGGGAAATAATGGCAATGGTTTGTTTTTAACTGTAGCGAAACGAAAACAAACAAAAGGGTCTTTTTCCTAGTTAATCAGCTCCACTTTGTGATATCTTTACTCCCAGTGGAGAGTACCTACAATTACTACCGGCAATTGGCTTCTATTACTTCAGTGAAACAATTCATGATGTAATGCACTATTCACTCGGAGCAAAGGTATCACAATCTGGCCCTCAATGAGTAACATATAACTGGGAACCCAAGAGGTGTTGCAGTGACCAAGCTGCCCTTCTGAACTATGCCTGTTGGTCAAAATTCCATCCTTCCGTAATGGATCTTTAGGTATGAGAAGGTGGCACTTTACTGAAACAACCTCATCAAACTTATTCGCTGCACTTGCAAGTAATGAGGCAGTTAAGAAAGATGGGGCAACCCTAAAAGAGTTCTACTACTACTTTAACGTCTGATTGACCATAGAGGGGACTGATAGCGTATGAGGCGGCACTGGTGAAATATGAATCTGGTTTTTTTTTTCAAATGTAAAGTGTAATCGATAGGTAAACCAAAACATTATTATTGGCATTAGCATGTGGAACATAATAAAAATAATAATCAGCAATAAAATTGCTGATTGGCAGGAAGGGAAGTAAACAGTGTAAATCAGTTGGAAAGAACATGATGAGGAGGAAAAGGAGACATAACATTATAGTTGTGAGAAAAGTTTGTCAGTTTCTCAGGTACATTTCTGGGAGTCAGATGTTGATGCAATTGGGAGAATTTCCTCTGTCCTTTAAATATATATACATATATTATATTATTAATAATATATATAATATATATATTATTATGCTACCACTGAATTTTTAAATTGTGGAAGTAGGGTAACAATAGATTCATGTATTTTCTTTTACTATTACAGTAGACTCTCAATTATCCAGGATGATAGGGAAAAAAATAATCCTGGTTAATAAAATCCTGGATAATCACCATCCACAGGAAATATCAGGTGGGGGGGGGGTTGGTTCACCAGCCACCCTGTGCCGGGGGAAGGAGGTGTTGGTTCACTGGCTGCCCTGTGCCCTGGTGGGGTTTTTTTTGTGTTCTTGTGGCAGCAACAAAGCCAGAGTGGCCTTGCGAGTTACGTGTATTCTTTATTTTGACATCCTGGTTAATCTACTTTCTGGTTAACCCAATCCTGGATAATCGAGAGTCTACTGTAATAAAAACAGGGATTGTTTCTCTGTCTTTAATTCTGTGGCTGGTCACAAAATAGCTTTAAATAGCATGATTCCTACTGAAGTAGGGACTCCATCATCTGGCTACAGTGATCAGTGATTGCAATGCAATTACTGTGCCAAAGTCATTTATGCTATGTCAGAGAAAATGAGCTTGGGGTGGGGAAATGAAATTCTCTTTTCCAGAACCCAGAGCATCAACAGAGGAGCCCTGTGACATCTACTACAAGGTAGGAGCTGTAGCAGGTTCTGAGACTGCTGTGCTCCTCTTCCCTGAGAGGGTTCTGGTTAGTGGATCTGTGCATCCTTTACAACCAACATTCCTGAGCCCCAACCATGCCCCTCCAATGGGGAGCAGCAGAGAAATCTTCTGAATGCTGAGGGGCTGTTTTTCCCAGTGGGACTGCACCAATTACACAGCCTATCAGTGTGGTTTAGAATGAGAGAGTTCTGATATTCCTATACTTCTCTCTTCCACAGTGATCCTTTCAATTTTTTTATTAGTTGTAAAATAAATAAATTGTATTAAACAAAAAAGGAAGAGAGGAGATGCTGGGTATTATTTGTGGCAGGGTAATGTGCGGCTTTTCTGGAAGCATAGTTACATGATGGCTTTTTGTATTAAACAAAAAAGTGAGAGAGGGGATGATGGCTATAATAATCTCTAAGATTATTATATGTAAATCCTAGCTGTTAATCTTGTGATCAGTCCCACCCAGGGTAATCTTTGTTTTCCATCAATCTTTCATTTGATTGGGGCTTTTTACTTTTTGTTTATTTCATCTGGGGGGTTGCATCTGCTTTCATCTTATTTCTCATAGCAGTATGCATGTGGAAAAAATGGACAATGTCCATATGAAGACTAGCCTCAGCATAGAAAGAAATGGAGTGAAGCTGTGTAACAGTCATGTAAAACTTTAATGAACTGTGCTCCTAATTAGGAAAATTCTTTCAATTGTCTGTCACGTAACTGATTAGGATGTCTATTAAGAAAATATGTTTTCCCAGAACTGAAAAGCAAAATGCTGTTATTCAAGCTCAAAAATACAATTTTTTTATCCTAATTTAGCAAGTATCATGCAGTTTGAAATCAAAATGAATAACTGTCCCCAAAATTATATTAAAAAAGTAAAATTAATTGTCTTTTGTTATAATTTCTCCCCAAAAGACAATCACATTCAGAAGCTACTCGATACCAATCAGTTTCAATACAGACATTTCAAAGACATTCCTTTTCCAAAAAGCCTAGTATATTATATAAAAATATATTGCTATTGAAAGGGAGATCATATATTGCATTAAGGTGAAGGTACAGAATACTATTGGGATACTTAGTGGTAAGTGCTAAATCACAGTTCAGGGAGGTCATATAATCAAATTCCACATTACCCTCTTTATTATGTTCCGTTAATGAATCTTTGGAAACCAAAGTCTGACAAGTTCATCACAGCATTTTAACATTTGAGTGGTGCGTGTGTGGGTGGGTATATATAGAAAATCTTATAAACGAAAAAAGCATCAACTACAAATCTACAGCAGGAACTAAAGAAAAAAGCCTTAACTGCAGATACCACCAGACCGAAAAGCCATCAGCTGAAGGACATGCCTCAGGTTTTAATTTGAGTTTTCTCAGCTGAAACAGAGCAGTTTATCATTTAGTTCCAGTTAACAGATTTGTGTAGCTGAAGTTTCACTGCATTACGAACAGGACAATGTTAAATATGTTTTCACTGCCATTCCACAGGTCACTGGCATAGGCAGAAACCAAGACCATATGGTTAAGATTATTGCAATGTAGCTATTGGTCATGCAGCTAGCTCTACAATGACTAACAGCATTTAATGCTTAAAAATACAGTTTCATTACTGCAAACAAAATTAAAGAACTCTTTCTCAGACAGAGAACATCAGAGCAAAATTCTGCACCACTCCTCAAAGCTGTTAATTCGCTCTTTCTTCCATCAGAATTCTGAAGGAGGTTAAAAGAACTCACTGATATAGCAATATGGTTGAATGCAAACCTCTACAGCTGTGGAAGACTTACCATCATCCAGGTACAACTGGTCCAATTCCTCAGGTTCTCGCTTGATCATTACAGGAATAGGGGCCAAATTATGATTACTGTCCTCATGCAACTCTGGCAATGACAGTGGTTGGTTTGTTGGAGACTCATTTCTTTGAACCTTCGGCGGTTGGTGCTGCTGTTGACCCATTATGGATGAGTGAGTTGGACTGCAGGACTGCAAATAGGTTGGCTCTTGGGTAACAGATGGAACTGGAGAAGAGGGACTGTTGGGATAGAGTGTTTGTTGATAACCAAGGGAACAGCTACTGCTCAGATGTTGACTCACCTGCGGCTGCAGCATGATGAGAGATGATTGCTCTGGAGAACTTGGGTGCACAACTATAGACCTTGGCACTTCCTGTATGGTGGGGACACCTCCAGCGGGCTGCTGAAGTCCTAGGTGACTGTGGCCTGGGTTGGTAATACACTTGTAAGCAGAAGATGAAAGATCATGCAGCTTGGGGCTTGAGTTGGGGGAGGATGACATCACAGTGTTTCTCTGCTGACAGGAAGTGAAGCCAGCCACAAGGCACGAACCAGGATCAGGAGGCATCATAATCTGCTGGCTGTAGTATGGTTTGGAGAGAGGGTTTAATCCTTGGTTCATTGGTCCACAGGTTTGAGCAGGCTCATAGTCATCACTGGGTTCTGTTTTTATAATTGGAACTGTTAAGAGAAAAAAAGTTTTAAATAAACATGAGTTGCATATTGGTATGATCAAGTTGGCTTGTGGCTAGGATACCCTTTGCAAAACAAACAACGTCTTGAATAAGACTCTGTGTGTCTTTTGCTTAGTTCTCCCACCCTATAAAAAAACGAATGAGTCATCAGCACAAGAAAGTCACAGCTGGTTTTAATATTGAAAAGGACTATTTTCTTTGGACTCTCCTTCAGCACTAATGTGCTATAAAAATCTATTTGCAAATAGCTGTGCTGCAGTAGAAGCCTTGGACCCAAGGGCTCCATGGATTTGTAGTAATCAAAGCAAAAATTTTAACTTGGATGTACTACTGCGTTTCTACTGCTTCTGATGGCCCATTTGATAAATGTCTGCACATTTGGTAAACTCAAGAATAATAAGGTAGAGATGGGGCTTTCAGAGTTCAACAGAAATAAAATTGCAAAGATAAATGACCATATTGTTATGGACAAGGAGTTTTTGATTATAAGACTTTTTTTTTTTGAAAGATCAGGAATCTCATTTATTTTTTCTTTTACATACTGTGTTTAATCTCTGTTTCTTACTGCCCAGCACAATGGATGTAACACATTCAACTAGTTGCAGCGAGCTCCCAGAGATCACAAGTTGTTAGTCCAGACTCTGGATGTTAGTCAAGACTCTGCATACCAAGAAGAAACCTGCTCCTGTTGTGGACACATTTTTTCCTCCATCCCTTGCCCCAAAGGTGTGCTGAAGAGGCTGTACCTGTCAGTCATGGAGAGAATGCCCCTCTCTGAAACATGAAGGGTGACTGGTATGGAATTTGCTACTTCAGCAGACCTTTGACCATGAAAATAATCTTGAGACGCTCTCTCTAATAAAGGGAATTCAGAGGTGAGAGGGGACTTTGCCTTCCATGGATATCCAGCAGCACATGCACTTCACAGAAAAAAGACCCCGACTTCCTAGATGAGGTGAACTATAAATTAGAAGGGCTAGGCAGGCCTCTATGGCCCAGATTTTTAAGCATTCAGCACTGCAACATATAACTGATGTCATTTGCAGAAGGGAGTTAGGTACTTAGAGCCTAAATCCTATTGACAATCAATGAGGTTTTTGCTCCTAAGCCTCTTAATCCCTTTTGAAAATGAGATTTGAGCTCCTAAATCAGTTAGGCATTGCAATGCTGAGCACAGTAATGCCTGTGCACCTTGAATAATCTGGGCCTAATGAAATGACTTCAAGGAGTTTGAATAAACATTTATTCTAGGCAGACCCAAACTTAAACACAGAGAGCAGTGATTTTTGGATTCATGTGAGGGTTTATCTTCTTGCCCTAATAAAAACCTGGCTGTAGATACTTTCATAGCTCTTTGGCACTGCTGGCAATTTATGGCAATATCTCGGGATACCTGTTAGGGTATAAAAATAACTATTCTGCTAGGGTAGAGTATATGCCAATGAACTATCTCCAGGTACTGTGACCCAATAATTCAGGTCCTAGTGTATGTATGTGTCTGAGGATTTTGAACCCTTAAAAGAGCTTTTAGTCCATTTACTATGCCTGTGTATATCAACTATAGTTAAATTCTATTACTGCTCTCAATTTTTACTTCTAGTGAATGAACTTTGCTACCCTTGTTTTACAACCTCCTAGTCCCTTGTTAACTTTGCTCCTTCTATATTGTTTTACACACAGATGCTTGCAAAACTTGCTTCAAGATTTCTTGGGCTACTAGTAAAAACATGCTTAGATACATAGCAGATGCACAAGTGCCATTCAAGATGCATGTATTATGCATAATGTACTGTCATCAGATTCCTCCTCCTCATATTTTCACCTGCTCACATGCTGCATGCTAGTTAGCATGATATGGCATGTACTGGTTGCAGGGAAGGAGATTCCAGGTTCAAGGACAGCATTATAAAACCCATATTATGCCCTTTATGAAAACACACAACTAAAGAAACACACCTCAATCAACAGAGAAGCACAGAGACTGTAAGAAAATACCTTTCACAAGATCCTCATGTGTTTTACATTAGATTCACTGTACTAGCACAAAGCCTGGCACAGCTGGAAATATGAGGATTGCTGAATACTGAATTTTACCAATATATCACAGTTATAGAAACACCTGTGCTAAGTAATTCCAAATTAATCCACTGACAATTCAGTGCTCAATAACCCTTGCAGTATCTCATTCATTTCAAACTATGAGTCTATGGGTATGTCTACACTGCAATTAGACACCCGCAGCTGGCCTGTGCCAGATGACCTGGGCTCGTGAGGCTTAGGCTGAGAAGCTGCTTAACTGAGGTGTAGACATTCTGGCTTGGACTGTGGCCCAACCTCTGGGACCTTCCCACCTTGCTGTCTAGACACACCCTATGAATCTTATGGTGGCACTGTTGAAGTGATGGCACATGGGGTCAGTGGGGGAAGCATGGAGGAACACTGATTCTATGACAGTGGTGGGCAACCTGCAGCCCGCGGGCCACTTGCGACCCATCAGGATAATCTGATTGCTTGCCGCAAGACATTTTGCTGATGTTGACCGTCCGCAGGCACGGCCCCCCGCAGCTGTCAGTGGCCACGATTTGCCGTTCCCAGCCAATGGGAGCTGCGGGAAGCGTTGGCCACAGGGACGTGCTGGATGCTGCTTCCCGTAGTTCTCATTGGCCATGAATGGCAAACCGTGGCTACTGGGAACTACTGGGGGCCGTGCCTGCAGACAATCAATTACAGCAAAACGTCTCGTGTCCCGCAGTCAGATTACTCTGATGGGCCACACGTGGGTTGCTCACCACTTTTCTATTACTTTTAGTTCTTTTTCACACCCTTTGCAGTGCACGCCTCTGCTTCCTCACGTAGCAGTATGTATATTTCCTTGTTTCTGTCTTCAGCACATTTATAAAGGGCAACTCAGCCAAGGTCATATTCAATACAAAGTGAATGGTGGGGAAAGTTATGTGTCGATAAGTCCGCCTTCAGTCCTCAGCTGTACCAAACTTATTGCTGCTACAGCTGAGGAGGGCCAGCCTCAGGCTGAAAAGGCCCCCAGATTAATTTAGAGCAGCCTGTAGCTGTGGCGATTGAAGGTTTGGCCCCCAATATTCCTCCTATGCAGAAGTGTGCGTGGGAGGCTGACTATCCCAGCTTTGCACAACTTGAGGATACCCTTGGATCGGGGGAATCCTTGGCTGCCCTTTTCTGGCTTTCCAGCTGCTTTGCACTGTTTCAGTAGCAGAACAGGGGGAAAGGATTCAGCCCTCAATGCAGGTCTGATTCACCATTGGTTTACTCCATCTTTACACTGGTGTAATTCCACTGATTGCACTGTCAGACAACTGATACAAGGCAGTTCTGAATCAGCCAACACCGACATGCTAACTTTGTGTTCAGTGGAGTCACATTGGTATACATCTGGAGTAATACAGAGGTGGATCAGGCCCCAAAGCGATGAACAGGTGTAATCTACAGGTTATGGTGTGGCAGAAGAGAGAGTTTATAGCCAGAAAAATAACCAATGGGATGATATAAGAAGGCGAAAAGACAAAGCCTGGGTCCTGCTTAATCGTACACCCCCTGTTTGATGCTTTTCTTGTTACAACCTCACCTTTTCCTCCTCCATCAGCATGCAAGCTATAGCAACTTACACAGATTTACTGATGTCAATGACACCAACTTTTGTGCACCTCTTAATTTATGAGGTCGCCAGGTAAATAGTGGCTACTTGTACATGTACTTGGAGGTTTCTGAATTAATTCAGCTAAATCTCATCTATTAAATCCCCCAAAGTGTTTTTCTGGTGTAATAAAAAGGTCCCTTGTGTTAAACACTGTTTATCTGCTAATCTCATTACTAATATAGATATTGTACTGGGAGAGGGGAAAAAAGCATTAATGCTGAAATTGCTAAGGAATATGGGCCTGGTTCTCCACTGCCTTGCACCTTTTACAGTCATTTACATGCATGTAAAATGAGAGTAAAAAATTCTGCCAAATCACAACAGTAGCATTTACTCCACTTAATGGAAGTATAAATGTCTTCACTAGGTACAAATCTAGAGAATTAGGCCCTGTGGGATCTTTGTTTTCAAGAAATTACCCAGAAGAGCTAGAATCACATTTGTAAAGATGAGTGTGTCTGCAGAAAGGAGCTGATGAAAACTATTACAGTTAGTTTTCTTATCAGGCCATAGTCCCTTTACAGGAACGGATGGCTATATTACTTGACTTGAAGAGGACAGATATGCCACACATTGCTCCACTAAGACGTACAGCAGTGTATTTGTGACATTCAATCCAGTATCTGCTTCTCTCCAGCATATGTCAAGTGGAATAGCAAAAGCTGGTAACATGCACCAGCTGACACTTTTCAAATGGAGTTTGGAAGAAGCTGTGGCTCTGATTCTCTACTACCTGGCCAGTCTGTTAGTGATTTGCACCTGTGCAAAGCAGGTATAAAGAGGTTACTGGTCAGAAAGATGGTGTTTTGTATTCGTTTTGCAAATGACTACATACAGAATGATTAGGTCCCATATATTTTATGTACACCATCAAAAAATTAATTAAGGGCATTTTTTCTTCTCTCTGGCCTGTCTCTAGTTTTATCACCATTCACTATTGGATGCTCTGTTTGGAGCATCAGTTTATTATCCTGGAAACCAGGGCATTTCTTTGGACCACAAACAAGTTACAAGTATTTGCATTATAAGGCTAAGAAGGGCCTCACATACCAGCTACCGGATATCCCAATCGCTACCGTCCTTTCATGAACTTTACTTGGGTCAAGCATGCAGGATAGCTCCACAGATGTCTTTGGGTCTGTCTACACTGCAGCTGGGAGATGGGATTCCCAGCATGGCACTAGCTCACTTTGAGCTGGCACACTAAAAATAGCAGTGTGGACACTGTAGCCCTGGTGGGAACCTCGGCTAGCCACCCAAGTTCAACCCGGCCAACCCCCTGTGCCGCTACATTCACGCTGCTATTTTCAGCACACTAGCTCAAGTGGACTAGCGCAAGTCTACCTACCCATGCTGGCAACCACGCCTCCCAGCTGCAGTGTAGAGTCTAGACATACCCAATGGAGCCACAACAATTTACACCAGCAACCTGGCCCCTTAAATATCAACTTGCATTATCAAGATATCTTCTTCTAGCTTAGGCACCAATCCAGTGGGTTCCTTTGCCATAGTTGTGGCAGGTCATTAGCCAACAGGAGAGCAGTGGTAAAGAATGATGTATCTGACACCATTTCCTTTATGTCTTATGTTCATGCTAACTTCAAGCCTTTAGGAACCTAAGGCCAGATACTGGGTACTAAGTCTCAAATGCACCCTTCAGAAGGCATAATTTGCCATGAAGCTAATTGTTGGGTCTCTGTCATTCAATTTTGGGACTCCTATGGCTCTTAGAGCTATTAATCATATTCTTGGTATCAATGGTTTCTGCCCACACATAATATGGGGAATCTTATGTCACATGAAGCAAAACGATCTGTTAATATTTAACAGAAAACAGTATTAACCCAATATACTTTACACTATCAGGTCAAATATTTATAATTGGCTCAAATGTCTTCTTTAAATGACACCACATTGAAAGAGACACTGCGATTCTAGCTACAAAACCGTGTTAAAATGATAAACAACAAAAAGCCCTGCAGCTGTTCAGAATCTATCAGCGCTATGAGCATGAACGGAACTATTTTTTAATTTAATACAGCAGTCTCAAATGTCAATAAGGGTGCTGTTTTAGGGTTGCTTTGTGGTGGTGAGATAACACTCTGCTTCTTACAATGAAAAAATTAAAAACTGCATTTGCTCTACTCTGAGAGGTACCAATAACAAATTACCACAATGAGATCACAGTTTAGAAAAGAGCAAATAACAAACATGATGCCTGATCCTGCAAAGACTTGTGTATGTGAGTAATTTTATTCATCTGAGTAATCTCAAGCCTTTGCAAAGATCAGGTTCTTACTGTGAGAAGGGATGATAAATATATTTGATTTATCATTGTTAATTATTTTAAAATACTTGCTTTTATATAATGCACTAGATTGATCTACTGATGATCCTGGACAGTTCACAATTTGAAATATTAAAATATGAACATGTTCAGCAATCTAAATTAATCTGATAAGAAGCTTAACTGTGCTAATTGTTTTTAAAGGGCTTGATGATATCACCTTAGGCTGCTGGACTTGTGTCATTATGTCATCGCATTTAATGTGAAGATCTAAGAACCATGTGTTGGCAGCAGCACTGCCTATAATAAATCAGAGCTACCTCCAATTCTTACTCAGAAAGACTAGCATTTATGACATCATATCAAGTCACTAGACTTAAGACAATGGCCCTCTGTGTGGGTTTGAATGTGGGAGAAATATTTCAGTTAGTGTTGCAAGTCTGGGTTTAACTGAAAGGTTTTTCTTAGAAAGCAAAAAGTTAATATATCAAACCTTGAAGAAAAATACTAAATCATGCACATTTATGAGAGGGTACCTAAAAGCTTTTAAAAGGTACATATATGTACATACATATATAGACAATTCTGTTTGCTTTTACACTTTAGCAATCCAGATGGGCTTTTTAAAATCCCTGTTATTTTTTGTCATTATTAACACAAATGAGCAGAGAAAACACAGACTAGGGTCTGGACTGTTGGATCTTTTATGGAGTGATGGGATTCAACCGTCTGAAACAGTACACAGCCCGGGGGCCCAATTCTCATCTCAGGTATTATTGTGATGGCCATTAATAGAGGAACCTGAAGAGACCTGTCTTGCTTCCGCCAGGATGAATCAGGAATTGCTCATTTATGGGGATCATTTGATTGCTGCCCGCATTTAGGGAAAGAAATCAGACACCTTTAAAGCTGATTGGTTGCTTTCCCTACTCATGAATAGCAGTGCTAGAAACATAGGGCTGGAAGGGACCTCAAAGAATCATCAAAGTCAGTCCCCTGTGTGGAGACAGGATCAAGTAAACCTAAGCCATCCCTGCCATGTGTTGGTGCAACTTATTCTTAAAAACTTCCAATGACTGAGATTCCACAGCCTCCCTTGGAAGCCTATTTCAGTGTTTAACTATTGTATAATTAGAAGGTTTTTCCTCATATCTAACCTAAATCTCTTTTCTTGCAGATTAAGCTCATTATTTCTTGTCCTATCTTCAGTGGACATGGAGAATAATTGATCACAGTCCTCTTGATAACAACCCTTAATATATTTGAAGAGGGTTATAGGGTTCCCCCCCAATCAATCTTTTCTCAAAACTAAACATGCTGAAGATTTTTTTTAACCTTTTATTATTTTTGTTGCTCTCCTTTGGACTTTCTCTAATTTGTCCACATCTTTCTTAAAGTGTAACACCTAGACCCAGACACAATACTCTAACGAAGGCCTCACTGGTGCTGCGTAAAGTGGGGTAACTACCTCTCATGTTCTACATATGACTTTCCTGTTAGTACACCCCAGAATGATATTAGCCTTTTTCACTGCTGCATCATATTGTTGGTTCAGATTCAGTTTGTAATCCATGAGAACCCTCAGATCCTTTTCAGCAGTACTATGACCTAGCCAGTTATTTCCCATTTTGTAGTTGTGCACTTGACTTTTTCCTCCTTAAAGTGCTGTACTTTGCACTTGTCTTTACTGAATTTCATCTTGTTAATTTCAAAGCAATTCTCCAATTAGTCAGCATGATTGTCTTCTACATTTCTATGTGTGTGTTTTCAAGGGCTCTGATGTGTGTGTATGTATTGGCATTGTATCCAAATAGACTGAAATCCTGTGCCCAGGATGTCTATAATCTCATTTTGTGTATATTCTCAGACAGCACTATATCTGATTAGACAGTACTTTCAGGTAATTCAATTACTAAATGCTTTTCAACTGCTGTTAAACTATTAGGTTGTTCAGCACATATTCAAATGAAGACAAGATACTACCTATTGTAGAGACATGTGCACTCTATTAAACTGGAGGGATAGCCCAGGGACATCTGAGCTGTGTGTTTGTTAATAATGAAGAGAGAGTATGTATTACATTTCTTTGAATACGGGGGGTGGGGGACGAGGGAGAGGGAGGAAGAGAGTTTTAAGAGACATGATTAATATCTTATGATAGAAAATAAATCATGCAACTTTGAAAAGAGTAAATCAAGTCAAAATATGATTTAAAAAGCATGTGAATCAAGTTAGAGCTTTCTATTTTTTTAAAACAAAACTTTACTGTTGTCAGATCTTTATGGTCTCCAAATACTTTATCTTTGCCTGTATGCCCAGCTGCAATCCAAAATAGTATAGCTTGAGCACTTGGGATATTGTTTGAAAGTTCTGAATTAGAACTAGATGTCTGGTTAGTTGGGATAGATGAATTTCAGGTCTGAAATGGGACTTATGATCACAAGAAATCTTGATGACACCTCTTAGAGCAAATGCTCCTTTTTGTTGCATGGGGGAAAGATGATTTAGCCAATGCAGAAAAGACAAGCAACATCAATGTCTTTCTCTTCAGGTATTCCTACTGATGTGAGGGTTTGTTCTCCAGTTGCACAGCCTATATGCCAATTTCATTGGTGTTTTGACTGCATAATATTTAGTTGCATGCACTGATGACTAAAATTGGAAGTTTGACTATCCACATAAATGTAACACAGGTAAGTGACTAGTTTTCATGACATGTCAGTTTGTCAATATATATAAATACTAGGGCTGACAAACAATAAAAAATTAATTGTGATTAATCATGAGATTAAAAAAATAATCACAATTAATCAGAGTTTTAGTTACACTGTTAAACAATAATAGAATACCATTTATATAAATTTTTTGGATATTTTCAAATATATTGATTTCAATTACAACAGAATACAAAGTGTACATTGCTCACTTTATATTATTATTTTTATTACAAATATTTGCACTGTAAAAAGAAACAAAAATAGTATTTTTAATTCACCTCATACAAGTAATGTAGTGCAATCTCTTTATTGTGAAAGTGCAGCTTACAAATGCAGAATTTATTTTTACATTACTATAGTAAAAATAAAATAATGTAAAACTTTAGAGACTACAAATCCACTCAGCCCTACTTCTTGTTTAGCAATTTGAGGTTGCTACTATTGTAGCTGGCATTGCAAGGTATTTATATGTCAGATATGCTAAACATTTGTATGTCCCTTCATGCTTCAACCACCATTCCAGAAGACATGCTTCCATGCTGATGACAAGTTCTGGTTGATAATGATCCAAAGCAGCACGGACTGACACATTCATTTTCATCATCTGAGTCAGATGCCACCAGCAGAGGATTGATTTTCTCTTTTGGTTGCTCAGGTTCTGCAGTTTCTGCAACAGAATGTTGCTCTTTTAAGACTTCTGAACGCACGCTCCACACCTCACCCCTCTCAGATTTTGGAAGGCACTTCAGATTCTTAAACCTTGGGTCGAGTGCTGTAGCTATCTTTAGAAATATCACATTGGTACCTTCTTTACATTTTGTCAAATCTGCAATGAAAGTGTTCTTAAATAGAACAACATATGCGGGGTTCTCATCTGAGACTGCCATAACAAGAAATATATGGCAGAATGTGGGTAAAACCATAGAGCAAGAGACATACAATTCGTCCCCCAAAGAGTTCAGTTAAAAATTTAATGAATGCATTATTTTTTTAACAAGTGTCATTAGCACAGAAGCATGTCCTCTGGAATCGTGGGTGAAGCATGAAGGGGCATATGAATGTTTAGTACAATGATGGACAACCTGCGGCCCACACGCGGCCCATCAGGGTAATCTGATTGCGGGCCGTGAGACATTTTGCTGATGTTGACCGTCCGCAGGTACGGCCCTCCACAGCTACCAGTGGCCACGGTTTGCTGTTCCTGGCCAATGGGAGCTGCGGGAAGCAGCAGCCAGACGCCAGAGGCCTGCCACTTCCACCGCTCCCATTGGCTGGGAACGGCGAACCGCAGCCACTGGGAGCTTGGGGGGGCCATGCCTGAGGACGTTCAACATCAATAAAACATCTCGTGGCCTGCAACCAGATTATCCTAACAGGCCGCAAGTGGCCAACACACTGCAGATTCCCCACCATTGGTTTAGCATCTGTAGCATGTGAATACCTTGCAAACCGGCGACAAAAGTGCCATACGAATGCCTAGCCTGTTCTCACTTTCAGGCGACATTGTAAATAAGAAGTGGGCAACATTATCTCTGTAAATGTAAACACATTTGTTTGTTTTAGCGATGGACTGAACAAGAAGTAGGACTGAGTGAACTTGTAGGCTCTAAAGTTTTACATGGCTTTGTTTTTGAGTGCAGTTATGTCAGAAAAAAATCTATATTTGTAAATTGCACCTTCATGATAAAGAGATTGCACTACAGTACTTGTATGAGGTGAATTGAAAAATACTATTTCTTTTATCTTATTTACAATGCAAATATTTATAATAAAAATAATATAAAGTGAGCACTGTACGCTTTGTAGTCTGTGCTGTAATCAAAATCAACATATTTGAAAATTTAGAAAAACATCCAAAATATTTATAATAAATTTAAATTGGTACTCTATTATTGTTTAACAGTGTGATTAAAACTGTGATTAATCATGATTACTTTTTAAAATCTAGTTAATTTGTTTTGAGTTAACTGCGATTGGACTCAGGCAACCTCGTTCTGCACTATGGTAAAGTATTACATTAAGAGATTTAACATTACTCTTGCATCCTGCTTTCTGTCTGCATGCCCTCGAGGGATTTGTGAATATTAAAATGTAAATTGTGGGCAGAGTGCCCAAAAAGGCATTAATGTGGGAGTAGCCATAATTTATGCACCCTATAGTATATAGGCAGAATTGTACAGCCAGTGTGGGACGTAATCTTCCAGGGGGTTATTAGTTTAAAGGAATATTTATTGATTGAAGTTGTATATAGGGATTAGAATCACAATCAAACATGCATATTTTTCATCACGTAAACAGGAATTATTGTTAACTAGTCCACAAGATTCACTTTCTATGCTATAAATATTTATATGCCCTGAGATTTCTGTAAGCCCCTCTCTTATTTGGGTTTTCCCTTCCCCTCTTTCTCTCCAGAGTCTGATATCGCTAAACAGACTAACACACAGAGTGTGCTGTAAATTGCTCTAATGAAGATTTCTTTGGCCAATCAATGGCTACTTTCTAATATGCCACCAATACTTTTATTCCTACTCTACCATCAGCACCAAGTAGGCTAATCTGGCTTTCCCCCAGCATGTCATTTTTCATCTTTCTTTATAGCATGTTTTGATCTTGGCTATTCTGAGCTATTTTAGCTCTTACTCAGCCTTCTACTTCAGAGACTTAGACTGTCCTTCTCCACAGCCTTGTGTATAGTTTATCTGATGTAATCACCAGAACAGCATTCTCTTCTGCCTCAACCGTAGGGCTAGATTAACTATGCTGATCAGCCACTCCAGGAGAACAAAACCAAATCATTATGTTATCTCACCCTTACAATTTGAAACCTCATCTCCTTTATGGAAGTTTTACTTTTTGGCTTTTAAACCAAATGGAAGAGCCTAATGATCCAACCCTGATAACACTTACATAGGTGACCCCAAAGTGAATACTCAAGATGTAAGGGAGGCAGATGATAGCCCTTGAAATGCTAAAGTTTAGGGGGCAGCTCAGGAAGCTTTAGTGATAAGGATCACAGGCCAGATTCTGCCATCTTGACTCAGGCTGAACAGTACCTTGAAGTCAGTCAGACTATTTGCTAAGTGAGATACTGCTCAGTGAGAGTTAAGCTGCCAGACTATAGCCCTGAATTCTCAGAATTACCTTTTACATGTGACCAGTACCACCAAGATGGAGTTTACAGGTCAACTGTAACTCTAGAGTTCAGTGTAGCAAGTGACCACTCTTAATCTCAACAGAGAAGTTATGTTCCTCTGAGATCTTTACGGGTGGCCATTCAGATCAAGGTGGAGTGCTGCATAAAAAGACCAGTGGGGTCCATAGTCCAAATCTCTTTATGAAAAACCAGGATGAGTGTAATCTGCAAATGAGGCATGGCTATTTGACTCCTGGCCAGTGGCTAATGGGATTATCATTTGGGTGAAGTACGGGATCCCTTGCACTACAGCTAAACATACATTGGAGGGGCAGACAGTGGGGAGGAATCCAACAGCATAATATTGGAGAAAAAAGGCTCAGAAGTGAGATTCCGCTTCTCCTGCTGCTCTAGAGCACACTCTGCTGCTGGAATGTAATGAAAGAGTTGATGGCCCAGTTATGATGAATTTATCCACTGTATAAGTGGAAACAGGAGTCTGACAAAGCCTTGCCTGCTTTTTGTTGTACTGTTAAATGTCAAAAGTAACACTCAGCCACACAGCAGCCAAAATGAAATAAATTGTAACAGCACATTGTGTAGAAATGAGCAACCATGATCCATATTTTCAACTTTTTTTTAAAAAAAAGTAAGGAAAAAATTCTCTCCAAGTCATTCCACCTTCCTTGTTATTTTGCCCTGATTAGTGCAGACTTTACTACACACCCTTCCGGAATCTTGCTGACTATAAAGAGAAGATGGGGGAGAATGCTTGTCTATTCTGACAATAACATTTCTAATACATCTGAGAGTCTGAGCCGAATTCACAGTTACACCGAGCCCCCTTTGCACAGCTTTGGCAGCAAAAAGTTGATTTACGGTGGATATAAATACAATTTACATCCATCTTCAGGCACATTTACACTGTTGTTTCTTTGGTGTTCTGAGTTGGCCCTGAACTAAAAATGACTTTCTAAGGAGCTGAATTGTGTGGTAGCATAAGCAGCTGTGAGGGTTACTTTCTCTTTCTGCTTTGGTTTCTCTGGGTTTAGCCGCCTGTCTGTCATGAGTGCTGGTCGTGTCAGTCAGCAGCTTTCCAAATGGCCTCTACAAGCCAGGGTCTACAGCTCTCCTAGCCTGTCAATCACATATATACACACCACACCCCTTTCACCTGTCTTATCTCACAAATTCTTTGAAGAACAGCTCCTCTTTTTAACCTTATGTTACTTTACCTGGTGCATTTTATTATCTTTATATTTGGCCCAGGTTCCCCATGCAATCCTATGATCAGTTTGCAGGCATAGCAAGGGTGCATATTTTGCCAGCCTCAAATATGAAAGTTCACCAGAAGTTCCAAGTCGAAATGTGTCACGTGGCTATCAGTAAAAGCTGCTTTCTATGTCACATAAAAGCTCACTGCTTTACATCTTCATTTTATTGTTTTCAGTTAATATGACTAATGTAGCATGTTAACTTAGAAAGTGAGCTGCTGGCGGAAGAGGTGAGATGAAATGGAGGTGTGAGTACTAAATGTAATCACTAGAAAACTGCTGATTGTTCTCTGAGGCATAGTCAGGAGATAATTTTAGAGCTATGGCAGGAAGTTGAGTAGGATGCTGAAAAAAATGTGCAGTGGCACTGATCACCATTTTCAGAAGCACACAGAGAACTTTCATCACTTTCATACTACAAAGCTATGAAATCTGAATAAGATATATTTAGTAACTAAGTACCAGGTTTTCAGAAGAGCGTAGCACTCAGAGCTAGTGTTAGATTTTCAAAAGAACTTAGCTCTTATTTAGGCCCCTAAATAAGGGGCAGGTTTTCAAAAGAGCTCAGCACACTGGGTGCTTATTTAGGTGTTGAAATAGAAGCTGAACTCTTGAAAATTGGCCCACATATGGTGAAGCAAATGTCTCAAATGTATCCAATATATTAAGCTTTTAAATGAAGATTACACAGCTTATTACCTGCATTTAACTAAATAATAAAAGTGGTAGGAATAACATTTATTAAGTAATTTATTATTTTAAAATAATTCATGAGAGATAAAAGCATGAGTGAAACAGAGAACAGGAAATATTTTAGCAACAACAAAGTACAAAATAATATTTTGGGTGTCAGTGTAACAGGTACACCAACTTTTTCAACTTCCTATTATCTTCAACCGTGGAACACAAAAATTTTCCTAAAAAAACAAACAATGTTTTTCAAATGGGAAAAGTTACACTGAATACAAGAAATCTTTCATATTTATAGCTTAAAATAGTGTGAAAAAACAGTCTTTTCCTTTTCTTTAATGCGGTCAAGAATGGTATTTCCTGTGTCTTGGACTATGTGATTAAACTTTCAAAATGGTAGCTTCCTGTTTAATTGATCCAGTTTTCTTTATTCTATTTAACACAACCAATGATCTCAGCTACATTGGTGTAATTTCACTGAAGACAACAGATTTACTTTACACAAATTTACACCAGTATCTGAGGGCATGTGTACATTGCTCCACAGTTTGGACTCCTGGGGTGTGTACAGCAGTGCCACCAAAGTACTGCACTTTAACTCTCTTATGTGGACACAGTGGGTGTGAACTAAAAGGTTCCTATTTCACACTAATTTAGTCCTATCTGAAGAGAACTACATTAAAGTAAACTAGGAACCTTTTAGTTCACACCTGCAGCATCTACACAGAGGAGTTCCAGCACTGCTTTTGGTGTGCACTGCTCTTCACACCCTCATAGCCTGAACTAGGGAGCAATGTAGACATGCCCTGAGAGCAGAATTTGGCCTCTATTTTCAGATCTAATTTACAGAGGCAGTTTGGAAGTCCTAGCATTCCCCCATCATAACAACCTTTCCTGGACAAATATACTCATACATTGTTTTCCCTGCTTTATTGAATAACATTTACGTGGCAAAATGTAATGGAAGAGAGAACTTTTGGATGGATGAAAGCCGTATGTGATATCAGCATTCGGGTATGTCTACACTACCCACTGGCTCGGCGGGTAGTGATCAATCTATCAGGGATCAATTAATTGCATCTAGTGTAGATGCAATAAATTGATCCCTGAATGTGCTCCCTGTTGACTCCTGTACTCCACCTCTGCAAGAGGTGGAAGCGGAGTCATAGAATCATAGAATATCAGGGTTGGAAAGGACCTCAGGAGGTCATCTAGTCCAACCTTCTGCTCAAAGCAGGACCA